>CM040118.1:329536031-330231362 GCA_022559845.1 Amorphophallus konjac | reverse complement strand
AGAATATCTCAAGACCCCTCCAGTGCTGGGGGCACCTATTAAGGGCAAGCCCCTGATACTATACATTGTAGCCACACACTGTTCCCTGGGGGCAATGCTGGCACAGATAAATGAAGAAGGCAAAGAACAGGCTCTATACTACCTGAGTCGGAGGCTGATTAGAACTGAAGAAAGCTACACCTATATAGAAAAGACATGCTTGGCACTAGTCTTTGCCGTTAAAAAACTCCGGCACTATATGCTGTCACACGAAATCAGATTGATATCTGCAGTAGATCCGCTCAAATACATATTGACTCAGCCAACACTGAAAGGCCGGTTGGGCAAATGGGCAGTAATTCTGATGGAATTCGATATCACATATATACCCCAGAGGGCAATAAAAGGACAGGCCGTGGCTGATTTCTTCGCAGAGCACCCTGTGCCAGAGAATGATATGTTGGGGACTGAGTTACCCGATGATGAAACATTAGAAGCCTGCCAGGCTCAGTCAACTATGTGGCAGCTATTCTTTGATGGAGCATCTAGGACAGAGACGGACTCCAATGGAAAGACCAGAATACGGGTCGGAGCCGGTATTGTGCTAAGATCGCCAGAGGGGGAGGTTGTGCATACTTCCTGTTCTATAAACAAGCCCTGCACTAATAATGAAGCCGAGTATGAAGCTCTGATAATCGGGCTGCACATCAGCCTCCACATGGGTATCCAGATGCTTCAGGTATTCGGGGATTCAATGTTGATAATAAAGCAAATCCAAGGTGAGTTCGAAGTGCGAAAGCCAGGGTTGAACCCCTACCACCAAAAAGCTGTGCGCCTCATGGCGAAGTTCTATCATATTGAGCTCAAGCATGTGGGCCGTGCACATAATGCCCAGGCTGATGCATTGGCAAAGCTAGCCAGCTCAATAGCAGTCCCACCGGATGAGACACTGAACATTGTTGTTATAAATCGGTGGCAAGTCCCCAGCATGCTAGAAGGCTGCCCCGAAGAAAATGAAGTCGCCACGATCAGTACAGAACAGGCATCTGACTGGAGACAGCACCTGCTACAATGGTTTTTGCACCAACAGATGCCGCAGAAAAGAGAAGAAAAGATGAAACTTTTAAGGATCAAAGGTTCTTATGAATTCAGAAATGGAACTCTGTTCCGAATAATGGCAGATGCATGCAAGAAGATTCTGCTCCGCTGCCTGTCCACTGAGGAAGCTTGGCAAGCGATGAAAGAAATACATGCTGGGACGGCAGGTGCTCACCAAGCTGGCCCTAAGATGAAGATAGAAATCAAGAAGCTGGGCTACTATTGGCCCACTATGTTTGAAGATTGCTGCAAGTTTGCGAAGTCATGTCAGAAATGTCAGGAGCATGCTGCTGTGCCTAGAAGGCCACCTGCCGTTCTGCACCCTACAATCCCTAGCTGGCCGTTTGCACAATGGGGAACCGATGTAGTCGGCCCACTACCAACCTCCTCAGCCGGACATAAGTACATACTGGCAATAACAGATTACTTCTCCCGATGGGCGGAAGCTATAGCATTACGAGAAGTGACTGGTGAGCTGGTTGCCAGATTCATCAAACAAAACATTATCTTCCGGTTTGGGATCCCCAGCCGAATAATATCTGATAATGGAAGTCATTTCAGAAATCAAAAGATCTATCGGCTCGCCGAGAAGTATAAGATCGAGTGGAGGACTTCCACTCCTTACAATCCACAGGCAAATGGATTGGCAGAAGCCTTCAACAAAATATTATGCACCTTGTTGGCTAAAGTCGTCAGTTCTAATAAGAAGGACTGGGAAGAAAAGATGTATGAAGCTCTATGGGCATACCGCACTGTCTTCAAGACACCTACAGGGTGCTCGCCATACTCACTGGTATACGGCTCAGAGGCAGTAGTTCCGCTGGAGCTGGAAGTCCCGTCACTCAGGGTGGCAGTCCAATATGACCTGGCCCGTGGCGAACAAACCAATGCAGAAAGAAGATTACAAGAATTGGCTGAATTGGAAGGGAAGCGCCTCCAAGCTCAGAAGAATATCCAGATGTACCAGGCCCGCATGGCCACTGCATTCAACAAACTCGTAAAAGGATGAGAATTTAAGAAAGGTGACCTCGTCATGGTCAAGAAAAGAGAAGTCATGGCGTCCAACCCAAAAGGGAAGCTGAATCCTAATTGGGAAGGTCCTTATGTGATATATAGGGTCTACGAAGGAGGGGCCTACATGGTCGTTAACCATCGAGGGGAAATCCAATTCTCACCACTCAACGGTAGACACCTAAAGCTGTATCATGCCGCCCAACCAATATTCCCCGAGTAATCAGGCTAAAAGCTACCCTTCTTCCTCGGTCTAGCGGCACTCCGCCCTAACCGAGCTGCCCTGCTCCCTTGGTCTAGCGGCACTCTGCCCTAACCGAGCTACCCATTTCCTTGGTCTAGCGGCACTCCGCCCTAACTGAGCTACCCTTTTCTTGGTCTAGCGGCACTCCGCCCTAACCAAGCTACCCATTTCCTTGGTCTAGCGGCACTCTGCCCTAACCGAGCTACCCTGCTCCCTTGGTCTAGCGGCACTCTGCCCTAACCGAGCTACCCATTTCCTTGGTCTAGCGGCACTCCGCCCTAACCGAGCTACCCTTCTCCCTTGGTCTAGCGGCACTCTGCCCTAACCGAGCTACCCATTTCCTTGGTCTAGCGGCACTCCGCCCTAACCGAGCTACCCTTTTCTTGGTCTAGCGGCACTCCGCCCTAACCAAGCTACCCATTTCCTTGGTCTAGCGGCACTCCGCCCTAACCAAGCTACCCTTCTCCCTTGGTCTAGCGGCACTCTGCCCTAACCGAGCTACCCATTTCCTTGGTCTAGCGGCACTCCGCCCTAACCAAGCTACCCTTCTTCCTTGGTCTAGCGGCACTCCGCCCTAGCCGAGCCATCCCTTATCATGATCTAATGACAGTCAGACTTGTTACCCTCCCAAAAAGAGGGGAAGAGAGAATAAAAGAATGAAAATAAATAAAAATGGGGTTAAAAATAGAGATACCCTGCCGGTCTTGTTCAGGTTTTCCGAGCAAGGGCAAAAATGGCTAAAACCCAGCTGTGGTGAAAACCCGAAAGGGCACTACAGGCAAAATCGGGTACCCCGCCACGTGAAAACCCGGAAGGGCGCGTGGGCAAAAGCAAGAGGGGGCTGGCTCCGGTGAAAACCCGAAAGGGCGCTTGGGCCAGTAATATGGTGATCCTAAAGAAACCTCACCTCCCGTCATAAACTTCTCGTCGATCGGCCGGCACCTCGTCCAATCAACGATCAAACCCACCCAGTTCAGACCCTACGTCTGTCCTGATAAAACCCTCATACCTTGCCAAAGTCCCACCATGGTGAAACCTGCTTTGATCGATTGGCGCACTGCCCGGTCAATGATGAAACCTATCCGGCTTAGACCTTACGTCTATCCCGATGAAACCTATGAAATCCCTGCATTGGTATAAACCCAATACCGACGATGAAACCTGCTGTTGATTGATTGGCACATTGCCCAATCAGCGGTAAGACCTATCCAGTTTAGACCCTACGTCTATCCTGATGAAATCCATGATATCCTTGCATTGGTATAAACCCAATACCGATGATGAAACCCATCTTTGGTCGACAGGGCACCCTGCCCGATCGGCGAAGAAACCTGTTCGGTCTACATCTCACATCTATTTCGACTAGAGCTGCGTGTCTCGCTATGTCCCACCGTGATGAAATCTGCTGCTGATTAATGGGCACACTCGCCCGAGCAGCAATGAAACCTATCCGGCTTAGACCTTACGTCTATCCCGATGAAACCCATGAAACCTTTGCATTGGTATAAACCCAATACTGATGATGAAACCTGCTGTTGATCGATTGGCACCCTGCCCGATCAGCAACAAAACCAGCCCAGGGTAGACCTTACGTCTATTCTGATGAAGATTCATAAGATCCTTGCATTGGTATAAACTCAATACCAATGATGAAACCCACCTTTGGTCAATGGGCACCCTGCCCGATCAACGAAGAAACCCGTCCTATCAAATTTGCATATCCCTTTACGTCCCGCCGTGATGAGACCTACCATTGGCCGATCGGCACCCTGCCCGATCAATGATAAAACCAGCCCAGTGTGGACCTTACGTCTACCCTGATGAAACCTATAAAATCCTTGCGTCGGCATATACCTAATACCGATGATAAGAGCATGCATTAATGAAGCAGCACATCGCCTGATCCGTGCTGAAGTCCCGATTCAGGAAACATATGTATATAAAAAAAATGGGGTTAAAAATAGAGATACCCCGCCAGACTTGTTCGGACATCCCGGATAAGGGCAAAAATGGCCAAAAAACCCCGCTGTGGTGAAAACCCGAAAGGGCACCGCAGGCAAAATCGGGTACCCCGCCACGTGAAAACCCGAAAGGGCGCGTGGGCAAAAGCAAGAGGGGGCTGGCTCCGGTGAAGACCCGAAAGGGCACTTGGGTCAGTAATGTGGTAATCTAAAAGTTCCATGCCAACCGGCATGCTACCTTTACCTCCCCTTCACTGATGAAGCCTTCCGTCGGTCATCTGGCTCTATGCCCCACCGATGATAAAGCCTTCCCGGGGTGGACCTTACGTCTACCCTGATGAAACCTACATACCCGCTTTCAAACGTCCCACCGACAATGAAACCCATCACCACCCTGATGAAGCCTGTCCAGCTCAGACCTCACGTCTGTCCTGATGAAGCCTACGCATTTCTTGGCAAGCCCCACATGCGATAAAACATGTTGGAATAGACCTTATGTCTATCCTGACGAGACCAACACCTTCACATACGTCCCACAATTGATCGATTGGCATCCTGCCCGATCGATGATGAAACCTTGTCCAGTTTAGACCTTTCGTCTATACTGATGAAACTTATAAATCCCTTTGCATCGATATAAACCCAATATTGATGATGAAACCAACCGTTGATCGATTGGCACCCTGCCCGATCAATGATGAAACCTTGTCCAGTTTAGACCTTTCGTCTATACTGATGAAACTTATAAATCCCTTTGCATCGATATAAACCCAATATTGATGATGAAACCAACCGTTGATCGATTGGCACCCTGCCCGATCAATGATGAAACCTTGTCCAGTTTAGACCTTTCGTCTATACTGATGAAACTTATAAATCCCTTTGCATCGATATAAACCCAATATTGATGATGAAACCAACCGTCGATCGATTGGCATCCTGCCCGATCAATGATGAAACCTTGTCCAGTTTAGACCTTTCGTCTATTCTGATGAAACTTGTGAAATCTCCTTGCATCGATATAAACCCAATATCGATGATGAAATCAATTGTTGATCGACCGGCACCTCGCCCGATCAATGATGAAACCCTACCCAGTTTAGACCTTTCGTTTATTCTGATGAAACTTATAAAACCCTTCGCTTCGATATAAACCCCATATCAATGATGAAACCACCGTTGATCGACCGGCACCGCGCCCGATCAATGATAAAACCCTGCCCAGTTCAGACCCTACGTCTGTTCTGATGAAAACTATGCCCCCTTCAAATGTCCCACCTGCCATAACCTCTATCCAGTCTAGACTTGCCGTCTATTCTGATGAAACCCCTTCTGTCACATCCCTGCAAATTGTCTCCCTCATAGCACATGTCGCCAAGAGGGACGTTTGATGATACCGACACAATCCGGTTTAACCACCTCTTCGGATGCCCGTCACGCGGTGGAGCGAGTTCCCCATCCTTTCTCTGAAGGGGTGGACGCTCTCCTGCTAGGTACGAGCCATTCACATGAGGGATTGCTAAAACCACTACCCCACTTCCCGAAGTGATGAAACCACATGGTAGACAAGATGGATACACATGAAGCCAAAAGATCTCTTTTCATTTCATTACGAAGTGAGTACATAAGGGGCCCCGAGGGGACGCTGTGTCATAAAAAGAAAGAAAAGAAAAGAAAGTGAAGATAATTCATGGCCGCCGAAAGATATCTTCAAAGGCCAGAAGACCAACATAGGGGGCGGCTCCTAACTCATGAAGGCGCGCTTCCTCCTCCTGAAGCCTCATGGACAGGTCCTGGAAAGACATCACCCGACCCTCCAGTGAAGCCACCTCCTCGGTGGACTGTGGCCGAATAGAAGATAATTGCTGTAGCTCGGCCCGAAGTTCAGTGAGCTCCGCCTCCAAAACGGCCACCCGTTTCTGGATAGCCTCCTCCCGCTGAATAATACTCTATAGCTCGGCCTGGCGTTCATCAAGTGTCAGCGTTAGCTTTTCCACCTCGGATTTGCATTCCGACCTCTGCAACTTCAACGCCGTCAACCTGTCAACCATGATCCGTGCTAGGAAGTCTCTCCGATGCATGAATTTCAACAAAAGCAAGACCCGCTGAGCCCATGTGTCCAAAGGGCAGCCCATGGCTTGCAGGCCAGCAGTGAGGCGATTGGCGATTTCCTTCAGCTGTAGATATGTCAAGCCAGGCTGAGACTCTACTAGCTGGCGTAACATGTCCAGATGCTGCCAGACGAAGCTGTCAGGAGACGTAAAGCCAAAGGAAGCAGATGCGACGACTTCGAAAGTCACCTCTCCGTCAATATCTGCCCATAGTCCAATGCCCGCTTGGGAGGACGAAGAAGGCAAATCTGTCGAAAGAGCTAGCCGGTATCTCTCTGTACTCCCCTGCTGGACTGAAGACTCCTCCTCTGCTGTTGCCTCGGGAGCTACACCTTGAACATCCGCGGGAGGAGAATCAATGAGTAATGGGGTTATCTCTGCAATGGAGGCTGCACCTTCAGCTGCTCTTTCTGGTGATGGGGACAGAGGTGCCTTAGACTGTGTAGGCAGGAATTCGGACTCTGCAGCCACTATGGCAGGAATTGCTGACTCGGGCGCGATTGACATTACTGCGGCCAGTATGAAAGCAGAGCTCCTAGCCGGATCTGCTTCGGCTCTAAGATCTGAAGCCCTAGCAGGGATGACGCTTTCTTCTGCAGCCCCCAAGTCTAATGATGCCAAGTCTGTCGAGGACTATATCCGCACTGGCACAGGGCGAATGATCTCAGGAGCCCCCGTGCAAGTTAAAGGCAGAAAAGGAACAATAGCCAAATCTACAAGGGAAATGTCCATGAAGGATGTGGAGGTGGCTGGGGTAGCAGCAACAATACTCTGAGACCAAAGCAAAGCGACCTTCAGCACTAAATAAAAGAAACAAATGAAGCAGCATACATGAAGAACAACCCACCTTTGGAGCAGGGTCCGCACCCTCAAAATGGGGCGAAAGAGAAGAAAGCTCCGTGGCCGAAATGGCGAGTGGTGGAGTTATGTCAATCTCAGTATCGAGCCCGGCAAACTCCTCCTGAAATTCTTCCTCAGAGGATGACGCTGATAGTTCGGCGGGTCGAAGAGACGGAACACCTTTCGCAAGTGCAGGAGGGGCTTCTGACTTGGCAATACCTTCCCCTTCGCTGTCGCTGAAATCTACCTCCTCCTCATGGGAGACAGCCTGGGAGCTGCCCGAAGATATTTCCACACTAGCTATATGCTGGGCTGGTACCTCTAAAGCATGGCGGGATGAAGATCGAGTGATTATGCGTCTGGCCGGAATAGAACTCTGCTTTGGCCGAGTCTTGTGACCCTCCTGTGGTCGAGACAGCTCTTCTGTCATTATCATGGCCTCGGCTTGCTCCCCGACTGCCACTGCTACAAGAAAAGAAAACTTCTGAGAAGTATAGCAAAGAAAACAACGGAAGTATGAAACAAATGGAAAAAGCACATTTACCCTCCTCCTCGCCAGCCGGGGTGGGAGAAGGCAGTCTTGTGTCCGTCTCCACAGGCACTTCAACCTGCTCCTGGGCTGTATCAGATAAAAAGAAGCTCAGCCACAAAGAACTCCCTAGGAGATTGGTCAAGATGACAAAGGAAGTTCCAGCTACAAGCTATCACCGTCACCTTCGGCAGATGCCTGTGCGGCCTCCCTCTGAGATGCGAATGCGTCAAATGAAGGGATATCCGGAAGAGGGGTTCCAGCTTCCTTCGCAGTCGAAGCCGACTTCCGGGTCCGAGCAACCTTGGCCTTCTTGGCCTTGGCGACTGCAACCTTCACCACAGAAGGCTTCCTCTTCTTGCCCGGAGGCAGGGGAGTGGTCGTAGGTGCTGCTTCGGAAATTTCAAAGTGGGTAGGTTTCTCAGCTTGAGCAATTATCTTCCTGTAAAGCCCCTGCCGCTTTATGTCTGGTCTATCTGTACGAGACACGAGAAAGGCAGTCATAGTCAACATATGCAAAACATGACAATAAGAAGAAAGAAGCCATGATCAAACAAACAAGGAGCACACCTGCTGGGCCGTCATAAAATGTGGAAAGCGGCCAATACATATAAGCTACCTCCTTTGATCGGGAGGCGGCCTCCTTCACGAGCCAGCATACATCGCCAATAGTCTGACACTTCTCCGTCAGGGCGGCCAAGTCCTTATGGCCATGGAAATCAAGGCAATGAAATAGGCCGAGGTAATCTATGCACCAGGCGTCAACATAATGGAAAGAAACAAAAAGCTGCTTATTTAGAATGACAGCTACCGGGCTCTCCACTGTCAGCCCGTGGACATTTAACAGTACAAAAAGCCAGGATGTGTGCTGATAATATGACTGGGTGTGGTCCTCCCTCCGCACGAAGGTCCTATAAGGATGAAACCTGTCTGTCGGACCCCTCCAAGAAGTAGCCTTCGAAAGTGGTTCCTCCGAGGGGAATGGATACTGCACCTCCAAATTAGTGTCCCCTATGTGGCCCAGCTGTCTCAAGTCTCTGGTGAAAGTGTCCACATCAACTTCAGAAAAGACAGGAGTGGGTAGTTCCGCACCCGCCTCCTTCAAAGACCGGCGGGCAGCGATATAAGCTTCTGCCTCCCTCTGGTGCTGGGAATAAAGCCTCCTCAGATGGACCTCGTCAATATCAAATACAGGCCCTGATTGCCGCTTCAAAAAGGAGCGCTCGGCCACATCCCAGAAAGCGCCTCTGCCATCTTTATAAAAATTGGTGCGTATGTTCCACCACTTGATATAGTCTGATGAGACCCGAGGGAGACGATTGGAGACAGTCGGGACCCTGAAAGTTGTGTCTTCCCGACGATGAAAGAAATCCCACCATATCCGACCGTCGCCGGCAATACTGGACCCGTGCTTGGCCCGGCTCTCCAGAGGAAACTGAGCAGTCGATGGAGGGATATGCTGGTCGTAACCAAAATTTCTGCCAAAGCGGAAGGGATAATAGGGCTCCAAAATGAGCAAGCCCCCCTTCCTGAAAACTAATACACTGGGCCGTATGGCCATGGCCCACCTCACCAATTCTGGTTCTAAAAGAGGCCGGGTGGCGGCGACCCCCGAAACAGGATGGACATAAACCTCCACCTCCTCCATTTTACACTCCCTTTGAGGGTCCACCAAGGGAGCTGAACCTACTTCCAAGCTCCAAAAGTGAATGCTGCCAGGTGCGTCTACAGGCACTCTTATTAGCCTACCCCTCATCTTGAACAGCTGTTCTGAGAAAGGACCAGGTTCAGCGCTAGCGAACTCAATCATACGAGGGAGCAGTGTGTCTGACTGTAAAGTTCTCGGGGCCAGCTCAGGGAAAATGCTGCAAACCCAGGCATTGAAGAAATGAAAGGGACCCACAGTCCTCGAAGAGCGGGGGGTCCGATGTCTATGCAAGTCCCCCAAGGATTTGTAAATTAAACACAGAGCCACTGGGCACAAAGACAATCGCATCCCCCAAGCCATCTGGCAGGCCGAATATATAGCCTCGGGTCTAATAATCGTCTCGTCCCCTTGAGGGAGAGCGAAAGTGCATAGCCAGAAAGTCAAATAGGCCGCACAATGGGTGATGGGATCAACCCCTGCTGGGTTCGGGCCATCCGCGTCTGTCCGGCGCAATGAAGCTGGCAATGCTGACTTGTAACGGGGGGCCCTGACCTGTTTACCGGAAGTCAGCCCTACGGAAGGAAAGTCTGCATACCTCAAGGGACCCCCGAAGAAATATTGTATCCACTGCCCCACACGGACTCTCAGTCGGCTGCTCTTTTCCCTGGCTTGATAGCCTTTGGAGGACCCCCTACTGTAGGCCAAACAGATGGACCGGTAAGCTTTCATCAGGTACCGGTATGCATAACCGAAAGAATAGCGGCCCTCTCCATTAGAGGCATCCTTGATGGAATCATCCAGGCAGACCTCCTCGTATGGCTCTCCGTCCATGGGTAGGCCAGAAAGCTGCGATAAACTCCAGAGGTCGAGGGATGTCTCGCCTTCCGCTGAATAGAATGTATTGAACTGCGGGCAGAACACTTCAAGCATACCGCAACACAATCCCCGAGAGACGGGATAGCGGAACCTGGAGGCAAATACACTATGGTATACCCCAGCTCTAACCAATAGAGGGGCATACTCCTTCAAAACATATTCTGTAAACTCCACTGCTCCAACCCTAAACAGATGGGCGTCTGTCAACTTGGCATCTCCAAACCAGCCGGCAGCCAGCTGATATTTAAACTGAACGGCCAGGCAGTTAAGAACAAATGGCTCGTCTCTATAACCCCACTTCGCAGGCACCAAAAAGAGTCCGAATGAAGTCTTCTCTCGGTGGACACGACCGGTGGTATGATCCCACCTTGCAGGGGTGAATTCTGGGGCCCGGGTTAGCATCTTCTTCTCGGGTTCTAAATCGGAGATGCCCAGCACAGCATTCCAGTCCCTCTGTTCACCTGGGAGATATATGGCTCGGGCTCGATAGACAGAACCCTTCATGCTGTCTCTATCGGCAAGTATTGCCGCTTCCACGGAGCGGGCAATAATAACATCCCGCATTCCGCGTACGGTGAAAGTCCGAACAAACGGCAGCAAATGACGATCCTTCGGCAAGTCCGGGCGGTAGTCAGCAGCTCTCCTGAATTCAGCACCCTCCAGGGAAGAATAAATTTCAGCAGTCGATACGGTGTCAGTTTCAGAATCGGAAGATTCGTCGACACTAGCAATCTGGTCATAGCCAAAGCTCAGGCTGTATACATTCAACCAGTTGACTTTGGCCCGAGATATGTCCGGCTGAGCCGATGAACTTGTTCCAACGGCTCCGGAAGATGCAGCAGCAGAACTGGAAGCCATGTCAGCACCTGCAGTTAGAAAAAGACAAGAAAAGAAGCTTCAGAAAGATGAATGGGCATGAAACAATAAGACAAACAAATTCTCAAAATTTTCGGCAGCATCTCCTCTTGTCCGAGGTATGCCCAAAAAAGGAATAGGGAGTCACCCACCAAGAGGGAGTGATCCCGAGCATAAGATGGGACTCAATCCCATATATATAGCGAACCTACCCCAAAAAAATCGGCAAAGAAGGGGGGGGGGGAAATGACGCTCTCGGGGGGGGGGGGGGGGGGGGGGGGGGGGGAAGCTCACAGCTCACCGCCACCGCCAAAGTGAAGAAAGAGAAAGAAGAGGAGAGAATGAGGGACAGCAAGGCTTTCGGCGCCTTAAAAAGGCCCAAAGCTGAGGGGCTCTCAGCGCGGCCAAAGGCGCGCCGAGAACCCCCCCGGCCGAGAGCTCCCGTCGGCCAAAAGGCGCGCCGAGAGCTCCACGGCCGAAAACCCCCCCGTCAGCCAAAAGTCGTGCCGACAACTCCCAGGCCGAGAACCCCTGTCGGCCGTGAAGCGCGCCGAGAAGCCCATACGCGCCGATATCCTTCGCGCCGGGACGTCCATGCCGAGAAGCCCCGAAATGCTGGAAATAAAGAAAATACGAAAATGAAGACATCAAAATGAAAGATGGATATGCAAAAGGGTTACTACAGCAACATGATCAAGCTGAAGGACAATGTCAAGGATAAAACTGAGGAATATACCCTCAAATGATGAAGAACACCTGCAGACCCCGTGTCGCTGATTCTGCACTTACGCCGCCCGCAGGTGGGGGGCATTTGTTGACACCTAGAAAATGAACAGGGGTGGAAGCATAACTGAAAAGAAAATCAGGCCAACAGTAGAAGACCACTGATGAAGCTCGTCAACCATTCACCCGGCTAAAGCCTTTGTCGGCCAAAGCTGATGCCCGGTGCCGATGTCATTCAGACGGCAGCGCCGATGAAGCCGCAGTCACTCGACTGATGGGACCTCCCAGCCTTTTAAGAAGAGCTATACTACTGCTTCGTCCGAGAATCCACGGATGATATGTCAAGGTAAGCCAGATGTCAGCTTACTGATGGATGTAATATGAGATAAAGATGAAACCGGCACCGACAGATAAAGATTGTCAGGGCTCCTACAAAGTCAGAACAGAAGAGCAATCCTCTCCACAGATTACATACCCGGCCGAAGTCTGTCAGACTGAAGCTGATGTCTGGTCTTGTCACCGTTCGGATGACAATGCCGATGAAACATACCCGGTTTTGTCGTCATTCATACGGCAATACTGATTAAACCCCAGTTCGTTCACTGATGGAGCCTCAAAACGATCTCAACAAAGTCATGCCTCTACTAAAGGTGGGCTTTATTCGGTTCTGACGAAGATTAATTCAAAAGAAAGCATGAAGAGAAGCCTAAGGCACGAATGAGGCCTGAAGGCGCTAGATGGGCCGGTCATTTGGGCTCCTGTTAGTGGCGCCGAGAGCCTCAACAGGGGGCTACTTGTCGCGCCGGGAGATGTCTCGAATGGAACTGGCCACACCGACTGTCCTCCGCCGAGAGCACAGAAGGATGAGACCTATATAAACATACCCCCTTTGAAAGAAAAGGGGATCGGAGGATCAGAAGCCAGACCATCGATCAAAAAGAAAGAAAAAGAGAAGAGACCAGAGAGAGAGAGAGAGCCTCCTCCGCTGAAAAAGAAAGAGAGAAGAGACCCATTCCCAGGGAAGAAGCTCCAGGTGGGCATCCGGGGGAGGGAGAGGAGTCAATGCTCCGCCCTCCCCCATGTTTGTTTTCTCTTTTCTTCTATTTCATGTAATACTTTCGAATCTTATCTCGATTCATGCAATGTAGCCGAAATATCTCGGCATCTGTCTGTTCCCCTTTCCCTCACTCTCTCCCTGTAATCGGTTTGGGTATGGGAATGATGTTTCATATGGGTTTTCTGACTATGTGTCTTCCGTGATGGGCATCATCAAACGAATGGATATATATGTATGATGGGCTGTAGTTTGAGCTTGATTTTCGGCTTTTTTTTTTAAGCCCTATTGCCATTCTCTGTGTTATTTGTAAATCAATAGCATGATGATCAGTTTCGTCTGTCCTTTCTCTGCCTCGTAGCACTGTTATTGCTCACCCCAAAGCCTGGAACAGATTATTCTTTGGCTGCTGGGATGAAGCCGTGCTGTGCAATGATTGAGGCTTGAGAAACTCCGGGGTTCCAAGCATGTGTGTTTCCTCCGTATATGTCATCTAAGTCTCCTCTGGGGCCAGAGACAGCCATCTCTTGGCTCCCAGGGTGACGAATGACCATATTAAGTTTGTCCCCAAGCTCTGCATGATAACGGCGATGAACAGGGGCATTCAGACTTCGGCCTCCCAGATGCCTCTCAAATCCCAATACTCCTCTGGATTCTAGACCTAATCCAACTCAAAGTGGATGCTTCGGACAGCTCAGAGCCCATAGAGTCCGTCGCTTTCAGCCCAAACCATCATTAAAACCAGAAAACATAGTACCGTAAGCTTTGTTCTGATCCCGGCGCCCTCATACTTCTCGGATCAACCTACAGTAAATTTGGTGAATAGCTCTCGGCGCCGCTTCTTCAGGTGCCGAGAACCACCAGGATCAGCTCCTCCCCCCCTTTTTTCTTTGCGCGCCGGGAGCCCCTATGCCTTGGCTTTCTTCCCCGCACGCCGGGAGGCCCTCTTTCTTCCTCATGTGCCGAGAGACCCTCCGGGCCATCCTATCAGCGCACCGAGAAACCCGTGCCGGGAGCTCTCTGGCATCCTTGCCATCGGCGCCGAAAAGCCAACCTGTACACCTCAAGTCATAAAACCTTTGCTACCACTGAAGAAACCCCATAAATACTCTTGTTATGTCAAGGGATGCCCCGGGCCATCATATGCACCTCGGGGGTGACAATTAATGGGGATAACCCTCCCCTTTTCTACGAGGTTTTTCGGACTCGATCGGCTTTTATAACCTTCCGAGGCAATGGAGCTCCGCCACTGCATAAGCTTCGCTGACCTCTAAAGGGATATCGAAACAGTGCTGCAGGCACGTACATGGTTAGGGGTTCAATACCCCTCTATTTGGCTTTCACCCCGGCATTCCGTGGGTGATCGTCTATCATTCCCTGGCAAATGCTGAGTCCGGGGGAGATGCTGTCAAAATTCTCCCAGGACCACGAAAAGCCAACATTAAGCTGTCCCCGGGACTCTGTATGACACCGGTGACAGGGATCCTCTACGCCTTGGCCTTCCCAAATTCCTCCTCGATCCTGATGTTCTTATAAAGCCCAAGCCTAATCTAGTTCAAACTTTGATGCCCTGACCTATTTTTGACCCCAAAGAAATCCTTCCCCTTGGCATGAATCAATCAGATACCCAAAACAGAGTACCGTAAGCTCTGTTCTGGTCCCGGCGCCCTCACTGCTCTCGGCTCAGCCTACAGTAAACTGGGTGAATAGCTCCCGGCGCCACTTCTTCAGGCGCCGAGAACCCCCAGGGGCAGCTCCTCTCCCCTTCACCTCAGCGCGCCGGGAAGCCCGGGCCGAGAACCTCCAGAGTCCTCTTTGAATCCTCCACGCAGGGAGACCCCCCCTTGCAGCCTCGTCACGCCGGGAGCCTTGCTCAACCATCCCGCGCCGAGACCCTCTTCCAGCATTTCTTCCTCGCGCCGGGAAGCCTGCGCCGAAGGCCCTCTCCCCTTTGGCTTCTCTTTGTCGCGCCGGGAACCTAAGTCCTCTTGCCTTGGCGCCGGGAACCCCCAGCCTTCTTGTTTTGGCGCCGGAAGCCCTGGCCTTCCCATTTTTGGGTCGTGCCGAGAGCCTGTGTCCATTCAGAGCGTGCCGAGAGCCCGATCTACCACCCAATGAATTCCAATACCCAAAGCGAACCCACAAAAGGGATATCTGTGGATCACCCGATATGTTCCGGGGATAAAATTGAAGGGGAGTCATAACCCCTATGTTCCACCTAACTACAACGGATTTAGGAATAACCCTTTTGCTCGGGGGGGTCTTGCCACTGCATGAATCCCGCTAGCTTTTCAAAGGGAAAATCACACATTGCCCCATAGCCCATATGTACACGGGTTGGGAGGTTCGGCCTCTCTAGCTCTCGGCTTTCATCTCGGCATTCCGTGGGTGATAGCCTATTTCCCCCTGGGCATAACCCAGATTAAGAGAAAAGGCCGTCGAAATACCGATCGAAGCTTTAAACCTATATCATGGCCAGGGCTTTGCCTTTCCGTGGTGGATATCTTCTATCTCCTTGTTTCCACCAAGTATAACTGTTTTGAACCGCCAACCACACGATCTAGTCGGTTTCTGTGGTTGATGTTATTATCTTACCCGCCTCCCCGGCCCTGGTATGAAGTTTAAAGTTAAGCATGTGAATATATGTTTGCCTCTCGAGGCCTCTTACTTTAGCGTTTAATCAAGGGTTGTCCTTCCCTGGAAGGACGTAATTAACGTCATAACGTTCATGGTATGACGGACTTCAGGTCCCGACACGATCACTCACAATCGACTGACCATGTCAGATCGAGCACACAATGAAATCGTCACACATGTGACTGGCACGCCAATAAATCCATAAATTTAAATAAATGAACAAATAATAAATAAATAAAAAAATCCGCGTCCACAGTGCTGCAACCACGACCGGCCTCCATCGCCGCGCCAGAGGCACGGCCCTCCTGTTCCCATGCCTAGCCCTCCCCATCGGGAAATAGTAATAGCTCCACACCTGCATCCATCATACATCATTAGTACAATAATTGCATATTTAACTGTGGGAATGCATAAATAAAATGTTTACCTGGAGAAAAGGTGCGAAGCCGCTGACTGTCGTCTCCTTCTCCGAAGTCTGGGAGAGATCAGCAATCAAATGGGCAAGCAGAGCCGCTCCCCACGCGTAGTGTCCCACTCTGTCCAGATCCGCCAAGATCCCGAGGAAACGGTAGTGGATGCCATCCCCCTTCGTCCCCAGCAAAAGGCGGCCCAGGAAGAAGAAAAGAAACCTCCGAAGGTCTAGATCCACCAGCTCCCGCTCACTCGGATCATGGGTAAAAGCAGCGCGAGCGTCCCCCTCTAGTCGAGCCAAGAACTCCGCTCCAGTCTCGCTAACCCGCTGGCGCGGGTCGACGAATCCGAGCGCCTCCATGATCTCCACTCGGCCAACTACCCTGCTGTCTCTATCAGTCACGCTCGTCTCTAACCACAGCAGGTCCAGGGCACTCTCTCGGTAGTCGGGGTAGGTGACCCTTGAAATTTGAAATTTCGTGAAATTTCAGACTGCTGAAAAATTTCAGTTTTTCTCATGCGTTCTCTCTCCTCCCGTCTCCCCCCCTCTGGGCTCCACTCCCGCGAGCTCCTCTCCTCCAGTGGGCTGCCATTCCTCACCGTTCCTGAGCTCCGGTGATGGCCGGCGGTGGGGGGGGAGGCTGCGTGCCTCCCCCTCCCCCTCCTGCTCCCCCTCCGGCGCTGCCCGCGGCCCACGGGGGCCCCCCCCGCGTTTCCCGCCGCTCCTCCTCCTTCGGTCGGAGCTGGCTCTTTCCACGCGGGTGGACCGCCGGACGCCTCCTCCGTTGTTTCCACTCTTCACCACCCCCCCCTCATGCCTTTGGTTCCAGCGATGGTGATCTTTGCAGCTTCGTCGTGTCCGAGCCGCCCGTGGGGCTTCCCGTTGCTCCGCCCCACATCCCGCTTCCTGCTCCGGTGCTCCCCGCTTCGAGCACCTCATTCCAGCCTGCCGGCTTTGCCGGCGACGTCTTCGCCATCTCCTCCACTGCTTTGGCCGTGTCCCCGGCCTCCGGAGCTGCTACCAAGCTGGGGGTCTCTTTCCCCGCCGGCGATCCGTCGTCCGTGCCTCCTCCAACCGCTGCCTGCCACGTCTTTGGCAAGCCGTGCACGCCTTCGTGCCCTTCCATCTCGGGTGCATCTGGGCCCTCCATCGCCTACCACCACTGTATGCCTTGCCCTCATCGACCGTTGACTTCGGCTGACCGCGATGGGACATCGTCCCAAAACGGTGCTCTGTTTCTGGGTTGTCCTTCGGCCGGTGCCCCCTTGGCGGCTTTGACGGATCTTGTTGGTGCTCCAGCTGCTACCCCGGCCTTCGCCGCGGCCGGCGGCACTGCTTTGAGCCATTCACCGACGGCTCCACCGTGCACCACTGCTCCTGCCTCCCCTCAGAATGCCGGTACTATTCATGACGGGACTGGCGCGCGTTACGGTCCCCTGTTTCACGGGGTCTCTAGCCTTCCTCCGGTTGGCTCTTCCCCGTCTGCCTCGGCTGCGGCCGGCGAGCGCCTGCACACGGCGGCATCTCGCGGCGTTCTTTCCCCCACGGCTCCCCGCCTTGCGGCTGCCCCTCCCGCTGCCGCCTCAGGCGCTTCGGCCCTGCCACAGACGGGTGCAAGGCCGGCTGCCGGTGGCCCTCCCACGCCAGCTGCCCCTGCTAAACAGCCGTGGGCTCGCGTCCCTGGTGCCTCCTTCGGCGCCCCCTCCTCCGCCCTGGAGGGCCCTTCCTTTGCTCAGGTGGTCCTTCAAGCGGTTAAGCCGCCTTCTCTTCCGCTTATCGCCCATGCCCCAGTGTTCACGGACTCCGGGGAGCCTGCAGCTTTCTTCACCGATGAGGAGGTAAAGGTTTCTTGCCAGCCCCTGGAGTTTGCCATTATTGCTAGGACTCTTCATGGCCGCCCTGCCTTCCAAGAGATCCGGTACCACCTGGCTCAAAGGTTCAAGCTTCGCCAGGACTTCATCATCAGCTCCCTTGACTCAAGGCATTTGCTCCTGCGGTTCCAAAACCGTGAGGACTTCCTTCAAGTGCTGCTGAAGGACACTTTATACATCAAAGGCCGGCCTTTTGTCTTCTCCAAATGGACTATGGGTTTCTCTAAGGAAGCAGACTCCCCCCTTGTCCCAGTTTGGATTGAGCTTCCAGACCTCCCGGTTAATTTCTATAATGAAGCTATGATCACCTCCATTGCCGGAAGCGTTGGCCCAACTCTACAAATCGACCGCAACACCCTTTGTCTCACCAGATCGCTCGCTGCCCGCGTTTGTGTACAGCTCGACATCTCCAAAACCCTTCCCCACAGGGTTTATATAGGCCATGGCAGCTCGGGCTACTGGCAGCCAATCACCTACAAGGACCCACCTATCTACTGTTCCACCTGCAAACGCCTGGGCCATCTCGCCCTCAAGTGCAAGAAGCCAGCAACGTGCCCCTCTGCTGAAGCTGCCCCCCGGCTAGCTCGACAAGGTGCTACCCTCCCGGCAGCTGTCCCTGCACTGCATCCCCTGCCTGTGCTCGCTGCTGCCCCACCGCATGCTTCCCCCCTCGGTGCAGCTCCACCCTCGGACAGCAGGGCCCTCTCCTCGCAGCCTCAACTTCTGCCCGTCCCCGCTCTCGCCGTCGGCCTCCGCTCGGCCTCGGAGCACCCTGCTGCGGCCTTTGCTGCTCGCGGTGGCCCCTCCTCCTCCGTCCAGGCTTTGGCTTCCTCTGCCTTGCCGTATGTTGACCCTGCCGTCCCTGGTGTGGAGAGGGGGTTAGCGTCTCCAGCCATCGGCTCGCTCTGCACCGCTGGCTCTTTGGGTGCGATCGCCTCCTTGCCAGCGGTGGTCTTGACGACACCGGCCCCATTGGTCGCCGTTTCTTGGGCGCTCTCTCTGCCTGTTGCCGCTACGCCTTCGGAGCTTCAGCCCCCCCTGCCCATGTTTGCTCCTTCGCCCTCCCTTGATGCTGCTGCTGTGTCTTCGCGTTATGCTCCGGTGCTGCCCCCGGATGGTGCCCCTGTGGAGACTGTCGCCTATCTCCAAGGAGTTGACTACCTACCTGCGGTTTCTCTTCCGGCCGCGGCCTCCTTGGTGCTGCCCCCTGCAGTGCCATTGGCCGGTGGTGCTCCCGTGGACAGATCTGGTTCGGAGGCGGCCTCTCTCAAGCTGCCCCCCCCCCTCGCCCTCCTGGCATTGGTGGCTCCGTCTTGGCTGGCCCCCCCTTCCAACAGCCGGAGTGGTTGACTGCCTCTCTGCCTCCTCTTCTGCAGCTGCTATGGTTGAGTTTGGGCCCCCTATTGCTGCCCTCGCTCCTCCAGCCGCTTCTATGTCATGCTTGGAGCCGTTCCCTCCTCTCCCAGATGCTCACGCCCGCTTTGTCGGCCTCTCCCCTTCGGCAGCGGGCTTCGCGGTCTCCCCCCCGGCAGTCTCTCCGTCTGGGAAGGGCGCCCCCTCACCTTGCACTGATGCACCCGCGGCTGTTTCTCTTGTTGGCCGGGTGTCCACTTCTTTGGTCCTCGGCCTCACGGCTCCGGATGCGCTCCCCCTTGGAGGCCTCTCTTCTGGGCTTTCTGCCAGTGCGGTTGCTTGGTCCCCAGCGGCGCAGCCCACCTCCCTGGCTGGTACCGTTGACTCCTCTCCTCAGACGGCCACCCCTCGCCTCTCCTTCGCCCAAGCTTTGAAGAAGAAACTCAATCGGGCCTCCCCTGGGCCGATCGTCGAGTCCGTCCCGCCTCCTGCTCCAGTGCCTCCTGTGGGTGTTGTGCCCTCCCCGGATCTTGGCATGCCTCTCCGATTCCCTCTGCTCGTCCAGGCGCTTCATGTCCCCGGGCTTGAGCCTGCCTCGGCACCCTTTGGCTGTACGGCGGCTCATTCGGCCTTTGTGGGCACCTCGGGCCTGGACCGCTCCCGGTCGCCCTCTAGGATGGATGGCGGAGCACCTCGGCGTTCCTTCCGGCGGTCCAACTCCACCTCCTCCTCGCGTGATCGTCAGTGCATGTTTGAGGATGCTGCTCTTCCTCCTCGTCGCTCTCTTCGGCTCCAGTCTTCTTCCATGGCGCCCCCGCCGCCGCCCCAGTCTTCCTTCACGGAGGTGCCTGACACAGACGGTTCAGAGGTTGACCCTCTTGATTGGCCTTCCTCTCCGGGTCGTTAGCGCGGGGTTCGTTCTGTGTTCTCGTCCGACTCGGAAGGGGTCTTCGACGAAGACTCCTATTTGTAGGGACTTGGTATCCTCTATGGGTTCTCGGTCTTTTGTTGCTGCCCTCGCTTGGGTTCTTTAGCCTCGTTGCTGCTTCTTTGGGCCTTGGGCCTTGTACGCTTCTTGGCCCTCTTTGGCCGTTTCCCCTCCCCCCCTCTGTACCCCTTTCCCCTTTATGCTTTCTTATATGAAAATCGCTTGCCTGGTGGCCGGGATAGTGGTTTCATCTTCTTCCGCAATGAAGTGATGAACCCCCTCTCCCGTCTCCCTCCTTGCAAGTATCAACTTTAGTTAAAAAAAAGGTGACCCCACTGACTGCCTCTCCGTCAACTCGTAGCCCGGTAATCCGAGCCACGTCCTCCAGTGTCGGCACCATGTGCCCCCAGGGCATCAGAAACGCCCGGCTCGGTGCGTGCCACCGCTCCCTCAGTGCCTGGATAAGAGGAAGGTCGAGCCGGAAGGGCTCGATCCTAAGGAAAGCTCCAAAGCCCATGGCGTCCACACGCGCCCTCTGGAAGTCCGGCAGCCCACGGTACACTGCCACCACTAGGGACCAGCTGATCCGTCCCTTCATCACGCCCTGCACACCACAAAACCAATAGAGAACACATCAGCATCATGAATAATAATAAACAATAACACTGTATATACTACTTATTCATTTTATTTTATTTTTCTTTTTAAAATATTTATTTTTTGTGGAGGCGTCCAGGCCCCTGGACGCCTCCTTTCCATTTCCTTTATTTTCTTTTATTTTTAGAAAAATCCCAAAACCAAAACAAAAAATATATTAATAATATATATATTATCATGGAGGCGTCCCAGGCACTGGACGCCTCTTTATTTTTAATTATATTTATATTATTTTCATAAACAAATAAAAATAATAATAAAATAAAAAGAAAAAGGAAATGTGGAGGCGTCCAGGCCCCTGGACACCTCCTTCCCTCACACCCGGCGTTCTTCACACAGCCTCTCGTCCGCCCTTTTAACCCAGTGAACCAATAGAATGGAGGTCTAAGGGGCTTACCGGATCGTGCTCTTCCTCTCCCGCGTCGCCAGCGTCCACTGCAGCCTCCAAGGCCAAAGGAAGAACCTCCTCACCCGCGGCAATCTCCTCCGCCGCAGCAGCCTTCTCGGCATCATCCCTCAGCCTCCTCGGACGACGAGCCCGTCGTTTCCGCTTCTGTGGACCCTGGCTCGATCCTCCTCGCTCCATTGGGACGAAGAATGGGTCGTCTGGATTGACTGGGCGGTTTGAATGAACAGTAATTGAGCAAAGGGGGGAGGCCCCCCCATATATATAGAATCCAGCCTCTTTAGGGCGTCCAGGCGCCTGGACGCCCCCATCTTTTTTATTTTTTTTTCAAAATTCAAAAAATTTTGGGGCGTCCAGGCGCCTGGACGCCCCCAAAACAAAAAAAAATAAAAAAATAAAACATAGGGGCGTCCAGGCCCCTGGACGCCCCTATAATAAAAATTTTTTTTAAAAAAACAGATAAGAGTATGTATAATCCAAATAAAAAAAACACAAAGAAAAAATAAAAACCACAAAAAAGATAATAATAATTAAGGGAACTGGTCCGAAAAATCAATGCCAGATTTTATTCCATCAGAAAGCAGAGTGAACTACATCAGGGGCTTAGGCACCTTAGGCCTTAACTTCCCCAGTTCGGTTACATAAGCCCTCCACGGCTCGCATTCTTCCACCACGTGCGCTAAGGCCTTTCCCGCAACACTTATCTTCCAGGGAGCTTTAATGGCCTTCGCTTCCTTCGCGTCCGCTTCAGTGCCCAACTCCCTTTTCTTCAAAGGAACGATGCCAGTCGGTGGCGGGAACGAATGGCGTGGAATGCCAATCTGGAGGCAGCACCGATGCGCATTATAAAGGACAAACTCGGTCGCGCCGATCAGTTGAAGATCAACTTCGGGAGAAGGCCTCATGAGGAGATCAAGCGAAAGCAAACATGCCGGTGCGCAAGTGAAGAAGCCTTGTGTCACGGTACGGAAGTGAGACCGCCAGTCTTCACGTTTCTTCAGCCACGGAACGCGGTTCACTACAGTACCACCGAAGCCTAACACGTCGTCTATGTGATGAAGAGGGCTTTGTTGGAAGAGCTTCGAAGCAGTTGGCATTCCCTCGCGGTGGTCGAATTTGAAGTGCAAATCAAGCCAGCAATTCAAGACAAGTGTGCAACCAAAAGGAGGCTTACCCATGCTCGAGGCAGTAAGGCCGCTGTAAAGATAGGCAAGAACAGCGGGTCCCACCCTCTTTCCACGCCAGATCCCGCAGATAGCACTCAGTTGGTCTTCCTCCACTATGTTGTCGGTATAAGGAAACAAGAGAGCACCCACCAGACAAATGGTGAACCCCTTCATAATTCCCTCCAAATAGTCATCGTCTGATGACCCTCTCAGGGCGTCCATGACCCACTCCGCAAGCTTTTGGAGATCGATCCCCTTTTGAGTACGGACCTTTCTGGCTGCGTCGGGCGGCATGAAGCTTCCAAGGACGCTTTCAGAAGTCCCCCGTGTCAGCATCCGCATAGCCTTCACCTTCCCGTCACTCTTGAATTTCTTCAATCCGAGCAGAAGTTCCACCTCCTCGAGGAGGATGGTCAACTCAAAGGTCGGGAAGATAAAAGTGTGGGTCTGGGGATGCCAGATCTCCACTAGTGCGCCCATAGCCGCCCAGTCCATACGAATCTTCTCGTAGTGTTTGGCGTGAATAAGGAGCCCCTGCAGATGCCACTTCGAGAGTATGGCCCTCATGCCGATGGAGATGTTGGAAGTTAGCCTTGAAAGCCATGGCAGTTTGGAAAACTTCCTCGGGCCTGGGAAGAGTGGATACGGCTGGAAGAGAAAAGAAACAAGAAGAAAGGAAGGTAGTAAGAAGAAGGTTCACATGGAAAATTTGAAATGAATCAGCTTACCATATGCGACAAGATCGTCCCACTCAGATGACCCTCGAGGTCAGAGAGTCGCCTGATCTCGCTGCTAGGCCTGCTCCTCTTCATAACGCGGGAAGACTCCCCTTCCATCCTGAAAATCTCTAGATTCTCCTCTCTTTCCTCTCCTGAGCTTCCAAAACCCACCTTGGTGCATTTGAATGAACTAGCATAAGGGGAGTTCTTATAGGAAGGGAAGATCGCTACAGGACGGAACATGTCACACCAGTGGTCATTGTCAAAATTTTGTCTGGATCTCCTTTGTACTGTGGTGCGATTCTGCTATGATTCTGTTACTTTCTGATGTTGCTAACCTTTGCTGGCCTGTGCAGGTTTTACTAACGAACATCTTTGTCCTATCCCCTGTCCCACCTTTCAATGGTTGATCCCACCTTGTCATGCATCATAGTATATGATACATACGCTACTAGAACATGTCAAGGACCTTGCGGCCCGAACGAATCTGGGATTTGAGTTCCCCTTCAACAAAAACGATGATGATCCCGGGAGAATTTGTGTTGTACGGATAGGCCGTTAATTTGTGGTAGCATGGGGACGACGGTTCCATTTAGTGAGTTGGTGCGCGGATAAACGGGCCCCAGCCCAGTGTCGGCTCACCGGATCGGTATCCTGACCCGTTCTTAACAAGTTGACAATATTATCCTTGGCTATTTTCTATTTTAGTTTGTTTTAAATTTTTCTTTAAACCCAGCATGCATTCATATAGGACTTTGATTTATTGCGGAAGATCATTCAAGTGATTCGATTGTGAAAGCCGTTGTGTTTCAATTCCCACAAATATGAGATATTCCACTCCGAATGAAATACTGAGTTTCCTTGAGACAGCCCTACGCTGCTCTTCTAAAGGAGACCCTTATTTAGACAGACCCTCAGATATTCCTTTACTTTTGACCTTGTTTGACCCACCTTGGCCGCAGCACTTCCACATTGGCTGGTAACCGCTCCCCAAAGGTGAAACCTGCAGGTTTATGACCCAGGTACTTCCACACCGAGAAGTTGGTCTCTTTTTTTTTCGTGCCTGAGCACACATCTCACCCTCCCTTATTTGATCTCCGTCCGAACAATCGTCTATATTTAAAAGACCTTCTTCAAGGTCGCCTCATTGAAACTCCAAGAAAGATTCCAAACAGTAACGTCAAAAGCGTGTCTCATCACACCTTGGCATCAACTTATCAGTCCGCTCCCACTTCATTTCACTCCACTTCGATACCATTCCACTACGTGTCGCTCCCTTGCAAAGCAGACGCCAAGGCGGGGCAACTGTAGACACGCCAT
This sequence comes from Amorphophallus konjac, assembly GCA_022559845.1. Classification (NCBI taxonomy): domain Eukaryota; kingdom Viridiplantae; phylum Streptophyta; class Magnoliopsida; order Alismatales; family Araceae; genus Amorphophallus; species Amorphophallus konjac. The sequence continues at coordinate 330,206,964 of CM040118.1, read as the reverse complement.
TCTTGACGTCTCCTGAGAAAGTCTCATATTACTATACAACGCCCCGCAACGGCTTACGCATTTCGAATCACTCGAGTGCTTCCTTTTCTTGGGTCTTCTTCTGCCTTTTTCGGCATTCAGAATCGTCTCGTCACGGCATTCGGACGGCATCAACACCAGTCGAACGCATCAGGAGGTTCTGAAACCAAGAAGGATGTCTGCCGGACGGCCGCTGACTAGGACCCGGGTGGGTCTTAATGGGGGCGTCCAGGCCCCTGGACGCCCCCATCTTTTTAATTTTTTTTTATTATTTTCTCAGGGCCCAAAACTAAATAAAAAATATATATTAATGGAGGCGTCCAGGCCCCTGGACGCCTCCATAAAAACAAAAATAAAAAATGTGTGTGTGTAAAATACCAGTTGGCATAAAAATTAGAAAATAAATAAATATATATATATATTAATGAAGGCGTCCAGGCCCCTGGACGCCTCCATAAAAACAAATATAAAAAATTAAAATGCCAGCCTTGGCATAAAAGACAAAAGAAAAAGAAAAAAATAATATATTTTTGGAGGCGTCCATGCCCCTGGACGCCTCCATCAACTCTCTCACGGGCGCCGCCCACCGAACGACGGTTTGTCGTGTGTGAAAAAATCTAAATTATGGAGACGTCCAGTCAGCTGGACGCGCCCATTTCTGAATCACGAGGCCCCGCTCACAAAACCACGCGTTGTGCCAAACCGCGTGCGGCCGTCGTCGGTTTTCGGTGGACCTGTTTGAGGCGTCCGGAGCCCTGGACGCCTCCACAAAAGTATTCCAAAAAAATAAATAAAAATACAATAAAATATTATTTCGGCCCTGATGGAGGTGTCCAGGGTCTTGGACGCCTCCACCCTCCGGAGCTCTATAAATAGAGGCCCACCCCCTCACTTCTGGAGGAGCTTCGAAGTGATCCGATAGGCTGCCGGAGCCCAGAGGCTACGGAGTCATTTTCTAACCCGTGGGTTCTTTTGTAGGTGGAGGTTCTGCCGGCTTCTCGGGTGCCCACGCTCGCGAGAGGAAGGTCGTCTTCATCCACCGCGCTTCCACGTCGTCCCCACGCTGCCGGAGCTCCGCCGAATTTCACCATCGGCACATTCAATAAGCCAATTCTTTCCTTTTCTTCGTAGTTCCTTTTGCATTCATCATCTTGCATCCCCTATCCCCCTTCATAAGGGCGCCTTTTCTTATACACTTCTTACATCCATCATCTCATTTTTCTCCTACTCGAGTCCGAGAGGGGTTTAAAAGATAACACCAACTAGGTGTGTGTCTTGCCATCATTTCGTTATTTTTATCGCAAGGATTTGAATACTACACCTCCATCTTTCTAATCCACTTGTCATTTGTTTGTCGTTATTTTGCAAGGGTAGCCGAGGAAAGCCCTCTCCGTCGGCCGGTCGAAGGGGGAGGAAGAAGCAACCCGCCATCTCTCGCTCTTGAGGTAGGCGCGATCACCTTCTTATTTTTGGGGTCTTTTGGCCCCTGGCGATCACATATTGTTCTCGAGGCCGCGGCGAGTCACTTCCCCAATGGCCGTTTAAATTTCCGTTCTTATATGTTATATTCTTATCTATTCATGTTCTCGAGGCCGCGGCGAGTCACTTCCCCAATGGCCGTTTAAATTTCCGTTCTTATATTCTCTTTATATTCTGTTATATTCTGCTCATATTCTCGAGGCCGCGGCGAGTCACTTCCCCAATGGCCGTTTAAATTCACGTTCTTATACGTTATATTCTTATCTGTTTATGTTCTCGAGGCCGCGGCGAGTCACTTCTCCAATGGCCGTTTAAATTCCCGCTCTTTGTATTCTCTTTATATTCTGTCATCTTATTATCTGCTCATATTCTCGAGGCCGCGGCGAGTCACTTCCCCAATGGCCGTTTCAATTCTTGTTATTTAATTTCTGCACCATTCCCGTCCCCCCGAGGCCGCGGCGAGTCACTTCCCGCTATGGCCGTTTAACCCCCATATCTTGCTATATCACACTTGTCCCGCTCGCCCCGCCGGAGCAATCTCCCGTGGTGGCCCCTTCTCTCCTTTCTCTTATTTCTGTGTTGCAGCAAACAAACAAACACCAAAAGAAAGAGGAGCCCGCGCGTGCTCCGCGTCTTCTCCGCTCTTCCCCGAACCGCGTGACGTCGCTCACACCTGCCAGTGCCAACAACCATAATACCACGAGCAACGGCACGGCAACAACACGTTTCACACCGAGGAACCCATCCTCCGATGCTGAACGCGAACTCAGGAATCCACCCGTAGCAACCAACACTACGATCCTGAACTAGTGGGTCACAAGCCCACCACGCTTCCGCTGTGCACTCAGATCCGCGCGCACAGCCGAGAAAGCAAACACCGCCCAACCAGCACTCGTCCTTCCGAAACAGCGCCAGCACCCTCACACGACAAGGGAATGGGCACGACTTCTCACAGGCAACCACCCTGCCAAGACAAGGAGCACGTCTCGCACGGACTTCATGGCATACAAGGCCAACCAATCCGAACACGCAATGCAAGACGACGAACCTTAACCCAACACAATCTCTCCAACCAAAGGGGAGACCAAACGCACTTCCAACCAACAGAAGGACTCCACGCTCGACCTGACCTCAAACCTCGCGCACGCTGGAAACAGCACCATCCAGCACCAAGGAAAACCATCGCTTCCATCAGGTCAGCGCCTCCGACACACTCGACGAGTGTCACGTCGGACCACAATCACAGCATCTCTCGATGCATCACCGCTGCAATTCCTCGAACTGCAACACGGCATGCCAAGAGCCGCAACACGAGCCATAACCGGCAACCGCCAACGCTCATCCTCGAGTCCCGAACTCACCGCGGAGCCTTCACATCTCAAGCCAACTCTAGGGTGAACACAACCCATCCACTGACAGGAACGCAGGAGCAAAGACTTACTGGGACACCACAGCCCAATCCTGCCTCGAAATCCATAAAACAATCGGGACCGACACATCATTTCTGACGCCACAGAGCACGACAAGGACATCAGGCTCGACGAAACAGCAGCTCACCGAGAAGACATTCCGCTCACCGGAGCACACTTCTCGATCAGAATGCCTCAGGAGCTGGACAAACCTCAAGCTGGAGTGACCAAAAACCGACAGCAGCTCCCTCAGAGCACGCTCACGGCCACTTAACCAAGAACAGTCCGCACCAGCCACCTGACCACACTGCAGGTTCCTCGAACGCAGCACCGCGAGCTCACGCCTGCCAGCAACCTCTGCCCAACGTAGCACAACCAGGGCCACCACCGATGAGGGAGAAGGCTCTCGACCTCGATCCTTAGACCCCATGCTGGCACGAAAGCTGCGGACAGCAACCACCTTCACAGTGCCGCACAGCGCACTCAAGCTCTCAAGCGAGAAACAAGGCGGAAAGCGAACACAAAACCCTAAGCCAGCTGCCGACTGTACTGGACCTTATGGACTCTGATCACTGCAATATTTTGAATTCCTATGTACGTCCACAACCACCGCTCTGATACCAGCTGTAACGACCCGAGAATCCGATTATCGGGAAGGCCCGATAACCCGAGACTCGCACCGCCGCCCACGAGCCGGGAGAGCTCGGAAGGGCTAAAAGGAGTGTGGAGGCTCAAAGAAATAGGAAAGAAAGCAGGACAACACAACAGAAATAAATAAACAACTACAACAGAGTCCAGTCCAACAGAAAGTACAGTCTAAAGCAGTAAAGCGTACCACATGCCAAGTGAACACTCGGCCCGGCAAGTTGGCAACTGAGAACCTCCGCTCCATACCCTCGAACCTCGAGGAAGAACCGCTACACCTGAAAAGTAGGGAATGAGTCTCCAGAACAGAGACTCAGCATGGATCCCGCGGAACCCCAACCGGAAACAACGGGGGTAGCGGAAAGGAGAGCTACAACTACAGCAGGAACAGCAAACCGGTGGCCGGTCAAAAAAACTCGGCACTACAGCTACTCCTACTGCCAGAAGGCAGACCTCGATCACGCAGTCGAAGCTACCAAACCACGCTAGTACCACCTACCGAAGTAAGAACACACGGCAATCACACCGTAAAGGCCTGTCCCCCGGACAGTCAACCTGGACACGATGTCCAAGGTGCAACCCCGACCATCCGATCACGGGTACCGCACAACAAGACCCAACCTCGGTAAAGCCACTAGCACTAATCTCATGACGTGAAAACCAACACACGCATCACGGCGAACCAACAGAAACTCAACGGTCAACACGACCGAAACCCGAAGGTCAAGACACAGAAATTGACGGTCTGTCACTCCGTACTCGACAGGAGTACCACCCACTAGAAGCACAGCCGGTAGCGTCCCCTGACGTCTTACACCGCACCGCAGGTGAACCGCCTGACGTGGTAGGTCCTACCCGAGGCGCGAACACCGTACAAGTAACCACAAACAAGTGACTAGCTGGGGTCACGCCCGTCGACGTGTGTCCACTGTCCCCAACCACGTGTGCACACACAGACCACGCGTCCTAGGTCTGGCCCTCTGACTGGTTTTCCCCCGCAGCCGGACTCTGGCTACGACGAGGGGCCCGACGGAAACCAGTCTAACCGTCCTCAGGGTAAGCCCGTACACCACTCCCTGGTGCGATCAGTACACGCGTACTGGTAGGCTACGACTAGTGGAGGGTCACTGAAGGAGTAGACTCTCAACTCAACGAAAAATAATGTCTGAATCCGACGACGTACGGGGACCACCCCACGTACCGGCCCCGTCGCACGGTGACCACAGTCGGAGAAGAAACGGGACTCACAGTCCACGGCCACACACGCACCGTACGCTAGAGTCGAGAAAACTCAAGTGGCACTAAGCCACTAGACTCTGGACAGTCCTCTAAACGCATTACAGCCAACGGTCCTTGAGTCACAAGGCTCGGGGTCAAGACCGTTGCACGCAACAGCACAAGGCCATCAATCTAGTCCAATCTCTAGGTCTAAAACTACGGTAGCACGAGTACCGAGATAACACACGAGTCGCCAAGACCACTCCCTCGGGAAGGGAACGCAAGGGACTAAGGCCACTCACACGGGCCACACGAAAAAAAACACAGAAGCATGATTCCCAAGGCAACACGCAAGCCGCCACGACGATTTCCCATCATGAAACAAGCGGGGAACCTCCAGCCCCAGGCCGGACAACTGGACTCGCAGTCCAAGGCCAAACACATGGCCCACACGGGAATTGCCTTCCAAAGGAACCCACGATATGCGGGGGAGATCCCACTGCACACACACCGACACACGGTGACTCGATCAAGCGTAACACGAAAGCCCGGAATACATGGGGTCACCCGGACCCACCACACCGACGGGCACGTGAATCGAGGTAACACGGTCCCTCCCGACACCCCAAAAACAAGGACACGGAACCCATGGGGTGTCCAGGATACTCACAAGGCCGGAGGTCGACCACTGGGTCCCAACCGGGTCGACCGAAGACCAACACAATGCGAACGGACGCTAAAAGGTCACTCGGACCCTTAAGCGCATGGGCACGTAAAACGAGGTAAACGAAACCTCCACACACCCCAAAACACGGTCACGGAACTCCACTGGGTGTCCAAGGCACACACGGCCCAAGGGGAGCACGATCAGCCGCAGACCGCCCGCCCCGGGCAGCCCGGCTGGTCCCTCCAAGAACGCGCTACACGTGCATAGCGCGTTCCGCCAGAACGCGCTATACGTGCCTATCGCGTTCAACACGAGCGCGCTACATGACCATAGCGCAACCAGGCCAGGTCGCACTATGATCCTATAGCGCGACAACCAGAATGCGCCGGGGCCGTAAGGCGCGACCCAAACCGCCTTACTGTTCATCTTCTCCGATGAACGCGCCCTGTCGGGGTAGCGCGACCTTCAAGAACGTGCTACCCAAGGCTAGCGCGTTCTCAGTCCGTGCCCGAAAACGGTGGAAACAGCGGGAAAAACCATTCCACGCCCCGTTCACCCCCAGGTGAAGGGGAAACAAAAGGGGAAACCTTCCCCAAGCCCCTAGGCATGCATCTAAACCCCTGGATCGCCCAAAAATACCATAAAACGGGAGATCCGGCTCACACCCCAAAAACATGCATTTTGCCCAAAATGCCCCGTTTAGCCCGCTCGGCTCACCACGGCCTACGAAACTCGCGGGAAAGGAAGTACACAGGCTGAGGGTCCATCTCCCTACCTCCACCGAAGAAACGACGCGTCGTGGACGCCGATCCACGAAGAAAACGCTGCGAAACCCTCGCCGGCTCGCGATCGCACCACCGAGCTTCCACGCGCCTCCTCCGCCTCGATCCTCACCTGTCCTCGCCCGCATCCTCGCCCGCGCCACCTCCACCTCGCCCCCGCCTCGCTCCGTCGGCCGCCGGAGAAGAGAGGGGAGAAAGAGGGCGTGAGAGAAGAGAGAGGGAGGGAAGAGAGAAATGAGAGGGGGAGAGAGAAAAGGGTTAGTATATATAGGAAAACCCGAAAATTCGATAAATTCAAAAAATTACGAAAAATTTCCTCCGCGATCCTCGAAAGGAACACAACGCAGTGGTACTGTCCCGGAGTCGTAGAACGCCACGGTTTGCCCTGCAAAGAGTTCCGAAGGCACATCAGGGAAAAAACACGTGTAAAGCACAAAATACACTCCGAGACCCACTACAATGATCCGAAAAATATCCGAAAAATCCGGGGCATTACAGATTGCGCAGTCGTTGAAGATGACGTTCCTCCGGACAGCTCCGAACTTGGATGCAGGCAGGAGTACCACCGTTGAAAAGAAGACTTGGAGATGATTCCAGCAATATAAGATATGCCACCGGGAGCCTTCAGGGGAAGTCGTGGCTGCTACTGCAAATCACTGCTTTTCTGAAACCTGCAACATGGACAGAATAGGTGGAGGAGAGGGTGTGGGGAAGGGCATGAACAAGGGGTTATTTGGTGGATGGGGAAGGGGGGGTGCGACCTTGGGTGGTTAGGGAGGTGGGGAGATGAAAGGGCACAGCCCAAGGGAGAGGGAAATTCAAAATTTGGCCTAGGGAAGGGCTCTTTCAGTCTTGGGGAGAGGGAGGGTTGCTTGGGAGAGTGGAAAGGTGCCTAGGAGAAGGGGTTTCCACCTAGGGGTTGGAGGGGGAATTAAATGAGTGCATGGGGAAGGGGAAGGGGCCTTAATGAGGGGTGAATGGGGAGGAGATAGAATGAATTTCGACATTGGGGTGGGGAGGAGAGAGAGAGGGGGCACAACCCACTTAGAGAGAGTGATAGTAAGAGAGAGAGAGAGGGAGATATTGAGAGGGAACTAGAAGATGTGGAAATTTTCTGGATTCAATATTCAAGCATAATTGTTACAAATGAGAGAGGGTTGGAACTATTTATAGACCCCACACTTTTCCTAAGACCAAACTGACCCTGACAAACTAACTAATGACCAAACAGTCTAAGGGAGGGGCGCCCCTGGGCCTAGCCCAATGAATTGGGCCCATTAACCTATCAAACCAACATAATGACTTCAAGACTTAGGAAAATGACTTTCTAACCTAGGTACATGACTCAATAAAGGGAAAATTATATGTTTAAGACTCAAATAAAAATAAGAAAATTACATGACTCGACTCACAAACACATGAGGAACATAATGGCGTACACCGACGATCAATCCGAGCTTCAGAAAATGTGGAGGGGCAAGGGATGTCCCCATCAACTAGACCGCGTTCTCCTCTGGCTGGGGCTGGGTGAGTCGACCCATCGGCCGCTTGTGCATCGACTCAATGTTTGATTTTCTTCTCTGGGCAGGTCACGGTTCGTGCATGATCGCATTCTCCAGGTAGCGATCGCGCGACTGACCGCATTCTCAATGTAGAGTCGTATTCGTCCCGAACTTCGATTTCTCCAGTCGAGGACACCTTAAAGTCCTATTTATAGCCATCTACTCTGAGGATTTCATGCCAAATCAGTTCCTATCCCTTCTAGGGGCATTATCCTACCAATATCCCACAGATTTATCAATCAAAATCCTATATTTCTGGGATTTATCCTCCAACTCCGAGTTAGGGCTTCTAGGGTCTATAAATAGCCTCCCATGGCCATGAGCTCGAGAGGAGGGCGTTTCTCGATGTAGGGCGAAGCCATGCCACACTGCCAATTCTCCTCTTCGACCCCCAATCACTAGGGAAGCCGCATGCCTTCGTCCTTCTTCTTCTAGGGTTCTTTCTCTTTGTTGTTTCTTATGTTTCTGCACTACTTTCTACTACCACATCTCATGCTTGCACATGCATGTTTTCTACTTCAGTTCTCTGCATTTTTACACTCTTTAATCATCATATATACACACACACACACCTATTTTTATTCCATTCTACAGGGGTTAAAAACCCTCCCCGGTGCATTCGTATCTCAATTTTCATGTTTATGCCCATATGGGATTGATACTGCACGCTTCATATTTCTAATGGGATTTTTCCCTCTTTGTTGCTTTGTTTCACATGATAAATAGGTGTGGATGTGAGGACCTTGTTTTCTATCCGGATGGAAGATGAGGAGGATCTGAACCACAAAGTTCCAGCATCCCGTGTTGAACTCAATGGCTCATAGGTCCACGATCTTATTGTAGCAGTCGTGCTTTGACCGCATCCTCCTTCTCTTGATTGCCAAGGTATGCAACACCGTTATCACCTTCTTCTTAGTCTTCTGCGCTATTATCCTTGGTGGCGATCACGATACTCTTCTATCTCTTCATCACCCCTCCCCTTTTCAGATTATATGATTGCCTATGCTTATCATTTTCGTTCGGGGGCAGATTTAGTGCCTACACTATTGAGCTTATCAGGTCTACCAAGGATTGTTCAATCTTCATGGCCCTTCTAGAAGACTTGAAAGTGGGATAGATATTTAGCCGCCTCTACTATTGAAAGTTCTTCATATCCTTCTCATGCTTTTAATTACATTGCAATTTTTACTATTCGCATTTACTTATTTAATGAAATGTGAATAAATTTTACAGTGATTCATTTACATGAATTGCTTCATGATATGCTCTTGCACACTTTTAGTGTCGCTTGTTTTTGTCAAATAGGATTTTTAATTTTTGCATCATCAATGAATTCTGGAACCACTGACACCGATCCTTCACTTGACGTGTGACGACCCGGATCCCGGATACTAGGTATACCCGGTAGGACTACCGAATACACGTGATACCACTTGAAACCCGCGAGGCCTCCCAAGAGCGGTAAACCTCCGAAGGGAAAAAGGATTGTCGTGTAGTACATTGAACTGACAGATATAGCAGCAAGTAATTAAAATTTCATTAGATCGGGCTGCTAAAGTAGCAGAAATAAAATTATATTTTAATTAACAGATTTTAAACAATTATATACCAAAGTCAAGTCCAAAGCTAAAGACAGCAGTCTAGCAGTACAGTCGACAGAAAGAAAAGACGTATCGAAAAGTCGGGGGAAGCCCGACGGGGGTACCAGCTGGCAGCTACGACTCGAACTCCAGGATCCGCGGAAGCAGAATGAACACATCACCCCACCTGAGAAGCAGGGGTGAGCCTCGTGTCACTGGCTCAGTAGGGGTCACGCGGATCCCCACTGAAAAACACGCAGTAACACGGAACAACAGGAACAGCAGCGAGGAACAGCACTAGAAAGCTGTAAAAGAAAGGGAAGTAGGAGTAGGGAACAGGTAAGGATGAGGGGAATAACCTGAACAGGCAAGCAGGCCTAGAAAGGGAAAGAGGAGTAAGGAGCAACGAGGAAAAGGGGGAAAAACCACGCACAAACGCCCCAACCTACACCTACAACAGGCATGCAAAAGAAAGTCTAGAAAAGACCTAGACAGGCACAGACCTCGAGTACAGCCACGGAAAGGCCAACCCGGACAGGTCACAACACAGGAAGAGCACGGGAGTCGCGCGCCACGCGACGGAAAACCCCCGCACCGGAAGAATGGCCAGATGCGTCCACTGACGTCTTACACTACACCAGAACACCCACCACAAGTGTCCCGACCACCCGCCAAGCGCGACCAACACGGACAAGGCCGAGTCACAGACCCACGTGGAACCACAGATACAAGTACTAGTCAGGGTTACGCCCATCGGCGTCAGTCCTCAGCCCCTGACCACGTGTGCACACACCGGCTCCTGCCTAGAGCCAGGCCTCTAGCTAGTTTTCTCCCCCCGTAGGACGCTACGGTAACCGCAGGAGCCGACGGAAACTAGCTTACAAACTGTATATCGGGGTCACCTTTCGACTGCTGCACGTCTAGGGCGACGCAAGGAAGAAGCTCGAAACGCGACGCTGAAGTACAGACAGTCGAACATGCACTGTCACCCGTACCTCAAACACCAAAGGCAGCACAGGAAACTGCCGACAGTCTCAGAAACGTAGTCTTAGCCTTCATAGGAGCATCAACCGATGTCCATGGGGAAAGCGGCCAGACCACGGGAGCGACAGACATCACCCTAACATAGACAGACACACACACAGACACGCCACAAAACAACCCCTAACGTTACCTAAGACAGAACCACAACACACGACCACACACCAAAAAGCCCAACGGCCATCACGGCCACAACAGGACTGTAACGGCCTAGCACAAGCGCGTTACACGGGCCTGACGCACCAGGGCGGGCGCGTCAGAGACAACCGGCACAAAGACACAACGCGAGCCACGTAACGCACCAGGGCAGGCGTGTTACGGCGGCCTAACGCACTAGCGCAGATGCGTTACGCCCACCTAACGCGTGAGGACAGGCGCGTTATGCCAACCGACCCAAAACTGAAACTCGGACAAACAGCACGTAACGGTCCACGGCGGACGCGTTACAGCACTTTGACGCAAGGGGGCAGGGCCGTTAGAGACAGCCGACACAGCCACCCAACACAACTAAAACAGAGTGTAACGGCCTGGGGCAGGCGCGTTACACAAACCTGACGCACCAAGGCGGGCGCGTCAGGGGAACCGACTCACCCAAAATGCTAGACGACAAAACAGGCGTGACGCATCACCCCGGACGCGTCAGAGAGCTGTGACGCGCCTCCCCTGGGCCGTCACACTCCCAAAATCATGAAGAACTAAAAATGCCCAGACGCTGTGACGGTCTGTCGTAGGGCCGTCAGAGACATGTGACGGTCTCTGAAACGACCGCTACACCGGTCACGACGGGAAAATAGTGGAAACGCCAAATCGGGCCGTTCCACGCCCCATTCACACCGAAGCGCAGGGGAAACAGACCTAGACGACGAAAAACAACTCTAGGAGGCTCAAAAGCCCACATGTAAGCCCTAAAACGAGAGATCGGGGTGATTTAGACAAATCGACCCTAAATGGGTCACCGAGGTTCCCGGACTCCTACCGGCCTCGAATGACAACCGATCAACACGAAACTTACGTGAATGGGATCCAGACATCCCAACGGTCAGTTTGACACTAACCACATCACAAATGGTTGCCGTTTTCCGGCGAACCCTGAAAACCCCAAAAACTACGGTTTTCACTAAACCGGCCCGATCTCCCCCGATCGAGCACCAAACAACGCACAGAAGCAGGGAAAACGTGCAGAAGGAAGTGGCGGTCTATCTCCCTACCTCCACCGAAGAAACCGTGCCCCAAAGGGACTAAACCACGCCGAAAACCACCGAATCACGAACGACGCCCTCTCGAAATCCACCGAGGGATCGCGCCAGCCACGCTCCATCCGTTGCTCCTTCCCGCGAACCGATCACTCGAGCACGTCCACGCCTCAGCCAGCTCCGCAACGGTGCGCGCCCCGCGCCGAACGGACCAGAGACGGGAGAGAACGGAGTGAGATAGCGTGAAGTTGAAAATGAGCAGGAGAGATAGTGGAATTGAATTTATAGAAAGAAATTAGGAAAATTTCCTAATTTCTGAAAAATCCGATTTTTGGCCCGGTCTTAGAAAAATACACAAAAATAGACAAAACGATCGGTTCGAAGAGTACATCGCCGCTGTATCGTCCACGAGTCGATGAAGTGAGAGATAAACTCACCGCAGGGTTCCGTAACTAGTACGAGAGAAAAACCCACACGGATCGTAAAACTCAACTCGGGAGCTACAAAAGCGATCCGAAACTCTCCGAAAAGGATCTGAAAGACCCAATAAAGATCCGGGACATTACATCCTCCCCTCCTTTAAGAAATTCCGTCCTCGAAATTTAAGGACTAGCAAGGGTAAGCAGGGAAGAACAACCCGACAACACAACCACAAAACGACCTAATGCCAGCTGAAGACTGTACTGGACTTAGCGACTCTGGACACTATATATCTGAGATTCCCATGTACTTCACACAACAACGCTCTGATACCAACTGTGACGACCCGGATCCCGGATACCAGGTATACCCGGTAGGACTACCGAATACACGTGATACCACTTGAAACCCGCGAGGCCTCCCAAGAGCGGTAAAGCTCCGAAGGGAAAAAGGATTGTCGTGTAGTACATTGAACTGACAGATATAGCAGCAAGCAATTAAAATTTCATTAGATCGGGCTGCTAAAGTAGCAGAAATAAAATTACATTTTAATCAACAGATTTTAAACAATTATATACCAGAGTCAAGTCCAAAGCTAAAGACAGCAGTCTAGCAGTACAGTCGACAGAAAGAAAAGACGTACCGAAAAGTCAGGGGAACCCCGACGGGGGTACCAGCTGGCAGCTACGACTCGAACTCCAGGATCCGCGGAAGCAGAATGAACACATCACCCCACCTGAGAAGCAGGGGTGAGCCTCGTGTCACTGGCTCAATAGGGGTCACACGGATCCCCACTGAAAAACACGCAGTAACACGGAACAATAGGAACAGCAGCGAGGAACAGCACTAGAAAGCTGTAAAAGAAAGGGAAGCAGGAGTAGGAAACAGGTAAGGACGAGGGGAATAACCCGAACAGGCAAGCAGGCCTAGAAAGGGAAAGAGGAGTAAGGAGCAACGAGGAAGAGGGGGAAAAACCACGCACAAACGCCCCAACCTACACTTACAACAGGCATGCAAAAGAAAGTCTAGAAAAGACCTAGACAGGCACAGACCTCGAGTACAGCCACGGAAAGGCCAACCCGGACAGGTCACAACATAGGAAGAGCACGGGAGTCGCGCGCCACGGGATGGAAAACCCCCGCACCGGAAGAACGGCCTGATACGTCCACTGACGTCTTACAGAACACCCACCACAAGTGTCCCGACCACCCGCCAAGCGCGACCAACACGGACAAGGCCGAGTCGCAGACCCACGTGGAACCACAGATACAAGTACTAGTCAGGGTTACGCCCGTCGGCGTCAGTCCTCAGCCCCTGACCACGTGTGCACACACCGGCTCCTGCCTAGAGCCAGGCCTCTAGCTAATTTTCTCCCCCCGTAGGACGCTACGGTAACCGCAGGAGCCGACGGAAACTAGCTTACAAACCGTATATCGGGGTCACCATTCGACTGCTGCACGTCTAGGGCGACGCAAGGAAGAAGCTCGAAACGCGACGCTGAAGTACAGACAGTCGAACATGCACTGTCACCCGTACCTCAAACACCAAAGGCAGCACAGGAAACTGCCGACAGTCTCAGAAATGTAGTCTTAGCCTTCATAGGAGCATCAACCGATGTCCACGAGGAAAGCGGCCAGACCACGGGAGCGACAGACATCACCCTAACATAGACAGACACACACACAGACACGCCACAAAACAACCCCTAACGTTACCTAAGACAGACCCACAACACACGACCACACACCAAAAAGCCCAACGGCCATCACGGCCACAACAGGACTGTAACGGCCTAGCACAGGCGCGTTACACGGGCCTGACGCACCAGGGCGGGCGCGTCAGAGACAACCGGCACAAAGACACAACGCGAGCCACGTAACGCACCAGGGCAGGCACGTTACGACGGCCTAACGCACTAGCGCAGACGCGTTACGCCCACCTAACGCGTGAGGACAGGCGCGTTATGCCAACCGACCCAAAACTGAAACTCGGACAAACAACACGTAACGGTCCACGGCGGACGCGTTACAGCACTGTGACGCAAAGGGGCAGGGCCGTTAGAGACAGCCGGCACAGCCACCCAACACAACTAAAATAGAGTGTAACGGCCTGGGGCAGGCGCGTTACACAAACCTGACGCACCAGGGCAGGCGCGTCAGGGGAACCGACTCACCCAAAACGCTAGACGACAAAACAGGCGTGACGCATCACCCCGGACGCGTCAGAGAGCTGTGACGCGCCTCCCCTGGGCCGTCACACTCCCAAAATCACGAAGAACTAAAAATGCCCAGACGCTATGATGGTCTGTCGTGGGGCCGTCAGAGACATGTGACGGTCTCTGAAACGGCCGCTACACCGATCACGGTGGGAAAATAGTGGAAATGCCAAATCGGGCCGTTCCACGCCCCATTCACGCCGAAGCGCAGGGGAAACAGACCTAGACGACGAAAAATAACTCTAGGATGCTCAAAAGCCCACATGCAAGCCCTAAAACGAGAGATCGGGGCGATTTAGACAAATCGACCCTAAATGGGTCACCGAGGTTCTCGGACTCCTACCGGCCTCGAATGACAACCGATCGACACGAAACTTACGTGAATGGGATCCAGACATCCCAACGGTCAGTTTGACACTAACCACATCACAAATGGTTGCTGTTTTCCAGTGAACCCTGAAAACCCCAAAAACTACGGTTTTCACTAAACTGGCCCGATCTCCCCCAATCGAGCACCAAACAACGCACAGAAGCAGGGAAAACGTGCAGAAGGAAGTGGCGGTCCATCTCCCTACCTCCACCGAAGAAACCGTGCCCCGAAGGGACTAAACCACGCCGAAAACCACCGAATCACGAACGACGCCCTCTCGGAATCCACCGAGGGATCGCGCCAGCCACGCTCCATCCGCTGCTCCTTCCCGCGAACCGATCACTCGAGCACGTCCAAGCCTCAGCCACCTCCGCAACGGTGCGCGCCCCGCGCCGAACGGACCAGAGACGGGAGAGAACGGAGTGAGATAGCGTGAAGTTGAAAATGAGTAGGAGAGATAGTGGAATTGAATTTATAGAAAGAAATTAGGAAATTTTCCTAATTTTCGAAAATCCAATTTTTGGCCCGGTCTCAGAAAAATACACAAAAATAGACAAAACGATCGGCTCGAAGAGTACATCGCCGCTGTATCGTCCACGAGTCGATGAAGTGAGAGATAAACTCACCGCAGGGTTCCGTAACTAGTACGAGAGAAAAACCCACACGGATCGTAAAACTCAACTCGGGAGCTACAAAAGCGATCCGAAACTCTCCGAAAAGGATCCGAAAGACCCAATAAAGATCCGGGACATTACATGACGTGCTCATCAAGTTTATGATGGATGGGGAGTATTGAGAAGAAGTTGAACATGTAATTCTTCTTCAAATGTTGTCCTCCCACATATATATCCCAAGTCCCCAGTACACACATATGTTAGTCGAGATCATAGGTGGGTTCAACAATTAAAGACTGGTCATGTGGGCAAATCATACTCTAATTTTTAGGTGCACTCTCACTTATTTTTAAAGTTAATGAATAAATTGATTGAAAGGGGTGTACTTAATGACACCAAAAATATGTCGACCACTGAGCAATTAGTTATATTCCTTCTCAAGGTTGGACATGGAGTTGGTAATAAATTACTCAGAGAATGGTTCCAACATTCAAGAGAGATGATAAGTTTACATTTTAACAATATACTCATAGCAATCTTATCCTTATGTCATGACTACATGAAGAAGCTCTCTACAGAAAATCTAATACATGCAAAAATTCAACATGATCCAAAATTTTACCCGTTCTTCAAGGTGATGTACTTTATGATCATTACCAAATACGTATGCATTGATTAGTTCCTTCAAATGTTTGTTAATTGTTATTAATTATGTATTTGCTTTGTCATTAGAATGTAATTGATGGCACACATATATCTGCAAAGGTTCTGACCGTTGACACCCCTTGTTATCGAAATCGGAAGGGTGAAACATCCCATAACGTCATGGGATATGTCAATTTTGATCTAATGTTTACTTATGTCATTGTGGGTTGGGATGGATCAGCTGTAGACATGAAAGTCTTGAGGTGAGCCCTTGAAAAATGTGGATTTACCATACCAAAAAGTAAATGTTACTCAATTGATAGAGCTATCTATGATTACTTTACATACTTAGAATTCCGTGCATTCCTTGTCGTAGGGAAATACTGATTGGTGGATGCAGGATACGCAACCCCCCCCCCCCCCCCCGCTTCTTAGCACCATACCATGGCACAATATATCATCTACCAGAGTATAAGGCTAATAGGAGAAGTGTTGCACATAGGGATAAGAAGGACTTGTTTAAGGCATGCTTAACTACACAATTGTGTTGAACGTGCTTTTGGTGTCCTCAAGTCACGTTTCACAATTGTAGTGAAACGTCGTAATTATTTAATTAAGACACAAGCTAAGATTACAATGCGTGTTGCGTACTCCACAACTTTATTATAAAGGAGTACGGTCTTGATTTAATTTCCCAACAAAGAGATGATGGCATGGATAATCCTAGTGATGAGGAGATAGATGAAGAGGACAATGTCAGTAAGATAGAGACTGTTAGATGGGAGAGATACTGGGAACGTATGTCAACTCGCCTTTGGGCCCATCACAGTATACGAGGGTATTTACTAAGTTTGAACTGTTGAGCTTTTTTTTTTTTTCATTTTACCACCTTCACAATTTATATTTGCATGTAACATATAACTTGTCAATTGCAGGTGCCATCAAATGGAATCTCAAAATGATAAGTGACATTCTTATATTGTAATTTTGAATTAGACAATTTTACATGTTGTGTAATTGGACAATTTAGATGTTGTGTACTTGGATAAGTTTACTCTCGGTCATTTATTTTGTGTTTACTTTTATATGGCATCAATTTGTTATGTAATATAATTTTCTTGATAGCTTCATAGATATGGCTTGTGATCCTTCCTTTTAGATGATCATGATACACTCTAAACTATACTCTACACTCTAAATTATACTCCGCACACTTTCTTGGATATGACACCCAGAACACTCACATAATTTTTTGGAGCAACTTGGCTCAACTGTCATTTTGTATGAGCTTCAGGCTGCTACACTGTACATATCTTGGATGTAATTTTTATGCACATGTTTGGACTTGTTATTTGATTTATGTTATATCTCTGTGGTCATATTTGCTACTTTGGTAGGTATCTAACATTTTTGCTTCTTACAGGAATATCATTCTTTCATAAGATGTTGGGATATGATGATGAGAAGGAGTATTCATGTGATGAGGAGGACTATGGGGGCATCTCATTTCATTTCCCTATTTGTAGGCCACACCTATAGTAGGTTGGATAACCTTAGGGCAGCCCCTACTAATAGGTTGGATGGTGTTACTATAGGGGTTGTGGGAAGTGACTGCAACATTTGCCCTCCAATGAATATCATTTATGAATATTGTCCATCTAAGCCTAATAACATGACATATTAAATTGAAGTATGTGTCTTGTACACTTACAATAGGTGTTCATAACATAATTATATTTTAGGACATCAAAAATAGGGATTCAAAATTAATAGGTATGGCTAAATATAATCGTATTTAGTGTGAATGTGACATAAGGGAATGTCTTATCAAGATTTCTCATAGCAACAAGAATCCCCAGTGTCCCTATTATTGTTGCCCACTTGGCGTATGTTATTTCCACCATATCGTGTCTTTTTTGTTTACGTGTTACGTATGTCATTTTGTCTTGTATTGTTGCTCACAGATTGGGAATGATAAGTCATGTTGGCTCTTCATGTGGGTGGATAAACTATTACTGTGTCCTTGTGGCAAAGAGCCATGTAGAAGGTGGACCTTAAATACTAGTAAGAATAAAGGGAAAATATTTTATGTATGTCTAGGATCTAAGGTACGTGAGTAACATTTTTATGGTTATTATTTTTACATTCCTTATAAAATGTACTTGATGTAAATATCTTTTACTTGCAGGCTGACAAGACAACATCAGGTTGTGGGTTGTTCAAGTGGGCGAAAGATATGTCAACAGTATGGACTAATTTATGTATTCAGTGATAATTTGAATGTTTAATCTTACGTAATCGAGTGTGTGTTGTGCTAAAGTAAAATTTATGTTTTCAGTGATAATGTGAACGTTTAATTTTACATAGCTGAATGTGTGTTGTGCCAGAGTAAAATTTATGTTTCCAGTGATAATGTGAACGTTTAATTTTACACAGCCGAATGTGTGTTGTGTCAGAGTAAAATTTATGTTCTCGGTGATAATATGATTATTTAATTTTACACAGTCGAGTGTATATTATGCCAGAGAAAAAATTAGGTTTTTAGTGATAATGTGAATAAAGATGTAAATGGATTGGGTTCGGCTCGAGTAAATCAATGACATATCTTATCCGTGACAATTTTATAAATAACATACCCAAATAGTACCCTATTATTTTCACGGGTATGGATACAGATATATCCGTCACGGGTATAGATATTCCTGTGGATATCTGTATCCGTCTATAAAGCATGAGTCCACATCCACATCCACATCCAAGGGAATGTGAAATTTATGGGAAGTGAAAAAAGAGAAGTTTAATCATTATTTCCCTTTTCAAAGTAATTTTTATATTTTATAAAAATATTTTCATAATTTTAGCAAGAAGGTCAAACTCATAAACCCAACAAGGAGGGCAACGGGTTGAAGTCATGTCAAAATCACAGGCCTAACCTGCACAATGAGTTATTAATAACAGGTTTGAATCGGGTACGAGTTCATGTGCACTAAATCCATACCCTATCCGAATATGAAACGAGTAATTTAAACATATCCAAACCCAAATCCATACCCATTTATTCGGATATTACTCGACCCATCACGAGTCAGGTGATGTGGATAATCTGATTTGCAGATATTTTTGACATCCCTAAATGTAAATGTTTAATTTTACACGGCCGAATGTGTGTTGTGCTAGAGTGAAATTTATGTTTTCTGCGATAATGTGAATGTTTAATTTTATACAACTGTGTGTGTACTATGACAGATGCAATTCGTGTTTTAAAACTTAATTTATTTTAGTACTTCACAGTAGTGGGTGTTCTATTTGTTGAAATGTCGAGTAGGACTTAGATATAGAGAACACGACAGTATTTTGAATTCATTGGCATATGTTGGTCGATCTTTTACACATTCCTTTCAGGAGAATGGAACAAATGTCATACTTTCATCGAGCCACTCAGAAATAAAATATCTAATATATGTGCTGAAAATGAGAGTCCGAAGATCAAGTTTTATTAGAAAATTTAAGGTGAACAATTGAGAAGGAGAAACTCTCGGCCAGTTGGATTGTTCAATTATGTAAAACTCTATTGGCAAAATTTGATGCGTTAAAATTATGTAATAAGTGAAACTTTTGTTTTATCTATTTTAGTATGTAAAAAGTGAAACTTCATGGGTGGATAATTTTATTCGCTCAAAGTGATTAACAATCTTTGTGAGAGAATGTAAACATTTCTATTATCTTATATATTTGACATTTCTTGTTTCGCATTGATATTTTCGAATGAGCTAATCTTAGTAAGAACATATTATTGTTTCTTAAAGATGAAAATGTTAACACGAATTGAACAACCCTCCCCACTCCCAGCCCATAATGGTTATATGTCAATGCGGCTATTTTTGATATGGTGACGTAAAGATACATTGCCTTTGCTAATATTAATGAACTTCAAATAACTTGAAAAATATGCTAAGAAGTAGCCAATTGATAATGATCCAATCTACATTGTTCTTATACATCTTTCTTTACTTTGTAGTTCTATTTATTTATTTAACTATGAATAGCCATGGATAATTAAATAACATCACATGGTCTCATCTATCTACCTCCCCTCAAAATATATGTTTATAAAGATTGTAAAGTTAATGATGATTGCGAAAATATAAAAATCCAGTTCAAATACCTTCATTTGTGATACTCATGATTATTAAGAAAAAGTATCAAAGCTAATTTTCATTAGTACTTATCAAAATTTTTAATAACAAATTAATTAGTATTTTCATTAGTGATAAATATGACAGTTAAGTAAAAATAATCAAGTCATTTGACTGAGATTTTGCGTAAGTCCCTTAATTAGGAGTCAAATTATTACTAATGATGAATGTAAATGAGAAATAAAATTAAAAAGAGTATGATCATTAATGTTATTTTAATCATATGAATAAAAAATAAATCAATAGGCTAATTACTACTAATTAACATGGTGAAGGATAATCATTTCATCAATATTAGAGTTAATCATGCTTTTGAAAGATACAAAATTAGAAAATAACTTCAAAACTATTAATTATTCATTATTACGCCAACACAATTATTAAACATTACTCTCATTGCTACTAAACATTATTAATATTAAAATAATGTCTCAAACAAGGCTATCATTTGTACTGCCCATGCTTATGAAAAAATATTAAATAATATTTTCATTAGTACTAATTATAATTGTCAATAACAATTAATTAGGAAATAAGTAATTTCACTATGTTGAATATATTAGAATTTTGACTAAGTCCTTTTAATTCCGACCAAACGGAGAATAACATCGTGTCATTTAACCCTAGATAAAAAGATAAAAAAATAATTTTTAATATTTAATCTTATTCGTATCCCTAATTTTTACCAAACGAAGAAGAAGAATATTCTTATACTTATCTCATCACATACCACGTATCAAACATATATAAGAATAAGAATATAAATAAATTAACCCAAAATGACTTAAGTCTACTCTCCTCAAAATTTATCCCAGTACCAAACATGACCTAAACGACTATATTCACGGAACTAACTCAATTGTCTTTTTTGCCAAAATTCCTAATCCAATTTATTACGCCAACACAATTATTAAACATTACTCTCATTGCTACTAAACATTATTAATATTAAAATAATGTCTCAAACAAGGCTATCATTTGTACTACTCATGCTTATGAAAAAATATTAAATAATATTTTCATTAGTACTAATTATAATTGTCAATAACAATTAATTAGGAAATAAGTTATTTCACTATGTTGAATATATTAGAATTTTGACTAAGTCCTTTTAATTCCGACCAAATAGAGAATAACATCATGTCATTTAACCCTAGATAAAAAGATAAAAAAATAATTTTTAATATTTAATCTTATTCGTATCTCTAATTTTTACCAAACGAAGAAGAAGAATATTCTTATACTTATCTCATCGCATACCACGTATCAAACATATATAAGAATAAGAATATGACGAAATTAACCCAAAATAACTTAAGTCTACTCTCCTCGAAACTTATCCCAATACCAAACGTGACCTAAACGACTATATTCACGGAACTAACTCAATTGTCTTTTTTGCCAAAATTCCTAATCCAATTTATTACGCCAACACAATTATTAAACATTACTCTCATTGCTACTAAACATTATTAATATTAAAATAATGTCTCAAACAAGGCTTTCATTTATACTACTCATGCTTATGAAAAAATATTAAATAATATTTTCATTAGTACTAATTATAATTGTCAATAACAATTAATTAGGAAATAAGTAATTTCACTATGTTGAATATATTAGAATTTTGACTAAGTCCCTTTAATTCTGACCAAACGGAGAATAACATCATGTCATTTAACCCTAGATAAAAAAAGATAAAAAAATAATTTTTCAATATTTAGTCTTATTCGTATCCCTAATTTTTACCAAACGAAGAAGAAGAATATTCTTATACTTATCTCATCGCATACCACGTATCAAACATATATAAGAATAAGAATATGAAGAAATTAACCCAAAATAACTTAAGTCTACTCTCCTCAAAATTTATCCCATTACCAAACGTGACCTAAACGACTATATTCACGGAACTAACTCAATTGTCTTTTTTGCTAAAATTCCTAATCCAATTTATTATGCCAACACAATTATTAAACATTACTCTCATTGCTACTAAAGATTATTAATATTAAAATAATGTCTCAAACAAGGCTATCATTTGTACTACTCATGCTTATGAAAAAATATTAAATAATATTTTCATTAGTACTAATTATAATTGTCAATAACAATTAATTAGGAAATAAGTAATTTCACTATGTTGAATATATTAGAATTTTGACTAAGTCTTTTTAATTCCGACCAAACGGAGAATAACATCATGTCATTTAACCCTAGATAAAAAAAGATAAAAAAATAATTTTTCAATATTTAGTCTTATTCGTATCTCTAATTTTTACCAAACGAAGAAGAAGAATATTGTTATACATATCTCATCGCATACCACGTATCAAACATATATAAGAATAAGAATATGAAGAAATTAACCCAAAATAAGTTAAGTCTACTCTCCTCGAAACTTATCCCAATACCAAACGTGACCTAAACGACTATATTCACAGAACTAACTCAATTGTCTTTTTTGCCAAAATTCCTAATCCAATTTATTACGCCAACACAATTATTAAACATAACTCTCATTGCTACTAAACATTATTAATATTAAAATAATGTCTCAAACAAGGCTATCATTTATACTACTCATGCTTATGAAAAAATATTAAATAATATTTTCATTAGTACTAATTATAATTGTCAATAACAATTAATTAGGAAATAAGTAATTTCACTATGTTGAATATATTAGAATTTTGACTAAGTCCTTTTAATTCCGACCAAATAGAGAATAACATCATGTCATTTAACCCTAGATAAAAAGATAAAAAAATAATTTTTAATATTTAATCTTATTCGTATCTCTAATTTTTACCAAACGAAGAAGAAGAACATTCTTATACTTATCTCATCACATACCACGTATCAAACATATATAAGAATAGGAATATAAATAAATTAACTCAAAATGACTTAAGTCTACTCTCCTCAAAATTTATCCCAGTACCAAA
Source organism: Amorphophallus konjac (assembly GCA_022559845.1). NCBI lineage: Eukaryota > Viridiplantae > Streptophyta > Magnoliopsida > Alismatales > Araceae > Amorphophallus > Amorphophallus konjac. The sequence continues at coordinate 330,183,962 of CM040118.1, read as the reverse complement.
CGTGACCTAAACGACTATATTCACGGAACTAACTCAATTGTCTTTTTTGCTAAAATTCCTAATCCAATCTATTATGCCAACACAATTATTAAACATTACTCTCATTGCTACTAAAGATTATTAATATTAAAATAATGTCTCAAACAAGGCTATCATTTGTACTACTCATGCTTATGAAAAAATATTAAATAATATTTTCATTAGTACTAATTATAATTGTCAATAACAATTAATTAGAAAATAAGTAATTTCACTATGTTGAATATATTAGAATTTTGACTAAGTCTTTTTAATTCCGACCAAACGGAGAATAACATCATGTCATTTAACCCTAGATAAAAAAAGATAAAAAAATAATTTTTTAATATTTAATCTTATTCGTATCTCTAATTTTTACCAAACGAAGAAGAAGAATATTCTTATACTTATCTCATCGCATACCACGTATCAAACATATATAAGAATAAGAATATGACGAAATTAACCCAAAATAACTTAAGTCTACTCTCCTCGAAACTTATCCCAATACCAAACGTGACCTAAACGACTATATTCACGGAACTAACTCAATTATCTTTTTTGCTAAAATTCCTAATCCAATTATATTACTTGCACTACTTTCTAACTAGATACCCTTTTGACCGTCAGCCGTATGTAGGGCAATTTGTAGTGTCGGACCTCATTCTCCAGCCAAAATAATTCTGTTGGAAATACGCTGTAACAATCGACCAAGTTTACACGGTCGAACTCCTACTACTTCACCAAACCTTATTTCTTGATCTTCCATGCTCAGATTCTGGCCTGATATCAAATATCTACACTCTTGCCTTCCGTATGAAGAGAAAACGTATAATTATGGTTGAATATCTTCTTCTGTTTTTTCATCTGAGCTCTTTAGGGCCAGTTAAGTATCCAACATATTTATGCACTCCATTGAACATCTGATTTCGCCCATCTGACATTCGATTGAAGTACCAACCATAGTCCTTCAAAAGCCTTTCTTATATGTTGGTATCCAAAATGCAAATGAGCTTTTATATATATATAATCTTTATTTGGTATCCAAAATGCAAATGAACTTATATATATATATATATAAATAATCTTTATCTGACTAAGTAATATTCATCTGAATGAGATAAATAATCTTTATCTGACTAAGTAATACTCATTTGAATGAGACATTTCGCTCAATACAGCTGCGATATTTCTGTCTTGCTTTTGCCTTAGCTGTAACATAAATCATTTAGATCTATTGGTGATAAAATCATCAAGAACATATCCTTTAATCACCTATACAACTATGGCATTCAGATCCGACTCAGTTGTGACCTCATAGAATCTCCTCAGCTGAATCTATGGCAAAAGAACTTCAAGCTCTTCAAGATGCTTATTCTTGGGATCTTGTTCACTTCTCTTAGTAAAACTTTGGATGGTTGCAAATGGATGAACAAAATTAAAACAAAGACACATTAGACAATTGAGTGCTATAAAGCCTATCTTGTTGCCAAAGACTCTACTAAAAAGTATAGCATTGATAATGAGGAAACATTGCTCATGTTGGCCGTATAATTATACTTTGTACACTTCTTATTGTGGTAGCTATTAGTCAGTGGCCTTTACGTCAACTTGATCTAAAGTCTCCATGGAAATCTGCATGAAAAACTTTATATGCAACCTCCACCGAGTCTCTCTCACTTGCCTAATCAAGCTTGTAGACTAGGTCGAGCTTTGTACGGTCTCAAGCAAGCTCCTCGCTCATGATTTGAAAAGTTCCATTCTGCAATACTCAATGTAGGCTTCTCTCAATGCGCTTATGATTCTGCCATGTTTGTTCATTCTTCTGCTGAAGGATTCGGTCTTGTTTTTTCTCTATGTTGATGACATGGTTATCACTAGTAATGATTTAGTGGACATTGATAGCACCAAACATTCTAGTCCCCATTGTTTCAAAATGAAGGCTCTTGGTTTTCTTGGATATTTTCTTGGTATTAAGGTCAATTCTACATCATCTAGTTGTTTCTTCTCTCAAGTGAAATATGTTTCATATATCATTGCTTGTGCTGATCTCACTGACAATAAGATTGTTGACACACCACTTGAGCTGAATGTCAGGCTCACTCCTACAGATGGTACCCCTTTGGCCAACCCAACATTATATCGGTAACTTGTTGGTAGTCTCAACTATCTTACTATTACCAGATCTAAAATTAGTCAATTTGTTCATCTCGTCAGTCAGTATATTACCCCCCCTCACTCTATTCACTACTTAGTTGCACTGCACATCTGAAGGTATCTCAAGGGAACCTTGCATCAAGGCCTCTTTTATTATTCAAATGCCAATTGGGCAGGTTATCCTACATATCATCGTTCTATGACTGGTTGGTGAATCCTCTAAGGAGATTCTCTTATTTCTTGGAAAATAAGATGCAATATGTTGTTTTGCAGTCTAGCACTATGGCAGACTATCATGCTATGGCAGATACCACTTCTGAGCTCATTTGGTTGTGTTGGCTTCTCAATGACATGGGGATCATCCATTCTGAGTCTACTCCCTTACTTTGTGACAATAGAAGTGCAATTCAAATCACTCAACACAAGCACACTAAGCATATCAAGGTTGATTGCCACTTTATTCGTAGCCCTGTGTTGCAAGAGGGTTCATTTACTTCATACTCCTCTGAGCCTCAACCAACAGATTTATTCACCAAATCTCACACTGCTTCAAGATTTCAATTTCTGATCAGCAAAACTCAATATGCACAGGCCTATTGAGTTTGCGGGGGAGGGGGGTGATAGAAGGGAAGCAAGGCAATGGTTATGTACAGGAAGCAAACAAAGGCAACTAAGGCCAATGGTCGCATACTTGAAAGCAAACACCCTCTTTGTTTCATTCTCTCCTCAGTTTGTATATTGCTATGTAAGATGCATACCTCAGATACTGCCTTGTATTTACACCAAATCACCTGTATACATTCTTGCTCAAGAGGAATACAAAAGATATTGGGTTGTTCCTCCATCTTCACTCTCATTTCTGATCAAGCCAACAAGAGCATAGAAGCAGTAGGTTAGTTTAGTATCCTTTTAAAATGATAATAATAAAAGGTTTAGGGATAGAGATTTTACACCCTTTAGCCTTGAAACAATCAAGGGCAATTTGTGTTTGTTCTAGGTTAGTTTCACGATCTCTATTCACCTCCACTTCCAACATTTTGATCAATTGTAGGCTGCTGGTTGCTTGGTGTTATCTCATCAGCAAGTGCTCATATGCCCACATCTGCATGCAAGGGAGTACGAGAATGCTGTGGAGGTGGCATGAAATGCTCCATTTCAACATCTTAAACTCAAAAGAATAATCACAAAATGGGATATTGTATGATATGATAAACGATGATGCTTACCAAAGAATCAAAAGTAAGTGTTCATACTGACAAGATCTGAATCCTTTCTTTCTCCCTTACTTCAGCAAGCTTTAAATATATCATTTTTACTCTCTTGAGTTCCTACGAGGTATTTCTTTAATAGGCATCACTTTAGCTTCACTGACTATTTTGGTAAGTATTTGTTTTTGCAGTTCTATATTCCTCTAAGATTTCGCATTATTTTGCCATGTTTTAGCATATTCTTTTTCATAACCACCTCTTGAATTTTATTACTCCACCACAAAGCCTCTCTTCTTGAAATCTCTTTAGGTTTAGAAACACTTAGATTTGTTTAGCTATTCTTAGTCATTTTAATCCAGCTTATGTTTTTTTCTCCATCAAAGTTCCATATTTCTTCTGTTAATAGATGATTTCTAAATGCACCTAGATTTTTCCCTTTTCAAACTCCACAGGTTAATCTTAGGGCAACTCTTCACTACACCTTTTCGCTTCCAACTTTGGATGTAAACATCTATCACTAATAGTCAATGTTTAGGCACTAAATTCTCTCCAAACACAACTTGACAATATTTGCATAATAATTAGTCGATCTTTCTAATAAGAAAAAATATAGTTTACTTTTATATATTTTAAGTGTTCATATCTCCTTTTGAAGTACATATCCGAAATTATTAGATCACAGAACATAGCAAAGTCAAGAATGATATCATCATTACCATCTGTATCGTCCAAGCCAAAGCCTCCATGAACCACTCGTAGCCTTTATTATCCTTACCCATATAGTCATTTAGCCCGCCTCCAACAACAGTCCTCTCCCTATTAGGAATAGCTTGGAACATCTTACCAAGGCTTTACTAAAATTCTTTTTAGTACTTCTAGTCCTATTTTTGATGCTTAAACGCTGTTTATACTACAAATCTCTTCAACTATCACAATTTTAACTAATATATGTGATGAATCTTATGTTATAATCAATTAAAATAGTATACAGACAAAACATAATTCTAATTAGCAGAACTACAAGTTTCATTCGATTGGCATATAATTCACCAGAATACAATATAAAGTACAACTAACAAAAACAATTGAACAAAAGGAAACATATAATTCAGTTATTATATTAGTCCTTTGAACTAACATTACAATCCGGCGCACTGCCAGCTATGGTTGACCCCTAGGTTTAGTAAACTACGGGTCCACCTCTCAAATTATTTCTTTCTGTTTAAAAATTCCCAGAACATCTCATCACTGTATTTACGCTCAGTCTGTTGTTGCCAAACAAGTGAAAAATGAAGTTATGCAGTAGAGTAGTACAATATGATGCCATATTATTGCCCAAGATGAGATCTGCTTGTGCCTCAAATATTTCTTCGTGTTAGAAAGAAGGGGCAAACAATGCAAAAACCGTCGAAAACCCCTGTATTACTGTATCGTTGTGACACAACTTTTAAGGAGCCTGAAAAAGCCTGAAAAGAGACTAGAGTTGTTATCATTGATGGACAAAAGACAGAATTTACGATACACGTGCCTTCTGCCTTCAGCTCTTGATGAATTGATCTGTGGATCCATAGTCCACAAGGCTTTCAGTACTCAATGAATTAAACTCAAATCCACATTTGTGTTGAAACCTTCAGAAAATGTCGTATGGTTTGAATAAAATCTACTGAAATGTATGCCTTCATGCATCAACTAAGCAAATGCGATTGATAAACCACCTACCCTCTGCTCAAGATTCTGAGAATAGGGTGATCCACATCATGGTCTTATTTTCTAATCATCCTCAGTAAGTGAAATTGTTATGTGGTTTGTTAGTTTTGATTGTGGAGACTTTACAAAGGGAACCTTATAATTACTTAGAAGAACAATTGACAAAGGAAACTATAGCTTGTAATTAGAATTCAAAATTCACGTGAATAGACACTGGATTTGAAGATCGTAAGCTTTCTCCTTTCTCCTTTTTTTACCCTTGGATTTTCAAACCACTGTTTTCAAAATCAGTGGAAACAACCTGGATTTTGGTATTCTGCTTTATGGCTATATTTTATGAAAAACAAGCAAGGAACCCATTAAAACAATAGTGAATCTTGATGTTACATTTAGACTTTACATCAATCCAGAGTTTCCACTGGGGGCAAAAGGAATTTAGAGGTTTCAACATTTTGCATCAATCCAAATGACCCTTCAGACGAAACAAGAAAAAAGTAACAAATAAGAATTAAAGGAAAATTTCAGTAACTGTACGATATGTCTTCACATTAGCCAAAAGAATGTCATTCCGCTTAGACCTAAGTCAAAAAATGTCCAGCAACTGAACAAATGCCAACAATAGACAAATATGTAAGGATATTCCATATCTCCATAAGGATCACATCAAGATAAGTCAAAGTCATAAAAGGAATATTTAATGACATGCAGATTTGATTCACTAGAGCAGAAAGGGTCCTGATTTAATCATTTTTTCCAGCAAGGCATTCAAAAGATTTTTTTTACTTTAAAAAAATAGACATTTATCTATTCCAAAAAGCATGTAATGAAACAGAATATGCAATGTAAATGCTACAAATAATTCTAGCATGTGAACTGGAGATGTACCTTCATTAGTTGCTTGTCCGTAAACCAATCAATGTGTTAATCAATATATATGATAGCTGAAGAACCAGGGAAGACACCTCTCTGTCATTTGGTTGGTTGCCATCTAACGATGAGTTGTATGTAGCTTTCTATCCTCAAGCAAAAAGACTAAATGGGGTGCTGGATTCTTGGATTTAGTATAAAACAGCCACTGGAGACTGAGCATAGTTCAAATTGTATGTAAAGGTAGATGTACTCCATGAAGTGGGCCATCACAAGAAACTGCAGTGCATATGATCTGGTTCCATAATTGCATTGTTCTGTATAAAAACCACAGAAATGTGTTTTTACAAAAGATACCGGGATACTAACATAGATAAATGCTAAAAGATTTAGACAAGTTTATGTTGCTGATGGGATGGAAATGTAGGATACAAATAAAACATTCGTTTGTACTAAAACACACCCACTAATATTGTTGCTGGAGTAAAATTATTGTTGTGTGATTTGAACTGCAGAGAAGTATTGTAAAAGGTCAGATGAATAGATTTGTGAGAGCAAAGTAGGAATAAGAGCATAATTTTATAAGCCTATTGAATAGATATCTATATTTAAACACAAAGGGGCCATTCATTAGTGGTACTATCGACTTTCAAAAAAAAGGGGCCCATTCATTAGAAAAGAAGTCTAATGACTGTTTGGAGTGAAACAGGCTCAGGGCAAAGGAATTTAAAGCAAAGAAAATTTTTCCTTCATCAAAGTGAATGTCAATACCAATAACGAAGTGCCATTGGTTTGACAACATGTAACAAACGAGGCACTAAATGACATTAATGAAGAACAGAAAGCGCCGAACACACAATTATTCCAAAAATACCTAAGCTTGGATGACCCCTTTCACAAGCATGTACTAACATACCTATGTCCTCTCCTAGAAAAGACAAAGCACTGTTGCCTCTTAAATACAAAACTAATGCAGGTTAAAGGAGCACCTGGGATCTCATTGTAAAACCCAGGGAAGATGACCAGCAAGTCAGTCAATCTAGTGAAGAATCATGCAAGTGTATCTGTCTGTCGTTCAGTTAATCTTGCATATATGCCATTATTTCTAAGAAGCTCAGAATGATTCCCCATCTGCACATATAGAATAAATGCAGTATAAGTTCCACATATAAAAATACAAAAAAATCTGTACCATATTTGATATCACCTTAATATAAATCTTTTAATAATGAAAATACTGAAGTGCAAAGGTTGAAGCTTACTTTCTATTGTCTTAATAAAGATGTCTGTTGGCTGGAAATAACAAAATACTCAATGGTGTACCAGGCAAAGCCATTCAAACAGAAGATGGCATATGTAATCAATTTTTCAAACAGGTGATTGAACGGACTCATATCATAATGCAATGGAGATGAATCAACTAAGATCTGATTGACTCCCAGATTAGTCACATTTCACAAACAAAACTTCAAAATCTATGACCTAGATTAGTTGTTCTTTCTTTTATTCAATCATTTGGCTTTGTGCTGTGTTGTACAGTGGTGATTCTCTACTCATAGCAAGACAGACACTAAAATTCCATCCAGTACCAAAAGAATTATAACTGACCTGATCTTCTGGTTTACCAAGACCAGATCTCAACATAATGAGTGGATTCAGAGATTTGACTTCGTGCAGAAACCAATGAATGGCTGAGTTTCACTACCGGCAGTGTCAGTTGACAGTGCTATATCACCGTAACCATGGCAACCATACACTACCAGCGTGATGCGGGACGAAGTGGGCGGAACAGTCGTGAGCCCAGTTTGGGCCTCTCTGGGGGGGGCAGGGAGTCACGCAGTGACGGAGCGGGTGGCGGGTTGCCGCTGCTGGCAGGAGGTCCATTCATTGCGGATCGCAAACGGCGGCAGGGGGCGGGCAGCAACGAATGCAGGGCAGCAGCCCACGGCGGTCGGTGCGACCGCACAGAACCTCGCAGTTGCAAGTTTGGTGGTGGAGACGATGGACAACTGCTGGCGGCTAAGGCTGTCCGGATGGATCGCTGGCAAGGTCAACCACGGGGCTGTGCAAGGTGCTCTGCGATGACGAACGTGGCAGGGGTCGCCGGTTCTGACTGCGCGGCGCTGGGATATGCAGTACAGTGGCGGTCGTTGACTGGGCTTCCAGCGTGGGTGCGGAGTCCGGCTCAAACCGGAGTGGCCCCAGCGCATGTAGACAGGCCACGGGTGGCGGCAGACGGCGCGCAACTAGCGCCTGCGGCAGGGTGTGAAACTAGTGGGGCAAGGGGTCGGCGAGACCCAGGGTTCCACTCGCGATGGGGCATGTGGGTCGGCGAGACCCAGGGTTCCACTCGCGATGGGGCATGTGGAATAATAATTAGGTGAGGCTGATGGGGTGACTGTGTGCGTGGTGGAGGGGGAATAAGTTGGGGATGTGGAGGGAGGTAGGGTAGATGGAGGGGAAGGGAAGGGCGGTACAGAGGTGGGGGTGTGGGCCTCACGCCCTCCCTCTTGCAAGAACACCTCGGGCTCTCTCTTACAGAGACGGCTGGGGTTCTCTCAAAATATTTTCTCCATTCTTCCTTACTTTTGAAAAGAGGAGTACAAATGGGCCCAAACCTACTTCTTTGGACCAAAGTGCCCTTGGACTCAAGAAAATAGTGCGAAAATCGCACCAAAGATTACATAAAAATAAAAAGACACGAGATTAGCTCCAAATGAGGCCAATAAAACTTTGAAAATGAGAAACTGAATCCTACACCACTTGAGACCACTAGATTATACTCAAATAAAGACAAATTACATAACTAAAATAAGAAAATGACTCTACTGTGACTCTGATCGTCGTCCGTGTAAATAATACCATCGTGCGACACACCAATTCAGTTCATTGTCCGACATCACAATTCTTGCTCCACATCAATCACCCCCAGTTCAAAAACATTCGTCCTCGAATTTTAAAGTGTTAAAGCACGATGAAGACAATCATAGGAGAACAAGTTGAGAACTCGGGGCGGATAGTCATACGAGGAATTTCGAGTTGCCGCTTCATATATGCCTTGAAAAAAAATCTTGCCACACCACATCAAGAGGGGACGGCTCCAGAAGTAACACAACGTCAAATTGAGCAACCTCAAATACCATGTCATCAATCAAGTCTAACCAGAAAACAACAAATCTTGATCCCAAACATCGCAGCACCTGATAACCTGAACAACTATATTATCCTTAAACACGGAACCATCCATCGAATCTAATCCGGAATCAATAAGCAAGCTCTGATCCCACACATCATCTGGTGGTAATGCGACATCATCAGTGCAAGTATTCCCTTCTTGATAGTGCGGAGTGCCTGCAAGAAGGAATTTGAGAATCGAAATTTCTTGTTAAGATGTGCCGGCTTCATGATGCAACTATCCCCGTCAGGATCTATGACAGCCTCGCATTCCTTCATCCATTCATAGCCCAGACTAATATATGAACCAATGGGTTGAATTTTGTATCTCGCTCCACAGAAATACCTAACTGATCATTATTGAAAGAGAATCGACAATTAAATTCGGAGACATAATTCTCGGATTGACGCTCGTCAAGAATCACAATTGTCGACTCGTTATTGGGAAAAAAATTTAAGTTAAAATACATCATAGACAAACATTAGACCCCAATTTGACATAACAAATCGGTACGCTAAGCTATGATACCAAGTTGATGCAGGAAGAAGGGCCCGAGCAGTCGTGGGCCCAATTTGGGCCTCTCTGGGGGAACAGGGAGTCACACCGTGAGGGAGCAGGCGACTGAGGGCGGTAGGTTGCCGCTGCTAGCTGAAGGTAGGGTTGTTGTGGATCGCAACCGACAGCAGGGGGTGGGCAACCGCGAGTGCAGGGCAGCAGCCCATGGCGGTCAATGTGACTGCACAAACCCTCATAGTCATGAGTCTGGCAGTTGAGACGATGGACGGCTGCCGACAGCTAAGGCTGTCCAGACGGATCGCCAATGAGGACAACACGAGACCGTGCAAACTGCTCTATAGTGACAAATGCGGCAAGGGGTGCCGGTTCTAACTGGGCGGCGCTGCAGTGCATGGTACAGTGATGTCGTGATTGGGCTTCCAGCGTGGATGCAGAGTCCGGCACAAACCGGAGTGGCTCCGGCATTGGCAGACATACCACGGGTGGTAGCGGATGGTGTGCAACTAGTGCTCACGGCAAGGTGTGAAATCAACGGGGCAGATGGTCGGCGTGAGCCAGGGTTCCACTCGGGATGGGGAGAAGTAAGAGGAGGAAGAAGAACAAGGAGGTGGGGTTGATAGGGTGAATGTGTGCATGGTGGAGGGGGAACAGGTGGGAGGCAAGGAGGCAGGGTCGATGGAGGGGAAGGGAAGGGGGTTACAGAGGTGGGGGTGTGGACCTTGCACCCTCACTCTCGCAGGGACACCTCGGGCTCTCTCTCACAGGGATAGCTAGGGTTCTCTCAAAACATTTTCTCCCTTCTTCCTTAATTTGAAAAAAGGAGTACAAAACTACTTATAGTGGTTAGGCTATCCCTAACCTATTTCTTTGGACTAAGTGCCCTTGGACCAAAGTCTGCAATATTGCCCGATACATCTCAATACCAGGACCAATCGATCCAGTTCGGCCATTTTAGTATCAGTACCAACTAGTACCCATTAAAAAAAAGACAGAAGGGGACGAACCAAGACGAAACTGGTAGAATCGACCGGTCTGGCCTCGTTCACCCCATCAGGACCACCCAATACAAGAGCTTCCCTCCTCCCACGGGCTACACTTTGCAGTTGAAGTCCTGTGAGTTGAATGTTGTGTAAATTGTGTTTTGATGATGTCTCACTATAAATCATTGGCCAATTGATTTAGAAAATCATGAAACATCCTTTTATTTGGCTAGGTGTGAAGAAGTTTAACAAGTTTAAAGGTTGTGTCGGCCCCACCATAGGATGCGTCAACTCAATTGAACACAAGAGGAAGAAAAGTCCAAACGGGTCATCAGCTGTGTCGACCTCATGCTCAAGCAGCGTCGACTCCTTCTCCGCCAAAAGAAGATCAGCCAAGGCAAATAGTCAAGGATGCGTCGACCTCATGGCCTCACTGCGTCGACTCCGGACGTAGTTCCAACATGGGGAATGAGAGAGTCGACACTCGGGGTCGACTCCTCTCTGTGGATGTTCTGTCGCGCCCTGCTGCGTCGACCCCACCATCGCAGGGCGTCGACGCAAGGCTCTCCCAGAGAGCGTTGTAAACGCACCCTTCAAAGGATGCGTCGACGCATTCCACTTGCCGCGTCGACGCACAACATGTCAGCCTGCAAATAGTTCGAGCGAGACGCTGGTCAGGTCGACTCCGTCGCTTCACCGCGTCGACTTCAGCATCACTCTGGCATCCAGCAGCTCACAAGGTTGAAGGCTGCATCGACGCAGTAACTCGGTGCGTCGACGCACAAGAAGTCTGCCTGAATAAATTATTCTCCGTCAAATCCTGGCGTCCTCGATCGTCAACGGCGGAAACATCCAAAGCTCGCGTTTCAAGGTCTGAAAAGGGGATCCTAGGACTCAGAACTGTCCACTATCATCATGAAAAAGTCTGGACACCTTTTTGGGAGAAAGATCTATCAATATATCATCAGGGAAATGTCCTTTTCCATGTTGTCCTTTCCCCTAGGGTCCTTTCCCCTAGGGTCAACCAATCAGATTTGGGTCTAGAAATGTTTCTAGGACAGAAGAACTGTTAGTGTTGGTGTGCTACAGGCCAATTTCGGGTCGGGTAGGCCCAATAGTTGTACGATCTCGTTCATTATTAATAAAGTGGTATTTGAGCGTAAATATGCGATTGTGTTACTTTACGTTGTCCCTAGGATATGTGGTTGTAAAGTCAGCTCGAGATGGGATCTCGAACATGAGATTGACTTTACATGTACACATACCTTATATTGTTCCTGGTTGGAGGGTAATCACTCGGGGACTTTGATTACCTATTAAACCAGTACACATGATGTGTCAGTGACCAGTCTCATGGTCATTGGTGCGGGGCACCAACACATATGTGTAGGTGTATGTCCTTGGAGGATGTGCACTGAACTGATCCGCTATTGGATCTTCAGATGGTTGATTATACCTAATGTCAACTGAAGATCCAACGGTCTCAGTAGCATCGTTGGTCCTTTGACTTGAGACATTGATCGGATCTTACACGAGGATTGAAATGGTTTAATTACTTGGCTAAGTGACTTTAACCATAAGTCATGAGTTGCCGAGTCGTTAACTACTCCAGGATACGTGTGAAGATCGTCAATGGTCAAGAAGGGATCGCTCACTGTCGGGTATATATCAGACAGTTAATGGGTCATGACATTGACGCTCCGTTAAATCCCTGGCCAGGGTCGTATGAGTTCGTTTAGAACGGACGTCATACACTTTAAGGAGGTCATAGTCAAATGGCACGATCATGGGGTTTGACAGATACCGTACCCTCGATCGTACCAGACTCATAGAAGGAGCGAGGGATTATATCGATGCGGTAACTGTGGACTTACAGGTACCAGACAGGTTGGTTTAAACCCGACGTCCTCTAGGATCACGCGGATTTGCTTGACCCAACGTGATCAAAGGTTCGGAATAAATTAAACTATTGTTCGGCTCTAGTAGAAGCGAAGAATACGTTTAATTTACTTCTAATTGGGAATTAGAAGTTAATGGACCTTAAACTAGAGTGACTGTGGGCCTAGAGGATCACACACAATAGATTCTTGGGTGACGGTTTATTATTATACAAGCGTATGTATTAATTCCCTTTAATTCCTTTTGGAAAGGAGTGTAAATGGAGCTTAATACATATGTATAATAGTAGATAGGATATATATATAATTTTGGTCTTTTGGAGCCCTTTCAGAAATGACCAAATCTCTATATATAGAATCCTACGTGAGTTCACTCGAACTCTTGCTTCCTTCCTTCCCTTAAGCTAACAAGCATTAAGCTTAAGGGAGAGGATTAACCTCCCCCTTTCTCCCTCTTGCTCTCTCTCTCTCCTGAAGGTGATTGAGCTGGGGAAGGTCGTGCCGGGGAGGTACCGTCGCTGCGCAAGCATCCGTGTGGATCATCTCTAGAGGCCGTACAGTTGTGCGGCTCGGTTTTTCTGCATCGGGCTTAGCGGACAGCGTCGTTCCGCGCAAGGTGAAACACGTAACCCGTAATTAGGGCATTAGAAACACCGATTAGAGCATAGATTAAGCTTTCCACAATACCGGGATCGGGCAAATTAAATTTTTGTTATCCGCTGCGTCGCCCGTAGGTGCTGTGCGAAAGCTTACAGTGGTATCAGAGCCAGGTTCGCGCTCTGGTCGGTATTTTTATTGCCGTTTAGAACCATGCTTCAGGGGCATCTTAAATCTTCAATTATTATTTGGAGACGGGAGTGCTGGGCATTTCTGTTTTTCCTGGATGCTGGGCATCAGGAGAGCAAATTTGTTTTTTTTTTTTAAAATTAAAAAAAAAATTGGTCGCCGTCGGGCGCACTGCGCCCTGAAGCGCAGTGCACCCACGGCGTGGCGCACGCGGGGGGCGCCGCGTGGCGCACGCGGGCGCCCCGCGTGTCGCACGCGGGCGCCCCGCGGGGCGGGCGCCGCCCGCGTGGCGGGCGCCCGCACGCGGGGTCAGCGCCCGGGTGGCCGGCCCCGCCCCACGTGGCGGGCGCCGCGTGGGCGGGCGCCCGCATGGGGGGGTCAACGCCCGCGTTGCTGGCGCCGACCCGCGGGCGGGTCCGCGCGCGCGGGCGCCGCCCACGCGCCCCCCCCCCCCCCGGCCGCAGAAATTTTTTTTTATTATTAAAAAAAAATTGCGTTTTTAACTTTTTTTTTAATTTATTGGTGCATATTTATAACATATATATATTAGATATATATACGAAAATGCACAGTAAATTAAATAGGATTTTATCTAGTAGGTTAAATAGTTTTATCTCAATAGTAAATGTCGAATGGTAAATTTTATTTAACCGACTTGAATTTACAGAGGTGAGATAATTACTATTTACCTTGGGATAAAATGATAATAATTGAAGTTACTTCAGTAAATTTTAATTTTTGAATTTTTAATTATTAGATAATTAGAAAATTCAAATTTTGAATTTTATTGAAGTTAAATGTGAAAAATTCAATTATTTGAATTTTAATTATTAGATAATTATTAAATTCAAATTTTGAATTTTAGAAAGTTACTAATTGAGGATAATTGCATTATTTTAAATTTATTTTCAAACAAAATTATTGGATAATTAGTTTGAATTTAAATTTAAATTATTGGCATGTTTAAATTTTGAATTTAAATTTGATTATTGGATAATTAAATTTAAATTAAGATTTAATTAATTATCTCAATTAGATGCCCCTGTAGAAAATGATGGTTCTTTACGTGCTTTACTTTAATTACCTTGTATTGGCCTGCTTGTGTGTTTAATTTTAGTTAATCATGCTTTGATTTTTAAAATTAAACAAAGCTAGCCTGTTTTTGTTTGCACATCCCATTTTTAAATTCAAAGTAAGGATTATTTTCAGAAAATAAACCTTGATTGATTTTATTTGAATGGGTTGGCAAGTGATCATGGACTTGGATTAATGTAATTAATTGGGGTCTGCGAACCTCCTCTCTCTCTGTTAAAATTCCAATGTACTTCTATCTTCCTCAATTGTTGTACTCGCCCTGAGGGCTGCTGGAATTTGAGTCACATGTAATTTAATTTTTCCGGCCTGCGTGCCGTGTAAAAGTTGTAATTGATGCGGCGTCGAAGTTTGAAAGCGCGGAGCACACCCGATGAGGACGATCCAGCTGCTTCGGAAGCGGGCCGGATGTCTTAGTTACATTAGGGTTAAAGTCCATGATCACTTGCGTTTATTTTGCATTGGATGCATTTATTTTGTGCAAACTACTAGGTACGGTAAATATATTGGATATATTTATATTACCACCTAGGGTGAGATCAAGATAAAATTAAATTCCCTCGCGATTAAATTTTAGATCTGGTAAGCGTGGCTCTAGGAGTCGTCGTGGCCCTCCATCATTATGGAGTGAATGAACGTCTTCATTTCATGGATTTGTTGTGCTTTCCACAAGGTCCATGAGTTTGGGGGCGGGATTAAACTCCAAGGCTCGGCCTCAATGGGGTGAGGAATTGAACTCGACCTTGTTGTGCTTTCCACAAGGGTCGGGTCATGAACTCATTGCTATGTAGTAATGATGGTTAGATCTAACCGAGAATATCCTTTGTTGTGCTTTCCACAAGGGGATGATTTCTCGGGGGCCGAATATCGGATATTGCATTAGATGCAAGTGCTTGTTGACTGCCCTTGAGATGGTGTATGGCTTGTTGTGCTTTCCACAAGGTCGTACATCAGTCTCGTTGGGATTCCGACCCACTAGGTAGATCTCGCTGATCTCCCGTTCTATATACTGAGGGTTATATAGTCCGACCGAAAAATAGTGGGACTAACTAAGATAGAAAACCACATCTAAGTTAGAATTTGAACACATGCTAAGTTGTCTTTTATTTCTTATCCAGATTACAATGTCGTCGTCCAACCCCCTCCGCGGCATCTTGGATGCAAATAGATTAACTGGACCGAACTACTCAGATTGGCTGCGTAATCTACGCATAGTCCTTACCGCCGAAAAGATTGCGTACGTGTTGGACACGGTTCATTCTGAGCCAGCTCCTGATGCCGACGAGGGCGAGTTACTGGCTTATGCCAAGTGGTCTGAGGACTCCTCCCTTGCCCAATGTTACATGTTGGCCTCTATGGCTCCCGAGCTGCAGAGGCAATTTGAAAAGACTGATTGTAGAAGTATACTTCTCAATCTACGCCAGCTCTTCGGGGAGCAGGGTAGGATTGAGAGGTATGACATCTCCAAAAGGCTTTTCAGGACACGGATGTCTGAGGGTTCATCAGTACAGGCCCATGTACTGAAAATGATGGAGTGGATTGAAAGACTCAATGCATTGGGGTTCAAGTTGGATCTTGAACTATGCATTGATCTTATACTCCAGTCATTGCCTGATTCCTTTTCTTCCTTCATCATGAACTTTAACATGAACAGGATTGAAGCAACTCTTCCAGAGCTACTCAATATGTTAAAGAGTGCTGAAGGAACCATGCAGAAAGATAAACCATCTTCGTCTGTAATGGTTGTTGGCCGGGCCAACAAGAAAAGGAAGGCCTCTCAAATATCCACCGCGAGTAACAAAGGGAAGGGAAAGAAAAAGGCCACGGGTAAGCAACTCGCCAAAGTTGACAAAGGGAAGGGCAAGAACAATGAAAAGGAAGACAAATATTTTCGATGCGGGGAAACTGGGCATTGGAAAAGGTATTGCAAGGCAATTCTAAATGAAGGTATTTTTGTCGTAGACCTTAATTTGTCATATATGGAATCCACATCATGGGTATTGGATACTGGATGTGCATCTCATATCTGCAATTCTGTGCAGGTGCTGGCAAATAGAAGGCGATTGGGCAAAAAGGAGATTGAACTGAGGATGGGCAATGGAGCTTTGGTTTCTGCCAAAGATGTCGGGACTGCACGCCTCAGTTTACCTTCAGGAGTCATTCTGGAACTGAATGACTGTTATTATGTTCCTAATATTATTAAGAACATTATTTCAATCTCTGGCTTGTATAACATTGGATATACATTGGCTTTTAATAGCACTGGGTGCTCTATAATGAATAATGGTTTGGTTATAGCCAATGGTTCATTAGTCAATGGTCTATATGTATTAGATACACGTTCTAATGTTATGCAAATTTCCAATGCTGATGAAGTGAATTCTGCATATCTATGGCATTGCAGACTTGGTCGTGTAGGTGAGAAAAGAGTCTCTCACTTACACTCAAATGGGTATTTGAATTCATTCGAATACAAGCCATTTGATACCTGTGAGTCGTGTCTCATGGGAAAAATGACTAAGGCTCCCTTTGGTGGACATGGAGAGAGGGCTGTTGACCTTCTCGAGCTCATACACTCGGATGTGTGTAGACCCATGTCCATAGAAGCAAAAGGAGGTTATCTCTATTTCATTTCTTTTATTAATGACTTCTCTAGATATGGCTATATGTATTTAATGAGACATAAGTCACAAGCCTTTGAGAAGTTTAAGGAATACAAGAATGAAGTAGAGAAACAGACTGGCAAAAGTATTAAGGCTCTTCGATCGGATCGAGGAGGTGAATACTTAAGCCATGAATTCACTTCTTATCTTAAAGACCATGGAATAGTTTCTCAGTGGACACCACCGTATACACCACAGCACAATGGTGTATCCGAGAGGAGAAACAGGACCTTGTTAGACATGGTCCGATCCATGATGTCTATGTCAGGACTACCCTTGTCTCTCTGGGGCTATGCGTTAGAGACTGCGGCTTATTTATTGAATAGGATATCAAGTAAATCAGTTCCTTCTATTCCATATGAGATATGGAAGGGCAGGAAACCAAATTTTAATCACATTAAAATTTGGGGGTGTCCTGCTCATGTAAAGAAGAACGAGAGTGATAAGCTTGAGTCAAGAACCGATAAGTGTAGGTTTGTGGGATATCCAAAGGAGACGTTTGGATATTATTTCTATCACCCTTCTGAGCAAAGGGTCTTAGTGGCCAAGAGAGCTGTATTTCTGGAAAGAGAATATCTACTCCAGAAAAATAGTGGGAGCCAGATAGAATTGGACGAGGTCCAAGAACCACAACCCATAGACACAAACTCATTAGATGAGACTGTATCGGTTGATCCTATTCAAGGTGAAACACTGACACTACGGAGATCTGGTAGACTACCGAGAGAACCTGAGAGATATGTTGGACATGTCTCAGAGGGGTCCTCTAAGGTATGTATCGATGAGGATGATGATCCTCAGTCGTACCAGGAGGCGATCCGTAGTGTAGATTCCGAGAAATGGCAAGAGGCAATGGATTCAGAGATACAGTCCATGTACACCAACAAAGTTTGGAACTTAGTTGATGTACCCGAAGGGAAGGTCCCTATCGGCTGCAAATGAATTTTCAAAAGGAAAATCGGTGCAGATGGACAGATTGACACATACAAGGCTAGACTAGTGGCGAAAGGATATCGTCAAAGGCAAGGCATTGACTATGACGAAACGTTTTCGCCGGTAGCCATGGTTAAGTCAATCAGAATCCTCCTTGCCATTGCTGCATACCTGGATTACGAGATCTGGCAAATGGATGTGAAGACAGCTTTTCTTAATGGAAACCTGTCAGAAGAGGTGTACATGGTACAACCTGAGGGATTCACTTCCAAGCCACATCCTAATAAGGTATGTAAACTTCAAAGGTCCATTTATGGATTAAAACAGGCATCTAGAAGCTGGAACTTAAGATTTGACGAGGCTGTCAAATCTTTCAACTTCATTCGGAATGAAGATGAACCCTATGTTTACAAGAAGGTCAGTGGGAGCTCAGTGACCTTCTTGGTCCTTTATGTTGATGACATCTTACTCATTGGGAATGATGTAGGGATGTTGACATCAACTAAGTCTTGGTTGTCCAAGACTTTCTCCATGAAGGATTTGGGAGAAGCATCCTATGTGCTGGGCATAAGGATCTATCGAGATAGATCTAAAAGGATGCTACGATTATCCCAATCCAAGTACATAGACACTATCCTCAAAAGGTTTAGGATGGAAAATTCCAAGAGAGGTCTCATTCCCATGAGACATGGAATTTATCTATCCAAGGGGATGAGTCCTAAAACTTCTGAGGAGGTGGCACACATGAATAAGGTACCCTATGCTTCGGCGATAGGGTCAATCATGTATGCAATGCTATGTACACGGCCTGATGTTGCCAATGCTTTGAGCATTGTCAGTAGATATCAGGCAAATCCAGGCGAAGAGCACTGGAAGGCAGTAAAGGGCATCCTTAAGTACCTACGAAGGGCTAAGGATCTTTTTCTGCTTTATGGAGGAGATGACCTACAGCTTAGAGCTTACACAGATTCTAGTTTCCAGTCAGATCCAGATGACTGCAAATCCATGTCTGGATTTGTATTCATGTTGAATGGAGGGGCAGTCAGTTGGAGAAGCTCCAAGCAAGACACGACTGCAGACTCGACGACGGAGGCGGAATATATTGCTGCAGCTGAAGCTGCTAAGGAAGCCGTCTGGATGAAGAAATTCATCTTGGAACTTGGCATAGTTCCCGAGATATCAGCTCCCATCCCATTATTTTGTGATAATAATGGGGCCATCGCCCAGGCGAAGGAACCGAGATCTCACCAAAGGTCAAAGCATATTCTCAGGCGCTTTCACCTTATTCGGGAGATTGTTGATCGTGGAGATGTGATGGTAGAGCGTGTACCGTCAGAAGACAACATAGCAGATCCACTGACTAAGCCATTGACACAGACTGTATTTGAGCGTCATCGGGATAAGATGGGCCTCAAAGTTGTGGGCAATTGGCTGTAGTTCAAGTGAGAGATTGTTAGTGTTGGTGTGCTACAGGCCAATTTCGGGTCGAGTAGGCCCAATAGTTGTACGATCTCGTTCATTATTAATAAAGTGGTGTTTGAGCGTAAATATGCGATTGTGTTACTTTATGTTGTCCCTAGGATATGTGGTTGTAAAGTCAGCTCGAGATGGGATCTCGAATATGAGATTGACTTTACATGTACACATAACTTAGACTGTTCCTGGTTGGAGGGTAATCACTCGGGGACTTTGATTACCTATTAAACCAGTACACATGATGTGTCAGTGACCAGTCTCATGGTCATTGGTGCGGGGCACCAACACATATGTGTAGGTGTATGTCCTTGAAGGATGTGCACTGAACTGATCCGCTATTGGATCTTCAGATGGTTGATTATACCTAATGTCAACTGAAGATCCAACGGTCTCAGTAGCATCGTTGGTCCTTTGACTTGAGACATTGATCGGATCTTACACGAGGATTGGAATGGTTTAATTACTTGGCTAAGTGACTTTAACCATAAGTCATGAGTTGCCGAGTCGTTAACTACTCCAGGATACGTGTGAAGATCGTCAATGGTCAAGAAGGGATCGCTCACTGTCGGGTATATATCAGACAGTTAATGGGTCATGACATTGACGCTCCGTTAAATCCCTGGCCAGGGTCGTATGAGTTCGTTTAGAACGGACGTCATATACTTTAAGGAGGTCATAGTCAAATGGCACGATCATGGGGTTTGACAGATACCGTACCCTCGATCGTACCAGACTCATAGAAGGAGCGAGGGATTATATCGATGCGGTAACTGTGGACTTACAGGTACTAGACAGGTTGGTTTAAACCCGACGTCCTCTAGGATCACGGGGATTTGCTTGACCCAACGTGATCAAAGGTTCGGAGTAAATTAAACTATTGTTCGGCTCTAGTAGAAGCGAAGAATACGTTTAATTTACTTCTAATTGGGAATTAGAAGTTAATGGACCTTAAACTAGAGTGACTGTGGGCCTAGAGGATCACACACAATAGATTCTTGGGTGACGGTTTATTATTATACAAGCGTATGTATTAATTCCCTTTAATTCCTTTTGGAAAGGAGTGTAAATGGAGCTTAATACATATGTATAATAGTAGATAGGATATATATATAATTTTGGTCTTTTGGAGCCCTTTCAGAAATGACCAAATCTCTATATATAGAATCCTACGTGAGTTCACTCGAACTCTTGCTTCCTTCCTTCCCTTAAGCTAACAAGCATTAAGTTTAAGGGAGAGGATTAACCTCCCCCTTTCTCCCTCTTGCTCTCTCTCTCTCCTGAAGGTGATTGAGCTGGGGAAGGTCGTGCCGGGGAGGTACCGTCGCTGCGCAAGAATCCGTGTGGATCATCTCTAGAGGCCGTACAGCTGTGCGGCTCGGTTTTTCTGCATCGGGCTTAGCGGACAGCGTCGTTCCGCGCAAGGTGAAACACGTAACCCGTAAATAGGGTATTAGAAACACCGATTAGAGCATAGATTAAGCTTTCCACAATACCGGGATCGGGCAAATTAAATTTTTGTTATCCGCTGCGTCGCCCGTAGGTGCTGTGCGAAAGCTTACAAGAACGTCCTTTCTGCAGCCAGCCAATAAGGAAGAAGATGCTGCAGGATCTATTGTTCAAAAACATCTTTTTACTCCAGCCAATCAAATGGCAGGACCTTGGAGGGAAACCTTCTATTGCTTGCGTCTATAAATTGGATGCACCCTGCATGAAGGTTTGCTACTGCTGAAGCTGCTGCCATTGTTTTTGCCTGGAGAAGAGCTGAACGTGAGAAAGAAAAAGGAGTGCTTGGTCTGAATCTCCAGCAAAGAAACGTGAAAGTAAGAGGGGAAGAGAAGGAGCCGCAGGCAAGCCAGTCAGCCGTGTCTTTCTTGAATCACTGATTTGCATCTCCGATTTGGTTGAGTTTTTCACTCTGTAGTAGATGGATTTTGTGTTTCTTTCATTTGTTTTCCTTGTTTCAAGTTCCTCATATCAAACTCCAGTGTGTGTGTGGGACGTTGTTCCCGTGTGGTGCTGTGTACAGCACCATGAGGATTGTGTCCTCGTGAGGGGTTCACTCCTTGTCTAAGCTGTGTATCAGCGGTGTCTAAGCTATGTATCAGTAGTGTTGAAGCTGTGTATCAGCGGTGTTCAAGCTGTTAGTCAGCGGGAAGCCTCACCGGGTTTGGTGAGGGGTGGACGTAAGCGTGCTAGGTAGCAGCCGAACCACCTTAAAAATTCTGGTGTCATGGTTTGATGGTTGAACGTTTTTTCTTCTACCACCCTTTCGCAGGTGTTGTGACTCATTTGGTGTGTCTCACGTTATTGTGCTTCAACTATTTCATGCATTAGTATAGAACCGTGCTTGAATTTGCTCCCATTCTCCTTCAAGTCTTCGATTGTCTCAAAAGTGGTCAAAAAGAGTGGGATCTATTCACCCCCCTTCTAGATCCTCTCATACCACTCAACAGTTGGTATCAAAGCAGGTTCCCTAGAGATATGGTCCAACGACCAGGGGAGATCTGACGGGAATGTCCCTCGCAGCTACATAGCTGAGGGCCATGCCATCAATCGACCTCCATTCTTCGATGGAACAAACTACTTGTACTGGAAAAATAGAATGGAAGTGTTTCTTCGTGCCCAGGATCATTTGATCTGGCGTGTTGTCAGTAGAGGTCCTTTTGTTCTACCAGAGGTGGACGACACCTGGACCCCTGACCAGGTTAAGAAATCCACAATTAATTGTAGCACAATGAATATAATGCAGTGCGCTATCCACCCCACAGAATACTCAAGAGTATCCACTTGCAAATCTGCAAAAGAAATGTGGGATAGGCTTGAGCTAATCTATGAGGGGGCATCTGAGGTAAGGGCCACCAAGGCCAACATGTTGATTTCTGATTATGAAATGTTCAGAATGAAACCAGACGAATCTATTTCTGAGATGTATGCAAGAGTCGCCCAATTAACAAACTGCTTAAAACTTCTGGGAAAAGAATACACTGACAGTGAACTGGTTAGGAAGATCCTTAGATCTCTCACCCCAACGTGGCACACTAAGGCCACTATTATTGAGAACTCAAAGGACCTGTCCATGATGACAGTTGACGGGTTGATAGGTTCGCTCATGACATATGAGCTCAACCTGAAGAGGAATGAGGAAGACACCAAGCCAAAGAAGACTGTGGCTGTCAAACCTATCTTTGTCCTATCGGGAACAGCCTCAGTATGCTCTCTCGGGCTGCCAACCCATCTCGCCTATCGGCTCTCGGATTTGACTCGTACGTCCCACTAGGGCTGTTAAATCCACCCTTTTTCTTCCTCTGGGTCTGGCCTCTGCATGCCCCTTTCGGGCTGTCGACCCATCTCGCCTCTTGGCTTTAGACTTGACTCATATATCCCACCGGGATCGTCAAGTTTACTCCTTTGTCCCCACGGGCTTGGCCTCTGCATGCCCTCGTCAGGCTGCCAACCCTATTTGCCTATCAGCTCACGGATTTGACTTATACGTCCCACTCGGGCTGTCAAATCCCTTCCTGTCATCGTTGTGGGTTTGGCCTATATATGCTCTTTCGGGCTGCCAACCCATCCCGCCTATCGGCATCCAGGTTTAACCCGCATGTCCCTTTCGGACTATTAAACCTCCTCCTTTGTTGTTCCAACCGGGCTTGGCTCGTGCATGCCCCTTTCGGGTTGCTAGCCGGGTCAACCTTCGGTTTTGGATTTGGCTAATTGCGTCCCATTAGGACAGTCGAATCCACCCATCTTATCCCACCGGGTTCGGTCTCAGTATGCTCTCTCGGGCTGCCAACCCATTACGACTTTCGGCTCGTTTCTATCCTCTTGGGTTCGGTCTCAGTACGCCCTCTCAGGCTACCAACCCGTTTCGCCTTTCGACTCACATATTTGATTCATTCGTCCCACCCGGACAATCAAATCTACCCACTTGTCCCACCTCTGCGGCACACACGTCCCTACGGGAGTGCCACCTTTTCCTCGCCATTTGGCATTATAGGGTCAACAAAAAAAAGAAAAAAAAACGGGGTTAAAAATATTGAGACCCCAGCGGACTTGGTTGTTTCTGTTAGAAGAGCAATCAAGGGCAAAAAGGCTTTAACCCGGTTAAGGTGAAAACCCGAAAGGGCGTCTTAGGAAAAAATGGGTACCCCTCAGTGTGAAAACCCGAAATGGCGCACTGGAAAAAGCTAAAGGGGGCCAGTCCTGGCGAAAACCCGAAAGGGCGGTAGGGCTGGTAAAGTGATAAAAAAAGAAGACATACATGCAAGAGGATGGAAGCAAAAATAGCTATGCTAAGCTATGTCCTTTATTCACTAATGTCATCAAGGGAGCCCGAGACAAGCCCTCGGGGGTAACTCAAACAAAAATGGGGCGTAAGAGCCCTATATACAAGGAAGGGCTAGAGCTCGTCAACTACTGTGCTCATCCCTCCGCAACTCTGCAAGGCGAGTCTCCCTCTGGAAGATCTCCTCCTGAAGCTCATCAGATCGGCGACGGCAGGTCTCTACCTTTGCCTGGACCACACGATGCTCCTCAACAGCCTCCTGGAGCTCTCTCTGTAGCTCCTGCACTCGGAGAGAGGTCCTCCGGCTATCCCCCTCAAAGCTCGCAAGGTGGAGATCGGTCTCCGCATGGGCCGCTCGAAGCTCACGTAGCTGCTCCTCCTGCTCCTGGATCTGTAACTGGGCTCTCTGTCTCTGCTCCTGTGCAAGATGGAGGCGAGCGAACTCGCTCCACAAGTCTTCCAACTTCGCGACCCATGCATCCCGGGGAAGACTCAGTCCGTGGTAGCTCCTGGTGAATACCTCCAGATCAGCCCTCAAAGCCTCCGCGGAGGGCAGTGGATCAACCTGGATCAACTGATCAAGACCCTGCAGGAGCTGGTCAGTCATAGTAGCATGCAACGCCGTCCCAAGTGTAGGGGCATCAGGCCACTCAACTCCAAGAGCTGGGAAGTCTACTGGTACCCCTGAGGCTCCCTCCTCAGAAGCTGCAAAGAAAGAAGGAGATGGAATGAGTGCTTGTTCGTAGCCAAATGGATATGCACGAATCACTATAAAAAGGCACAACACGGTCATATACCTGATGCTGCCGCAGACTCCTGCCCTTTCTCGACAGCTGAGGAGGAATCAGTGACAGAAGCTGAGCCTGGTCCGCCAGGCAGGACGTTTGTGTCCCCACCCTCTATAGTTAAGCAATAGCATGTAAGTGCTTATCTATAAAGTGGCACGCACAAGATGTCAAAGTTCAAAGGACAGCTATGTACCTGTCTCAATAGCAGCCCCTTCTTCAGCTATGCTGGGAAAGGCAGACTCTGTACCAGGAGCCCTTTGGGAGCAAGATGGCTCGATCTCAGAAGTCAGCCCTGCCTCCTGAACCTCCTCTCGTGAGGAGGCCTCAACCATCGGCTCCGCAGAAAGAGAAGCTACATGGCAAAAACAGGAGAGGGGTCAGTGCCACAAACAGAATGCATATATCATTTGATGTATTCGTTGTCAGAAACGAGCAGTACCTGTAGCATGGGTGTCTACTGGTGAGGCACTCTCCCCTGGAGTCTGCAGGTCCTCTGGTGCGCCCTGAGAAGCTTCCCCTACTGGAGCTATCTCACCAGGGTGGGATGTGCTTTCTTCAATGACCTGGCCTGACGCTGCCCACATAGCAGGTGCATCAATTAGCTTGGCAAAAGCAGATGTAAAATGATAAAGAGGTCTATCATTAGCCTCTAACACCTCTTACCTGAAAGATCAGCTATGCCGTCCTCAGCTATGCTGTCCTCACCAATATCAACATCGGAGGAGCCCACTGGCGTAGGATCTCCCGGTGCTGTGGTCTCAGCACTTGCTACCTCCATGGCCTTTGTGCTTGTCGAGACACTGCCGCCCGTCAAAAGGTCCACAAGTGAGCCAGATTCCAAAAGTTGTGAGAACTCCTCCATGGATCTGGCTAAGTCCACTCCTGTGGGACAAACAATTATATGAGTCATGCAAATCTTTATAAGAAGGACTCAATTAAACAGAATGTATGTCGCTGCATTCACCTCCGGTATCTTTTAATTCTCCTTCTTCTCGAGAGTCACTCTCACTGGATGAGGAGCTGGAGGTCGTAGCGCTGGAAGTAGGGCTCGAGCTCCCGTCAGGGAGAGAGTCTGTGGCCGCGGAACTCCCGCTCTTAGTAGTGGATCCACTCCCAGAAGCGGATCCGGCCCCGGAGGAAGAGCCGACATCACCTCCTGTTGACGGGTCAGGTGGAATAACCTCACGAACCCCTGCACAGTCAACAAAACACTAAGGGGTTATTGTTGTTCAAATCTTCATGTATCAATGGAGAAAACAAGGCTAAGCATGCTACCTGAATCCTGACCTCCTGTGGTCCCCGCTGTAAGAGGCGAGGGAGAGTTGGCCGTCACCGGCATATAATCGTTTGAGGGAGACATCAGCTCTTTGAAGCTGAAAGTAACGTCTGGCACGGACTCATCCAGCGGCATGTCATCTCCCGCTGGAGGAGAGAAGCTCATATCAGCCCTAGCCTCCGGGGGAGCTTCATTTAATGAAGCAAGCATGTGTTTATAACACTATATATATGCTCAGAAATGACCAGTATCTGGGAGAGTTACTTACTGGACACAGTCTCAACTGCAGGGGTTTCAACCTCAAGCCGAGAACGGGATGCTGACCTCACATCCCCCTCCTCAGGAACCTCGGTCTGAGGTCTCTTAGCGGCAGCAGAATCCCTCCCAATCTCAGCATCAGGAGGATCCCTCAGCGATATGGCATCGGCTACCATAACAGCCCCACCTGTAAGTGTCAGGGGATATATAAATGCATGTCCCAGAATATAAAGACACATGTTTATATTAAAGTCAGGAAGGACAGGGATTACCTGTAGCCGCTATGGGCCCCATCGGCTTTAATACTATCTGCTCCGGCTTCACTCGGAGGGTGCGTGCAACCGCCTTTACAGCCTCATAAATGGCAAGTGGAGTTGTCGCCAACTCGAGACCAGAAAGGTACTCCAGGGAACCTGCACAGCCCACTGCGTTGATCACATGGGCCCTCCACTCAGCAAAGGTACTGCCCCCAAGTGCTCCGTCAGGTATCGGCTGGGACAACTGGAACTTTTTCCTCACCCCGCAAGATGTCTGGAAATCCTCCCACCAAGAATAGGCCTTTGAGGGGCCTGAGGCTACGCCGGTGGTGGAAGAAGAAGGGACTCCGAGAGACGACGCCGTCCTGCTCTTCAAGGGCTTCAAAGCCCCATTATACTGGCTCCTGTCAACAGTGGGTGTCCAGCCTTTTGCTCGCCATCGCTCTTCAATGTCACTCACAATTCGGGCAATCCCCGAAAAATGAGACCTGAGGAAAGCGGGGTCGACGCACAAAGGAGGCAGATCCTCTCGCTCCAACCGTTGCTCCTCAGCGGTACGAATGGCATCTCGGCGCTCCCGGAAGAGGTTGCTGGCTTTGAACCACCAGCGAGCATAATAAATGTCGAAGTAGCCTCTGCGCTCCTGCTCTGGGACCGGGTACCCCAGCCCTGCCTCGCGGCAAAGGAAGTCCTGCCAAGCTGCCGCGACCAAGTGCATGTCCCTGTGCCTGTATAACCGGAGGGGCAAAGAAAACTCTCCACTGGAGGGGATAGCCTGATCATACCCAAAGTTCCTGGCGAACCGATGTGGGTAGTAAGGCTCAAGTATCGCCGTGCTGGAGCGTCGATAGACAAGAACACTGGGCCGGATGCTGACGACCCACTCTGCTAAGCCCTGTGGGGAAGGTAAAGCATGGGTGGAAACCCAGCTGACGACAGCGTCTCCCTCCTGCCTGGCAAAAGGGCGGTGAAGGTAGGAGAAGTAGTCAAGGGCTATGCCCTCTCCTCTCTTCACCGGAACAAAAGATAAGGCCCGCCTGGCCCCTACTAACTGTGCAACTGGATCCTGGGATGGCTGCCCGGCAAACCAGAAAATCAACGGTGCTGCTGGATTCTCAACCGGAGTCCTCCTGGACAACTCTGGAAACAGTAGCCCTGCCCAAGCACTCAAGTAATGAGTGGGCAGCAATATGCCTTTCTCCCGCGACGAGGAGTGGGAAGACAAAGCCCCAAGCGAATGAAAAATATTCGCCAAGGCCGCTGGTGCGATGGCGAGTCTCTGTCCACAGGCAAGCATGCAGGCTGGATAGATCACCTCCACCCATAAGACTCCCTCCTCTCCATGAGGGACTACGAAGCTGGAAAGCCAGTACGCCAGATAAGTAACATGATGTAGCCCCCGTGAATTCCATCCTTGTGTCGGCGCAGGCAGGTGGCGGGGATGTGGAGGAACGTCCACTCTGACCTCTCGATACTCATCCCAGGTGGTGCCGGACTGTGCAAATTCCTCATGGAAACAGTAAGGACCGTTGTAGAAGTGGCTCACCCAGGCGTTCAGTGTCACTCGCGGTGTGCGTAGCGGCCGATCTGTACCTACTCGGGCTAAGTCCCTCCAGGTCTTCATCAAGAACCTGAAGCAATAAGGCAGAGTATAGTGTCATGCCCCGTCAGTGGAGCTGAGGTGCAACTCATCTGGCGATAGCTCCTCGTAAGGCCTCCCGCAGATCGGAAGACCAGAAATCCTCTGGAAGGCCCAGAGGTCCAGGGAAGTCTCCTCGCCAGCCGTGACAAAAGTGTTCCACCGGCGGCTGAACCTCTCTACCAGAGCCTGTAGTAGGCCAGTGTGACAAGGATAGGAGTACAGGGCGGCAGTCACTGCATGACGAATCCCCACCCTATCCAGCAAAGACCGGTAAACTAGCAGAATGCCCCAGAGCCACTCTGTCGCGCCCCGGTGATAACTGTGAGAGGGAATGACAGACCACCTCCCATACCAGCTGGGAGTCTTCAAAGCCAAAACCCTCTCCAACATGCAATCATGGATGTACTCTTCCTGTGCAAAGCTAACTCCGGTGGGTGCCAGAAAGAGGCCATCTATAACCTGGTCCACGGCCTTGTGCTGCCCATGCAAATGCCAGGTCGCTGGGGACATCGGTGTAGCCCGGACGGTGAAACTCTCATGTCGCTGAAAAGAGCCCAGACTCTGCCTATCCGGGTACTGCAGCTGCAGAGTAAAGCCCTCCGGGTAACTCGGATAAGTCAGGGAGCATAACCCCTGCATGCCATCTCTCCCCGCTAGTATCGCTCGCTCAAGGCGACGTCTCTCCTCTGGAAGTGACTGATCGTCGGCCTCCATGCCGACAGGAGCAAAACCCTGGAGAAAACTGTAAAGGTGGCGGTCCAGGGGATAGTGACGCGGGTACCCTCCAGTGCGGTCATAGGTGTAAAGACCGCCTTGCCTCGCGATCCGGGACACGTCCACAAGACCTTCAGATGCTCCAGCACTCTCTGTTGGGCCCTCAGCGATCCACAAGGAACCAAGGTCTAGTTGGTTGACATTGCCATCATCAATGGTACGAGGAGGGAAAGGCAGCATCCGCCGTTCCGTGCGCTCAACTCCGCAGTCGTCAGCGCCCCTAGCACGGGACCTCCTCGACCGACTCCCACTTCCACTGCTGCGAGCCATGGCTGAAAGCATAAAGAGGAGAAATAAAAAAAAAAGTGGAGAAAGCGTCAGGCTAAAATATGCAACGGCTACGCCGACATTGTTCAATCCCTTCAAAGGGCACGGGCCATCCGCCTCCGGCCGTGACGGAAGTCCCGTGGGGGGCATTTGTTGCACCCGAAATTATCTCAAGCCATGTTGAGAATTTGTTGCTATGCAACGTTCGACGACAAGAACGGCGTACCGTCAACACCGTTGAACTACGGAGTATCTCCGTGATTTAGGGTCTATCGATCCGACAATATTATCATGGTTGACGTCGCGGCAAGAAGGTTAACAAGGAAGAAACATGCGTATACCGGTCAGAGTAGCCGAGCAAGTGTATCACACGGCACAGACGGGCGCAAAGCTTCCTCCCTATGCGGCGACGAATGACCAGACAAACAAACAATGCTCCCTCTGCGGACGCGATGCTGCCACGCGGCGAAGGAGCGATCTCCCCGAGATATATAGCTCCACCACGGTTCTTCTCCAACCCGCGACGACGAAAACGGAGCAAAACGGCGCGAAGAGGAGCCAAGAAGCACGCCCGGGGGTCAAACGACCCCTCCCGCGTCAAAAGGGAGGCCGCGGCCCCGCTGGACCCCGCCTGGTGGCCCACCCGCGGGGTCGCGTGACCCCGCCGGGTGGCCCACCCGCGGGGTCACGCGACCCCGCCGGGTCCCACCGACGGGATCGCGCGACCCCGCCGGGTCGCGCCCAACCCAAGGGTCGCACGACCCCGCCGGGTCGCGCCCGTCCCGGGGTCACGCGACCCCGCCCGGGTCCGCCCACCCTCCGGGGTCCGGGCTTCCAAAAAAAAAAAAAAAAGAGAGATTTTTTACCCCCTCAGAGGGGTCATTTGGCCTTTTTTGATGGCCAGAGGGGTCAAAATGGCTTTTTGCCACCCCACCTTGACAGAATCGGGGCAAATTCGTTCATTTGACCCCTCTGGGCCCTCCCGCCTTCTATAAATAGACCCTAAGGGTCCAAGTAAAAGGAGAAAGAGATAGACAAGAAGAGAGGCTACGTACGAAGCACTTCTCGCACTCGGAGCATCCAGCATTTGGAGTTTGTTCGTTTGTTTCGACCCGTGTGGGGTAAGTCCCCGGGTCTTATATTTATGCCCCTACGGGATATATTTACATTTACGCCCCTCAGTGGGCCATGTTTGTAATTATGCCCCTCAGCGGGCCATGTTTTGTAAATCTTTATGTCCCGGGACGACTAAGTCAGATGGTTCTGTCCTCATGTTGGTGGAATTACAAAAACGTCCTCCCCGGGACCGTAAAAGACCAAAGTCTTGTAATTTGCAGTTATACCCTACAATCTTTTGTAATTGGGACTATGTCCCTGTCTCCCGCTCTAACGCAGACTTTTGTATAGTCGACAACTCGCCGACAACCCTTGTACTCGTTCGGACTATAAAAGCACTCAACATGTTCTATGTATGTCCTCGGGTGGCAAACTTATATGAAAACCCCGACTTTTAAAAATTGTATATATACCCCTCCTTCGGCCAAATTGATAGATGTGTGCCTTCTATGAAGCCCCTTGTCATTCCTTCGGTCCGGAAGTGTTGTCAGCTCAGTCCAGCACTCGGGTATCATCTCAAATCTAGGTCTAGGGTCTGGTAAAATTACCGAACTACCCTTTTGACCCAAAAATGACCTCAGAGTCCTTAAAACCCTCCAGAAATGGCCTCAATGCCTTGGGAAGTCAGGAATCCAGTCCTACTTCCATTCCAGCCCAGAAATTTCAGCAATACCCCTGACCTGGAAAAATTACCAAAATACTCTTGGAGTCCAGGAAATCTTCCTCTACTTCAAACATATCTACAGCTTCCGCATACTTGCGTTGTTATTATTAAATCTTAGGGTTTGGTTCAAACCTAGCCCTAACTCAATTATTTATGTTGGTCGGTGGTGGGTGAGTGAACATTGTGAGCCCTCCAAGAGAGTTTGCCCTCAATATCAGAACCCCTATAGAAGCCTTTTGGGACCTCTTTGACAGTTAAACAAAGGTGTTCGGACGTTAAGCCGATGTAAATCAACACTGACTCCGGTCAGTGGGGAAAGGTCCAGCACTCGAACCCAAATCGTCTGATACGATGCGCACACACGGAATCACCCTCTACTCAGATGGGGGGGATGTTTCTTTTCAAAAAGAACGAAAATCTACCTTTTATCCACGATAAAAGTCGACCTAGATTTTTTCCGTGTCTCACGCCTCCTCTCCGTGAGGGATCACAAAACTAGCCAGCCAATAGGCCAAGTAAGCTGCCAAGTACGTCAACGGCGGCAGCTCCCTCGAATTTCACCCCTGTGCTGGGGCAGGCAAGTAACGGGGGTTTGAAAACCGAAGCTCTACCTCTCTGCACTGCTCCCATGCCATGCCGGAAGAAGCAAACTCTTCATAGAAGCAATATGGGCCGCTGTAGAAGTATGTCACCCAAGCATTCAGGGTCACCCTCGGCGTCCGGGCAGCCTTCTCTTTGCCTACGAGGGCTAGGTCCCTCCAAGTCTTCATCAGATATCGAAAGCAGTAAGGAAGGAGATACCGGCCGGCTCCGTCCGAAGCACTGATGTGCAGATCATCCAGGGACAGCTCTTCGTAGGGCTGCCCACATACTGGCAGACCAAAAATCCTGTGGAAGGCCCACAGGTCCAGTGAAGTCTCTCCCTCAGCGGTGATAAATGTGTTCCAGTGCCGATTGAATCTCTCAGCTAAGGCCTGGATCAATCCTGTGTGGCAAGGATAAGAGTATAAAGCTACAGTCATTGCGTGACGAATCCCTGCCCTGTCAAGTGTTGCTCGGTAAACTGTCAGGACGCCCCATAACCATTCCGTCGCACCTCGACGATAGCAGTGGGAGGAAATGACAGCCCATCTCCCATACCAGCTGGGAGCTTTCTGTGATAAAATCCTCTCCAAGAAGCAGTCATGATCATAGTCATCATGTGTAAAACCTGCACCAAAGGGAGTCAGAAACATCCCATCAACTGTGACATCCGCAGCCTTGTGATGCCCGGACAAATGCCAGATAGCTGGTGAAGATGGCCCCACTCAAACTGTAAAGTTGTCAAAATCTTTGAAGAAGCCCAGGCTCTTCTGATCAGGGTACTACCGCTGCCATACAAAGCCCTCAAGGAAGCTCGGATAAGAAAAGGTGCAAGTGCTCTGCATGCTGTCCCTCCCGAGCAATATAGCCCGCTCGAGACGGCGCCTCTCTGCTGGCAGGCGGGAATCACTAGCCTCCATACCGGGAGGTACAAAGCTCTGGATAAAAGCTGCGAGATGCCAGTCCAGTGGGAAATGAGGTGGATATCCTCCCGAGCGGCCATAGACATAGCCTCCCTGCCTCCTCATAATGCGGGAGACATCAACAGCACCCTCAACGGCAGCAGTCTCCCCTGTCGGGCCCTCAGCGACCCAAGTAAATCCGCGGTCCACCGCGTCAAAGCCCTCAGAGGTAATGCTGCGAGGAGGGAATGGCGGCATAGCCCTATCCGTCCTCCGCACATAGTGGTCATCAGAGCCTCCAACCCTCGGCCGCCGGGATGTCTCTCTGCTTCGGCTTAGGCGAGCCATGTCTGCAAGAGTTGCAAAGCCAAGACTGGAAAGATAAAGATGAGTAATGAAGCTCAATCAAGGATTAAATCAGCCTACGGACAACAATAAAACTATTGGGCAGTCCTACAATGCCCCATTATGCCAATGAGCTCGGGGAGTAGCAAAAAAATCATGCAAGACACGGGTCATCCGCCTCCTGCCTCCGGCGTTGACGGATATCCCGTGAGGCACCCGTAATTTATCTCACAAAATTTCGGGATTGTTATCCTCGCATTGGCCGAGGTCTCTATTTGACGTGTCGCTATCTTATGGAGTACTCCCACGCGGGGTTCAACATTAAGCGTATCGCCGCCCCACGGAGTATCCCCCCATGATAAGGGCTTCATAGCCCATGTATTTCTACAAAATCATAGACCTCTCGTAGCAATCGAGACGTTCGGGTGCCGGATTAAATCTACTACGATTGTCAGGATCGTGTAGTTCCGGGAAAATCCCTAAGGGATGAAGTCTCCCTCCTTTGAACGTGCTACCACGAGCAAGTGAAGCTCCTACGACAAGAAAGGAGATGTAAAGGGAGGTCTACACAACGCAAATAAAGCCTCGCACACGTGTACCACGTTGTCCAGACGAGCACGGATCTTCCCCTTGCGACCTATGACGCGAAGGAGATGACAAACGAACAAGACGACGCGTTCTCCTCTCCCTCCACATGGCACAGCGAGCAAACAAGCCTCCAAAAAGCCCCGAAGGACCCCTTTTATTAAAACCGGACGAAGGGGGGACCCGTCCGAGGTCGGAGGGACCCATACGGGGTCGCCCGCCCCTGGGAGGGTCCGCGCGAGCCCGGGCAGGACCGCACCGGGCCGCGCGGACCAGGGGAGGACCCGCTCGGGGCCCATCGACCCCGGGGGGGCCTGCCCGAGGTCGGCTGACCCCGGGGGGGACCTGCCCGGGGTCATCCACCCCGGGCAGGTCCCGCGCGGACCTGCCCGGGGTCATTTGACCCTGAGTGGGCCCGGGGTCATCCACCCCGGGCCGC
Source organism: Amorphophallus konjac (assembly GCA_022559845.1). Taxonomy (NCBI): domain Eukaryota; kingdom Viridiplantae; phylum Streptophyta; class Magnoliopsida; order Alismatales; family Araceae; genus Amorphophallus; species Amorphophallus konjac. The sequence goes on along the minus strand of CM040118.1, from coordinate 330,150,306 downwards.
CCCCTCCTTCCCGCGCAGGGAACCAAAAAAAAGAAAAAAAGGGGGAAAAAGACTTCCCCGGGGTCATTTTCCTCCCGTCTAACCCGTACGGGTTCAAACGACCCCGGGTAGCCTCCCACTTCTATAAATAGACCCCCAAGGGTCCAAAAAAAGGGGAAAAAAAGAGCTGCAACCTACGGAGCATCTCTTACGCACTTGAAGCATCCAGCAAGGAGTTTGTTTGTTGTTTTGGCCCATGAGGGGTAAGTCCCCGGGTCTTGTGTATATGCCCCTACGGGGTATTTTTTGTAATTATGCCCCTCAGCGGGCCACATTTGTAAATTTTTACGTTCCGGGGCGACTAAATTATGTAGTTCCGCCCATATGACGGAGGAATTACAAAAATGTCCTCTCCGGGGCCCGAGAAACAAAAATGTCATGTTATTTGTAGTTATACCCTGCAACTTCTTGTAATTGGGGCTACGCCCCTATCTCCCACGCTAGTGCAGATCTTTGTACAGTCGACAATTCGCCGACAACCCTTATACCCAATTGGGCCATAAATGAAGTTGTGTATTCCACAAATCTCTTCTGTACACCAATCGGGAAAATTACAAGACAACCCCTGACTTTCAAAATATTGCATATATACCCCTCCTTGGGCAAGATTGCTGCATATGAGTCTTCTATGAAGCCCTTGTCACTCCTTCAGCTTGAGAAGGTGCCAGCTCAGTCCTAGACTTGGATTCCGTCTCAACCCTAGGTCTATGTAAGGTATGGTATAATTACCAAAATATCTCTGTGACCTAGTAATGACCTAGTCACCCCCTAAAACCCTTCACAAATGGCCTCAGGTGTAACACCTGTTAATTTTAAATAGAAATAACTAAATTTAATAACATTTATTAAGCATTTAAGCTATAAGCTATTTCCTAATAGTTAAAAAAAACTATTTTAAAACTTAAATATTATATTTAAAAGATATCTAATTATATTTTCACAAATTATAAAATCAAAGAAATCAATTTTTCATAATTTAATAAGTAAAATTTCTAATTATTTAGAATTTAGTAAGTTATAAGTCAATTTTTTTCAACTCTATAAATTAAATAATTTAAATTTTTAGATTTATAAAATTAAAAAATCATAAATAATTTAATTTTTTCAATTATATAAAGAAAATTAAACAATTTCACCTTGAAGTTATCATATATAACGATTATTCCCTTAACAAGGTGACTTCCTAGTGTAGTTGGTTAAGTGACTTACCTTTAAACCCAATGACCAGGGTTCAAATCCTAGCATCCACTATTTTATACGTTTTGTGCCAAATAATTATATGCTATAGGATACTTACACCGACACAGGGCCACAAGGCCCTATAATTTAGCTTACATGACCACAAACAAACCTGCGTTGGCATATGTCTTCTTCTCAGACATGAACAGCCCGTTTGAGCTGGCATCGCACTGAGATGCGAATTATGTAGCATCTTATCCCCTCGTGACTATCCCAAAACACTATAATACTCCCTATATCGAAACTCCCTTCATTCTTCCAAAGGGTTGCTGTTGCTGCAGAGAAGGGGGAGCCTCCGACGTTGCAGAAGAAAGCTGCCCTTATACCTGAGGTAGGTGTTCTCAATTTTAACTAAACTAGTATCTAACCCATGATGATTAGTCTAGGCACATTTCCATGCGATGAATTCGTGTTTATACAGCATGTGTTAGCCTCGTAGTTAGCATGCAATAGCTTCAATCTGGAACAATTAGCAAGTATTAGTCTCATATCCTAGATAATTAACATGTATTAGATTTATTAACTAATCTATTAACAGCACAGCATGTTAAATGTCAACGCTTCTATACATGTGTCGACACTTACAGTATATCGACACAGGTGTTGCACAAGTGTTGCGCAAGTGTTGACACCTACGCAACACTTACGCGACACCTACGCAACACCTGGGTAACACTTCCATACATATGTCATACATGTGTCGACACTTGTAGTAAACTGTGTTGCACAAGTGTTGCGCAAGTGTTGACACTTACGCGACACCTACGCAACACCTGGGCAACACTTGCACAAGTGTTGCGCAAGTGTTGACACTTACGCGACACCTACGCGAGGTGTCAACACTTACGCGACACCTACGCAACACTCACGCGAGGTGTCAACACCTACGCGACACTTATACCAGAGTTTTGACAAACCAAAATTAAACCATGGATTAAAACCTTAAACACTTGATTAACAAGATGATTAAACCAAAACAAGACTTAATTAATAATAGACACATAATTTAAGACATGCTGTTAATTGAAAACCGTAGAAGAACCTCATGTGTCGACACAGGTGTCGACACATGCTGTTAACTTAACAGCTTACATGAACATATAAGCCATGTGTCGATACAGGTGTCGACACCAGTGTCGACACATGTGTCGACACATGATATTAACTTAACACCATACGTATACATTTAAGCCATGTGTCGACTCAGGTGTCGACACCGGTGTCGACACACAAAACATTGTAATGCTCACTGTACAACAGAGACCAAAAATGAACAGTACGTGTCGACACATGCTGTGAACTTAATGAAAAACGACATAAAACCCCTTAAATATATATATATATACTCCCATTAATTGTATATACAAACACCTTCATTATATATGTATATAAATTCATATATATACTTCCATTAACAAGCACCTTCATTATATATGTATATAAATTCATATATATACTTCCATTAATTGTATATACAAAACACCTTCATTATATATTGTTAGACAAGAATATATATATATATATATATATATATATATATATATATAAAACTAATGTCTACACCTCCATTCTCACCGAATATATATAGAGAACGGAATACAATATAAAATGGACTCCTTCATTCTTACAGAGTATATATATATATATATTTGTAGAATGAAATTATTTTTTTGTAAAAATCTAATTTTCACCACATTAGTTTATACATACTAAAAATTATCTCCAACATGTTAAAACTATTTCCAGCATGTTAAAAGTGACTACCAATATGATAGAATTATTTTATACATATTGAGATATAAAAATTATTTTCAGCACGTTAAAATCTATTTAAAGCTATTTTGTACATATAAAACTTACTTTTCTATTAAATAAAGTAGTAAATTAAGGCATAAAAATTACTTCCAACATGATAACATTTCTTACAGTATGGTAAAAATTATTCCAGCATGTTATAATTATTTTTGGCATGTTATAGTTATTTTCAGTGTATTAAAACTATTTTTCAGCATGATAATTCTATTTTCCTATCAAATAATTAGCAAATAAATGTAGAAAAATAAATTTTAGCATGATAAAATTATGTTGTTATCAGAAAATTTCTGTAATCAGCATGGAAACCTTATCTTATCATCCTATCAGTAAGCTAATTAATTTTAACATGTTAATAGTTAATTTTAGCATGTTAATAATTAATTTTCAGCATGTAAAAATTAAATCCAGCATGAAAAATTTATTTTTATCATCTTACCAGTAAAGTAACATATGAAACTCATTCTCAACATGTTAATATCATTTTTAGCAAGTTAGAACTATATTCAACATAAAAAACTTATTTTCATAATTAATTTCTGATTATTATAATAAATCACCATTTTGGCTAACTCATATATGTATATCGGACAGAAGGTATCCATACCTATAACCTCCATTATAGTGGACAGAATTTTATAATCGGATATATATATATACATATACATTTTGGATAAAAATATATATATAACTAATATCGATATTCGTGTCAACACCAGTAAGTTAGTCTCAAACTCCTATTGTCATTAGCATGTATTGAACGTTACGGGTTTTACTCCTAGTTCGTCCCTACATAACGATACGCCTTGGATTCTATTCTATAATCCACCTTATATACATCTTATCGAGTCAACCCTTGAAATTCCATATTGGCTATAAACGAGAGTGGATGTCGACAAACATGACCAATGCTGTGCATATAGGGCCCGGTCTGGTCCTGGGAGGAGCACCCGAAGGTACTTGTGCCCATGGGAGTTTATTGACCACGGTGTTTGGCATTGCACCGGAGTACTTGCTTGCTAGACTTTAGGCATTCCACTCATTCTCGTGATATTACTTGATTGATTGACTTGAGACCCGCAGAAGGGTAAAAGTGTTTATTTGAATGCATTGATAAATAGCCAATTCCAGTTATACATGCTTGAAACTACTTGCTTACTATTGCTAGCTTGATTAACATGTTGCTATTCCAGTTATCACTTCTTAGTTATCACTGGCCTGATATCATTTACTATCACTTACTATTGAAATTGTGAAATCTATATATTCTCACTTTCTACTCTTGTCGATCTTATGATTCCTTGATATCTATCTGTCTGCATGCATAGGTTACCTACATTAAATGAACGTGTAATTCACTTAAAGCATGTTAGAACTTGAGATGTAAATCCTACTGAGCGATTCGCTCATCTAGTTGTTTTCTAACCTTTTCAGGTAGTGCGAATATCAGCCAGAACTCGGAAGGGAATGAGTCTGAGTGATGAGTGTAGAAATGGAGTCATCATGTTGTCTTGTTAATTGTGGTGTAGTAATTATGTCATTTGTATCCAGTTATGTAAGATGTTAGTTGTATTAGTCTAATTTATTAGAACTGTAATAAGGGCTTGAAGCCTAGTAGTCGGACTCGAGAAATGTGTGTAATTGTCATTTGGTTACTGGTAACAATTGTCATCTCGGATTATTTGTATTAATTTCAAGTTAAATCTTAGTTATTTGCGCACTCTATTAACTATCAAAATGAAGAATTCCATCGAATAGCTAGCTCGCTTTGGTTCTATATAAAACTGTCGCGCCACGGGTAAGCTTCCGCGCTCGGGACGTGACATCAGCGCCCTAGAAAGTCAGGAATCCTACTCTACTTTCGTTCCAGCCCAGAAATTTTAAAAATACCCCCGACCTGATAAAATTACCAAAATACCCCTAGGGAGGTAAAATTACCAAAATACCCTGGGGTCTAGAAAACTCCCCTTCACTTCAAAAATGCCTACGACTTTCGCACATTTGCATTCATACTCCTAAATTTTAGGGCCTTTGCCTAAATATAAGAGGCCTCAGTTGAAATCCTAACTCAGTCATTCTGTTGGTCGGTGGTAAGTGAGTGGACACTGTGAGCCCTCCAAATGAGCTTGCCCTCAACATCAGAACCCCCGTAGAAGGCTTTGGAACTTCTTTGACAGTCAAACAAAGGTGTTCGAACGTTAGGCCGATGTAAATCAAAACTGACTGCGGTCAGTGGGGAGAGGTCCAGCACCCGAACCCAAATCGTCTGATACTATGCGCACCCACGGAATGACTCCCCACATATAGGGGAATGTTTCTTTTCAAAAAGAACATTTTATGTTTATTTTTCTATGAAAAATTCCGTGGCCAACTGATGGGGGCATCTCTCGCCCTTCACATTTTTCCACAGCTTCGATTGCTCGCCAGCATAGCTCCATTGTGTCCGTCATATTTTTCTGAGTCGAGACATGTAATTTTCATATTTTATTTGAGTCATGTCATTGTAATTTTCCTTTTATTTGAGTCATGTACCTAGGTTAATGAGTCATCTACCTAGGTTAAGTGTCATTAGATTGTTTAGAATGGTTATTGGGCCCAATTCTTTGGGCTAGGCCCAGGGGCGTCCCTACCCCCTTGGTCTTTGGTCATTGTAGTAAGAGTCAGGGACTTTTGTAGAAATGTGGGTTGCCTATGTATAGGATCCCATTTCCTCCATTTGAGTTAATGAATCAAGGAATGAAAATTACCATTTGAGAGTTCAAATTTCCTATTGGAGAGATTCCACTAATTGGGTGAGAAACCCTTGAGAGTGATTCCCCTATCCCCCCTCTCTCTCTACCTCTCTCTCTCTCTAATAAGTCATTTTCTCTCTCCTCCACTTTCTCTCTCTAAAACCTGCGCCCCTTTCTCTCTCCTCCCCTCCCAACCACCTTTCTCTCTCTTCCCCCCTCCAATAACTCATCCCCAACTCCCCACCAACCCACCTTAACTCCACCCCAGCCCCAAGGGAGATTCCACCACTTCCCACTCCACCCTCCAACCACCCACTCCCCTTCCCCAAGCACCCTCTCATCTCCCAAGGGAGAATTCCCACTCCCCAAACCCCCTTTTACCTTCCCCACACACCTCTTCCCATCCCCCAAGACCAAAATTTAATCCCACCCTTAAACCCATTTTCAAATACCCTTTCCCTCTCACCCACCTTCCCAAATTCGTAGCTCCTCCTCCCACCACCTGTTAGACCCCCTTCCAAACCCCATTCTTCCCTTCCCCCACCTTGGAACACCCCCTCCTAGACCCCCTCACAGCCTGGGCTTTCCCCACACTCATCCACCCCCATTTCCCCTCCCATATACCCCATTCCCCCCCGTCATCTTCAACCTACAGTTCCCAGTTGCAGATCTGTAGAAGAGTAGCAGCTTGCAGAGGCGACCACGGTTTCCTCCGGACGTTTCTGAAGGATCGAGAGCCATCGTTGGAAGCGTCTCCCAGTCCTCTTCGCAACAGCGGTGGTCCCATCCCGTTCTGAGTTCGTGATCGCCCAGGGGAGTCATTCTTCCCCGACTGCGCAAAGCCTCCTTGGCAGGAGACCAGATCCGGAGTGGAAGCCCGACTGCGACGGTCCTGCTTGGAATCTGATCGAGAGTTCTTCTTCAAAAAGCTTCTACTACGAGTCTTCTTTCTTCTCCAAAACGCAGAGCTTAGTTTGGCATCCGGAACCAGGAGTTATCAATTTTCTCCCCCGGATGCGCGGTTCTGCTTCCCCACAGTCTGCACCGCCTCTCATCAGAGTTCAGAGCCCACTGGTCTTCTCCGACAACGTTTGGCTTCCCCGCCAATTTTGCTTCGAAGAGGACCCGTCAACGGTTCCAACGGCTCCGGCGGCACCTGATTCTGAGTTCGGGAGCGGTCGTGGCATCCTCTTCTTCCTGCTGTTGGAAACCTGAAGCTGTCAAAACCGAGGGTCTGCCACCCTGTTCAAGCCCCTACCCCGACCAGCAGCGGTGCCCAAAGAAATCAACAAAATTCAAGCATCATCCCGATCCAGCTAAGAAGAATCTCCAAGTTGTCTTGTCATCGGCAAAATTCTGGAGTGGCCACAGCATCGTGATAACCATCAGTCAGTCCTGAAGCACAGACAGCGGACAGAACCGACGTCGGCTTCCTTGTTGATCGCTAGTTCGGTGTCACCCCTCCCCGCTTGGCCGGCTGAAGGCCCCTCCCTGTGTGGAGGTAGTTTTGGATGTAATATCAATTGACCCCCACCCCTAGATCCCCCCCTTGCATGGGGTGTAGTGTTGTAACAATTTGAGCAGGTCAAGCTACCCCGGCGCGGCGTGTGGGGAACCCACGCTTCCCCGCTCGCCCACGTCTCCGAGCAGGACCGGTTTCTTCAAACCGGTCGAGTAAGTGCTCCACTCCTAGCTCCATTTAGTGCTTGTTCTTTCTAATATTAGTTCATAAACTCCGCTGGCCGTGAGAGTGAGAGCCCGATCCTTGAGCTCCTTGCTTCAAGAGATCACCGTGGGGTGAGGAGTGTAACCCGTGCCTTGGCACCTCGTCGGCTCCCTTGAATTGGGCTGCCATTACCCTTGGGAATTAACCTAGGCCTTGCTGGCCCTCTACCAGTAAGGGCCCAGCCCTCACAACCTCTCCTTGGCATTTCCAAGCTACCCCGGGTCTTGGGTGAGCATCGGGTGAGCGGTCGCCATTATCAGTCCGTTTGAATTGCAAAGTGTGCTCGTTCATTTTGGTCCAAGGGTGTGTCACATCAATTGGTATCAGAGCAAGTCATTGACTTGTCTCTACAAGTCAAGTCCTAGGGCATGCTTGCATTGGAGTCATCATCAATCCGACCCTTGCATTGATCCCCCTGATCATCATGGCCACCTCCTACTTAGCCTACTCACCACCCATGAACTTCATCCTAGATAGGGATATTACCTTTGACGGATCACGTTCTAGTGACTATCTTAGGTGGGAGGCTACCATAGAAAAGTACTTTGAAAAGACTTGGGTATATGGATCCGCGAGAGTCCGACAGGCCAAGGGACGGTTTCAGGGTCAAGCCAAGAGTAAGTGGGACACATAGAGGGATTAAGAAGGGTTAGGAGGCAAGAGCCCATTTCCTCATGGGATGATATGAAAGTAGAACTTAGAAAGATCAACATCCCCAAACATTCCCACCCCTCCTACTCAAGCACCCCTAACCCGAGGAGCACTACCACTCCTCCATCCCCACCCGGCCAACTTGAGACCGACCTTTGGTCTCCACCCCCAACAAATCACCTCTCAACCATCATAACTACACTTCGCAACCAAGTCCTCTCCCTTAAGACCCAAATAAACCAAGCATCCACCTCTCCACCAAATCCCCTAAGGGTCCCCACAATCCAACCAAAACCCCCCTTCCGCAAACCTCACTATCCAAACTCAATTGGCCCCCACTTCCCCCCCTCCACAACCGGCCGATCCCAAGGGGAAGAGACCCCTAACCGACCCGGTTTCCCCAATAAGGACCACCACTCACCCTATTCTCACCATTCAAACCCAAGTGGACCCCGTGTCCATCCCTCCACCTAGACCCATGACGGCCACCACCACCCAACCCACTATCCCTCCATCGTCCCCTAAAAAGGGTACACCCCCCCAATCAACCCAAACTGAACCAACCCACCTTCCACTTCCAACCCCAACCCTACCCCAACCTAGGCCACCACTACTTCCACTCCCAACCCAAGTTCGACCTCACTCACCACCCCGGGTGCACCATGCCCCAACCATCATCACCCCATCTCCAAAAGACCTTCCCATTCCCTTGAGAAAGAAGGCCACACCCACTCACATAGGAATAGTTGATAGCCCAGACCCTCTCCCCGCCCATAAGGAAGTCCGAGTTCACACCAATGGTGAGGAAGAGCCTCAACCCTTCACCACTTCAAATAATCTTGATCTTCAAGAGCCACAAACCATCACAAAAGGCACTATAATCATAGATGGGCCCCTAGCTAGATGGCTAAAGGAGAGACCAATTCACCCCATCATGTCCTATGTTTACCCTCCCATAGAGCAAAACCTTCCCATTATACCCTTCTCATCCTATCACACCATAATCCAAACATCCTACCAAGTGGAAACCTTAGAGGACCTTCTTAAGGGCTTAGCATGGCAATTAAAGTTGACTGGCATGTTGACTCCCATGACCCAACAACCTAGGAGCCTAGACCTCCTACACCTATGTATTGGGTCCATCACCTCAATGTGCACCATGGGTTGCTACACTAGTGACCTCCTATTATTCATCCCTATACCCGATGAGCCCGATGCTATCCACGAATTAGAGTTGCTTATCTCGGGTAGAACGTCGAGCCCTCCACTCATGGCCGACCCACTCACAAAGAACTTCGGCCCAATTGTCTCATTAGAGGAGGATGACCCACCACCACTTGAGGATCTTGAGGACATAGGGACCCTCCCCCTCGATAACACTTTTTATGATCCCTTTGATCCCTTCCAATGGGGGTCAAAGAACCCATGGGACCCAACCACCTTATCCACCACCCACCTTTCCCTATCCCAACCCACCATGTTTGACCCAATCCACCCCATCCTAGACCCGGGTTACACCTTGGGAGCTATGACCTTGGGCCACATATCCCTAGGTAATAAGGTTGTGCCCCACCCCATGACGACCACCTTCTTAGATCCATTCGATCCTTTCCAATGGGAGTTCAAAGGTTGTCCCACACCTATACACATGGAAGTCACCTTTGGGAAAAGCATGCATGTGTCTAGGCTTACCACACCCCTTGGCATGAACACTATGTTGGGTCCATTCATTCATATCACCCACATGTCAAGTAGAAAGTATGAGTGGTCCATATTCGGATGTCATGGTCCACCTTCATTCATCATGGGTTTTAAGCATGTCAAAGGCATCTACGGATGTCCGGGTCCCCCGATATTTATCACCAATTTGCATGATAGGGCCACCTACGGGTGCCCCGGCCCACCTAGGCTGACCAAAGTCTACACTGCATCATTACATGATAGGTCTACTTTTGGTTGCCCAGGTCCACCCACCCCTAGAATGTCTGCATTCACAACATTGTATAAAGAGATCCGCAAGCACATTAGCAAGAAGAATGTGACTTATAAAAGGTTGGCCGACTCTCATCGACGTCACCAAAATTTCCACGTGGGTAACTTTGTGATGGTAAGGACGGAGAAGCTCTCCCCAGGAGACATCTCCAAATTGAGGCCTCGTGGGGCTGGTCCCTTCCAGGTTATGAGGTACATTGGCGCTGAGTTATATCTTCCCGAGGAATATGGGATAAGTCCCACATTCAATGTCGCCGACCTAGTGCCATATAAGGGACCCACGGTGGTACCCAGTGAGGATATTGAGCCTATTCCTTCCCTTGAGAGAGCACCCACCTGTGAGGAGAGACCACCAGCCAAGAGAGCCCAGCGTGAGCAAATTGAGCAAATATTGGATGAACATGTCACTGCCATCAGGAGCAAGGTGTATGAGCGCTATCTCATCGGGTGGACGGATCGGTCTCCTTCGGATGACTTATGGGCGATATCACTTCTACACCCTCCAAGGAGGGAAGGACTCTTACTCGACGGAGTCGAGTTCTCCGCACCCCGGGAGTATGATGGGGGCATCTCTCGCCCTTCACATTTTTCCACAGCTTCGATTGCTCGCCAGCATAGCTCCATTGTGTCCGTCATATTTTTCTGAGTCGAGTCATGTAATTTTCATATTTTATTTGAGTCATGTCATTGTAATTTTCCTTTTATTTGAGTCATGTACCTAGGTTAATGAGTCATCTACCTAGGTTAAGTGTCATTAGATTGTTTAAAATGGTTATTGGGCCCAATTCTTTGGGCTAGGCCCAGGGGCGCCCCTACCCCCTTGGTCTTTGGTCATTGTAGTAAGAGTCAGGGACTTTTGTAGAAATGTGGGTTGCCTATATATAGGACCCCATTTCCTCCATTTGAGTTAATGAATCAAGGAATGAAAATTGCCATTTGAGAGTTCAAATTTCCTATTGGAGAGATTCCATTAGTTGGGTGAGAAATCCTTGGGAGTGATTCCCCTATCCCCCCTCTCTCTCTCTACCTCCCTCTCTCTAATAAGTCATTTTCTCTCTCCTCCACTTTCTCTCTCTAAAACCTACGCCCCTTTCTCTCTCCTCCCCTCCCAACCACCTTTCTCTCTCTTCCCCCCTCCAATAACTCATCCCCAACTCCCCACCAACCCACCTTAACTCCACCCCAGCCCCAAGGGAGATTCTACCACTCCCCACTCCACCCTCCAACCACCAACCACCCACTCCCCTTCCCCAAGCACCCTCTCATCTCCCAAGGGAGAATTCCCACTCCCCAAGCCCCCTTTTACCTTCCCCACACACCTCTTCCCATCCCCCAAGACCAAAATTTAATCCCACCCTTAAACCCATTTTCAAATACCCTTTCCCTCTCACCCACCTTCCCAAATTCGTAGCTCCTCCTCCCACCACCTGTTAGACCCCCTTCCAGACCCCATTCTTCCCTTCCCCCACCTTGGAACACCCCCTCCTAGACCCCCTCACAGCCCGGGCTTTCCCCACACTCATCCACCCCCATTTCCCCTCCCATATACCCCATTCCCCCCCGTCATCTTCAACCTACAGTTCCCAGTTGCAGATCTGTAGAAGAGTAGCAGCTTGCAGAGGCGACCACAGTTTCCTCCGGACGTTTCTGAAGGATCAAGAGCCATCGTTCCTCCCAGTCCTCTTCGCAACGGCGGTGGTCCCATCCCGTTCTGAGTTCGTGATCGCCCAGGGGAGTCATTCTTCCCCGACTGCGCAAAGCCTCCCTGGCAGGAGACCAGATCCGGAGTGGAAGCCCGACTGCGACGGTCCTGCTTGGAATCTGATCGAGAGTTCTTCTTCAAAAAGCTTCTACTACGAGTCTTCTTTCTTCTCCAAAAAGCAGAGCTCAGTTTGGCGTCCGGAACCAGGAGTTATCAATTTTCTCCCCTGGGTGCGCGGTTCTGCTTCCCCACAGTCTGCACCGACCTCTCATCAGAGTTCAGAGCCCACTAGTCTTCTCCGACAACGTTTGGCTTCCCCGCCAGTTTTGCTTCGAAGAGGACCCGTCAACGGTTCCAACGGCTCCAGCGGCACCTGATTCTGAGTTCGGGAGCAGTCGTGGCATCCTCTTCTTCCTGCTGTTGGAAACCTGAAGCTGTCAGAACCGAGGGTCTGCCACCCTGTTCAAGCCCCTACCCCGACCAGCAGCGGTGCCCAAAGAAATCAACAAAATTCAAGCATCATCCCGATCCAGCTAAGAAGAATCTCCAAGTGGTCTCGTCATCGGCAAAATTCTGGAGTGGCCACAGCATCGTGATAACCATCAGTCAGTCCTGAAGCACAGACAGCGGACAGAACCGACGTCGGCTTCCTTGTTGATCGCTAGTTCGGTGTCACCCCTCCCCGCTTGGCCGGCTGAAGGCCCCTCCCTGTGTGGAGGTAGTTTTGGATGTAACATCAGTTGACCCCCACCCCTAGATCCCCCCCCTTGCATGGGGTGTAGTGTTGTAACAATTTGAGCAGGTCAAGCTACCCCGGCGCGGCGTGTGGGGAACCCACGCTTCCCCGCTCGCCCACGTCTCCGAGCGGGACCGGTTTCTTCAAACCGGTCGAGTAAGTGCTCCACTCCTGGCTCCATTTAGTGCTTGTTCTTTCTAATATTAGTTCATAAACTCCGCTGGCCGTGAGAGTGAGAGCCCGATCCTTGAGCTCCTTGCTTCAAGAGATCACCGTGGGGTAAGGAGTGTAACCCGTGCCTTGGCACCTCGTCGGCTCCCTTGAATTGGGCTGCCATTACCCTTGGGAATTAACCTAGGCCTTGCTGGCCCTCTACCAGCAAGGGCCCAGCCCTCACAACCTCTCCTTGGCATTTCCAAGCTACCCCGGGTCTTGGGTGAGCATCGGGTGAGCGGTCGCCATTATCGGTCCGTTTGAATTGCAAATTGTGCTTGTTCATTTTGGTCCAAGGGTGTGTCACATCACCAACAGTGTTATATTGTTGCTTGTGTTCAATCATGTATGATTTTGCATTCTATTAACTTCTCCTATTTTTCTGATGATTTTTTTTACATTTTTTCAATTTTTAAACCCATATATATGTAACTGTATACTAATATAGGGGGTCAACCGTCGGGCGGCACCAAACCGATACCGGTACTTGTACCGGCCCTAACCGGTACTAGTTATTATCCGATACTGCGAACCTTGCCTTGGACTCAAGAAAATACTGTGAAAATCGCACTAAAAATTTAAAAAAAAATAAAAAGACATGAGATTAGCTCCAAATGAACTCAATAAAACTTTGAAAATTAGAAATTGAATCCTACACCACTTGAGACAACTAGATTAGACTCAAATAAAGATAAAATACATAATTAAAATAAAAAAATGACTCTACTACGACTCCGATCGTCATCCGTGTAAATAATACCATTGTGCGACACGCCAATTCAGTCCATTGTCCCGTTCCGCATCACAGTGTAAATTGCAGTACAGACTTCAGTTTACCATCAATAAAGAAATCATAATATATATAGGGAAAAATGTTCCTGTTACCAGGTAACAGGAAGATTTCCTTTATTAGTCTTTTCAGAATCGTGATCCAACATTCAAAATAAAAAAACCAAAAAAAAACCACTGGCCCACTATCTGCACTGGGCGGATTTCACGCCCGTGCGGCAGTGAACTCTGCCCAATGAGGATAGTTCCATGTCAGGGCAGGAAGTACAGGGAGGTCCCAGTCCATGTGGAACTGGACCATTTAATCAATGGCCCAGGTGGGATCAAATCGATAGCACTGTTCTTTCTTTTTTTTTTTGAAAAAGAGGTGCACCCATCACTTTCTCTCTCATCATCACTACCCTTCCGTGAATTTTGGGCACCAAAGGCATGCAACACACAGAGTTCATGATTTTTTTTAACTTTTTTTATCCATTAGATAATTTAGATTACATTAGATATGATCCAATGCTGTAAAAAGTGTAACAGGAAAAAGAAAAACTCATGCAATCCCCCCACACACATCGCCTCCCACAAAGTGCAGGCATGAGCAGGATTGCAGGTCATCTGATCAGATGATTAAGAATATCCCACAAACAGATTGACCCCCATTAATTTGGCACGCAGCACAGGCACCTTCCTGATGTCGTGTTTCTTTCCCTTTTTGTTTCCTAAACCGTCAGATCAAATCCAATAGCAGGGGGAAAGGTTGCAGCCAGGTCTCACCAACACTTAGGCCATATCATAGTACTGCTCTCTCTCTCTCTCTCTCTCTCTCTCTCTCTCTCTCTCTCTCTCTCTCTCTCTGTATATGTGTGTGTGTCTATATATATACATGTAACTAGAGAAGTGATATAGCCCGCTGCCACCCTTGGGGCACTGACAGCAGACTGTACTATTTAAAAAGAAAAAACAGAAACTCGGGTGCCTAGGTGCCATTGGATCTCCCAGATGGGCTATCCAATGGTGCTTAGGCACCGGGAGTTGCCTTTTTTTGTTTGTTTGTTTGTTTCAGCTCTTGTCCTGTTTTACAATTTTTTAAACTCCCACCGTCCACACAGTGCCAGATACGAATTGAGTGGCGCTTTAGACACTGGAAGTTACTTTCTTGTTTTTTTTTCCAGCCACTGTATTGATTTGCAATTTCTTTTTACCCCCACCCCGTACGGTGCACCCATTATTACCTTTTACCTTGGTTTCAAAGGGAGCCGCCAGATCAAGATCGGGCAGCTGTGATACAGTTCACTGCCAGCACCCCCAAAATGTGGCAGCGGACTCTCTATCTCTCTCTCTCTCTCTCTCTCTCTCTCTCTCTCTCTCTCATATATATATACAGAGATAAAATAAGAAACATTTTATATTGAAACAAATGTAAGGCTTACCTCAACAATTCTGCCATTATCCATCACTATTATTCTGTCAGCAGATTTTATTGTTGACAACCTAGGATGGGGAAAAAAGCAATTTAGAAGGTAGTCTCTCTGTAATAACATGAAAATAGATACACATCTTTTCAAGTATTCATTTTATTGACATCAATATTATCGCTACAAGCTACAATTGTCTTATCAAAGCCAGAGAGAACATAGTGCACCTTTCTTTTGAACAGAAATAATGTACTTGATTTCATTATTGTGCTAGCTACAGAATCTAAGGTGATACTGACCATCAAAGAGAGAAAAATGAGATCATGAAACAATTAACTCAGACACAAGTCCTGATGTAACCTTTTATCTGGTCAAATCAGAAAGGAACTTGAGATTTATAAGGGTATCGATGTTTGTATGGTGCCTCAGTGAGAATGCACTATAGTAATAACATTGCTTTAAAATGCCTCATGTAAATCTCATGTTGAGTTGAGGAATTACTCTAACTCAGATATGGACTGAGTTCTCTAAATATATGAATGGAGTAACATTGTGACTTAGAAAGGAGCATGGGATTGCACATTTGGTTAATTAAAAAAAAAGTTATCCAATGAGGAAGAATGAAAATGAAAAGCAAGAAAAGAACACTGAAAATATCAAGCAAATTACAATCCCAACTAATAAGGATCTTTATAGCCATAAAATTTCAACCATGGGAAAGAAGCATTGTCACGCAGGAAAATTGTAAAATTCAATTGGAGGAAAACCCAATGAGTCCATCACGCACACAAACAAGATATACTAACATCAATCACCATCTATGACAGCCACCTTCCAGGCATAAAAGGTTTCAGTTAGTCCAAGTACAAGCAACATACATCCACTATCCAAACTCAGACGATTACACTACCACAGAATTCTCAAGAGATGAATGAAATTTGAATTCTCAAGAGATAAATGAAATTTGTTGTAAGTAGCCTTGTTCCTGGAAAACTGACCCCAACTACAGAAAACCAAAAGGCTGTCTTCAAATACACCTCCGCAGAGGACACCTCATGCGTAAACCAACAGCCTACCCAAAAATAATTGATCCCTGGTAACAATGTCATTTTGACTTACATTTAACAATATAAAACAGCTAGAAGGTTTGTTGCACCCAAGATTTATTCCAACAAAAATCAGCATGTTACCATGTTACCTTCGCCTTGGTCGAGGTCCACAACTGTATTCGGCATATCGCCACTTTATGGAATATCTCCACGCACGGGTTCAATACGTGGCATATCGCCACCCCGTGGAGTATCCCCACACATTTAGGGCTCTATAGCCCACGTGTTGCTACAATCATAGACCCCTCGCAGCAAACGGGGTGGTCGAGAACCGGATTAACCCACCACGATTGTTAGGATCGCGTGGTTCCGGAAAAATCCCTACGGGATAAAACCTTCCTCCTTTGGACGTGCAACGACGGATAAAGGAAGCTTCTACAAGAAGAAAGAAGGTACAAACAAAGGTCTACGCACCAAGAACGAAGTCCCTCGCACGTGTACCACGCAACGCGGACAACAACAAGTCTTTCCTTCGCAGCCTACGGCACAAGGAAAACGACAAACGAATTTCTCAATGATCCATCCCATTCTGATCTGGAATATCCATGGGGTGGGGAACTCTGGTTCCCGAAGAAGTTTAAAACATCTTGTCCAACACCATAAGGTCAATCTGGTGGCCATTAGTGAACCGATGCTGAGTTTCAATAAAGCTCCTTTGCTTGGTAGCTATCTCAAACTTGGAAAGTATGTAGGTAACAACTCTGATGACTCTAAAATCTGGGTCTTTTGGCATGATAGTTTTAATTTGGAGGTTATAGCCTCTTCTTCTCAGCATATTACTCTAGGCTTAAAGGTGGATAACTCTTTCTGTACATACTATTCTTTTGTATATGCTTCTTGTAATCACCACCTTAGAGAGACTCTCTTTAGTGATCTCCTCACTTTTGCTGCTAATGTCACTATTCCCTGGTTTGTGGGGGGTGACTTTAACTGTGTTCTTAGGCCATTAGAGAAGATAGGAGGAGGCCTTCCTGCTCTAGCCTCTATGTCTGCTTTTAATGCATTTCTTTGCTCAGCTGGCCTTTTTGATGCTGGCTTTAGTGGGTCTCCTATGACTTGGACTAATAATAGAAGAGGTTCTGCCAATATCCGTGCAAGGCTTGACAGAGTTCTATTGAATAATTCTGGCCTCTCTATGTCACCTCAATTAGTGGTTAAGCATCTTCCAAGGGGTCCTTCGGACCATGCTCCATTGTTGCTCCTCTTGGACAGTTTACAGTCAAGCCCTGGCCGTTTTATTTTTCAGAAGATGTGGTGTACTCATAGCTCCTTTAAGCAACTGATTGCTGAAGTGTGGCATCAAGCCCAGGTAAATCATCCTAATGCATTGGTCAGATTGTTTGTGAAGCTTAAAACAACTAAAGACTCTCTCCGGAAATGGAACAAGGAAGTTTTTGGGGATGTTTCTTTGAACATAAGAGTGGCAGAAGATGAGGTAGAACACAAGCAATCTATCTATGATTCTGACCCCTCTCCGGTTAACAGAGAAAGCCTCAACTTAGCCAATGCAGGTCTTCGATTGGCCTTACTCAGAGAAGAAATGTTCTGGAATCAAAAATCCAGGGCTGACTGGATTGAAAGTGGGGATAGAAATACCTCATTCTATCATGGTGTTGCTCAATGCAATAAGAGAAGAAACTGTATTAGAAGGCTAAAAATAGGAGACCCTGAGGAATGGTGCTCAGACCAAGATGTCCTGCGGCTTCATGCTGAAAATTTCTACAATAACCTTTTCGCCTCTGAGGAGCATAATGTGGATCAATCAATTATGGAATGTATACCACAAGTTATTACAGTGGGTCAGAATGAAAGCCTTTGTGCCATTCCGGATGGCTTGGAGGTTCAAAGAGCTGTTTGGTCTCTAAAGGGATCTAGTTCCCCTGGTCCAGATGGTTTTTCTGGTGAGTTTTATACATCAGCCTGGGACATCATAGGGCAGGATGTAATAGATGCTGTCAGAGCTTTCTTTGAAGGCTTCCCCTTCCTAGAGGAATATCTTCCTCCCTGATCACCCTGGTTCCCAAGGTGCAAGACCCCCACTCTTTTAATGAGTTTAGACCAATCAGCTTGTGTAACTTTTCGTACAAAGTTATTTCCCGGATTATTTCTGAACGGCTGGCTCAGCTGTTGCCCAATATCATTTCTGTGGAGCAAGGAGCTTTTGTAACTGGGAGGTTCATTATTGACAATATAGCTCTTGCCCGAAAACTAATGATGGATATCAACAAGAAGGTTAGAGGTCATAATGCTATCTTTAAACTTGATATGGCTAAAGCCTATGACCGGATGGAGTGGGACTTTATCATTGCAGTCATGAGGAAATTTGGTTTCAGTACCAGATTTACTTCCCTGATAGGAATGCTTTTGTCCAACTGTTGGTTCTCAATAAATTTCAATGGAGCCATATCAGGATTCTTCAAGTCGAGTAGAGGGATTAGGCAAGGGGATCCTATAGCTCCCTACCTTTTCATAATTGCTTCTGAAGTCCTCAGTAGGGGTCTGGCAGCTTTATTTCAGTCAGGGGCCATCAAGGGCTATAAGGGGCCCAGACATTCCAAGCAGGTATCACACCTGTTATATGCAGATGACACCCTTGTTTTCCTAAATGCTAGCAGACAGAATATAGAGGCCTTCCAACAATTTATTGAAAGATATGAGAACTGTTCAGGGCAGAGAGTTAATGCCAATAAGAGTAGTTTCATTATATCTGCCAAAGCTCCTCCGGCCCTAAGACAATCTATTCAAGCTCACACTGGCTATAAGTATCAGGCTGGTGGCATTAACTATCTTGGAATTCCGATCAAGAAAGGCAGATATATCAGCTCTGACTTTAAATTTCTAATAGACAGGGTGCAGTCCAAATTAGAAGGATGGAAGTCAAAGATCCTTTCCCAAGCAGGCAGAGCTGTTTTAATTGATTATGTCCTCTGCAGTATGCCAATATACCTTGCTTCGGCATGTTACATTCCAAAAAAGGTTATCAACATCATTGACCGACTGTGTGCCAATTTTTTTTGGCAAGGTAATGAAGGCATCAACCGACGGCATTGGGTTGCCTGGTCGGATATTCAGAGGCCACGCCTGGAGGGGGGCCTTGGAATAAGGGGGACTTACAGTGGATGCAGGTTTCTTTAGCTGTCAAAACCCTGTGGAATATTTTGCATGGCTCCTCCCTATGGTCTTTATATGCCCGGAAAAGATACATCAAACTCCATTTTGCTGACTGTGTCAAACCATTCCCAGTGGGAATGCCTATAGCAGTTTTCAGGCAGGCAAAGGAATTAATCATTTCCAAAAGCAGATGGTTCTTAGGGAATGGGGCTGACACTGATTTCCTGAGGGACGATTGGACAGGGAATGGAACTTTAATTAGTGGTGCTCATGCCAATAACAATAGGATGAGATTCCCTGTAGCATCAGTCAGAGATGTATTGCATGATCCTCAACATGTATCCCGGGGTCTTCTTGGCAATGACTTTTATCTCCCCTGTCCTCAATTAAGCAATGAGGAAGATATCTGTGTGTGGACTGGGACCTTGAAAGGAAATTTCTCAGTCAAATCTGCCTGCAATCTGTTGCGATCTAAGGGCACTAGAAGGCCCCCTTGGGCTAAGCTGTGGCACCCAGCTATTGCCCCAAGGGCAGCACTATTTACTTGGAAGCTCATCCACCGTGCAGTGCCTGTCGACAGCAGAGTAGTGGATTGTGGATTTTCAATAGTTTCAAAATGCAGTTGTTCTTCTTCCCCGAGCCAAGAAGACTTGAACCACCTTTTTATCAATGGAGAAATGGCCTCCAAGTTGTGGGACTGGGTGCATCCGCTGATAAGTAATAGGGTATTCCTTAGTGATCAGATCACAACCCGCTGCTGGAATCTTCTGACAGCATCTAATATGCATTCTGCCCTCAACTTCATTGGGTTATATGCTATGGTGTTGATGCTATGGGAGATATGGAAGCAAAGATGTGAAGCTAGATTTGAAGGAAGGCCTTTAAACTTTGGTATAATAATGAGGAGGATTCACTCTTCTATTGCCTTGGCGCTGGACAGGCATAGATTTCACAAACCACTTTCTTCAGCTCAACTAAGATGTCTGGCCTCTTTCAATCTGTCCCCTCGGGTTCTCCTAAAGCAGCCTCTGTACATTGTCTGCAGTCTGGCCCCTCACAATTTTACGTTGCATGTTGACGGGGCTTCAAAAGGTAATCCTGGCAGAAGTGGAGGAGGGGGCTGTGTCCGGGATAACAATGGTAGACTGATTGTTGGCTTCTCTTTCTATTATGGCAGTGGTAACAGTCTATTGGCAGAGGCAAGAGCATTATATGATGGTTTGTCTATAGTTAAGCACGGAGGCATCTGCCTGGCAGCCATTTTCTCGGACAGCGCCCTCCTTGTTGAGGCAATCCGGAAAGGAACAGCTCCTAGTTGGATGGTCCTCCCTTGGTGGAGAAAGATTCTTGACCTGCTTCAAGAAAGTGGATGCTCAATTCAACACACTTATAGAGAGGGGAACCAAGTCGCAGACTCCTTGGCCTCTCATGCTTGCTATACTTAAGAAAATAATGTTTACATACAAGAAGGGGAATTGCCTCGGCTGGCCAAGGGTGCTCTTCGGATGGACAAGACCGGTCTCCCGGCCATTCGCATCCCTTAGTATCTTGTCCCTCTATCTCTTCAGCTTTTTAGCTTTTCTTTAGCTCCCTGCAGGGACGTATATTGTATAGTTTCTGCTAGTCCTTTTTTTTCAGGGGAATGCCCCGCAGATCTTGTATTCTTTCATCATAATCAATAAAATTCAAAGCCTCAGTCACAGGCTGGGGGAGTGAGAACATCTTCCCTCTCTGAGGGAGGGTGCACTCGACTAGCTCTTGTATTGATGGTGGTTTTTTTTGCTAAAAAAAAAAAAACAAGGAGGCGCGTCCTCTCCCTTCTCCACGTGGCACAGCGAGCAAACGAGACCCCAAAGCCCTCCTTTTATTGAAACCACACGAGGGGAAGACCCGTCCGGGGTCGGGGGGACCCGTACGGGGTCCCCCTCCCCCCGGCGAATCCGCGCGGACGCAGGTAGGCCCACGCGGGGGCGTGTGGGCCCGGCGGGACCCGCCCGGGGTCAATCGACCCGGGGTGGACCTGCCCGGGGACGATTCAACAACCCCAGGTGGGTCCCTTCTCTGGTGCGCATGAGTATCTCTGGCCCTCTTTGTTTTTCTTCTGAATTCGGGATCTCTTGGCTCATCTTCATCTAGTATGCCCTCTGCCCATGTTGTATCATCAAGATCAAATATGGTCATCAACCTACTCTCGTGTCTCCACCCAAGACTACAAGGGATTATCATCATCAAATAAGGCATCCACATCAATTTCTGCAGTGGCATCCTCAGCGACGCGTTTGTCCCGCAGCTGTTGTCTCAACTTCATATTTTTTATTCTCAACCTCATATTGTAGTGGCAGTAAACTAATTTGTCTAACCGTTCAGCCTTTAGCCGATTGCGAACCTTTGAGTGTATAAGGCTGAACGTGCTACAATTTCTTTCACATTGGCTTGCTGATGTGGTTTAACTCAACACCCTGATTGCAATGAAAGCCAATGCAGAACTGCCCAAATCTCTATTATTCACCATTACCCACCAGTCAGCTGTTCCACCAACTATAAACAAATAAATATAAGTTATAAATAAAATCAATTCTCCGTGATGTAATTGCAAAGAAAGCACAAAGATAAAGTATACCTGGACTCACTCTTCCCACTGCGTATTGTAATTGGGAGTCAGAATACGTCCCAGTTCTGATTCTATAGTAGTTCATCTACAAAAATAACGTAATAGATTAGCATAACTACTTAAGTAAATTCTATACCTCTTATTCATGAAATCAAAAAGGCCAACCTCTACTTCCACCTGAAGCCTCTTTTCTGGTGTCCTCGATAAACGACCAATGACTTTTAAAGTCCCTTGGAGCACCTCACCATCAACATGTGCATTGACATCGTACATAAATCGAGGGTTGAGGAAATAACCTGCATTTGTGTATAATTAACTAAATGTTAGATATAAGATAACCTAAAGAATAATGTAACAATACAAATAATCACTCACCAGCTGCATGCAAGTCGTGGTGTAATGTGGTGTCCCATCTATGATCAATAATTTTCCACCACTTTGCATATTCTTTGGGAAATGATTCCAGCAACTCCATTTTGGCACGGTCTATGGTCGCATACAGATATCTCATATCATTCTTCTCATCGCTATCCACCATTCTTAGGACCTTCACGCATAGATGACAGTATCGGCCGAAACCGATACGTTTCGGCCGAAATGTATTGGTTTCGGCCTATACCAAAACCGAAACGGACCTACTCACTGTAGCAGGTCCGATACCAAAAAAAAGATTTTTTTAATGGTTTCGGACCGAAATCGGACTGAAACCGTCCGATTTCAGCCGAAACCGGACCTGCTCACTACAATTTTTGCCTTTTCTGACTGTTTTGAACCGGGTTCGACCGAAACTGAAACCGAAACCGAAACCGGTACGTTTCGATTTCGGTCCTGGCCGAAACCGATACTGCCATCCTTACCTTCCCGAGGGGGGTGACTACTTTCATGTATCGTGAGACCCTGCCATAGAATTTGTTGTCGTCCACGATGTGGCAGGCATCCAAATGTTCCATCTGAGCATCAACATTAGACTTGTCGATGTATTCCCGCAGGGCATTGTGGTACATGAAAGCTTTCAGCTCAGTCTTATATCTGTGCAAAGAAATGAAATTTGAATCAAATACGGATCATAACTATAAGGATAAAGAAGTAAGAATTGAGTTCAATCTTATACCTGTGCAAAGACTCCAAAGAAATGAAATTTGAAGTAAATCTGGTTAGCCCTGCACGGATAATATCTCGCCCCCCACTTGCATGCTCCCTGAACATGTTCAATATCCTAAGATGGCCATAAATATACTGGGTAATCCTTTGTGCCCTTTCAACTGTCTTCTTCACACGATTGTCCTTCCCAATGTCTTCCAGAATCAAATCTAGACAATGTGCAGCACATGGGAGCCAGTATAAGTGACTGCGCTTCTGCATCAATTTCTTCCCTGCAGCCTTATAACTAGCTTCATTATCAGTTACTACTTGGACAACATTGTCCTCTCCAATTTGGTCTACCATCTTATCCATCAAATGAAACAAATAATTGGCATTTTTTTCATGGTTTGATGCATCTACAGATTTTACAAATATTGTACCTTCGATGTAATAGACCAAAAAATTAATCATGGACTTCTTCGTGGTACCAATCCAGTCATCACACATAATAGTGCATCCTCTCTCCATCCATATATGCTTGAAGCTTTCAACCTAGTCATGGAGCTCCTCAACCTCTCCCTCAAGGCCACGCCCATATATGTCTCGACGTGATGGGGCCTTCAAGCCAGAGCCAGCATCTGCTATGGCATCTAGCATAGGTTGGAAATATTCGCTTTCAGCTGCATGTGCAGAGACACCTGCATGAAAAAATCATTTGCAGATACTTTTAAATGCATGCCCTGCAACTTCTGCAGATTTTTTTACCCCTCTCAATGCTTGCTTGATTTTAGGTTGTATAGCACGGGGCCTTCTGTGCAGATAGCTATCCATGGGGCCTGCTCTCTATGGGGTAGCACCACTGTCAGGACGTCGTGCAGCTGTACTTTCGTAGGTCCCTGAACCTATGGGTGCCTTCCCTTTCCTTCGAGCGGCTTGTTCAAGCTCCCTTGCTTCAGTCAGCTCTGGATCTGAATCCTCAGTGCCTTCCTCATCATCATCCCTCCTAACCCTTCTGCCAGAAATCTCCTCGACAATTTTAGCCTCATCTTCAGCCCTTTGTTATATCCTCTCCTTTTTTTCCCAGAAAGCACTGGCGCATCTCTTCTCGCACCTCTCGGGGATAGCTGTCACATTGTCTCACCTCTCCTCTTACCCCTGTCAAATATTACTTTCCTCTAGTAATTCCGCCATGTATCTCCCTACCACAATAATTGCATTTCACATTTCTTCTCTTAGCATCAACTAAGGACAGGTGGCCCCACCCCGGATCCACCTACCCTTACTGCTCCTGTGTTTGTTGACGTCTAGGCATGATGCTGCATTAAGACAGTCAAAGACAATCTCTTGTAAGTACAATGAAAAAAATGCAATTCAACATGATAGAGCTCCAAATTATTGAATGAAGCTTAATTGAACCTTACTAAACCTAATTAGAGGAAAGTCCCAAATTTAAGGGTGTAATTAGGACTTAATTAACAATTTTAGCCTAATCACCCTTCATAAGAATTAATTAACAGCATGCTCCCGCTTAAAATTATTGAATGAAGCTTAATTGAGCTTCAATTGAACTATACTAAATCTAATTAGAGGAAAGCCCCAAATTTAAGGGTGTAATTAGGGTTTAATTAACAATTTTAGCATAATCAACCTTCATAAGAATTAATTACCAGCATACTCCAGCTTAAAATTATTGAATGAAACTTAATTGAGCTTCAATTGACCCTTACTAATGCTAAGTAAAGGAAAGCCCCAAATTTAAGGGTGTAATTAGGGCTTAATTAATAATTTTAGCATAATCACCCTTCATAAGAATTAATTACCAGTATGCTCCCACTTCAAATTAGTCAATGAAGTTTAATTGAGCCCTAATTGACCCTTACTAAACCTAATTAAAGAAAAACCCCAAATTTAAGGGTGTAATTAGGGTTTAATTTGAAGTGTTAAAAAGTTAATCATGGATTAAAATTAACCTACAAGAGAAATTTTAACCTACAACAAAAAAAACTTTCAACAACCCAACCAAAAAAACACAAAACAAAAAAAACCCCAAATTTACCTCAACAAAACTACTCGTGCTGCAGTCTCCGCAGTGGCGCAGTCACCCTTGCAACCCGCCAGCCTGCGGCCCAGGCCACCACAGCAGCAGGCAGACGGCCCGCGGCCCTGGCCAGCACAGCAGCAGTAGCCGCCCAGCCTGCTGCCTGCGGCACGCCGGCAGCAGCAGCAGCACGGTCGCAGCAGCAGGAGGGGAGGGGGTTTCGGCCGTGGGTTTCGGGGAGAACAGCAAGTGAACTCCCTAAAGGGGAGTTCACGTGAGTTTCAGCCGAAACCGGATGGTTTCGGGCCGAAACCGATAAACTTAACATGTGTCGGGTTTGCTACAGTGAAGTCCCCCGTTTTCGTATCGGTTAGGGCCGAAACCGATACGTTTCGGCCGAAATATATCGATTTCGGCCGAAACTGACAAACATATCGTAGGGGCGTAGCCCCAATTACAAAGAGTTGCAAGGTAAAACTGTAAATAACAGGACTAATATTTCTCGCAGTCCCAGGAGGGGCTTTTTCGTAATCCTCCCATTATATAAGTGGAACTACATAATTTAGCCGCCCCGGGTGTGTAGAAAATTACAAACGTGGCCCGCAGAGGGGCATAATTACAAACATTACCCCCAAGAGGCGTAAATACAAAACCCCAGGATCACCTACCCCTCGAGGGCCAAAACAACGAACAATGCTCCTTGCGTGGATCTATCGATGCTCTATCTCTCCGTCCTCTCTTTTTCCTTGGGCCAGGGGACTATTTATAGAAGTAGGACTCAGGTTGTCAAAAACATGGGGATTTGCCTCAATTTTGACGAAAAAACGGGTTTTAACCCCAATTCTGACAAGGTAGGGTAGCCACTCCTTTTTTTCTTCTTTTCTTTCTTTTTTTTTATGGGAACACAAACCCCAGGGGGTCATTTGACCCGTGGACGAGACCCGACGGGGTCAAGTGACCCCGCAGGGGTCACGTTGACCCCGTTGGGGTCCAGCTGGTTCAAACGGCCCCGCCCCAAGGTCGTTTGACCCCGCTGGACCCCAGCGGGGTAACACGACCTGTGCGGGGCCGGTCGGACCCAACAAGGTGGACACGACCTGTGCGGTAACACGACATTGTTTGTTGGTGCGCCGCTAGCCCAGGGGGAGTTTTTACATCCTTCTGTGCCGTGTGATACACAGTTATTCAGCCACTTTGATAGGTGTGCATGTACATTCTCCCCTTAATTTCCCTTGTTGCGACGCTGCTTGCAATTGTAAGGTCGGGCCAATAGCCCCTAAATCGCGGAGGTACTCCATGGACCAACGATATCGACGCTACGCCATGTTTTTCGTCAATTGCTATGAAATAAAATCCTCGAAATATATCGAGAGAATTACGGGTGCAACAGGGGTGCACATAAGGGGGGCTATGTAAATAGCATGTGCAGAGTTTATTCCGTGAATGCGCATCGTATCAGACGATTTAGGTTCGAATGTTGGACCTTTCCCCACTAACTGCAGTCAGTGTTGATTTACATCGGCCTAACGTCCGAACACATTTATTTGAGTGTCAAAGAAATCTTAAAATCCTCTACGTAGGTTCTGATGTTGAGGGCCTGCCCGCTTGGGTGGCTCACAATTATCACTCATTCACCACCGACAGACTGACAGAACTAGGGTTTCATCAAAAGCCTCTTAAGTTCAAGCAAAAATCCTAGAATTTAAGAGTGCGAATGCAATTCTGCAGAAGCCATAGGCATTTTTGAAGTGTTGGAAGATCTCCTGGGCCCCAGGGATATTTTGGTAATTTTGGATTTCCATGGGTGTTTTGGTAATTTTACCAGGTCAAGGACGTTTCTGAAATTTTCGAGTTGGAGAGAAGGTAGGATAAAATCCCTGACTCCCTGAGGCACTGAGGCCATTTTCGAAGAATTTTGGGGGTGACTAGGCCATTTCTAGGTCATGGGAGTATTTTGGTAATTTTACCGGACTCCACGCGGACCTAGGTCTGAGGTGGCATTCAAGGGTAGGACTAAGCTGACAATATTCCTAAGCTGAAGGAGCAACAAGGGGCTTTCATAAAAGGCGCACGTGCGTTGATTCGCAAAAGGAGGGGTATGTGCATAATTTCCCGAAAGTCGGGGTTTATTTGCAGCTTTTCATTGACGGCCTATAAAAGGACAATTGAGTATGTTTATGATCCATATGAGTACAAGGTTGTCGGCGAGTTGTCGACTATACATAAGGAGTCTCCGCAGTGAAGCGGGGCGTAGCCCCAATTACAAAGAGTTGCAGGGTAAAAGTGCAAATAACAGGACTTGTATTTCTCGCAGTCCTAAAAGGGGTTTTTTCGTAATCCTCCCATTATATGAGTGAAACTACATAATTTAGCCGCCCCAGGTGCGTAGAAAATTATAAATGTGACCCGCAAAGGGGCATAATTACAAACATAACCCCCTAGGGGCGTAAATACAAAACCCGGGGATCACCTACCCCTCGAAAGCCAAAACCACAAACAATGCTCCTTACGTGAATCTATCGATGCTCGATCTCTCCGTCCTCCTTTTTTTCCTTGGCCCAGGGAGCTATTTATAGAAGTAGGAGGACTCAGGTTGTCAAAAACATGGGGATTTACCTCAATTTTGACGAAAAAACGGGTTTTAACCCTAATTCTGACAAGGTAGGGTAGTCACTCTTTTTTCCTTCTTTTCTTTCTTTTTTTTTTATGGGAACACGAACCCAGGGGGGGTCATTTGACCCGTGGGCGAGACTCGGCGAGGTCAAGTGACCCCGTAGGGGTCACGTTGACCCCGCTGGAGGCCCAGCAGGGTGACACAACCCCCGCAGGGCCGGTCGACCCCGCTGGGTCCCCAGCAGGGTGACGTGACCCTGCGCGGTGTCGGCCGCGCCCGCGGGCAGGCCAACGAAGTCATTTGACCCCGGGACGGCCTTTTTGGCCCCTCTTCGCGTCTTTTTCACATTTTTCTGTCGCCCTGGATGGGAGAGGAGCTGCCGCCCTACATTTATCGCTCCCCAAGGCCCGCTCTTGCCACATGGCAGCAACACATTGGTGGAGAACCGTGCGGTAGCGAAGGACTATTCGTTTGTTGTTTGTTGGTGCGCCGCTCGCCATGGGAGAATTTTTGCATCCGTCCGTCCCGTGTGATACACAGTTATTCGGCCACTTTGACAGGTGTGCATGTACATTCTCCCCTTAATATCTCTTGTTGCGACACTGCTTGCAATTATATGGTCAGGCCAATAGCCCATAAATCGCAGAGGTACTCCACGGACCGACGATATCAGCGTTATGCCATATTTTTCGTCGATTGCTATGAAATAAAATCCTCGAAATATTTCGAGAGAGTTACGGGTGCAACACCCAGATATAGTACGAGTCGGCCGACTCACACTGGTACAGTACTAGTCAACCAACCATTGGTTGTACTTTACACCCAAAGTTCGTGATACACATAGGTCCAAGGTTTCCATGGGGATTGATTTACATCAAGGAGGATTAATTGTTCGATAATTTGACTCTTAGTCAACAGATTTCACTATTAAGGGAGTTGACGGCTAATTTGATTGGCTGCTAATAAAATCAGTCACTGGGTTAATAGTAGGTTCAACCACTTATATGTTGTTTCAACTATTTAGGAGTTTGTTGTTTTGACCACTAACAGTGTGCAACATCTCAACCACTCAGTTTGTTATGGAAACAACCACTGAGTCAATCAGTCATAATAGCCATTGTGTTATTTACTGCTACAGCCATTCAATTATCAGTCAAATTGACCACTGAGTCTATCTATCACAGCAACCATTCAGTTCCATCTAGTGAGATTGTCTACTACAATGACCACTGGGTTGTATCCCAGATCAACCACTGGGCACCTACTGTTTCAACCATTTGGTTTCTCCTTAGCATCGACCATGGAAGGAAGGATCGGATCAAATAGGCCCGTATCAGCCGACCCGCTCAGATTTGGGACCGATCTCAACCCCCCCCCCCAGTCCTGATTCATGGACCGGATCAGCCGGATCGACCAGGATCGTCCCCAGATCAGTTGATCCAGCGTGATCCCACCCCGGAAATTAAAAAAAAAAAAGTGGAGAACCAAAGAAGAAGAAGAAAAGTACTTACCCGTTCAAGTCACCGTCGCCGCCGCCATCTGGCGTCGCCGTAGCCACCAGCTACCAATGCCTCCTCCTCCTCGTCCTCCGCCGGTGCCTCCATTTCCTCATCCTCTGTCGCCGTTGGCCCTACAGTGGAGTGGGGGGTCGGGGGGCATCGGGGAAGAAACAAGAAAGACCCAAAGAGTCTTGATGAGAGGAAATAGGTTAGAATTTTGCACAAAAACCCTTGTAAACATATGTAAAACCACATTAACCTCCAAACTTACAAAATAAACTTCCCTGGATCGGATTGGGATTGGATCGGGATCGGCCGATCCGGATTGGGTTGGGACCGGCCGATCCAATCCTGATTCCTGATCCTTCCTTGGCATCGACCACTATGAATACAGTTGTAATCCTACCAGTGGCTGAAAACACACGGTCATTTTTCCATCAATGCAGTGTTGAGTGCTAGTAGGAAAAACTTATGCAGTCATCAAAGTGGACACATTTGATTTTGTATACAATGGTTGAAATGCCTGACCTGTGTATGATGGTTGAAGTGTTGGCTTCAACTATAATGGTTGAAGTGTCTGGCTTTGCATATTGTGGTCGAAGTGTCTAGCTTTATGTATGGTGGTTGGAGTGTCTAGCTTTAAGTATGTCAGTTGAACTATCTAGTTTTTAGTAGGGTGATCGAAGTGTCAAGCTTTAAGTATGGTGGTTGAAATGTCTGGCTCTAGCAGTTGTTTGTCATCATTAAAACCTTAATTACTGATCAAGTGCAACAATCTAGTGGGACAGAATGATGTCAAGATGTTTCCAAAATAACCATATCCAACCAACACCAGTGACATTAGATGCACAAAGACCATTTTAAAAGCATGCTGAAACATATGGATTCTAGAAGAGTTACTCATAGGCTGAATAATAACCAAGCAGTAAAATATCATGAGATCTCCAAAAGAATCTAAGCCAGCCCATCATAGCATCATTATTGATGTCCCCAGATTCCATATAAGGGAACACACAAGAAAGATGTATGACCAACATCACCTGCAGAAGGCACTCTCCTCACCTATGAACGAGTAACAATACAAGACAGAGGAAATGCAGATGGCAGGTGCTTGTCCTTTAATACTGCAAGAGCCATACGACTGTAATTATCTTCGAAAGCTTGAGCACCAACCTGATCACAAGCATGAGCCAGGGACATAGAAGCTTGGCCCTCCGTCCTCAAGGCACCACAAGCTGGGAACGAAGGCTGACATCCAATGCCATGCAACAACGTGCATGGAGCTGCAGCATCATCCGTAGGGGCACCATCCTAAAATTACACAGGCAGTGGAACCTGCTCCGAAAGCACAGCCACAGCACAAGCACCAGCAGCCTCGAAGCCACCCAAATCCAAAGCCAAGCATACGATAGAAGAGCCGGGCACCTCTTGTTAAGGAAGACCAGAATCACATGGCACCATGGGAGAAATAACATTACATGGCACCATAACTATAAGATTATCAGCCGGTGGAACCAAGGGTTTATTCTCAGGCAGCACAACACAACCAACAGAGCCCTCCAGATGAGCACTCTCTAACCTAGAATCGCTACCAGAAGGCCTCTTCTCCAAAGCATCATCAACATCTAATACAGAAAAAAGGATTTTAGATGTTTGTACAGCATTAGCCAAGTAAGGACTGACAAACAGGCTTGCTATTGCATTGGACCCTCCTCTAGACCTCCTTTGCCAAAGGAGCAGGTTTAGGAGAAACCAAAGTCTTCAAGGGCACTTGTACAACATCCTTTATAGAACATCCCTCATGCTGCCACTTGCAGGAAACGACAGCATGTCCAACCTGATGACAACCAGTGCAGAAAGAAGACAAGGTAGAGTTAAGAACCTCCCGCAAGCCACCCTCGTCACCACAACTGATCCAAATTCTGTTACATGGCTTCAAAAATCCAACCCCACACAAACCCTAGCATCCATGGTATTGTTATGCCAGACAGTAGACAAAATGATCTTATGAACTGGTCCAAGATTACAAGCAATAGATTGGACATAAGACTCTTCATATGGATTGGCAGGAAGGCCTAGGAACTCCACCCAGACTGTGACCAACAAGGGCTCAGCATCAGTTGTCCACTTGAAGAAGCTGAATAATTTACCCTTCACGTACAAAGATATTCCTGAAGAAGCATTTTCAGATAATCTTCTAGGCTACAAAACCTAAGCAACAAGTGTTTAATATCCAGGATGCTGATGGTGAAGTCCTCTGAGAAGTTTCACCTAGAAACCAAGTGCAAACAGATCTCAGGAAAAGGTGGGCCATCCATAAGCCGTTCAAGCTGCCAATGTGAATTGAAAGGGAAAAAGAGAGAAGTGGATCTCTCCCCCTTAGAGAAGAAACAAACCAGCTCTCCTTGTTCCATAAAGGCTGCAAGAAGGCTGGAGCATGTTCCGGGATGGACACTAATGGAAAGGGACGGAGTGTTAGGAAGAGAGCTACCAGACAGAGAAGAGTCGCCCCCTTTAGCACTTGATAGAATTCTATGGCGGAACAAGATTCATGTAGCCGACCCAAAGAAATGGGATAAGGCTCTGATGATGATGATGATGAGATGTTGGAGGCCCGAACTCAACTCAAAACCTAGGCAATCCTCTACATATAAAGAGGTGAGACTCCCATGGATATCCAATATGGAACTAAACCACAACACCCCCCCTCCGTGCCTAGGCAACCAGTTTGGGGGCATCATGGGAAGGGCCAAGTGTCCATAGATGGATCCAATGTGTAAATCTGGCTCTGATACCATGTTGGAGGTCCGAACTCAACCCAACACCTAGGCATTGAGTTAAAGGAATCCTCTACATATGCAGAGGTGAGACTCCCATAGATATCTGATATGGGACTAAACCACAACAATAGCTAACAATTATCATAGTTGGATAAAGATACCAATTCAAAAATAGTAGAACCCAGCACAAGGAAAAGAATAACTTCTCACTACAACATAAACACCACAGGCTCTGAAAGAAGCAAGTACACGAAAGTAGAAGAGAGCAGAGGAATGGCATATTCACCTATGTGCAATGACAATAATAGTCCTCTTTGTCTTGGAGCCACTTTGAACATCATGAAGAAGTCCCTAAACAAATGAGTTAAAGGATAAAAAAAATCTAAAGAGATTAGTATCGGTTATCTGTCATCACCTTGATTTTGATAAAATCACTTGCGCGTGTCTATTGATCATGTGTCTCATGGAAGGGACGGCTGGAGACGTTACCTTCACATAATATTCACTCTCTGCGTCAAGTGCACTTGTAGCTTCATCAAGAATCAGAATATCAGGGTCTCTGAGAATAGCCCTAGCAATGGCAATGCGCTGCTTTTGACCCCCACTAAGCAGATCATCATCAACAAGTGTCTCATACCCATAGGGAAGAGACAATATAAACCAATGCACAAATGCCTGCTTAGCAGCCAGTTCCACATCTTCATGATTAGTTTTTCTTGTGCAACCATACCTTATATTTGATCTTACATCCATACGAAAAAGGCGTGGTTCCTGTACAAAACCAAACATGTCAGAGCAGCGTAACCAGTAAACAGCATATTCATGTAAGGATGAAGTGACAAACGGTACCTGACCCACGAATCCGATCCTTTCTCTCAGACACTTAATATCCAGATCTTCAACAAGGAACCCATCAATCAATATCTGTGGGATAATGTCAAGGAAATATTTTATCTAGAACCTCATATTGAGAACATTCAAATGGCATGAAACATTAATTTATAAGAATGTTAAGTTATGGCTCCAATGTTCTTCTACCAAAACTTTTGGGGCATCCTCAAATCCAATATCATCAAAGCAGTAACTGAAGTCATTGAGAGAAAAGGTAGTTTTGCAGCCATAAATCATAAGAAGGAGGATGTCCTGCTACATAAGAAGGAAGATGTCCTGGAGCTCAAAGACTATTGCCCCATTATTTTACAAAATGGAGCTTACAAGATTTGTGCTAAGATACAACTAGACGATGTTTGTAGCTACCACAGTTGATACAGGAGAACCAGTTAGCATTTGTCCCTGGCAGTGGCAGAAGACTCCAGGATAATTTCTTGTTGGCTCATGGAGCTTTGTTTGCAGCTAGAAGAAGAAAGAAACCTTATCTGATGTGCAATGTTGATTTCAATAAGGGTTTGACAAGGTTGACTAGAGATGTCTATGGTCAGTCATGAGGGCTCAAACTTTTCCAGCTGATTTCCTTATAGTTATGCAGAACTTTGTCAGGACAGCCAAATTCTCAATTCTTCTAAATGGTAGCATATCTGGTTTATTTTCCAGCTCCTGAGGACCATGACAAATTGACAAGGTGACTCTCTTTCAGCACTATTATATGTGATGTTGGCTCCTGAACAAAATAATGATAAAAGCAGAAACACATGGTTGAATTAATAGTATTACAACTTGCAGATGCCAGAATAATATTTCACATTTGCAGCAAGCCAACAACACACCCCTGTTCCTATAAGGAAATGCAGATCAATTCAGCATGTTAATGTTCATTTTAAGAAGCTTCGAAGCTTGCTCAGACCTTATAATTAATTTTGACAAAACGTCCTTAGTGGACATTTTTCTCAGAATCTGACCCCTTAAAATTCCCAAATTCTTGGTTCAGACCAGCCAAGAATTAAAACACACCATTCCCTTGAACATACTTCAAGTGCTTCCTTTGGTCCTCCACACAAGACCAATCATCAATAGCAAAATAGTCAAGCTCCTCCCGCTTACTCCACAGAGGTCCAGAATAACTTGTCACCAACAGGTTATCTTGCCTTAATTACCTTGTCTAAAGTCATAGACTTCATTTGTAATAGATATAGACTACATCTTGCTTCCATCTAAACATCTCATCAAGTAAAATCCACTTCTCTCTTGCTGTCTTATCCCTCAAAATCATCTATTGAACTTCCATGGCAACAGAATTGATGATCTAAGACATAACCAGATTGTTTTCAAGGTACCAAGTGTCATATGTGGGATCTTTTGGTTCTGGAATTTGATTTTGCTATTTATATAGCTTATCCTGCCCCTTCCAGCAATCTACATCTGAACCACGCTGACTACACCATGAAGTTCCCTTCATTAAGCTTCATAGGGGTGATCTGAAGAGACAGATTCTCACTTCCCCAGCAATTTATCATTCACGTGTTGAGGAAATTTCCCTGGACATTGTGGAGGATATTTTCAGAAAGTTGAGACAGAAGAAAAGGGCAAAAATAGCAGCAGCAAGAGAACTGAGAGATGACTCTCTCTCAAGACGGCTGTCACAAGATCAACCTGGGCATCCTGTAGAAACAGAGGTGACTCCCCCACAATGCAAGACAGCCAACAGTCTCAACTTATAGGGAAACAGGTTCTATCCTCCTTACCAACATCCGCAGCCTTGTGAAACAGGTAGATGACTGGTCCCTCAGAATGAGGGAACAAATGCACATAACAGGGAGAGAGAATGGAATCAGATTCTGGGAACAGGTAGGGATTTCTTTCCCCTCCTTGGGATCGACTCCTCCCAGGTGTTGCAAAGATGGTGTGGCAGAGTTCTCCAGAACCAGAGATTAGTCTCTCTTTGCCTCCAATCTATGGAGGGCCTGACAGAAACCGCACATAAGATCTCCAGCCGGTGAAGACCCCTTGGCCTTTTCAGAAATTTTTCTTCAAATCCATGATTAATCCTGCTCTGATCCCATGTTGGAGAGAGAACAACAGGAATCGATGCAGGAGGAAGAAGGGTTCTCAGCAAAAACAGACAGGTGGGATGGACAGGCCTGCCACACAGCTGCCACATACCCCTAATCATCTTTAATTAAGCCTCATGTTTAATCTTTACACCGAGGACATAAATGCCCCCTTACAAATAGACACATGACACACTCAACACAAGCAGATAACAAAAGTCAAAATTACCACCCAGTTTGTGGGTTTGGATCTGCTAGTAGATAGGTCCGGCTTCTTCCTACATCAATAAAGCATATTGCTGGGCATCATGATTGTGTTTGAGAGATTAGGTATGACGATTATTTTCCTGAAAAGTGGGTAAAAGTGTTGAAATTTTGTATAGCTACGGCAAAATTTCTCAATGATGTCAAGTTCAAGAGGATTTAGGCAAGGTGATCACCTGTCACTGCTTTTATTTGTGTTAATGACTATCATGATGAGCACGATGCACAAATAGCTAAAAAGGAAGGTTGGACTCAAGGAGCAAGAATTCTTATATTCCCATGTTGTATTTCTCATATGCAATATGCAGATGACACACTTCTTTTCACAGAAGGGACTATTGAGAAGCTGAGGTTAATTTTGACAATAGCTCGATAATAAGAATTAACATGAAGGAAGAAATTTCCAAGAATGTGCAGACTGCAGAGTATGATCTGTAAAGTTCAGAAACTGTCAATTATATACGTGGGCTAACCTTTGCACTATTGGCAGATTAGTGCCATCAGATTGGGAACTTCCCATTATTAGAATATAAAAATTGCTAGCTATCTGGAAGATGAGGAACCCATCTCTGACTCTGAGAGGCAGAATCACTCTATGAAATGTAGTGCCATCAAACATTTCTCAACATTATTTATCAGCTTTCCCTATGCCTAAGTAGTTTATAAGAGGTTGGATAAGATCAGAAGAAACTTTCTTTTGGGGTTGCACCAATGAAAACTTAAGAAATATTCCTTTGGTGAAGTGCAAAATAGTTTGCAGACCTGTTAGAGGACTTACAGACAATGAACATCGCACTTCTAGGAAAATGGCTATAAAACTCCTGATAGAGGAGGAACGTCTTTGGAAAATTATTCTGTATCAGCACTATAACACTTATCATAGATTCTACCCTTTTTCAGGCAGACTTGTGTATCACATATTTGGAAAGGCATACTCAGAACTGCAAGTGGATTGAAAAGGGTGTGACAATAAAAGTAGGAGATGGAGAAAATGCTCTATTCTGAGAGACAAAAGGCAATGGAGTTTTCTTTTCAAGGGCAGGTTTCCAGATGTGTTCAAAATATGCCTAAATAAATAGATGACAGCCAAAGAAGCCTTTGTTTGGGAAGGAGAAAGTTTACAATGGAGCACCACTCTAAGAAGAGCGGTATAGGATGTGGAGACAGTTCAGTATCCGTTTTCCGTACATTTATAAACAGAAGTTCATAATAATTCAGGCCGGAAGGATCAAACAGCTTGTGATGGAGACAACAGAATGTTTATGGTGAAGTCACTTATAAATTAGTTGAAGGCAGCCTTCCTACTTATTAGAAATTCGGAGAAGTGTGAAAAGTAAGGTCTCCCATAAAGGTAAGAGCATTCATGTGACTGGTTTTTGAGAAAGGATAGTCAGAAATGCGTATATAAGGAAATGTCTTAGAGACTGTAAGGTCATATGCACCTTCTGTGGTCTAGAAATGAGGATGCAGATCATTTGTTTATCAAATGCAGTTTCAGCAAAAGATGTGAACTATTGTGAAGTTAAGCAGAATTCAAAGATAATTTGACAAATCCAAGGAATGTGGTGTCAATTTAAGTCCCTCAAAATGAAATGAGGAAAGTGCAGCAGAAGCCAAACTATCCCTGCTATTCCTCATGTGGTTTGCTAGAGCAAATGCAGGGAGCCCAATGATTGCATAATTCGAGGGAGCAAGATTTTATGTTGAAAACATTTAACTCAGAGCTTTATTTTTTCTTTATAACTGGAGCAGATTTATTCTCAAAACTATAATATGATGAAAGTGATTAGAAATCATCTTTGATTTCTAATTAGTTTCTTGTTTTGTGGGAGAAGAATCTCACCTCTAGCTACTTGGTTGCATGGCCTCTTTCATTTATGGTGGTACTTGGCACACTTTGTTTCAGAAAAGAACCTTGACAAAGCAGTGACTAAAGGACTGCCCTATTAAAGGTCCCAAGTTCATAATCTGTGACTAGCTAGTTTGGCATTGATATCAACAGCAGCACAAATACGAAAGTGGATCACATCTGCTATGTGAAACTTCTAACCATAACTGCTATGTGAAACTTCTAACCATAAAAAGGGCTACCTGTCCACTCGTTGGCTGATAGAGATTTAAAAGAAGGTTGACAAGTGTGCTTTTTCCACTGCCACTAAGGCCAACCTGAAAATATATTCAAATAGTTACCCATTTTCTGTAGAGCTGAAAAGGAAGATGACTTTTGCAATGTATCATCATATAAAAGAAGTGATAAAATGTACTTACAATTGCAACAACTTCATTTGGAAATACCGTCAAATTTATATTTTGTAGAACAGGTACCTGCAAACGTGTGACAGAATTATTTATAAGTAAAACAAAATAGCATCAACAAAATTTGTGTGCAAAAATGAGTAAAAAGGCAAAGAATTGCTTCTCAGTCAGGCATGGAGCTCTTCTCATAGATGGCAGTATCGGCCGAAACCGATACGTTAACCGATACGTTTCGGTCGAAATGTATCGGTTTCGGCCTATACCGAAACCGAAACGGACCTACTCACTGTAGCAATTGTTGGCAGTTTCGACAGAAACGTATCGGTTTCGGCCGGTACCGATCCGAAACCGGACCAAAACACTGTAGCAGGTCCGAAGCAATTTAAAAAATATTATTTAAATGGTTTCGGACGAAACCATTAAGAATTTCGACCGAAACTGGTCAGTTTCGGCCGAAACTAGACAGGATTATTACTTATTTTAATTTTTTAACTGGTTTCATCCGGTTTCAGCCGAAACCGAAACCGATACCGAAACCGATACGTATCGGTTTCGGAACCGGCCGAAACCGGTACCGAAACCGATACTGCCTTCCTTGACTGTAGCAGGTCCGATACCAAAAAAAAAAGATTTTTTTAATGGTTTCGGACCGAAACCGTCCGGTTTCGGCCGAAACCGGACCTGCTCACTACAATTTTTGCCTTTTCTGACTGTTTTGAACCGGTTTAGGCCGAAACCGAAACCGGTACGTTTCAGTTTTGGTCCTGGCCGAAACCGATACCGAAACCGGTATTGCCATCCTTGCCATAGATGGTAGTATCGGCCGAAACCGAAACGGACCTACTCACTGTAGCAAGTCCGATATCAAAAAAAAAGATTTTTTTAATGGTTTCGGACCGAAACCGTCCGATTTCGAACCGAAGCCGACCGAAACCGTCCGTTTTCGGCCGAAACCGGACCTGCTCACTACAATTTTTGCCTTTTCTGACTCTTTTGAACCGGTTTCGGCCGAAACCGAAACCAAAATCGGTATGTTTCGGTTTCGGTCCTGGCCGAAACCGATACCGAAATCGGTACTGTCATCCTTGATTTGATCCCACTGGGGGTCGGCGGGGTCCATTGGACCCGCGCACGACCCCAGCGAGGTCAAACAAACCCCAATGGACCCCGTTGGGGTCGCGCGCGGGTCCAATGGACCCCGCCGACCCCTAGTGGGGTCAAACAAACCCCGTCGGGTCCGGCGGGTCCATTGGACCCCCGCAAACCCCTAGCTGGTCAACAGACCCCCCACTAGGGGTCTAGCGGGGTCCGCTAGACCCCGCAAGAGCCCAACGGGGTCAGCCGAACCCCACCGGGGCCGACCAAACCAGCTAGGTCCCAGCGGGGTCAAAACCCCAAGCCGCTCCCTCCTTTGTCCTCTTAAACCCCTTCTTTGGCCCCCTTTTTGACCTTGCTTGCAACAGGACACATGGAGAGGAACACGGGAAGTTTTCGGCATTTTTTTGTGATTTGTCTTGTGCCGTCGACGACGAGGAACGAGCTCACATCCGTCTAGACCACGTGGCACACGGTGTCGGTTGCACGTAAGAATTTCCTCCATTCCTCTTGGCTGCGACACAATTTATCTTTTCATATGATCGGATTCTAAGACCCGACTGGGTGGAGATACTCTATAAAACGACAGGTTGGCTTTACACTGTGGTTTAACCGTTGATTAACATGTATGAGATTATCTCAAACTTAGTCAAGAAAATTAAGGGTGCAACAAATGCCCCCACGGGTTGTTCGTCAAAGCCGTAGGCGATGGCAGACGACCTGTGCCCTCCGTAGGAGCTTATTTGTCATGCGTCTCTCGAAAGTCGAGTTGACATAATGCCATTTTGTAGGACTATGCTTTATTTTCTGCATTGCTATCCTTTAAATGATTGGCCAAACTTTTTTGGTGTTATTGCTTCCCTAGCGTCTGTAGACATGACTCGCCGTGGGGGAGACAAAGACCAGTCCAGGAACGTCAGGACTGGAGGTGCTGATGATTATTACATCCAGCGGACCGATCAATCTATGCCACCTTTTCCTCCCCATACTATCACTGAGGATAATTTCAATGGGGTGGACCGTGGTTGTTACTGAGTCGCTGAAGGCCCAACTGAAAGTGCTGGTGACAATGAAGGACTTGTGGATGTTTCTCGCATTATGCGACGAGATGGGGCCTATATCTACGACCGGTCAGAAGGATATCCAGCCCACTATTCCCTGGATCGCCATGTCTATATCTTCCTTCAGAGTTTCGCCCCCGTTGGCATGGAGAGCAATGATCCTCTTTTGCCGGAGGAAAGGCACCACCTCGAGCGAGCTATATTACTAAGGAGGGATAGCATGCAGAACCTATGTACTCCCTCGTATCCAAGTTTTCCAGAGGGCTTCACCGGACAGAAGCAGTATCCTGACCAACAGAGTTTGGGCTTCTTCCAGCATTTTGATAGTTTCTCTGTCCGTGCAACTCCTTTGGCCCCAGTGACTTGGCACTTACATGGACAGCATAGGGCCATGGAGCCCACGGTGGATGGCCTATTCTTAACTCCCTCAGGGGTGAGCTTCGCAAATGATGACTTCATTCATGATTGCTTATTAGAGAGGATCCTAGCATTGAAGACCCCCAACTGATATGGAAAGTGGTCAGTGGTCCCCTCCCATAGCTATCACCGAGAGGCGACAGAGTGGCTCTGGGGCATTCTTTCTGTCTACTGATCAGTGTTGGATAGAGCTGGGACACGCCATGCAGTTATAGCAGCTTTGTACTCTTATCCTAGCCATACTGATCTGTTGCAGGCTCTGGCTGAAAGATTTGACCGCCACTGGAACACATTTATTACTATTGAAGGGGAGACCTCCCTAGATCTCTGGGCTTTTAGAAGATTTCTGGCCTCCCCATTTGTGGGTGGCCCTATGAGGAGCTCTCACTTGATGACCTGCATCTTTATTGCACATGGAGCTAGGAAATACTGCATGCCCTATTGTTTTAGATTTTTAATGAAGACATGGAGGGACTTAGCTCGAGCAGGTAAGGACAAGACTCCTCGTACTCGCCGGGTTACTTTGAATGCTTGGGTGAGTCATTTTTACAGTGACCCATTTTGTTTTCACGAGGACTTTGCCTAGCCAAGAATGGATTGGGGACAGTGCAAAGAAATCATCCTAGATTTTCCTCCTCATTCGTGCCATTTGCCTGCTCCTACATAGGGATGGAATTCCAGGGGGTTGCCTCCTCTTACATATTTAGTTGCTTACCTGGCCTACTCGCTGGCCAATTTTGTGATTCTTCATGAAGAGGAAGGTCTTTTGCGGGCTGAGGTGATATATCATGCCTGTTTCATGGCATGTGGTCAAAGAGTTGATGTTGCCCATGTTGCCCTCGCAAGTTGGCAAAGACAATGGCTGCCGTCACGTACGGACTCCAGGTTGTCGCCAACCACGCCAAGTTTGGATACTTAATGACTCCATTGGTGTTCGGCGACTATCCACCAGTCGTCGGCTCACCCTTCTTTTTGAGCATTGTTACCGTTGTTGAAACCAATTCAGCCACGCCTTCTGCTACAACTGCTAAGGGTGTCAGGCCCTCCGCTCCAACAACTGGCCAAGCCCACTCGGTCAACAAACCAACTACCAGGGGTGTCAGGCCCTCTGTTCCAGCAACCAA
Organism: Amorphophallus konjac; assembly: GCA_022559845.1. Taxonomy (NCBI): domain Eukaryota; kingdom Viridiplantae; phylum Streptophyta; class Magnoliopsida; order Alismatales; family Araceae; genus Amorphophallus; species Amorphophallus konjac. The sequence goes on along the minus strand of CM040118.1, from coordinate 330,109,262 downwards.
TCGGGCTCGCTCGGCTAACTCTGCAATGGCCGAGAGTGTCAGGCCCTTCGTCTCAACAACCGTCCAAGTCTGCTCGGTCACCAAAATAACGGCCGAAGGTGTCAGGCCTTCTACCCAAGCAACTGGCCGAGTACACAACTAAATCAACACATCACAATGTAGAAACTAAAGCGAAAGTAAATTATTTAAATATGGAAGTTCCTTATGCATTAATCTTCTTTGGTAGCTGATATTAGTACCCATCCCCCCACTGTCAATAGAAGAAATCTAGAGATAAGATAGGGGATACGTAGAAACAACACTACCACTGTTATCTTTCCCTAGAATTGTTGATATACCTCAAATTTTCTTTAAAAGATGAACAAAAGATGCAGGGGGCAAAAAGACCCCAAAGATATCCCAGAAACCTAACCTTGCTTCACCTTCCCTCTGTTGAGAGTTCAAGGAACAGCTGTAAGGTTCTGTCTCACAAAATATGGAGGGCATCACAATAGTTCCATTTCCATCTCACGATTGTCTTCCAGGACTTAATACCATCTCCTACTTTCTCCTCACATGTAATGCCCGCACATTTTACTTTTAAAAGATGAACCAAGATATTTTAGAAAGAGTCAACAATTTCACAAGTTAGAATCCAAAGCCAAACAAAAGAAAGTGAACTTACAGTTTTCCTTGAAGGGTAATAAAACGAGACATTAACAAACTCAACACGACCTGTCAATTTTTGCAACTTCATGCCTACAAAATATAGAAGGAAGTTATTTAGACTGTCTAACATGATACAATTAATCAGAAGAAATAAGAAAAATATGATTTGTATGATACAATATGCAAATGTCAACATTACACAGTAAAGCACGTCCACAAAATGTCTATTTTGTCATGACCATTGGGTTAATACATAGAATGATGCCATATACGTGACAACTATGGCCATATTAAACTACACAACCTATTGCCCATACTAAATGTTTAAGTCATGGTGGTTTGTAGATGGTTTTGCAAACTAAGTTCTATTCCTACAACTTTCTAAAGAGATGCACCGGCTGCCCCCTTGAGAAGATCATTTGGAAGTGACATAGGCTATATCATTAATTTTCACCAAAAAAAGAAAAGACAACAATTCAAAAAAAGAACCCACAAAGCAGCAGTTTTTCAAAGTTAATGGCAATTATGGGGCTGCATTGATATGATGTTTGGCATTCTGTGTGCTTGGTATGTGGGTGGCACTGTCCACCTTCAAAAGAAAAGGCCCTTATGCTGAAGAGAGAATGACAAAAAAGGGAATTGAAATTGTTCAATGCATCTGACAAGATTTAGATCTGAGCAAATGCTTGACTGTCTTCAAGACTGGAGAAAACCCTGCATTATGCTTCAGACAAAAGAAGAGGGGAGCCAGGGACCATGGGATGAAAAACCTAACATATAAAGTTAGAGGATTTAAGTTCCTCTTTGCCATGGCCATTAGCCAAAAAGAGAACAGGAATTGCCTCCTAAATCATCTTGATGACAGTTTTAAATGCCCAGGAACTGGCTTTAACTTCTTTTTCCCATTTCAGCGTTGCAACCAGTCCTTAGAATTTTGAAGCCTTACCGAGAATATTTCCTTCTGCGTTCTTTCCCTTTTCCTTTTGATCTCCCCCCCACCAAGGGGCATCCGTGGGGGCTGGTTTGGTGGATGGAGGTGTATTTTGGCTGGGATGAACCAATGAAACTATGACAAGGCTAACAACTGATGGTAGGTGAAGTTATGGACTGGGGAGAATGTAGAAACCTAGTGAAAATCCTTCCACACTTCAGTAAGGCTTGCCCCCCTTTTTAGAATGGCATCAGGAAAGACATTAATGCATCTATTAGCACTATTACAATAAAAAATAGCTCATTAATTAATGACATTGGTGGGGCCCATATGAAAGGCAGGAGATATATAGAGAAAAATAGAGAGACAATAGTGGCCAAAGATCAACAGGCAAACTATATTCCAAGGTAGTTTAGTAATTGTTGTGTAAGGGCATTTAATGTAATGAGTGTACCATGTGGTGGGTTTATGAGGGTCCTCATGTACCTACGCCATTGTGGCGCATAAAGGTGCTATGAATCTCAATGATGACTTAGTTCTGTCCTTTGTCCTTCATGTTCCTGCTCTTTCAGTTAACCTTCTTTCTGTTAGTAGTCACAGCAAATCACTTCATTGTTCAGTAACCTATTATCCTACTCATTGTGATCTTCAGGACCTGAAAACAAAGCAGACGATTGAGAGTGGCCATAAAGTGGGAGACCTATATCAGTTTGAACCTGATGGTAGTGCTGCATTCCAATATAGCATTGATGGCGACCAACAACAAATAAAAGAATTCCATTTGTGGCATAGTCGTCTAGGTCATTTGTCCTTTAGATCCTTCGAAGTCATCTTTCCTAGTCTATTTAGGTCAATAAATGGTCACTCCTTACAGTGTCAAGTGTGTCAACTTACTAAGCATTATAGAACCAATTTTTCAATTTCAATGAATAAAAGCATTTTTACTTTCCAACTTGTGCATTCTGATGTTTGGGGACCATCCTCTGTTCCTCTATATATGGTCATCATTATTTTATTAGTTTCATTCATGATTTCACGGAAGGAGGTTCCTCGGGTTGTTCAAGTGTTCTGTAAGATGATTGAAAACCAATTTGAGAGGCAAGTCAAAGTGTTCCGGTCTGATAATGCCAGAGAATATTTTGAGAGGACTCAATATATTTTTGGAAGATGAGGGTATCATTCATGAAGCCTCCTGTGCTTATTCACCCAAACAAAATGGGGTAGCTGAAAGAAAAATAGACACTTATTAGAGACCTCTCGAACTCTTCTCTTGCAATGTCAGCTGCCTAAAAGGTTTTGGGCTAATGATGTCATAACTACCTCCTATGTTATAAATAGAATGCCATCTCGAACACCTGGCTATCTTTATCCTCTTCAAGTTCTTTGTCCAGAGTATCCTTTGTTTTCTCTTCCTCGTGCCTTTAGTTCAGGAGTGGACATCTCTATTGTTCTTGTTTGTCTTCCACTATGTTCATTCCTCTCCCTTTAGTTGACCAAAATATTGTTGCCACACATGGTTCTCCAAGAGAGCCTCCACCAGGCTTGCTCACATAGTCCAGACACGCCTAGCACAAGAACAGGCCTTTTATGGATTGGCCACCCCAAGAAGTTGCTAGTGTTTCCAGTCCTTTACCAACACCTCCTTCTGTTACTCCCTCAGATCTTGACCTTCCCATTTCTGTTAGGAAGGATTCCAAAACCTGCACAAAACATGCCATCTCAAATTATGTCTTACTCTCGGTTTTCTCCTTCTTAATGTTCTTTCCTATCTGCAATTTTCTCTTATCATGTTCCTAACTCCTTTGCCAAACCTATGAAAGATTCACATTGGGTTACAGTTAAGGATGAGGGGATGCAGGATCTTATCAAAAATGATACTTGGGAATTAGTGCAGTTACCTACGGGAAAGAGTGTGGTTGGATCCAGATGGGTTTATGCCATTAAGTACAACTTTGATGGCACAATTCAGAGGTATAAAGCTCAGCTAGTTGCCAAAGGTTTTACTCGAACCTATGGGATTGATTATATGGAGGCTTTTGCCCCAATCGCCAAGCTCAAATCTGTGAAAGTTTGTTGTATCTCTTGCTGTCGAGTTTTCGTGGGATCTTCATCAATTGGATGTTAGGAATGTCTTCCTCAATGGTGATTTATAGGAAGAGGTACATATGCAGCCTCCTCTCGGACTTAATGCGAGGGGAAGAGTATGTATGTTGAAGAAAGCACTATATGGGCTCAAACATTCTCCGCATGCTTGGTTTGACAAGTTCAGGATAGCAACACTTCGTTTTGGGTATACACAGAGCAATTCTAATCATACTTTTTTCACCAAGTGGACTGATTGCCAGGTGGTGGCCTTGCTTGTGTATGTTGATGACATGATCATCACTAGGGATCATGTAGCTGGAATTCAGAGATTGAAAGATAATCTTGCTCTAAGAGTTTGATATTACAGACCCTGGAGAGCTAAAACAATTTCTTGGGATTGAGGTAGCTAAATCTCAATGTGGATTGTACATCTGTCAAAGGAAATATGCCTTAGATTTACTTCAGGAAAGTGGTAATTAGGGCTGCATGCCAGCCCATACTCCTATAGAATTAAATCATGGGATCTCTGACTCCGTGGGAGATCTTCTACCTGAAACCAACAAACGCACTTATCAGCAGTTGGTTGGCATATTGTTGAATTTGTCTCTCACTAATCCTGACAATGCCTATGCTGTCAGCATTGTTAATCAAATGCATGCTCCTCGGGTGCCTTATATGAGATCTGTTGAGCATATATTGCGTTATATAAAGATTTGCTGTACTCTAAGCCTGCTCATCTCAATGTTGAAGGATTTATTGATGCTGATTGGCAAGATCTTGGGATGATCAGTGGTCAACCATTAGGTATTGTACTTTCCGTGGTGGGAATCTTGTGGCTTAGTGAAGCAAAAAAAAATAAACAGTGTGTGCTCGCTCTAGTGTTGAAGCTGAGTATCATGCCATGGCTCAAAATGTTACAGAGATGTTTTGGTTGAAGCTTTTCTTGCAGGATCTTGGTGTCAGATCCACTTTGCTGTGCGGCTCTATTGTGACAACAAGGCAACGATAAGCATTGCTAATAATCCTGTTCAGCATGACAGGACAAAGCATATTGAGATTGACCACCATTTCATTCGAGAAAAGCTTGACTCTTGGGAGATTTGTCCCACTAATGTTCGGTCCGTAGATCAAGCATCTGATGTTTTTACCAAAGGGCTCTCCAAAGACAAAGGACTGACATCTATGCTCAACTTGAGGGGGAGTGTAGTCCAGGGTAGTTTGGAAATTATTGTGCAAGGGCATTTAATGTAGTTAGTTGTTGCACCCGGGATTTATTCCAACCAAAATTGGCATGGCTGCCATATTAACCTCGCATTGGTCGAGGTCTACAAATATTTGGCGTATCGCCTCTTCATGGAATATCTCCACACACGGGTTTAACATGGGGCGTATCGCCTCCCCCATGGAGTACCTCTATAATGTAGTTAGTTGTTGCACCCGGGATTTATTCCAACCAAAATTGGCATGGCTGCCATATTAACCTCGCATTGGTCGAGGTCTACAAATATTTGGCGTATCGCCTCTTCATGGAATATCTCCACACACGGGTTTAACATGGGGCGTATCGCCTCCCCCATGGAGTACCTCTATACATTTAAGGCTTCATAGCCTACCTATTACCGCAATTACAGACCTCTCGCAGCAAAAAGGGGTGGACGAGAACCGGGCTAAACCCATCACGATTGTCAGGGTCGTGTGGTTCCGGGAAAAATCCCTACGGGATGAAATCTCTCTCCTTTGGACGTATGCCTACGGATAAAGGAAACTAATATAAGAAGACGGAAGACAGAACGAAGGTCTACGCACAGCAATCGAAGTCCCTCGCACGTGTACCACGAAGTACGGACAACAACAAATCTCCCCTTCGCGGCCTATGGCACGAGGAGAACGACGAACGAACAAGAGGAGCGCGTCTTCCCTTCTCTGGCGAGCAAACGAGGTTCCAAAGCCCCCCAAGGTCCCTATTTATTGAAAGCAGGCGTCGGAGAGACCCGTCCGGGGCCCGAGGAACCTGTACGGGGTCGCCCGTCCCCGGACGGGTCCGCGCGGAGGCGGGCAGGCCCGCACAGGGCCGCCCGCAGCCCGGGGTCAATTGACCCCGGGTGGGACCCGCCCGGGGTCAAACGACCCCGGGCGGACCTACCCAGAGTCAATTGACCCCGGGCAGGAGGAGGTCCTCCCGGGGGCCGCGCAACCCCGGGGAGGTCCTCCCGGGGTCGCGCGACCTCGGGTGGGGCCCGGGGACCTCCCACCCCGGGGAGGTCCTCTCTCTCGCACAGAAACTAAAAAAAAATTGAAAAAATGACCTCCCCGGGGTCATTTTAACCCCATTTAACCCGTACGGGTCCGAACGACCCCGGGGAGGTTCCTACTTCTATAAATAGACCCCCAGGGTCCAGAAGGAGAGGATCTACACAGAGAACTACATACTACAGCCTACGGAGCGCACTCGGAGCGTTTTGTTCGTTTGTCCGTTTGTCTTGGCCTGCGAGGGGTAAGTCACCGGGCCTTGTATATGTGCCCCTATGAGGGTATATTTGTAATTTTGTCCCTCAGTGGGCCGTGTTGTTGTTTCTAAGTCCCGGGACGACTATGTCATATGCTTCTGCCCTAATAATAGGAGAATTGCATAAATGTCCTCCCCGGGGTCCGAGAAACATAATAGTCCTGTTGTTTGCAGTCATACCCTGTAACTTTTGTAATTGGGGCTACGCCCCTATCTCCCGCTTTAATGCGGATCCTTGTACAATCGACAATTCGCCGACAATCCTTGTACTTATATGAATTATAAAAGTACTCAGCATACTTTATGTATCTCCTCGGGAAAAATTATAAGTAAACCCCTCGGCTTCCAAAATTGTGTATATAATATACCCCTCCTTGGACAAGATTGACACATGTGAGCCTTCTATGAAGCCATTGTCACCCCTTTTGCCCGAGAACAACATCAGCTTAGTCTGACACTCAGAGGTCACCCCAACTCCAGGTCTATCTAGGGTATGGTAAAATTACTAAAATACCCCTGTGACCTAGAAATGGCCTAGTAGCCCCTAAAACTCTCCAGAAAGAGCCTCAGTGCCTCAGGAAGCTAGGAACCCGGTCCTACTTCCGTTCCAGTCCAGAAATTTCAGAAGTGCCCCTGACCTGGTAAAATTACCAAATTACCCCTGGGTTGGTAAAACTATCAAAATACCCTTGGGGTCCAGAAAACTTTTCTCTACTTTAAAAATGCCTACGGCTTTCGCATATTTACGCTTCTATTCCTAAATCTTAGGGTTTTGTTCAGACCTAGCCCTAACTCCATTAACATGTTGGTGGTAAATGAGTGGTCATGGAGAGTCTCTCGAGTGAGCCTGCCCTCCACATCAGAACCTCTATAGAAGACTTTGGGATTTCTTTGACAGTTAAACAAAGGTGTTCGAACGTTAGACCGATGTAAATCAACACTGACTACGGTCAGTGAGGAGAGGTCCAACACTCGAACCCAAATCGTCTGATACTATGCGCACCCACGGAATCACCCTCTACTCAGATAAGGGAGGGGGATGTTTCTTTTCAAAAAGAACAAATCTATATTTTATGTACGATAAAAAGATTAGATTTTTCCGTGTCTCACAGACTGGCACACCCGGTGGGACCTTTCCCGCCTTTCTTCATTCTGCCAAAGTCAGTGCTTAAAACCTCCTTTAAGGTTCTGATTTCCCTCCTCTTCCTTTTACAGGACGGGAAGAGGAGGGTACACATCTCTCTGCTCGTTTGAGAGCCTTTTGTGCCTCGGCGCACTTCTTCATTCGTGCTACGCACCACCACCACCAACAGCAGCAGCGATTGCCGCCGTCACCTACGGCCCCGAGATCGACGCCAACCACGCCAGGTTCGGATACCTGGCGACCCTGCTCGTCTTCGGTGACTTTCCAGCAATCGTCGGCTCGCCCTTCTTCTTGGGCGTCACGCCTGTGGTTGAGGCCAGCTCAGCCGCACCTGCAGCAGCTACCATCGAGGGTGTCAGGCCCTCTACTGTTTCAATTGGCCGGGTTCGCCCGGTCAACAAGGCGACTGTCGAGGGTGTCAGGCCCTCGGTCCCAGTTATTGGCCTGGTCCGCCCAGTCAACAAGACGACCGTTGGGGGTTAAGACCCTCAACCACAGCAGCCGGCCGGGTTCGCCCGGTCAACAAGACAACTGTCGAGGGCGTCAGGCCCTCGGCCCCATCAACTGGTCGGGTTCACTCGGCCAAGAAAATAATTACTGAGGGTGTCAGACCCTCTGCTTCATCAACCGACCGGGTCCGCCCGGTCAACAAGACCACTGTTGGGGGTGTCAGACCCTCAACCTCAGCAGCCGGCCGGGTTCGCCCGGTCAGTAAGACAACCATCGGGGGTGTCAAGCCCTCTACTACAGCAGCCGGCCGGGGTCGCCCGGTCAACTCTTCAACTGTTAAGGGTGTCAAGCCCTTCATCCCGACGATCAGCCGAGTTGACTCGGCTGCCATGTCAAAGGCCGAAGGTGTCAGGCCTTCTGCCCTAGCTATTGGTCGAGTTTTCTCGGTCAACCAAATTACTGTTGGCGTCGCTCCTGCTCAACGGGGGCAACGCCGTCGCCGTAATGGAGTCAAATCTACGGCGGCCACCCTCAGAGATACTGCTCCGGCGGCCACCCTCAGAGGTACTGCTCCTGTACAACGGGGGCAGCATCGCCGCCATAACGACGCCGTGCCTACGGTAGGCGTCACCACTGCTGCCCTAGCTCGACGGGGGCAACGTCGTAGCCGCAGAGGCACAAAGCCCACAGCGGCAGTATCTCGTTCCGACAAAACTGTATTTGTCGGAGATATTCGCATTCGGCTCGATGGAGGCGAGCCGATATTGCCACGGGACCAGCACGTCCCAACCGTCTCCACCTCCAACCGCTTCGAACTCCTTCGACAAGTCCGGGAGGACGAAGCAAAGATGAAGAAGCCTGCCGTATCGGCGGCAAACCAAGGTCCGGTGCGACGGCCCAAACCACCCGCTCCCCGACCACGGTCAGGGGGCAATTCAACCGAGGAGCGCCATCTCCACTTGAAGAAAATTTGGGTCACTAAGGAAGAGGCCCGAATTCTAAGGCGCGCAAGGGCGCAGGAGCCCTTCCGCATGCCGGACCTGCAACTTATGCGAAGTCCGGCGAGCACTGAGGCCTCGGTCTCCCCGAGATCCACAAATCAGCCCCTACGAGGGCAAAAGCGTCGAGGAGCCGGCAAGAAGGTGCGACCGACCTCCCCGTGAGATAGTTCCATACATACGGAGGAGGATCGCTCCCCACAGGCATCCACATCCCGAATTTCTGTCTTTGACAGACTAGGGGAGTCGCCTAGGTCGGACCGGCGACCGCCGAGGAAGAGGCGGGTGGTTCAGGTGACCGATGACACTGTCAAAGTGTTCACCTGTTACGCCACCTCCGGCGACAAGCAGCCATAGGATACCTCGGGTGAGCTCAACCAGCCTCTTCAATATTTGAGGAGGTCAAGGCCGGTCTCCCGGATTCTGGCGCAGACACAGCAGGCGCCGACTGCTGGGACATCTCAGCCCGAGCCGGCACGGCAGGAAGAGCGCCAAGAGGACGTCCACAGCATTGATGGGGACAGCCACCCCCGGCACGAGGAAGATCTAGGGGAAGAGACACACACTCCCGCGTTGGAAGAACTCTGACGCGAAAACCAGGAACTCAAGAACCTCTTGCAAGCGCTATTGAGTGAAAAAGAGGTTCATGCCCCACCTCAAGCTGCGCCAACTGGAGTAGAACCACGGCCTCCTCCCATTCCAGTTGCAGCCAACACCTCCGTCACCGCGGCGAAATTACCATTGGCCGTGGAGTTTGAAACTCCGCAGCATGAAGTCAACGCACGGTCATCTGCTACTCCTGCTGTAGAGAGCCTCATGGCACAGAAGCAGATGATCGAGCGCATTGTGGAGGCGAAGTTTGCCCAACATGGTGAGGGTGTGTCTACCGTTGATTTGTACAACGTGCCATATCCCCTCCACCATCAATTCAAGAAGCTTCCGTCGGATTGCCCGAAAGCCCCGAAACTTCAGAAGTTCAATGGGCAAGGCTCGCCACATGAACACCTGGCCTACTATATGACGGCCATGGGTGAATTGGCACTGGAAGAGGCATATTTGCTGCGATACTTCGCCACGTCATTGAAAGGCACCGCCTTCCAGTGGTACTCCAGGCTTAAGCCCAATTCTGTAGCTGATTGGACAGATATGCAGAAGAAGTTCGTCGACCGTTTCTAGATGGTCGAACGCAAAATCTCCCTGACGGAGCTCTGTGCCCTCCGGTAGAAGAAAGGTGAAACAGCATTGGACTTCATCAAGCGATGGAGGGACGTTAGCATGCGCTGCGATAACCCTCCGACGCCCGAAGATGCAATCACCATCTGCCGCAGGGGTCTCTCGGCGGAAGTCAATGAAAAGCTTCTGGGTTCAAACATCAGAAGCTTTGACCAGCTTAACACGGTGGTGGCGGAGATTGAGATGTTCTTCGCTGATCACCCTGCACAAGCCTCTGCAAAAGGCAAATTCTCCAAAGACCGTCTGGCTAGCGGCAAGGAGGTAAATGTTGTGGACTTCTCCCCGACGAATGGAGAAAAGGGGGAAGGAAAATCCAAAGGCAATGGCAAGAAGCTTGATGCCAAAGCAAGTGCGTCTCGGTTGGCGGAGAACATGAAGATGCCTTATTCCTTCAGGAAAGAGCATACCAAGATGCTCTTTGACCTATGCATGAAGGAGCAGCTCATCACCCTGTCGGATCCGCAGAAGCCCGCAGAGGTGGATAAAATAGACGATCCTACCTATTATGTGTATCACCGAAGGTTGGGTCACACTATCGGACACTGCTATGTTTTCAAGAACATAGCAGAAGAGCTCATTCAAAAGGGCTTAGTAAATATGCTGGGCCATGTAGTCGACCCACCCCAGCCTCATGCCTGGAGCCGATCGAACCGGTCGGCTAATGTGGTCCATATGGTGGCAATGGCTTCGAGCTCCAACGCTTTCGAGGCCGGATCTTCAAATCAACAGTCCAACACCGGCCCAAGAGCCGCTCTTCCTTCACTCTCAGAATGTCTAGCACTGCGGAGAACTATTCGGAAAATCCGAGGAGAAATTCGGCAGTTGCAACTAGAACAGAGGCGTCTGCTGCAGTTCCTAGAGAGCATTGATCAGCAGTTGTCCACCTTCCCCTTTGGCCCATTTGCCAGGGGGTTAGCTCCAACCCATATACGGGAGGCAGGTGTACCACCCACTGCCCGGGCTCCGCTCAGGGGTTGGCTCTCTGAAGAGTCCTCAGATTCATCTGAAGACGAGGAGGACTCACCAGAAGGCGAGGAGGCTCCACTTCAAGTCGGGCTGCCAGAGAAGTTATACTCATTCCCTTGCGAGAAGACTCCAAACATCTTCTTCGCATGCCAGCGGGCGGGACTGATTAGCCCGTCACCCATGGAGCAGACACCAGGTGCTGCGTTTCATCAGGACTATTACCCTTACCACGAGGTGGTAGGCCATATCATCCATAACTGTGAACCATTCAAAGACCTCGCTGAGGACTTGATCAGGCGAGGGAAGGTCAACATGGGTGAATTCCTGGTCGACCCACCGCAGCCGCATGCACGGGAGAGTCTTCACTTCTCCGTCAATGTTATACATACTGTAGCTGATTGGGCTGATATGCAAAAGAAGTTCGTCGACCGTTTCCAGATGGTCGAACGCAAAATTTCCCTGGCAGAGCTCTGTGCTCTCCGGCAGAAGAAAGGTGAAACAGCGTTGGACTTCATCAAGCGATGGAGGGACGTCAGCATACGTTGCGATAACCCTCCGACGCCTGAAGACGCAATCACCATCTGCCGCAGGGGTCTCTCGGCAGAAGTCAGTGAAAAGCTCCTGGGCTCCAATATCAGGGGCTTCGACCAGCTCAGCACGGTGGTAGCGGAGATTGAAATGTTCTTCGCTGATCATCCTACGCAAGCTTCTGCAAAAGGTAAATCCTCCAAAGACCATCTGGCTAGCGGCAAGGAGGTAAATGCTGTCAACTTCTCCCCGACGAATGGAGATAAAGGGGAAGGAAAGTCCAAAGGCAAGGGCAAAAAGCCTGATGACAAGGCGAGTGCGTCTCTCTTAGCGGAGCGCATGAAGACACCCTATTCCTTCAGGAAGGAGCACACTAAAATGCTCTTTGATCTATGCATGAAGGAGCAGCTCATTACTCTGCCGGATCCGCGAAAGCCCTCAGAGGTGGACAAGACAGATGATCCTACCTATTGTGTGTATCACCGAAGGTTGGGTCATACCATCGGAGACTGCTATGTTTTCAAGAATATAGCAGAAGAGCTCATCCAAAAGGGCTTGGTAAATATGCTAGGTCACGCAGTTGACCCACCACAACCTCATGCTTGGAGTCGTTCGAACCGGTCGGCTAATGCGGTCCACATTGTGGCGATGGCTTCAAGCTCTAATGCCTCTGAAGCCGGGCCCTCTAATCACCAATCCAACACCGGTCCTGGAGCCGCTCCTCCTTCACTCCCAGAATGTCTAGCACTGCGGAGGACCATTCGAAAAATCCGGGGAGAAATCCGGCGGTTGCAACTAGAACAGAGGCGTCTGCTGCAGTTCCTAGAGAGCATTGATCAGCAGTTGGCCACCTTCCCCTTCGGCCCGTTTGCCAGGGGGTTAGCTCCGGCCCACATACGGGAGGCAGGTGTACCACCCACTGGCCGGGTTTTGCTAAGGGGCTGGCTCTCTGAAGAATCCTCAGATTCATCTGAAGACCAGGAAGACTCACTGGAAGGCGAGGAGGCTCCACTTCAAGTCGAACTCCCAGAAAAGTTATACTCATTCCCTTGCGAGAAGACTTCAAATATCTTCTTCGCATGCCAGCGAGCAGGGCTGATCAGCCCGTCGCCCATAGAGCAGACACCAGGTGCTGCATTTCGTCAGGGCTATTGCCCATACCATGAGGTGATAGGCCATATCATCCAGAACTGTGAACCGTTCAAGGACCTCGCTGAGGACTTAATCAGGTGGGAAAAGGTTAAAATGGGTGAATTCCTGGTCGACCCACCGCAGCCGCATGTACAGGAGAGTTTTCATTTCTCCGTCAATGTCATACATGCTGCAGCAGCTTTCCAGCTCCCGGAGCTGCAGGAGGAGGGAGTCAGTTCCCAGGGAGTCAGCTCTCAGCCACCTAAATCCACACTGTGGTACCCAGGGTGGCGACCATCTCATCAGTGTGCTTTTCCCAAGGAGGACACTGAGAAGATTTTTGACAAGCTCCTGGAAGATGGTCGGGTGCTGACGCATGATCCGCCGTCCTACTACAATGAGACGGCCAAGAGTCACCCTCGCTACTGCAAGTACCATGCCAGGGTGTCTCATCCCACCCGGCAATGCCCGGAAGTCCAAGACTGCATTGAAGTCCTCATTCAAAGGGGAGAGATCGATGCGCAGGGGAACTCTATGACAAGGCGGCGTCTTAAAGAGGCCGCTAAGAAGATTCTCTAGCAAGTCCAACAGGAGCAAACCAAGCTGCGTGGGATCAAACCCACCTCTCAGCAAGTCCAACCGGACGGGTCTTCGGGCAGTGGTAATCCGCAACCGGACCCCAAAGGCAAGGCTAGGTGCGAGGGGCCTCAGGCCCGGAGCCCGAAAATCCAAGCCGAGGGAGAAGGTTCCAAACCTCTCCCCAACGCCGAGTCATCCCGGCATCGTCATAAGGGGAAACCCTCCACCAGACAACAAAGGCAAGGCGAAGGTGAGGGAACCTCTGGTCAAAGCTCCCGTCAAGCCAGCAGGTCCGCCAATTGTAGAAAGGCCTCAACAACTCAAGCAAGCCAAGCCACCAGCCCAAGCAAAGTCAGTGGAACTACAAAGCCCCCAGAGGCCCCACTATGGACTGGCAGAGTTCCAGGAGTTGCCTCCTGAAATAATTGCTCAGGCAATCAATGTCACCTTCCAGGCTCAGCCAGAGGAGGCTAATTGGACCAAGGTTGTCCCCAGAAAAAGCCGCGGCAGTAAGGCCCCTAAGGAGCCAGCCCGGAGCAACAAAATTCTAGGGGCAAACAAGTCCCACCTCCAAAGCAAAGTCCTCTTTCTTCCCAAGAGGCGGCACGCCAAAAGAAGCAAGAGAAGAACCACAGGAAGAATTTGAAGAGGAGGTTGAAGAAGCAAGCTGAGCAAGCAGCTGCTATGGAGGCTCCTAAGGAGCCAACTCCTCTACAAAGACTTCAAAAGCTCATAGATGAGCTAGAGGAGTATACTCCCCCTCGTCCAACCAGGATAGTCACTCTGGACGAATACATTCCTTGGGACAAGCTTGGGCGAAAAGCCCGCCTTCTGCAATGGCTCCGAGAAATGGTTCACCGTCTTGAAGAAGGTGAAGACTTTCCAATCCCGGAGGAGCTCTCCTTATTCCACAAAGATGAGGAGCTCACTGTCGAGATGCTCGAGGAAATGCTGCAAGAGCTCTCCTGCAACATGGTGGCGATTCCGCCGCCCGACAACATTTATTCTCCCGTGGCGGATAGCACTGGAGGTAAGGCTCCTATGGCAACATATCAGCATCGCTCGGCAAGAAATGGCCGGGGACGTGGCCGAGGTCGTGGCCGAGGACGTGGACATGAAGGTCCCCTGACTCTCGACCGGGTCATAATATTCAGAGGGGAGAAGTCGGGTCCTGTCCCAGAAGCTCAAGTTCGGGGAATCCCCTTTATCCTCAGCCCCTCAGAGGGTTCAGGCCCCATTTCAACGGCTAAACCGGGTGGCGTCCCTTTTACAATCACCTCCTCCAATGAAGAAGAGGAGCCAGCCAGCTCGCCAATGCCCGAGAAGGCGTCAGAACAGGCCGACCCCTCCAACAGGGTCGAGCCCGTGAGCCAGGCCGGTCCTTCTAATGAAGACCAGCATGATGAGCCTTTGCCACCTCCGGAGGAATCCTTGGCATCGATGTTCCAAGAAAATGCGGAAGGCCAGAATACGGAGGACCGCCCTTCTAAGTGAGAGAAGCCTCGCCAGGCGCCGAAGACTCTGGCGGAGATCATCCCGCCATTTGACAAGACCCGTGCTCGGGCGGACCGCAAAATCATTCATCATATGAAGCGGTTCCCAACAAATGTCACCATTTGGGAAGTCATTGCCTGGAGCAAGGATCTCAGGGAGGCTCTTGTCAAGATACTCCAAGACCCGAAGGCCTATGAAGCTCATGTTGCAGAGTTGCAGGCCCAGGCATATGAAGCACTCACAGCCAACATCTCCTTCACGGACAAAGACATGTTGCTGTCCTCTCCGTGCCACAATCGCCCCTTATATATGAGGGGGACGATCAATGGGCATGACGTGAGTCGCATCCTGGTCGACGCCGGAGCAGCCGTCAATATCATGCCTCTGAAGACTTTCAAGTCTTTATACTTGGCCCCTTATTTACAAAAGATGACCGCGGTCAAGATTTCGGGATTCAATCAAGGTTCCGAGGAGGCGCTTGGTCGGGTTGAGGTCAAGTTAGCCTTGGGCGATTTTGTCACCCGAGCAACATTCTATATTATCAACTCCGACACATCATACAAGGTGCTGCTTAGAAGGCCATGGCTGCATGAAAACTGGGCCGTTCCTTCAACTCTGCACCAGTGCATTAAATATGCCAACGGAGGGGAGCAACATACGGTCTTTGTAGATCAATCTCCCTTCCATCCCAATGAGTGCCATCTGGCCGATGCTTCACTATATTTTGGGAAGCCCACTTTAACAATCCCTGAGCCTATTAAGGACAAAGGGAAAGAAAAAGTGGACCATGAAGTCGAGGAGGGACAGTTGTTCACTGTCAATCAAGACATGGTAAAGCTGCATAGGCTAAGCCTTCATGCCGCCTCCAAGCCAACCCAACTGAAGAGACGAAGCGTTGACTTTGAAGCCAACCTCATCAGTCGGGTCATTGATGGGAGCATCTCCTTACCGCCGAAGTGCCTCCAGCTCTCGTCCCAACGGGAAGAGTATGAAGTGGAGCAGTTGAAGACCTTCACAGTCTCCTATCAACGGAGAAGGAGGCGTAACAAGGGCAAGGGGAACAAGCCAATCATCTTTTACAAAGGTGACTTAGTCCCACCGTGCCCTCCTAAAGATGAATTCGACTGGGACATTCCCGCCGATGTGGCGCCGGAGCTAGTCCAGGAGATGGATGATATGCCCAAATACATCAGGGAAATGTGCAAAAAGCAGCACATCCCGCAGACTCTGGACCCCAAGCGAGCGGCATATTTCCATCAGCTGTGGAACCCTCCGCAGGTCCGCGGACAACCTCCTTTCTCCCGCAAAGATACGCGAGGACTCGGCTATGACCAGGAGACGGACTTCGAGGTATATTATGCAGTCAATGCTATAGGACTGCTACCTCCTCATCACGGGCAAGCTGAAGTTGAGCCCAAGATCGGCGACTCTGTAAGGGAGTCTGGTGAGGCGTCGCTGACAACGTCACCCGCAACAGAAGTCAACAATGACAACCCCTTAGAGGGAGAAGCAACCCAGTCTGCTAATCATCAACAAGACGGAGCAGGCCCTTCGACTTCAAGCCACGAGCAAGAGAGCTTCGAAGAATTTGAAGTCTACGAAGCAAACACTGATGATGAGGGAGACTTCGTCGACCTCCAACCAGCTCCACCGAAGCTTGAAGACGGTGGTCAGGCAACTGTGGACGAGTTGATTGAGATCAATCTCGGAAGCAAAAGTGACCACCGTCCCACCTTCATAACTGCTCTCCTCAGCGAGGAAGAAAGGCAGTCGTATCGACAGCTCCTAGAAGAGTTCAGGGATTGTTTCGCCTGGACTTATAAAGAAATGCCCGGGCTCGACCCTTCTGTGGCTGAACACGAGCTGGAAATACTTTCAACAGTCAAGCCAGTCAAGCAAGCTCAAAGGCGTATGCGCCACGAGCTGGAGCTAAAGGTCAATGCTGAGGTTGACAAGATGCTCAATGTGGACTTCATAGAGCCTTGCATGTACCCTGTGTGGCTCGCCAATATAGTCCCCGTCAAGAAGAAGAACGGCCAAGTCCGAGTCTGCATCGACTTCAGGGATTTGAACAAAGCATGCCCGAAGGACGACTTCCCTGTCCCAATCACTGAGACAATGGTTGACATGACCACTGGTCACGAAGCCTTGTCTTTCATGGACGGGTCGTCGGGGTATAATCAAATCCGCATGGCCGTCAAAGACAAAGACCATACGGCTTTCCAGTCTCCTAAGGGGATCTTTAATTACCAAAGGATGTCGTTTGGTCTAAAGAATGCCGGCGCAACCTATCAAAGGGCAATGACCAGGATCTTCAACGAGATGCTACATGACCTTATCGAATGCTATGTCGATGATCTGGTCGTCAAGACGAAGAAGCGGGAGGATCATTTGACTGATCTGCGTCGAGTCTTCGAAAGGCTTCGACAGTACTAGCTCAAGATGAACCCAATGAAGTGCGCCTTCGGCGTCTCCAGCGGCAAATTCCTTGGCTTCATCGTCAGGTATCGGGGCATAGAAATCGACCCCGACAAGATCAAGGCCATAAGAGGACTGCCTCCGCCCAAGAACTTGACAGAGCTCAGATCTCTTCAAGGAAGACTCGCCTATATTAGGCGATTCATTTCTAATCTCTCAGGAAGATGTCTACCTTTCGGCAAATTGATGAAGAAAGGAGCACCCTTCATATGGGACGAACACTGTCAGAAGGCCTTTGAGCAAATCAAAGAGTATTTACTGACTCCTCCTGTCTTAGGGGCACCTGTCAGAGGGAAGCCCCTTATTCTCTACATTGCTGCCATGGATGCTTCTTTAGGGGCTCTGCTAGCCCAGATCAATGAAGAGGGCAAGGAGCAGCCACTGTACTACCTCAGCCAAAAGTTGATCGGGCCTGAGCATCGGTATGCTCCCATGGAGAAGGTGTGCCTAGCTCTGGTGTTCGCTGTCAAGAAGCCAAGACACTACCTTCTAGCTCACCGGGTGGAGCTCATCTCAAAATGTGATCCGCTCAAATTTCTGCTCAGCCAGCCTGTCCTCTCTGGTAGGCTCGGTAAATGGGCACTTATCCTCATGGAGTTTGACATCACCTTCGTCCCACGCTAGGCGATCAAGGGGCAAGGAATGGCGGAGTTCTTGGCAGCGCACCCTGTGCCAGAAGATTCGCCACTCAACTTCGAGCTACCCGACGAAGAGGTGTTAGTGCCTTCTCAAGAAAATGGGGAGCATTCTGAAAAAGTCCCACCACAGATGGAGCCGAGTGTCCTCACCCTTGACCTCCCACACTGGGAGTTATATTTTGATGGTGCCTCTCGGACAATCAAAAGGGCCGGCGGCCTTACAGACTATGTCTTAGGCGCGGGGGTAGTCTTTGTGTCCCCGCAAGGCAGCATCCTCCACAACTCTTGCGCTCTCATGGAAGTCCTTGACTAATAATGAGGCAAAGTATGAAGCGCTTATTATTGGGCTTCAGCTGGCACTAGAGATGGACATCAAGTGCATCAAAGTGTACGGGGACTCCCAGGTTGTCATTCGACAGGTCCTGGGCGTCTATGACATCCGAAAAAAGGAGCTCATCCCCTACCATGCAGTCGTCATGAGGCTCAAGGAAAAATTCTACCTATTTGAAATAGGCCATGTCCCCAGAGGCAGTAACTCCCAGGCTGATGCTCTTGCAAAGTTGGCAGCGGCCTTAAAACTCCCGCCTGAGGGAGAATTAAGTATCACTGTCAGACACCGAAGGCTCATGCCAAGTGTGCTCGACGAAGAATCTGACATCACTGTTTACGAGGTCAACAACATTCAAGAGGAGAATGCTCCCGAAGAAGAAGATTGGCGTGAACCGATCATAAAGATAAAGAGTGGCTGGCTCCCTCCCGATCGGGCTCAGATGGTGCAACTGTTACGCAGGGCAACATCCTACCAGCTGATTGACGGTCTGCTCTTCAGACTCGTCCATGAAAGAGACCGATCGGTCCTCCTACGCTGCCTTTCACCCAAAGAAGCAAAGACCGTGATGCACGAGGTCCACTCCGGGTTGTGCGGCGCTGTGAGACACGAAAAAAATCTAAGAAATACTCTTATCGTAGATAAAAGGTAGATTTTCGTTCTTTTTGAAAAGAAACACTCCTCTGCGTAGAGAGGGTTTCGTGGATGCGCATAGTATCAGACGATTTAGGTTCGAGTGCTGGACCTTTCCCCACTGACCGGAGTCAGTGTTGATTTATATCGGCCTAACGTCCGAACACCTTTGTTTAACTGTCAAAGAGGTCCCAAAAGACTTCTACAGAGGTTCTGATGTGGAGGGCAAGCTCACTCGAGAGACTCTCCATGACCACTCATTTACCACCAACACATAGAAACAACTAGATTAGGGCTAGGTCTGAGCAAAACCCTAAGATTTAGGCATAGAGGCGCAAATATGCGGAAGCCATAGGCATTTTTAAAGCAAGGGAAGTTTTCTAGACCCCGGGGGTATTTTGGTAATTTTACCAACCCAAGGGTATTTTGGTAGTTTTCCAGGCCAGGGACATTTATGAAATTTCTGGACTGGACGGAAGTAGGATCGGGTACCTGACTCCCCAAGGCATGGAAGCCGTTTCTGGAGTGTTTCAAGGGCTCTGAGGCCATTTTTAGGTCATAGGGGTATTTTGGTAATTTTACCAGACCCTAAACCTAGGTTTGAGATGATACCCGAGTGCTGGACTGAGCTGACAACACTTCCGGACTGAAGGAATAACAAGGAGCTTCAGGGAAGGCACACATTTGTCAATTTGGCCGAAGGAGGGGTATATACACAATTTTCCAAAGTCGGGGGGGGGGGGGGGGGGGGGGTTTCTTATAATTTTCCCACCCGAGGTTACATATAAAACATGCTGAATGCTTTTATAATTCCAGTGAGTACATGAGTTGTCGGCGAGTTGTCGACTGTACAAAAGTCCGCATTAGAGCGGGAGATAGGGACGTAGTCCCAATTACAAGAGATTGCAGGGTATAACTGCAAATTACAGGACTTCGGTCTTTTACAATCCCGGGAAGGATATTTTTGTAATTTCTCCATTATAGGGGGCAGAAATACAAGACTTGGTCGTCCCGAGACGTAAAGACTTACAAACGTGGCCCGCTGAGGGGCATAATTACAAACATGGCCCACTGAGGGGCATAAACGTAAATATACCCCGTAGGGGCATAAATACAAGACCCGGGGACTTACCCCACACGGGCCAAAACAAACGAACAAATGCTTCAAGTGTCTTCCGTAGGTTGCCACTTGTGTAGTGCTCTCTGTCCGTTGTTGTAGTATCTTTACAAAAGTCCGCACTAACGCGGGAAGTAGGGACGTAGCCCCAATTACAAAAAGTTGCAGGGTAAAACTGCAAACAATAGGACTTTATGTTTCTTGGACCCCGGGGAGGACATTTATGTAATTCTCCTATTATTAAGGCAGAGGCATAGTCGTCCCAGGACTTAGAAACAACAACACGGCCCACTGAGGGGCAAAATTACAACTATACCCTCATAGGGGCACATACACAAGACCCGGGGACTTACCCCTCGCGGGCCAAAACAAACGAACAAGACTTCTCCAAGTGTCTTCCGTAGGTTGCTGCTTGTAGTAGCCCTTCCCTCTGGACCTCCGGGGGTCTATTTATAGAAGTGGGTAACCTCCCCGGGAGTGTTCGACCCCGTACGGGTCCAATGGGATGAAAATGACCCCGGGGAGGTCATATTTTGAATTTTTTTTTTTGCATCCGCGCGCGGGAGAGGAACCTCCCCGGGGTGGGAGGTCCCCGGGACGGTCCGGGACCTCCCCGGGGTCGCGAACCCCCAGGGGGAACCTGCCCGGGGTCGCGGCCCCCCCGGGGGGACCTCCCCGAGGTCGCGGCACCCCCCAGGCAGGACCTGCCCGGGGTCGCGGACCCCCAGGAGACCTCCCCGGGGTCGCGGACCCCGGGGGGGGGGGGGACCAGCCCGGGGTCGCGACCCCCCGGGGGGACCTCCCCGGGGTCGCGACCCCCGGGGGGACCTGCCCGGGGTCGCAACCCCCCCGGGGGGACCTCCCCGGGGTCGCGACCCCCCGGGCAGGACCTGCCCGGGGTCGCGGACCCCGGGTGGGTCCTTCCCGGGGTCGGGCGACCCCGGACGGGTCCGCCCGCCCAAGGGCGGCCCCGTGCGGGTTTGCCCACCTCCGGGCGGACCCGTCCGGGTGAGGGCGACCCCGTACGGGTCCCTCCGACCCCGTACGGGTTCCTCCGACCCCGGACGGGTCTTCCTTCTCCGAGGTAGCCCATTTCTGCTCCAACTAAATAAAAGCGGAGGTATTTTTGCAGAGCAAAATTTGCTGCCAACAAATGCCCCCCGCGGAACGTTCGTCAAAGCCGGGGCGGAGGCGGACGGTCCGTGCCTTCTCTAGAACTGCACCTTACTGCTTCGTTGCTTTCCAGAAAGCTGAGGGTTGATGTTGGCTTGCCTCGGAGAGGCTTGTTGTCCCGGAGTTGACATAGGCCTGCTTCTGAGAGCCTTGTTGGCCTAGAGTTGATGGGGGCTTGCTTCTGAGAGACTTGTTAGCCCGAAGTTGATGGGGGCTTACTTCTGAGAGACTTGTTGGCCCGAGTTGATGTAGGCCTACTTCTGAGAGATTTGTTGGCCTAGAGTTGATGGGGGCCTGCTTCTGAGAGACTTGTTAACCCGAAGTTGATGGGGGCCTACTTCTGAGAGACTTGTTGGCCTAGAGTTGATGTAGGCCTGTCTCGGAGAGACACATCCATCTAAGTCGTCGTTGATTGACTATTGAGCTGTGATAGCTGGAGAATGACACTGGCCGACCCTTGGGGGTGCGTTTGGCCAAAAGTCATGGTGCTGGCTGACCACTGAGATGCCACTGAAGACGTGTCGGCTAACCGCTGAGGTGTGTAGCCGCAAATTAAAGCGGGCTAACTGCTGAGGTGTAGCCAAAGATGTGCCGGTTAACATCTGAGGTGTAGCCGAACATGTTGATGTGTCGGCTGACCGCTGAGGTATGTCGCCGAATGTAGAAGGTGGCTAATTGCTGACTTGTGATAGCCAAGGTTGATGCAGACCAGCCCTTAGGGCATGTTGGTCTGGATAGATGTCGGCCGTACACGGGCTGAGGCAACTCCTTTCTTTGCTTTAGCTTCAGCTAGTGAGGCTTCAAAGCTGCTTCAGAGTTTTCTGACCCTTGGGATGGAGTGGCCGAATGGTCCTCAACTTGGTGTAGCATTGCCAGATGCATGCATTTGTTCTCCCTCGGGACGCCTGGATGACTGAGCTTGCGTCTTTATGGGAGGAGTTTGTCCACCTTCGCGCTATTTAGAAAGCGGAGGCGGACGACTCAGCTAACGATTCAGCAAGAGGAGGAGCAACTTTGTAGACTTCGGAGAGCCCAGGCTGAGGTGGGCGCCCAAGTCAAGGCCACTTACGAGCGAGCAGATGGCCTCCCAGAGTGTGGAGGCACTTTTGTGAGAGGTCCAGGGGACCGAAGAGTAGTGCAGTCTTGCCGATGTAGATTCTGCCATAGGCTTGAGGGGCTCCACGAGGAAGCTCTTCAGAGTAAGACTCGCCTTGGGAGCTGAGGAGGAGCGAGTCTAGTGCTTGATAAGCCTTTTCTTCTTTTTTTTTTTTACTTTACCAGCCCTACCGCCCTTTCGGGTTTTCGCCAGGACTGGCCCCCTTTAGCTTTTTCCAGTGCGCCCTTTCGGGTTTTCACACTGAGGGGTACCCATTTTTGCCTAAGGCGCCCTTTCGGGTTTTCACCTTAGCCGGGTTAAAGCCTTTTTGCCCTTGATTGCTCTTCTAACAGAAACAACCAAGTCCGTTGGGGTCTCAATCTTTTTAACCCCGTTTTTTCTTTCTTTCCTTTTTTTGTCCTATAATGCCAAAAGGCGAGGAAAAGGTGGCACTCCCGTAGGGACGTGTGTGCCGCAGATGTGGGACAAGTGGGTAGATTTGATTGTCCGGGTGGGACGAATGAATCAAATCTATGAGCCGAAAGGCGAAACGGGTTGGTAGCCTGAGAGGGCGTACTGAGATCGAACCCGAGAGAATAGAAACGAGCCGAAAGGCGTAATGGGTTGGCAGCCCGAGAGAGCATACTGAGGCCAAACCCGGTGAGATCAAAAGGTGTAATGGGTTGGCAGCCCGAGAGAGCATATTGAAGCCAAGCCCGGTATGACAAGATGGGTGGATTCGACTGTCCTAGTGGGACGTAATTAACCAAATCCAAAACTGAAGGTTGACCGAGTTAGCAACCCGAAAAGGGTGTGCATATGCCAAGCCGGCTAGAACAACAAAGGAGTTGGTTTAACAGTCCGAAAGGGACATGCGGGTTAAACCTAGAGGCCGATAGGCGGGATAGGTTGGCAGCCCGAAAGAGCATACATAGGCCAGACCCGAAACGACGACAGGAAGGGATTCGACAGCCCGGGTGGGACGTATTAGTCAAATCCGTGAGCCGATAGGCAAATAGGGTTGGCAGCCCGAGAGAGCATACTGAGGCCAAGCCCGTGGGAACAAAGGAATAGACTTGGCGATCCCGGTGGGATATATGTGTCAAGTCTGAAGCCAAGAGGCGAGATGGGTTGACAGCCCGAAAGGGGCATGCAGAGGCCAGACCCAGAAGAAGAAAAAGGGTGGACTTGACAGCCCTAGTGGGACGTGAGAGTCAAATCCGAGAGCCGATAGGCGAGATAGGTTGGCAGCCCGAGAGAGCATACTGAGGCCATTCCTGATGGGACAAAGATGGGTTTGACCACCCTAGTGGGACGTGAAAGTCAAACCTGAAAGCCGATAGGCGAGTAGGTGGGTTGGCAGCCCGAGAGGACATGCTGAGGCCAGACCCGGTGGGACATGTGCCAGAAGACACGATGGATTGGTAGCCCGAGAGAGCATACTGAGACCAGATCCCAAGAAGATAAGATGAGCCAAAAGGCATGATGGGTTGGCAGCCCGAGAGGGCGTACTGAGACCAATCCCAAGGAGGTTAGATGAGCCGAAAGGCATGAAAGGTTGGCAGCCCGAGAGAGCATACTGAGGCCAGTCCCAGTGGGACAAGAGAGTAAGCGGGTTTAACTGCTCAGAAGAGACACGTGAGTTGAACCCGACAGCCGATAGACAGAATGGGTCGGCACCCCGAGAGAGGCATGCAGAGGCCGAGCCCGATGGGACAAAGTATGACACCGTCAGAATGCCAATAAGACTAGGTGTCATAGGGCGACATGTAAGGCGTAGCCATGGCATCAATATGATGTTTTTGGTCGAAATGAGGTGGAGTCACTGACTTGGAGCCACCCATAGAATAGACAGAGAGAGGATTTTTTTTTCACATTACCAACCTCACCGCCCTTTCGGGTTTTCGCCGAGGCTGGCCCCCTTTAGCTTTTTCCGGTGGGCCCTTTCGGGTTTTCACACCGAGGGGTTGCCCATTTTTGCCCGAGGCGCCCTTTCGGGTTTTCACCTCGACCGGGTCTGTGGCCTTTTTACCCTCAGCCAACCGTTGAAGGCTGACTGAGTCTGCCGGGGTATCAGTATTTTTAACCCATTTTCTTTTTTCTTTTTTTTTTTGAACCTTCACTGAGGAGAGGTATTGTCCTGTGAGGACTGCTGCAAAAACTCTTGCGGTGGCGCGTGGTAGAGCTCCATATGCTTGCCGTTGAGAGGAGGGAAGGGATTGTCTCCCTCGTGGTCAAGGACCGTATAGGCCCCTCCTTCGTAGACCTTCTGAATGACGTAAGGCCCACGCCAATTAGGCTGGAGTTTGCCGCTGGATCTTCCCGCGAGAACCTCCTTTTCTTTGACCATGACAAGGTCGCCTTTCTTGAACGCCCGTTGCTTGACCAGCTTATCATAGGCACGTGTCATGCGGGCTTGATACACTTGCAGGTGTTTGTAGGCTTTAAGTCTTTGACCTTCAAGGTTGGACAATTCCTCAAGCCTTCTTTCAATTTCAGATTGGTCTTGGCCTGGCAATCCGGCGTGCACAGCAACGCGGTAAGATGCTAGCTCGATCTCCACAGGGACCACCGCTTCAGCTCCATAGACCAGGGAGAATGGGGAGCAACCCGTGGGGGTTTTGTAAATAGTCCGGTAGGCCCATAGGGCTTCGTGGACCTTCTCGCCCCAATCCCGTTTGCAGCCACCTACTATCTTGGATAGCAGCTTGCAGAGGGTTTTGTTGAAGGCCTCGGCTAACCCATTGGCCTGGGGATTGTAGATCGACGACGCTCTCCAATCAATATGGAACTTGGCCGCCAGAGCATAAACAGTCTTGTTCTTGAATGGCGTGCCATTGTCGGATATAATCCGACTGGGGGTGCCGAATCTGTATATGATATAGTGCCGCGCAAAACGAGCAACTATCTCCCCTGTAACTTCCCGTAGTGGAACGGCTTCCGCCCATCTGGAGAAGTAATCGGTGGCAGCGAGTATGAACTTGTGCCCCTGGGACGATAGTGGGAATGATCCCACAATATCCATACCCCACTCTGCAAACGGCCAAGTAGGCGCTGTTGGATGGAGCGGGTTAGGTGGCCGTCGAGGGACTGGGCCGAATGCTTGGCATTGGTGACATGTACGAGCGAATTGATTGCAATCTTCGTACATGGTGGGCCAGTAAAACCCTTTGAGCTTGATGCTATTTTTCATCTTAGCTCCTGCCTGGTGAGCTCCACATAATCTGGAGTGAACCTCATGCATGACAGTCTTGGCCTCCTTGGATGAAAGACAACGGAGGAGGACCGATCGGTCCTTTTCATGGACGAGCCTGAAAAGCAGATCGTCAATCAGCTGGTAGGATGTCGCCCTGCGTAACAGTTGCACCCTCTGAGCCCGATCAGGAGGGAGCCAGCCGTTCTTTATCTTTATGATCGGCTCACGCCAATCTTCTTCTTCGGGAACAATCTCCTCTTGAATGTTGTCGACCTCATACACAGTGAGGCCGGATTCTTCGTCGAGCACACTTGGCATGAGCCTCCGGTGTCTGACTGTAATATTCAATTCTCCCTCAGGCGGGAGTTTTAGGGCTGCCGCCAACTTTGCAAGAGCATCAGCCTGAGAATTGTTGCCTCTGGGGACATGGCCTATTTCAAATAGGTAAAATTTTTCTTTGAGCCTCATGACGGCTGCGTGATAGGGGATGAGCTCCTTCTTCCGGACATCATAGAC
This sequence comes from Amorphophallus konjac, assembly GCA_022559845.1. Lineage (NCBI taxonomy): Eukaryota > Viridiplantae > Streptophyta > Magnoliopsida > Alismatales > Araceae > Amorphophallus > Amorphophallus konjac. The sequence goes on along the minus strand of CM040118.1, from coordinate 330,083,394 downwards.
GCCCAGTACTTGTCGAATGACGAGCTGAGAATCCCCGTACACTTTGATGCACTTGATGTCCATCTCCAGTGCCAGTTGAAGCCCAATAATTAGCGCTTCATACTCTGCCTCATTATTAGTCAGTGACTTCATGAGAGCACAAGAGTTGTGGAGGATACCGCCTTGTGGAGACACAAAGACTACCCCCGCACCCGAGACATAGTCCGTAAGGCCGCCAGCTCTTTTGATTGTCCGAGAGACACCATCAAAATATAACTCCCAATATGGGAGATCAAGGGTGAGGACGCCTGGCTCCATCTGTAGTGGGACTTTTTCAGAAGACTCCCCGATTTCTTGAGAAGGCACTAACACCTCTTCGTCGGGTAGCTCAAAGTTGAGTGGCGAATCTTCTGGCACGGGGTGCGCTGCTAAGAACTCCGCTATTCCTTGTCCTTTGATCGCCTTGCGTGGGACGAAGGTGATGTCGAACTCCATGAGGATAAGCGCCCATTTACCAAGCCTACCGGAGAGGACAAGCTGGCAGAGCAGAAACTTGAGTGGGTTGCATTTTGAGATGAGCTCCACCCGGTGGGCTAGGAGATAGTGCCTTAGCTTCTTGACAGCAAACACCAGAGCTAGGCACATCTTTTCCATGGGAGCGTACCGATGCTCAGGCCCGATCAGTTTTCGGCTGAGGTAGTACAGTGGCTGCTCCTTGCCCTCTTCATTGATCTGGGCTAGGAGAGCTCCCAAAGAGGCATCCATAGCAGCAATATATAAGATAAGGGGTTTCCCTCTGACGGGTGCCCCTAAGACTGGAGGAGTCAACAGATACTCCTTGATTTGCTCGAAGGCCTTCTGACAGTCTTCGTCCCATATGAAGGGTGCTCCTTTCTCCATCAATTTGCCGAAAGGTAGGCATCTTCCTGAGAGGTTGGAAATAAACCGCCTAATATAGGCGAGCCTTCCCTGAAGAGATCTGAGCTCTGTCAAGTTCTTGGGCGGAGGTAGTCCCCTTATGGCCTTGATTTTGTCGGGGTCGATTTCTATGCCTCGATACCTGACAATGAAGCCAAAGAACTTGCCACTGGAGACGCCGAAGGCGCACTTCATCGGGTTCATCTTGAGCTGGAATTGTCGGAGCCTTTCAAAGACTCGACGCAGGTCAGCTAAGTGATCCTCCCGCTTCTTTGTCTTAACGACCAGATCATCAACATAGCATTCGACAAGGTCATGTAGCATCTCGTCGAAGATCTTGGTCATTGCCCTTTGATAGGTTGCACCGGCATTCTTCAGACCGAACGGCATCCTTTTGTAATTGAAGATCCCCTTAGGAGACCGGAAAGCCGTATGGTCTTTGTCTTTGACGGCCATGCGGATTTGATTATAGCCCGATGACCCGTCCATGAAAGACAAGGCTTCGTGACCAGTGGTCATATCAACCATTGTCTCAGTGATTGGGACAGGGAAGTCATCCTTTGGGCATGCCTTATTCAAATCCCTGAAGTCGATGCAGACTCGGACTTGGCCGTTCTTCTTCTTGACAGGGACTATGTTAGCGAGCCATGCAGGGTACATGCAAGGCTCTATGAAGTCCACATTGAGCATTTTGTCAACCTCAGCATTGACCTTTAGCTCCAGCTCGTGGCGCATACGCCTTTGGGCTTGCTTGACTGGCTTGACTGTTGAAAGTATTGCCAGCTCATGTTCAGCCACAGAAGGGTCGAGCCCGGGCATTTCTTTATAAGTCCAGGCGAAACAATCCCTGAACTCTTCTAAAAGCTGTCGATACGACTGCCTTTCTTCCTCACTGAGGAGAGCACTTATGAAGGTGGGACGATAGTCACTCTTGCTTCCAAGATTGATTTCGATCAACTCGTCCACAGTTGCTTGACCACCGTCTTCAAGCTCCGGTGGAGCTGGTTGGAGGTCGACGAAGTCTCCCTCGTCATCAGTGTTGGCTTCATAGACATTAAATTCTTCGAAGCACTTTTGCTCGTGGCTTGAAGCCGAAGGGCTTGCTTCATCTTGCTGATGGTTAGCAGGCTGAGCTGCTCCTTCCTCTGAGGGGTGGTCATTGTCGACTTCTGATGAAGGTGATGGTGTCGTAGACACATCAGCGGACTCCCTCACAGAGTCATCAACCTTAGGCTCAGCTTCAGCTTGCCCATTAGGGAGAGGTAGCAGTCCTATGGTGTTGACTGCAAAGTGGACCTCGAAGTCCTTCTCCTGGTCATAGCCAAGGCCCCTTGTATCTTTGCGGGAGAAGGGAGGCTGCCCGCGGACTTGTGGAGGATTCCATAGTTGGTGGAAGTATGTCGCTCGCGCAGGGTCCAGAGTTTGCGGGATGTGCTGCTTTTTACACATCTCCTTAATATGCTCTGGCATATCGTCCATCTCCTGGACTGGCTCTGGCACCACATCGGCGGGAGTATCCCAGCCGAAGTCATCTTTAGGAGGACACGGTGGGACTAAATCACCTTTGTAAAAGATGATCGGTTTGACCTCCTTGCCCTTGTTGCGTCTCCTTCTCCGTTGATAGGAGACTGCAAAGGTCTTCAACTGCTCCACCTCATACTCGTCCCGTTGGGACGAGAGCTGAAGGCACTTGGGTGGTAAGGAGATACTCCCATCAATGACCCGGCTGATAAGGTTGGCTTCAAAGTCCATACTCCGCCTTTCTGGTTGGGTCGGCTTGGAGGCGGCACTGAGGCTCAGCCTGTGCAGCTTTACCATGTCTTGGTTGACAGTGAAGAGCTGCCCTTCTTCAACTTCAGGGTCCACCTTTTGCTTCCCTTTACCTTTTAAAGGCTCGGGGATTGTTAAGGTGGGCTTCCCAAAATATAGTGAAGCATCGGCCAGATGGCACTCATTGGGATGGAACGGGGCTTGATCTGCGAAGACCGTATGTTGCTCCCCTTCCTTAGCATATTTAATGCACTGATGCAAAGTTGAAGGAACGACCCAATTCTCATGAAGCCAAGGTCTTCCAAGCAGCATCTTGTAAGATGTATCGGAGTTGATGATATAAAATGTCGCTTGGGTGACCAAATCACCCAAGACAAGCTTGACCACAACCCGACCAAGCGCCTCCTCGGAACCCTGATTGAATCCCGAGATCTTGACATCGGTCACCTTTTGCAAATAAGGTGCCAAGTATAGAGACTTGAAAATCTTCAAAGGCATAATGTTGACGGCTGCTCCGGCGTCCACCAGGATGCGATTCACGTCATGCCCATTGATCGTCCCCTTCATATATAAGGGACGATTATGGCACGGAGAAGACAGCAACATGTCTTTGTCCGTGAAGGAGATGTTGGCTGTGAGTGCTTCATATGCCTGGGCTTGCAACTCTGCAACATGGGCTTCATACGCCTCTGGATCTTGAAGTATCTTGACAAGAGCCTCTCTGAGGTCTTTGCTCCAGGCAATGGCTTCCCAAATAGTGACATTTGTTGGGAACCGCTTCATATGATGAATAATTTTGCGGTCTGCCCGGGCACGGGTCTTGTCAAATGGCGGGATGATCTCCGCCAGAGTCTTCGGAGCCTGGCGAGGCTTCTCCCGCTTAGAAGGGCGCTCCTCCGTATTCTGGCCCTCCGCATCTTCTTGGAACAGCGGTGCCAAGGATTCCTCTGGAGGTGACAAAGGTTCTTCAGGCTGGTCTTCATTAGAAGGACCTGCTGGACTTACGGGCTCGACCCTGTTGGAGGGGCCGGCTTGCTCTGACGCCTCCTCGCGCTTTGGCGACTTGGCTGGCTCCTCTTCTTCATCGGAGGAAGTGATTGTGAAAGGGACACCACCCGGCTTAGCCGTTGAAGTGGGGCCTGAACCCTCTGAGGGGCTGAGGATGAAAGGGATTCCCCGAACTTGAGTTTCTGGGACAGGACCCGGCTTCTCCCCTCTGAATATTATGACCCGGTCAAGAGTCGAGAGACCTTCACGTCTACGTCCCCGGGCACGACCCCGGCCGCGTCCCCGGCCATTTCTTGCCGAGCGGCGCTGATATGTCGCCATAGGTGCCTGGCCTCCAATGCTATCAGCCGCGGGACAATAAATATTGTCGGGTGGCGGAATCGCCACCATATTGCAGGAGAGCTCTTGCAGCATTTCCTCGAGCATCTCGACAGTGAGCTCCTCATCTTTGTAGAATAAGGAGAGCTCCTCCGGGATTGGGAAGTCTTCACCTTCTTCAAGACGGTGAACCATTTCTCGGAGCCATTGTAGAAGACGAGCTTTGCGCCCAAGCTTGTCCCAGGGAATATATTCGTCTAGAGTGACGACCCTGGTGGGATGAGGGGGAGTGTACTCCTCCAGCTCATCTATGAGCTTTTGAAGTCTTTGTAGAGGAGTTGGCTCCTTAGGAGCTTCCATAGCAGCGGCTTGCTCGGCTTGCTCGGCTTGCTTCTTCAACCTCCTCTTCAAATTCTTCCTGCGATTCTTCTCTTACTTCTTTTGACGTGCTGCCTCTTGAGAAGAGAGAGGAGTTTGCTTCGGCAGTGGGACTTGCTTGCCCCCAGAATTTTGCTTCTTGCTCCGGGCTGACTCCTTAGGAGTTTTAGCGCCATGACTTTTTCTGGGGGCAATCTTGGTCCAATTGACCTCCTCCTGCTGAGCTTGAAAGGTGGCATTGATTGCTTGAGCAATTATTTCAGGAGGCAACTCCTGGAACTCTGCCAGTCCACAGTAGGGCCTCTGAGAGCTTTGTAGTTCCACCGACTTTGTTTGGTCTGGTGGGTTGGCTTGCTTGAGCTGCTGAGGCCTTTCTACAATTGGCGGCCTTGCTGAGCTGACAGAGGCCTTAGCCGGGATCTTTGCGGGCTCAAGGGGTTGAGTCCTTTCCCCGACTAATGGCCTTGCTGACTTGGCAGGAGCTTTGGCTGAAGGCTCTGACGTCTTGGCTTTGCCTTTGTTGTCTGGCCGAGAGTTCTCTCTTAGGACGATGCCGGGTTGATTCGACCTGGGACGGACCTTGGAACTCTCTCCCGCAACTTGGCTTCTTGGGTTCTGGACCTTAGGCCCTTTATAGGTGGCCGTGGCCTTGCCTTTAGTGAGTAATGGGAATTCATCATTTTCCGTAGGCTCACTTGGCCGGACTAATCGGGAGAAAGCTTCAGTTTCTCGCCGGGCCTGCTGGAGTGTCTCCCTGGCGGCCTCTGCAAGGCGTAACCTCGTCATGGAGTTCCCCTGATGATCGACAACCCCTCTCTGGATGAGGGCTTCAATGAAGTCTTGAACCTCCGGGCATTGCCGAGTGGGGTGAGACACCCTTGCATGATACTTGCAATAGCGGGGGTGTTTCTTGGCCGTCTCATTGTAATAAGACGGTGGGTCATGTGTCAACACCCAGCCATCCTCCAGAAGTTTATCAAAAATCTTCTCAATGTCTTCCTTAGGAAAAGAACACTGATGAGAGGGTCGCCACCCTGGATACCAGAGTGTGGACTTGGGCGATTGGGAACTGGCTCCCTGGGAACTAACTCCCTCCTCCTGCGGCTCGGGGAACTGGAAGGCTGCTGCAGCGTGAATGACGTTGACGGAGCAGTGAAGACTCCTTCGTGCATGCGGCTACGGTGGGTCGACTAGAAATTCGCCCATATCCACCTTCCCCCGCCTGATTAAGTCTTCGGCGAGGTCCTTGAATGGCTCACAGTTGTAGATAACATGGCCAACAACTTCATGATATGGGCAATAGCCCTGATGAAAAGCAGCGTCTGGCATCTGCTCCATGGGTGACGGGGTAATCAGCCCCGCCCGCTGACATGCGAAGAAGATATTGGGAGTTTTCTCGCAAGGGAAGGAGTATAACTTCTCTGGGAGCTCGACTTGAAGTGGAGCCTCCATGTCTTCGGGTGAGTCCTCCTCGTCTTCAGATGAATCCGAGGACTCTTCAGAGAGCCAACTCCTGAGCGGAGCCCGACCCGTGAGTGATACACCCGCCTCCCGTATGTGGGCTGGAGCTAACCCCCTGGCAAATGGGCCAAAAGGGAAGGTGGACAACTGCTGATCAATGCTCTCTAAGAACTGCAGCAAGCGCCTTTGTTCCCGTCGTAGCTGTCGGACTTCCCCTCGGATCTTCCGGATAGTCCTCCGCAGCGCCAAACATTCTGGGAATGGAGGAGGAGTGGCTCTAGGGCCACCATTGGGCTGTCGACTTGAGGGCCCGGCTTCGGAGGCATTGGAGCTTGAAGCCATCGCCACCATATGGACCACGTTAGCCGACCGGTTCGATCGGCTCCAGGGATGAGGCTGGGGTGGGTCGACTACATGGTCCTGCATATTTACCAAGCCCTTCTGAATGAGCTCTTCTGCTATATTCTTGAAAACATAGCAATCCCCGATGGTGTGACCCAACCTTCGGTGATACACACAATAGGTTGGATCATCTGTCTTATCCACCTCCGCGGGCTTCCGCGCAAGGATGGCAAACTCGGTTTCGGTCTCGGTTTCGCCCGGGTCCGAAACCGAGTCGACTCGGTTTCGGTTTCGGTTTCGGCCGAAACCGGCCGAAACCCATATAACAGGTTAAAAAAATTAAAATTAATTCTAAAAAATCTGAAAAAAAATCATAAAAAATATAAATAACTACTTAAAATCATAAAAAATCATAAAAATCATTACACATGCATTTCATTGTATAAGTTAGGGCAATAACCTTGAAGTAGACAACTACAAAAATTCAACTTCAAACATTGAACATGTGTAAGTCATATTCCATTGTACATTAATAGAAGCAGTACAATAAACCAATTTGGACAAAATAAATGTTACAAAAATTCATTGATTCTTACCTAATATGGATAATAATTACTAGAAGAACCTTCTCCCTCATCGTCTGGCCCTTGATGTCGATACCCATAACCAGGTTGCATGTATGGTCTATATTCACTATAACCAAATAATGAGGTAGCCAAGTCCTGCATCCCTCTTTGGATCCCTCTTGGAGTGTTTGGTTGGCTTGATTCGAATCCAGTATCAACATAGGAATCTTGAGGAAGAGAAGAGTCACTGGTCGAATATGGATGGAACTGAAATGATGGTTCATAATTCTGGGCCCCATAAATAGCTGCTTCATGTTGGCCACCTTCGTAACCTGGTGAACCATATCCGTGCTGACCTTGACTATATCCAGTAGTACCACTTGCAGCACCTGCACCACCTGTACCACCTGCAGCACTAGTACCACCTGCAGCACTAGTACCCCCTGCAGCACCTCCGGGATGATGATGATCATCATCATCATCATCAGAATCATAAGAAACCAGTCGCCTTTTAACCTTTGAGGATGCTTTTTTCTCTTTTGGAGTGCTTTTTTCAATCAACGTTGACACGAGTCCTTTTCCCCTTGGCGTGTGCCTCACATAAATCTGCTTCAACTCCTCAATTGCCGGGTCCTCTCGAGCAGCAGCATTTGCCCTCTCAGTTTGCCCATGCACTGATGTACTTCTTCTTAAGGAGGACATTCTAGGAGTGACTGGCCTGCTATCTGTATCTGAGTGTCTAGCTGGCTCAAACTCGAACTGCTCCTCAGTGTCATCAACCACCCTAGACTGGTGGGCATGAGTATCTCTGGCCCTCTTTGATTTGCTTCTTAATTCGGGATCTCTTGCCTCATCTTCATCAAGTATGCCCTCTGCCCATCTTCTATCATCAACATCAAAAACGGGCTCATCAACCTGCTCTCGTGTCTCCACCCAAGACTGCAAGGGATTATCATCATCAAATAAGCCATCCACATCAATCTCTGCGGCGGCATCCTCGGCGACGCGTTTGTCTCGCAGCTGTTGTCTCAACCTCATATTCTTTATTCTCAACCTCATATTGTAGTGGCAGTACACTAATTTCTCTAACCGATCAGCCTTTAGCCGATTGCGAACCTTTGAGTGTATAAGGCTGAACGTGCTCCAATTCCTTTCACATTGGCTTGCTGATGTGGTTTGACTCAACACCCTGATTGCAATGAAAGCCAATGCAGAACTGTCCGATTGTCTATTGTTCACCATGATCCACCAGTCAGCTGTTACACCAACCAACCATAAACAAATAAATATAAGATGTAAATAAAAATTAATTAAGGAAGATGTAATTGCAAAGAAAGCACAAAGATGAAGTATACCTGGGCTCACTCTTCCCACTGCGTATTGCAATTGGGAGTCAGAATACGTCCCACTTTTCATTCTATAGGAGGTCATCTACAAAAATTACATAATAGATTAGCATTACTACGTAAGTAAATTCTATACCTCTTATTCATGAAATCAAATAGGCCAACCTCTACTTCCGCCTGAAGCCTCTTATCTTGTGTCCTCGATAAACGACCAATGACTCTTAAAGTGCCTTGAAGCACCTCGGCATCAACATGTGCATTGGCATTGTACATTAATCGAGGGTTCAGAAAATAACCTGCATTTGTATATAGTTAATGTATGGTCAATAATATATGAATACAAATAATCACTCACCAGCTGCATGCAAGTCGTGGTGTAATGTGGTGTCCCATCTATGGTCAATAATCTTCCACCACTTTGCATGTTCTTTGGGAATGGACTCCTGCAACTCCAATTTCGCACGGTCCATGGCCTCATAAAGATATCCCATATCATTCTTGTCATCGCCATCCACCAATCTTAGGACCTTCACGAGGGGGGTGACTACTTTCATGTATCGTGTTACTCTGCCCCAGAATTTGTTGTCGTCCACGATTCGACAGACATCCAAATAATCCATCTGAGCATCAACATTGCCCTTGTCGATGTATTCCCGCAGGGTATTATGGTACATGAAAGCTTTCAACTCATTCTTATACCTGTGCAAAGAAATAAAATTTGAATCAAATACGGATCATAACTATAAGGATAAAGAAGTAATAATTGAGTTCAACAGTATACCCATGTAGAGACTCCAAAGAAATGAAATTTGAAGCAAATCTGGTTGGCCCTGCACGGATAATATCTCGCCCCCCACTTGCATGCTCCCTGAACATGTTCAATATCCTAGGATGGCCATAAATATACTGGGTAATCTTTTGTGCCCTTTCAACCGTCTTCTTCACATGTTTGTCCTTCCCTATGTCTTCAAGTATGAGATCAAGACAATGTGCTGCGCATGGGAGCCAATATAAATGCCTGCGCTTATGCATCAATTTCCTCCCTGCAGCCTTATAACTGGCTTCATTATCAGTCACAACTTGTACAACATTTTCTTCACCAATTTCGTCTACCATGTTGTCCATCAAATGAAACAAATAATTGGCATTTTTTTCAAAATTTGATGCATCTACAGATTTTACAAATACTGTACCTTCGATGCAATACACCAAAAAGTTAATCATGGACTTTTTCGTGGTACGAGTCCAACCATCACACATAATAGTGCATCCTCTCTCCATCCATATATGCTTGAAGCTTTCAACCCACTGATGGAGCTCCTCAACCTCTGCCTCAAGGCCACGCCCGTATATGTCCCGACGTGACGGCGCCTTCAACCCAGGGCCAGCATCTGCTATGGCATCCAACATAGGTTGAAAATATTCACTTTCAACAGCATGTGCAGGGACACCTGCATGAAAAAACCATTTACAGATGCTTTTAAATGCATGCCCTGCAACTTCTGCAGATTTTTTGACCCCTCTTAATGCACTTTTGATCTTAGGTTGTGTAGCCTGGGGCCTTCTGTGGAGATAACTGTCCATGGGGCCTGCTCTCTGCGTCTGCGGGGGCGGGGCAGCAACATCAGGACGTCGTGCAGCTGTACTGGAGTAGGTCCCTCCTGAACCCATGGGTGCCTTTCCTTTCCTTCGAGCGGCTTCTTCACGCTCCCTTGCTTCAGTCAGTTCCGGATCAGAATCTTCAGTGCCTTCCTCATCATCATCCCTCCTAACCCTTCTGCCAGAAATCTCCTCAGCAATTTCCTCCTCATCCTCAGCCCTTTGTTGCACCCTCTCCTTTTTCCCCACAAGGCACTGGCGCATCTCCTCTCGCACCTCTCGTGGACAGTGGTCGCATTGTCTCACCTCTCCTCGTACCCCTGCCAAATGTTGCTTGCCTCTGGTAATTCCGCCATACATCTCCTTACGACAGTAATTACATTTAACCTTCCTTCTCTTAGCATCAACTAAGGACATGTGGGCCCACCCCGGATCCTCCTGCCCTTGCTGCTCATGTGTTTGCTGACGTCTAGGCATGATGCTGCATTAAGAAGTTACACAGTCAAAGACAAACAATTGTAAGTACAAAACAAAAGACCCAAATTTATGAATGAATTAGGGCTTAATTACCAAATAACCCTTAATCATGTGTCATAAAAATATAATCCCAGCATGATCCTACCCCACATTCATCAATGAAACTTAATTAACGTTCAATTGTGGCTAAGAAACTCGAATTAGACAAAATGCCCAATTTTTATGAACTAATTAAGTCTTAATTACTAATTAAGCCCTAATTACCCTTCATAAAAATACAATCCCAGCATGATCCCACCCCACATTCATCAATGAAGCTTAATTAACGTTCAATTGTGGCTAAGAAACTCGAATTAAACAAAAGGCCCAATTTTTATGAACTAATTAAGTCTTAATTACTAATTAAGCCCTAATTACCCTTCATAAAAATACAATCCCAGCATGATCCCACCCCACATTCATCAATGAAGCTTAATTAACCTTCAATTGTGGCTAAGAAACTCGAATTAAACAAAAGGCCCAATTTTTATGAACTAATTAAGTCTTAATTACTAATTAAACCCTAATTACCCTTCATAAAAATACAATCCCAGCATGATCCCACCCCACGTTCATCAATGAAGCTTAATTAACCTTCAATTGTGGCTAAAAAACTCGAATTAGACAAAAGCCCCAATTTCTATGACCTAATTAGGGCTTAATTAGCAATTAACTATTAATCACCCTTGGGAAAAACTAATTACCCGCATGATCCAACCCCAAAATCCTCAATGAACCTTAATTTAACTTCAATTGAGCCTAAGCAAACCAATTTAGACAAAAGCCCCAATTTTTAAAATCTGATTAGGGTTTAATTAGTAAATAACCCTTAAGCCCTTAATCACCCTTGGAATAAACTTAATAAGCAAGACTTGCTTACCCCAAATTTTTAACCCAACCAAAAGAACACAAAAAAATAATCAAACAAAACCCAATGAAATTAACCTCAAACAAAATAATCAAACCCTTGAAGTTGAAGTTGTGTTGGCGCAAGAAGGCTCCCTCAGACCTCAGTCCCTCTCGGCCTCTCCCTGTCGGACGGCCTTTCACCCTTGGTCGGACAGCTGCCGGCAGGCAGCAGCCGCAGCAGCCAGCAGGAGCAGCCGCAGGCAGCAGCCGCAGCACAGCAGCAGCAGGCCGCCAGCAGCAGCAGCAGCAGGCAGCAGCAGGCCAGGCAGCAGCAGCAGGCAGCGGCAGCAGCGGCAGCAGCACAGGCGCGGCAGCGGCAGCAGCGGCAGCAGCGGCAGCAGCGGCAGCAGCGGCAGCGGCAGACACCACCCGCGACTGTCACAGCAGGGGGGGAAGGTTTCGGCCGAAACCTGTGGGTTATGGGGTTTCGGGGGCCAACATTGGCCATAAAGTCACTAGTTTCAGCCGAAACCAAACGGTTTCGGGCCGAAACCGTTTGGTTTCGGGCGAAACTCGTATCGGTTTCGCCCGAAACCGATACCCCCCTTTAGTTTCGGATTGCTACAGTGTTTAATGTGTGTTTCGGATCGGTTATGGCCGAAACCGATACGTTTCGGCCGAAACGTATCGGTTTCGGCCGAAACTGCCATCCATGCTTCCGCGGGTCCGGCAGAGTGACGAGCTGCTCCTTCATACATAGATCAAAGAGCATCTTAGTATGTTCCTTTCTGAAGGAATAAGGCGTCTTCATGTTCTCCGCTAAGAAAGACACATTTGTCTTATCACCAGACTTCTTGCCTTTCCCTTTGGACTTTCCTTCCCCTTTATCTCCATTCGTCGGGGAGAAGTCCACGGCATTCACCTCTTTACCGCTAGCCAGACGGTCTTTGGAGGGTTTGCCTTTTGTAGAGGCTTGTGTAGGGTGATCAGCGAAGAACATCTCAATCTCCGCCACCACCGTGTTGAGCTGGTCGAAGCCTCTGATATTGGAGCCCAGAAGCTTTTCACTGACTTCTGCCGAGAGACCCCTGCGGCAGATAGTGATTGCATCTTCAGGCGTCGGAGGATTATCGCAGCGCATGCTGACGTCCCTCCATCGCTTGATGAAGTCCAATGCTGTTTCACCCTTCTTCTGTCGAAGGGAACAAAGCTCTGCTAGGGAGTCCTATTTCGACCATTTGGAAGCGGTCGACAAACTTCTTCTGCATATCAGCCCAATCAGATACTGAATTGGGCTTTAACCTTGAATACCATTGGAAGGCGGTGCCAGTCAAGGACGTGGCAAAATACCGCAGCAAGTATGCCTCTTCCAAGGCTAATTCACCCATGGCCGTCATGTAATAGGCCAGGTGTTCATGCGGAGAGCCCTGCCCGTTGAACTTCTGGAGTTTCGGGGCCTTCGGGCAATCTGGTGGAAGCTTCTTGAATTGATGATGGAGGGGATATGGCACGCTGTACAAATCAACGGTAGCCACACCCTCGCCATGTTGAGCGAACTTCGCTTCCACGATACGCTCAATCATCTGCTTCTGCGCCATAAGACTTTCTGCGGCAGGAGTAGCAGATGACCTCGCATTGGCTTCATGCGGCGGGACTTCAAAGTCCACCGCCAGTGGGAGTCTTACAGCGGTGACAGAGGCATTAGCTGCTGCTGGAATGGGAGAAGGCTGCTGATCCGCTCCAGCCGGTGCCGCCTGAGGCGGGGAAGGAACCTCCTTTTCGCGCAAAAGCGACTGTAAGAGGTTCTTGAGCTCTTGGTTTTCCCGTTGAAGCTCGTCCAATGTGGGGGCCCGTAGTTCCTCCGCCAACTCTTCTGCATGCCGGGAGTGACTGTCCCCATCAATACTGTGGACGTCTTCCTGGCGCTCTTCGTGCCGTGCCGGCTCAGGCTGAGATGTACCGGCGGCCGGCGCTTGTTGTGTTTGTGCCAGGCCGCGGGACCCGGACCTTGGCCTCCTCGAGTATTGAAGAGGCTGATTGAGTTCCCCCGAGGTGCCCTCGGCTTGTTTTTCGCCGGAGGTGGCGTAACAGGTGAACACTTTAACAGTGTCATCGGTCACCTGAACCACCCGCTTTTTCTTGGGCGGCTGTCGCTCCGGCTTGGGCGGCCTCCCAAGTCTGTCGAAGACAGACACTCGGGATGTGGCTGGTTGAGGTGAACGATCCTCCTCCGTGTGTGTAGAACTAGCCCACGGGGAGGTTGGTCGCACTTTCTTGCCGGCTCCTCGGCGTTTTTGTCCCCGTAGGGGCTGAGATGTAAATCTCGCAGACGTCGAGGCCTCAGTGCTTGACGGACTCCGCATCCGCTGAAGCTCTGACATGCGGAAGGGCTCCTCCGCCCTCGCGCGCCTTATGATTCGGGCCTCCTCTTTGGTGACCCAGATCTTCTTCAAATGGAGCTGATGCTCCTCAATTGGGTTGCCCCCTCTCCTTGGATGGGGAGCTCGTGGCTTGGGCCGTTGCAGAGGGCCCTGGATTGCCGCCGATACGGCAGACTTCTTCTTCTTCGCTCCTTTCTCCCGGACTTGCCGGAGGGGCTCGAAGCGGTTGGAGGTAGAAATAGTCGGGACGTGACGATCCCGTGGCAGGATCGGCTCGCCTCCATCGAGCCGGATGCGAATGTCTCCGACAATTACAGTCTTGCCGGAGCGCGAGACAACAGCCTCGGGCCTTGCACCCTTGCGGCTACGCCGTTGCCCCCATTGGGCAGGGGCGGCGGTGGTGACACCCGCCATAGGCCTGGCGTCATCCTGACGGCGGCGTTGCCCCCGTTGAGCAGGGGCCGCACCTCTGAGGGTGACCGCAGTGGGTTTGGCGCCGTTGCGGCGGCGACGTTGTCCCCGTTGAGCAGGGGCGGCGCCGGCAGTGATTTGATTGACCGAGAAGACTCGGCCAACAGCTGGGGCAGAAGGCCTGACACCTTCGACCATTGACGGAGCAGCCAATGGAACTCGGCTGGTTGTTGGGATGAAGGGCTTGACACCCTTAACAGTTGGAGAATTGACCGGATGGACCCGGCCGATTGATGTAGCCAAGGGCCTGACGCCCCCGACAGTCGCGTTGTTGACCGAGCGAACCCGGCCGGCTGTTGCAACAGAGGGTCTGACACCCCCAGTGATTGACTTCTTGGCCAGGTGAACCCGACCAATCGACGAAACCGAAGGCCTGACGCCTTCAGAAGCTAGCTTGTTGGCCGAACAGACTCGACCAATTGTCGAAGCCGAGGGCCTGGCACCCCCGACGGCTGGCTTGTCGACCGGGCGAACCCGGCTGGTTGCTGGAGTCGAAGGCCTGACGCCTCTGACAGTTGTCTTCTTGACCGGGGGGACCCGGCCAGTTGAAGGGGCCGAGGGCCTGACGCTCCCGACAGTTGTTTTGTCGACCGGACTGAACCGGCCAGTTGTTGAAACCGAAGGCTTGACACCTCCGACAGTTGTCTTCTTGATCGGGCGGACCCGGCCAGTTGAAGGGGCCGAGGGCCTGACCCCCCCGACGGTTGTTTTGTCGACCGGACTGACCCGGCCAGTTGTTGAAACCGAAGGCCTAACACCCTCAGTGATGGTCTTCTTGACCGGACTAACCCGGCCAGTTGCTGGAGCCGAAGGCTTGATGCCCCCGACAGTTGTTTGAAGCGTGGCTGAACTGGCTTCAGCCACCGGTACCACGCCCAAGAAGAAGGGCGAGCCGACGACAGGTGGGAAGTCGCCGAAGACCAGCGGGGTCGCCAGGAATCCGAGCATGGCATGGTTGGCAACGATCTCGGGGCCGTAGGTAACGGCCGCCATCGCTGCTGCTGGTGTTGGTGGTGGTGGTGGTGGTGGTGCGTAGCACGAAAGGAGTGGCGTGCAGATGCACAAAGAGCTCTCAATTAAACAGAGAGAGGTGCGCCCTCCTCTTCCCGTCCTGTAAGAGGAAGAGGAGCAATCAGAACCTTGAAGAAGGTTTTAGAGACTTTCTTTGACAGAAAGAAGAAAGGCGGGAAAAGTCCCACCGGGCGTGCCAGTCTGTGAGACACGGAAAAAATCTAAGAAATACTCTTATCGTAGATAAAAGGTAGATTTTCGTTCTTTTTGAAAAGAAACACTCCTCTGCGTAGAGAGGGTTCCGTGGATGCGCATAGTATCAGACGATTTGGGTTCGAGTGCTGGACCTTTCCCCACTGACCGGAGTCAGTGTTGATTTATATCGGCCTAACGCCCGAACACCTTTGTTTAACTGTCAAAGAGGTCCCAAAAGACTTCTACAGAGGTTCTGATGTGGAGGGCAAGCTCACTCGAGAGACTCTCCATGACCACTCATTTACCACCAACACATAGAAACAACTAGATTAGGGCTAGGTCTGAGCAAAACCCTAAGATTTAGGCATAGAGGCGCAAATATGCGGAAGCCATAGGCATTTTTAAAGCAAGGGAAGTTTTCTAGACCCCGGGGGTATTTTGGTAATTTTACCAACCCAAGGGTATTTTGGTAGTTTTCCAGGCCAGGGACATTTATGAAATTTCTGGACTGGAACGGAAGTAGGATCGGGTTCCTGACTCCCCAAGGCATGGAAGCCGTTTCTGGAGTGTTTCAAGGGCTCTGAGGCCATTTTTAGGTCATAGGGGTATTTTGGTAATTTTACCAGACCCTAAACCTAGGTTTGAGATGATACCCGAGTGCTGGACTGAGCTTACAACACTTCCGGACTGAAGGAATGACAAGGAGCTTCAGGGAAGGCACACATTTGTCAATTTGGCCGAAGGAAGGGTATATACACAATTTTCCAAAGTCGGGGGGGGGGGGGTTTCTTATAATTTTCCCACCCGAGGTTACATATAAAACATGCTGAATACTTTTATAATTCCAGTGAGTACATGTTTGTCGACTGTACAAAAGTCCGCATTAGAGCGGGAGATAGGGACGTAGTCCCAATTACAAGAGATTGCAGGGTATAACTGCAAATTACAGGACTTCGGTCTTTTACAATCCCGGGAAGGATATTTTTGTAATTTCGCCATTATAGGGGGCAGAAATACAAGACTTGGTCGTCCCGAGACGTAAAGACTTACAAACGTGGCCCGCTGAGGGGCATAATTACAAACATGACCCACTGAGGGGCATAAACGTAAATATACCCCGTAGGGGCATAAATACAAGACCCGGGGACTTACCCCACACGGGCCAAAACAAACGAACAAATGCTTCAAGTGTCTTCCGTAGGTTGCCACTTGTGTAGTGCTCTCTGTCCGTTGTTGTAGTATCTTTACAAAAGTCCGCACTAACGCGGGAAGTAGGGACGTAGCCCCAATTACAAAAAGTTGCAGGGTAAAACTGCAAACAATAGGACTTTATGTTTCTTGGACCCCGGGGAGGACATTTATGCAATTCTCCTATTATTAAGGCAGAGGCATAGTCGTCCCAGGACTTAGAAACAACAACACGGCCCACTGAGGGGCAAAATTACAAATATACCCTCATAGGGGCACATACACAAGACCCGGGAACTTACCCCTCGCGGGCCAAAACAAACGAACAAGACTTCTCCAAGTGTCTTCCGTAGGTTGCTGCTTGTAGTAGCCCTTCCCTCTGGACCTCCGGGGGTCTATTTATAGAAGTGGGTAACCTCCCCGGGAGTGTTCGACCCCGTACGGGTCCGAACCTCCCCGGGAGTGCTCGACCCCCTACGGGTCCAATGGGATGAAAATGACCCCGGGGAGGTCATATTTTGAATTTTTTTTTTTGCATCCGCGCGCGGGAGAGGAACCTCCCCGGGGTGGGAGGTCCCCGGGACGATCCGGGACCTCCCCGGGGTCGCGAACCCCCGGGGGGAACCTGCCCGGGGTCGCGGCCCCCCCGGGGGGACCTCCCCGGGGTCGCGGCCCCCCCCCAGGCAGGACCTGCCCGGGGTCGCCGACCCCCGGGGGACCTCCCCGGGGTCGCTTTCCCCGGGGGGGGGGGGGGGGACCTGCCCGGGGTCGCGACCCCCCGGGGGGACCTCCCCGGGGTCGCGACCCCCCCGGGGGGACCTCCCCGGGGGGTCGCGACCCCGGGTGGGTCCCTCCCGGGGTCGGGCGACCCCGGACGGGTCCGCCCGCCCAAGGGCGGCCCCGTGCGGGTTTGCCCACCTCCGGGCGGACCCGTCCGGGTGAGGGCGACCCCGTACGGGTCCCTCCGACCCCGTACGGGTTCCTCCGACCCCGGACGGGTCTTCCTTCTCCGAGGTAGCCCATTTCTGCTCCAACTAAATAAAAGCGGAGGTATTTTTGCAGAGCAAAATTTGCTGCCAACAGGCGCGCACCAAACAGAAGCCAAGATGAAAAACAGCATCAAGCTCAAGGGGTTCTGTTGGCCCACCATGTACGAAGACTGCAACCAATACGCTCGTACATGTCACTAATGCCAAGCATTCTGCCCAGTCCCTCGGCGACCGCCTAACCCACTCCATCCGACAGTGCCTACTTGGCCATTTGCAGAGTGGGCCATGGATATTGTGGGACCATTCCCACCATCATCTCAAGGCCATAAGTTCATACTGGCCGCCACCGATTACTTCTCCAGATGGGCAGAAGCCGTCCCGCTACGGGAAGTTACAGGAGAGATAGTTGCCCGCTTTGTGAGGCACTATATCATATATGGATTCGGCACCCCTAGTCGGATTATATCCGATAATGGCACGTCTTTCAGGAACAAGACCATTTATGCTTTGGCATCTAAGTTCCATATTGATTGGAGGACGTCATCAGTCTACAATCCCCAAGCCAACGGGTTGGCCGAGGCCTTCAACAAAACCCTCTGCAAGCTGCTGTCCAAGATAGTGGGTGGCCGCAAACGGGATTGGGGCGAAAAAGTCCACGAAGCCCTATGGGCCTACCGAACCATTTACAAAACCCCCACGGGTTGCTCCCCATTCTCCTTGGTCTACGGAGCCGAGGCGGTGGTCCCTGTGGAGATCTAGCTGGCATCTTATCGCGTTGCCGTGCATGCCGAATTGCCAGGCCAAGACCAGTTCGAGATAGAAAGGAGGCTTGAAGAGTTGTCTAACCTTGAAAGTCAAAGACTCAGAGCCTATAAGCACTTACAAGTGTACCAAGCCCGCATGACACGTGCGTATGACAAGCTGGTCAAGCAACGGGCGTTCAAGAAAGGCGACCTCGTCATGATTAAGGAAAAGGATGTTCTAGCAGGAAGATCCAGCGGCAAACTCCAACCCAATTGGCGAGGACCTTATGTCATTCAGAAGGTCGATGAAGGAGGGGCCTATACGGTCCTTGACCATAAGGGGGACAATCCCTTCCCTCCTCTCAACGGCAAGCATATGAAGCTCTACCATGCGCCACCGCAAGAGTTTCTACAGCAATCCTCACAAGGCAGTACCTCTCCTCAGTGAAGGTTCAAAAAAAAAATGGGGTTAAAAATACTGATATCCCGGCGGACTCAGTTGGCCTTCAACGGTTGGCTGAGGGCAAAAAGGCCATAGACCCGGTCGAGGTGAAAACCCGAAAGGGCGCCTCGAGCAAAAATGGGCAACCCCTCGGTGTGAAAACCCGCAAGGGCGCACCGGAAAAAGCTAAAGGGGGCCAGCCTCGGCGAAAACCCGAAAGGGTGGTGAGGTTGGTAAGGTGAAAAAAAAAAAGAAAAAAATCCTCTCTGCTTATTCTATGGGTGGCTCTAAGTCAATGACTCCACCCCATCATGGCCAAAACATCATATTGATGCCATGGCTACGCCTTACAGGCCATCCTGTGACACCTAGTCTCACCGGCGTTCTGATGTTGTCATACTCTATCCCATCGGGATTACTCATGTTTTGAACTTCCTGAGCTCGGATCCCGTGTCTCTCCGAGCTATCCAATCTGTCCTTCATATGTCACATCGGGTTCGGCCTATGCACGCCCCTTTCGGGCTACCGACCAATTTCGCCTATCGGCTTCCGGGTTTAGCTCGTATGTCTCTCTCAGACAGTTAAACCCATTTACCCTTTTGCCCCACTGGGTTCGGCCTCAATATGCCCTCGCGGGCTGCCAACCCATCATGCCTTCCGGCTCATTTCACCTTCCTGGGTTTGGCCTCAGTATGCCCTCTCGGGCCGCCAACCCATCATGTCTTTCGGCACTTTTTTTCTTCTAGGGATTGGCCTATGTATGCTCTCTCGGGCTTCCAACCCATCATGCCTTTCGGCTCATTTTTCCTTCTGGGATTGGCCTCAGTATGCTCTCTCGGGCTGCCAACCCATCATGCCTTTCGGCTCATTTTTCCTTCTGGGATTGGCCTCAGTATGCTCTCTTGGGCTGCCTTTAGGCTCATTTTTCCTTCTGGGATTGGCCTCAGTATGCTCTCTCGGGCTGCCAACTCATCACGCCTTTCGGCTCATTTTTCCTTCTGGGATTGGCTTCAGTATGTTCTTTTGGGCTGCCAACCCATCATGCCTCTCGGCTTTGTTTACTTTCTTGGGATTGGCGTCAGCATGCCCTCTCGGGCTGCCAACCCATCATGCCTTCTGGCACATGTCCCACCGGGTCTGGCCTCAGCATGCCCTCTCGGGCTGCCAACCCATCATGCCTTCTGGCACGTGTCCTACCGGGTCTGGCCTCAGCATGCCCTCTCAGGCTGCCAACCCATCTCGCCTATCGGCTTTCGGGTTTGACTCTCACGTCCCACTAGGGCTGTCAAATCCACCCTTTTTCTTCTTCTGGGTCTGGCCTCAACATGCCCCTTTCGGGCTGTCAACCCATCTCGCCTCTTCGCTTTAGACTTAACTCATATATCCCGCCGGGATTACCAAGTCTATTCCTTTGTCCCCACGGGCTTGGCCTCTACATGCCTCCTCAGGCTGCCAACCCTATTTGCTTATCGGCTCACGGATTTGATTCATATGTCTCACCCGGGCTGTCAAATCCCCTCCTTTCATCCTTTCGGGTCTGGCCTATGCATGTCCCTTTCGGGCTGCCAACCCATCTCGCCTATCGGCCTCCAGGTTTAACTCGTATGTCCCTTTCGGACTGTTATACCTACTCCTTTGCTGTCCCAACCGTGCTTGGTACATGCACACCCCTTTTGGGTTGCCAACCCGTTCAATCTTCGGCTTTTGGATTTGGCTAATTGCGTCCCACTAGGGCAGTCGAATCCACCCATTTGTCCCACCTCTGCGGCACACACGTCCCTACAGGAGTGCCACTTTCTCCTTGCCTTTTGGCATTATAGGACCCAAAAAAAAAACGGGGTTAAAAATATTGAGGCCCCAGCGGACTTAGTTGCTTCTGTTAGGGGAGCAATCAAGGGCAAAAAGGCTTTAACCCGGCTAAGGTGAAAACCCGAAAGGGCGCCTTAGGCAAAAATGAGTACCCCTCAGTGTGAAAACCTGTAAGGGCGCACTGGAAAAGGCTAAAGGGGGCCAGTCCTGGCGAAAATCCGAAAGGGCGGTAGGGCTGGTAAAGTGGAAAAAAAGAAAAGGCTTATCAACCATCAGACTCGCTCCTCCTCAGCTCAGCAAGGCGAGTCTCACTCTGACTTCCTCCTGGAGCCCCTCAAGCCTACGGCGAAGAGTCTACATCGGCACGGGCAAGACAGCGCTCCTTGGTCTCTTGGACCTCTCACAAAAGCTCCTCCACTCTGTGGGAGGCCACCTGCTCGCGCTCGTAAGCGGCCTTGACATGGGCGCCCACCTCAGCCTGGGCTCTCCGAAGTCTGCACAGTTGCTCCTCCTCCTGCTGAATTGTCAGCTGAGTCCTCCTCCTCTGGTCCTAAATAGCGCGAAGGTGGGCAAACTCCTCCCATAAAGACGCAAGCTCAGTCACCCAAGCGTCCCGAGGGAGATCAAATGTATGCATCTGGCAATGCTACACTAAGTTGAGGACCATTTGGCCACTCCATCCCAAGGGCCGGGAAACTCCAAAGCGGCTATGAAGCCTCACCAGCAAAAGCCAAGAAAGGAGACATGATCCAATGAGTGCCCTTTCGAAGCAAAATGAAATGTACAGAATTTTGATGTACAAGTCATGATGCCTTTACCAAGGGTGGCACTGCACTCGAATTTGTGCTGGATGGTATCTGCCTCAGCCCGGGTACGGCCGACATCAACCCAGACCAACATGCCCTAAGGGCTGGTCTACGTCAACTCTGGCTATCACGAGTCAACGATTAGCCAACTTCAACATTCGGCGACATACCTCAACGGTCAGCCGACACATCTTCAATGATACCTCAGTGGTCAGCTGACATATCTTCAATGATACCCCAGTGGTCAGCCGATACAACGACTTTTGACCAACACACCCCCAAGGGTCGGCCAATGTCAGTTTCCAGCTATCACAACTCAACAGTCAATCAACGACGACTTAGACGGGTGTGTCTCTCCGAGATAGGCCTACATCAACTCTAGGCCAACAAGTCTCTCAGTAGCAGGCCTACTGAGATCCGGGCCAACAAGTCTCTCAGAAGCAGGCCCCCATCAACTTCGGCTAACAAGTCTCTCAGAAGCAGGTCCCCATCAACTCTATGCCAACAAGTCTCTCAGAAGCAGGCCTACATCAACTCCGGGCCAACAAGTATCTCAGAAGTAGGCCCCCATCAACTTCGGGCTAACAAGTCTCTCAGAAGCAAGCCCTCATCAACTCTAGGCCAACAAGTCTCTCAGAAGTAGGCCTACATCAACTCCGGGACAACAAGCCTCTCCGAGGCAAGCCAGCATCAACCCTCAGCTTTCTGGAAAGCAACGAAGCAGTAAGGTGCAGCTCTACAGAGGGCACGGACCGTCCGCCTCCCCCCCGGCTTTGACGAACGTTCCGTGGGGGGCATTTGTTGGAAGAAAATTATGTGCAAAAAAACCCCGCCGGGGTGAAAAGAACCCGTCCGGGGTGAGAGGGACCCGTCCGGGGTCGGGGGGACCCGTACGGGGTCGCCCGGCCCCGGGCGGGCTGGCGCGCAGGCGGGCAGGGCCTCCCGGGGTCATTCGACCCCGGGAGGACCCACCCGGGGTCAAACCACCCCGGGCAGGACCTGCCCGAGGTCGTTTGACCCCGGAGGGACCTGCCCGGAGTCGATCCACCCCGAGCAGGCCTGCCCGGGGTCGAACGGCCCCCTGGGGACCTGCCTGGGGTCAATCCACCCCGGGCAGGTCTTGCCCGGGGTCGATTGACCCCGGGGAGGTCCCTTCGGACCTGCCGGGGGTCATTTGACCCCGGACGGGTCCGGGGGGCCTCCCACCCCCGGCAGCCTCCATCTCCCATGCACGAAAATCAAGGAAAAGACCTCCCCAGGGTCATTTCCATCTCGTTTAACCCGTACGGGTCCAAACGACCCCGGGGAGGTTCCCACTTCTATAAATAGACCCCAGGGGGCCAGAAGGAAGGGAGACACAATCTACAGCCTACGGAGCACACTCGGAGCGCTTTGTTCGTTTGTTCGTTTGTTTTGGCCCGCGAGGGGTAAGTCCCCGGATCTTGTGTATATGCCCCTATGAGGGTATTTTTGTAATTTCGCCCCTCAGTGGACCGTGTTGTAAGTTTCTAAGTCTCGGGACGACTAAGTCATACGGTTCTACCCTAATAATGGGAGAATTACTTAAAAGTCCTTCCCGGGATCCAAGAAACATAAATGTCCTGTAAATTGCAATTTTACCCTACAACTTTTGTAATTGGGGCTACGCCCCTATCTCCCGCGTTAGCGGGGACTTCTGTACAGTTGACAACTCGTCGACAATCCTTGTACTCATTCTGACTATAAAAGCACTCAGCATGTTTTATGTATGTCCTCGGGGGAAAATTATAAGAAAACCCCCGACTTGTCAAAATTACATATATACCCCTCCTTGGGTAAGATTGACACATGTAAGCCTTCTATGAAGTCCTTGTCACTCCTTCAGCTCGGGGACGTTGTCAGCTCAGTCCGACACTCAGATATCACCCCAACCCTAGGTCTGTGTCGGGTATGGTAAAATTACCAAAATACCCCTGCGACCTAAAAACGGCCTACCAACCCCCGTAACCCTCCAGAAAGAGCCTCAACGCCTTGGGAAGTCAGGAACCCGGTCCTACTTCCGTTCCAGCTTAGAAATTTTGGAAATGCCCCCGGCCTGGTAAAATTACCAAAATACCCCTAGGGTGGTAAAATTACCAAAATACCCTCTGGGTCCAGAAAATCTCTCTCTACTTCTAAAATGCCTATGGCTTCAGCATATTTGCATCTTTACTCCAAAATCTTAGGGTTTTGCTCAGATCTAGCCCTAATTCAATTGTTTCTGTTGGTTGGTGATGAGTGGATGAACATCGTGAGCTCTTCAAGAGAGTTTGCCCTCAACATCAGAACCCTGTAGAAGACTTTGGGGATTTCTTTGACAGTCAAACAAAGGTGTTCGGACGTTAGGCCGATGTAAATCAACACTGACCACGGTCAGTGGGGAGAGGTCCAACACTCGAACCAAAATCGTCTGATACTATGCGCACACACGGAATCACCTCTATTCAGATAGGGGGGAATGTTTCTTTTCAAAAAGAACAAAATCTATATCTTTATCTACGATAAAAAATCGATTAGATTTTTTCCGTGTCTCACAGTGTCATAGGATGACATGTAAGGCGTAGCCATGACATCAATATGATGTTTCGATCATGATGGGGGGGTCATTGACTTAGAGCCACCCATAGAATAAGCAGATAAAGGATTTTTTTTTTCTTTTTTTTTCACATTACCAATCTCACCGCCCTTTCGGGTTTTCGCCGAGGCTGGCCCCCTTTAGCTTTTTTTGGTGCGCCCTTTCGGGTTTTCACACCGAGGGGTTGCCCATTTTTACCCGAGGCACTCTTTCGGGTTTTCACCTCGACCGGGTCTATGGCCTTTTTGCCCTCAGCCAACCGTTGAAGGCCGACTGAGTCCGCCGGGCTATCAATAGTTTTAACCCCATTTTTTTTTTTTTGAGCTTGAACCTTCACTGAGGATAGGTAATGTCCTGTGAGGACTGCTATAGAAACTCGTGCGGTGGCGCATGATAGAGCTTCATATGCTTGCCGTTGAGAGGAGAGAAATGATTATCTCCCTTGTGGTCAAGGACCGTATAGGCCCCTCCTTCATAGACCTTGTGAATGACATAAGGTCCTCACCAATTGGGCTGGAGTTTGCCGCTGGATCTTCCCGCGAGGACCTCCTTTTCTTTGACCATGACTAGGTCACCTTTCTTGAACGCCCTTTGCTTGACCAGCTTATCATAAGCACGTGTCATGCGGGCTTGATACACTTGTAAGTGCTTGTAGGCTGTAAGTCTTTCACCTTCAAGGTTGGACAACTCTTCAAGCCTCCTTTCTATCTCGGACTGGTCTTGACCTGGCAATCCGGCGTGCACAACAACGCGGTAAGACGCTAGCTCGATCTCCACAGGCACCACCGCTTCGGCTCCATAGACCAAAGAGAAAGGGGAGCAACCCGTGGGGGTTTTGTAAATGGTCCAGTAGGCCCATAGGGCTTCGTGGACCTTCTCGCCCCAATCCCGTTTGCGACCACCTACTATCTTGGACAGCAGCTTACAAAGGGTCTTGTTGAAGGCCTCGGCCAACCCATTGACTTGGGGGTTGTAGACTGATGACGTCCTCCAGTCAATATGGAATTTGGCCGCCAAAGCATAAACAGTCTTGTTCTTGAATGGTGTCCCGTTGTCAGATATAATCCGGCTAGGGGTGCCGAATCTGTATATAATGTAGTGCCTTACAAACCGGGCAACTATTTCCCCTGTGACCTCCCGTAGCGGAACGGCTTCCGCCCATCTGGAGAAGTAATCAGTGGCAGCTAGTATGAACTTGTGCCCTTGAGATGACGGCAGGAATGGTCCCACAATGTCCATGCCCCACTCCGCGAATGGCCAAGTAGGCGCTGTTGGGTGGAGTGGATTAGGTGGCCGCCGAGGGACTGACGCAAATGCTTGGCATTGGTGACATGTACGAGCGTATTGGTTGCAATCTTCGTACATGGTGGGCCAATAGAACCCCTTGAGCTTGATGCTATTCTCCATCTTGGCTCTTGCTTGATGAGCTCCACACAACCCGGAGTGGACCTCGTGCATGACGATTTTTGCTTCCTTAGATGAAAGGCACCGTAGGAGGACCGATCGGTCTTTTTCATGGACGAGCCTGAAGAGTAGGCCGTCAATCAGCTGGTAGGACGTTACCCTACGTAGCAGTTGCACCCTCTGAGCCCGATCGGGGGGGAGCCAGCCGTTCTTTATCTTTATAATTGATTCACGCCAATCTTC
Organism: Amorphophallus konjac; assembly: GCA_022559845.1. Classification (NCBI taxonomy): domain Eukaryota; kingdom Viridiplantae; phylum Streptophyta; class Magnoliopsida; order Alismatales; family Araceae; genus Amorphophallus; species Amorphophallus konjac. The sequence continues at coordinate 330,058,069 of CM040118.1, read as the reverse complement.
TTCTTCGGGAGCATTCTCCTCTTGAATGTTGTCGACCTCATAGACAGTGAGGCCGGATTCTTCGTCGAGCACACTTGGCATGAGCCTTCGGTGTCTGAAAGTAATATTTAATTCTCCCTCGGGCGGGAGTTTTAGGGCTGCTGCCAACTTTGCAAGATCATCAGCCTGGGAGTTGCTGCCTCTGGGGACATGGCCTATTTCGAATAGGTAGAATTTTTCTTTGAGCCTCATGACGGCTGCATGATAGGGGACGAGCTCCTTTTTCCGGACGTCGTAGACGCCCAGTACCTGTCGAATGACGAGCCGAGAGTCCCCGTAGACCTTGATGCACTTGATGTCCATCTCCAGTGCCAGCTGAAGCCCAATGATCAGCGCTTCATACTCCGCCTCATTATTAGTCAGCGACTTCATGAGAGCTCAAGAGTTGTGGAGGATGCCGCCTTGTGGAGATACAAAGACTACCCCTGCGCCCGAGACATAGTCTATGAGGCCGTCGGCCCTTTTGATTGTCCGAGAGGCACCATCAAAATACAGCTCCCAGTGTGGGAGGTCAAGAGTGAGGACACCCGGCTCCATCTGTGGTGGGACTTTTTCAGAATGCTCCCCAGTTTCTTGAGAAGGAACCAACACCTCTTCATCGGGCAACTCGAAGTTGAGTGGGGAATCTTCTGGCATAGGGTGTGCAGCTAAGAACTCTGCCATTCCTTGTCCTTTGATCGCCTTACGCGGGACAAAGGTAATGTCAAACTCCATGAGGATAAGCGCCCACTTGCCGAGCCTATCGGAGAGAACGGGCTGGCTGAGCAGGAATTTGAGTGAGTCACATTTTGAGATGAGTTCCACACGGTGAGCTAGGAGATAGTGCCTTAGTTTCTTGACAGCAAACACCAGAGCTAGACACACATTTTCTATAGGAGCGTACCGATGCTCAGGCCCGATCAACTTTCGGCTGAGGTAGTACAGTGGCTGCTCCTTGCCCTCTTCATTGATCTGGGCTAGCAGAGCCCCTAAAGAAGCATCCATGGCAGCAATGTAGAGAATAAGGGGCTTCCCTCTGACAGGTGCCCCTAAGACAGGAGGAGTCAGTAAATACTCTTTGATTTGCTCAAAGGCCTTCTGACAGTCTTCGTCCCATATGAAGGGTGCTCCTTTCTTCATCAATTTGCCGAAAGGTAGACATCTTCCAGAAAGATTAGAAATGAACCGCCTAATATAGGTGAGTCTTCCTTGAAGAGATCTGAGCTCTGTCAAGTTCTTGGGCGGAGGCAGTCCCCTTATGGCCTTGATTTGGTCAGGGTCAATTTCTATGCCTCGGTACCTGACGATGAAGCCGAGGAACTTGCCGCTGGAGACGCCGAAGGCGCACTTCATTGGGTTCATCCATAGTTGTCAAGGCGACAAGGCGAACCAAGGCGCTCACGGGGTCTCTAAGCGCTTAGGCGACAAGGCGTCCGCTTAGGCGTCGCCTAGGCGACACTTTAACGACTGATTAAAAAATCTAAAATATATAACTCCTAATATATAAAATAACAAAAAATATATGAAAATATTATAGAAAAATACAAAAAAATTCAGAAGCATGAATAAATTGCAGTAATTAAATTGCATGACAATTATAGAAAATTAAATTGCATGACAATTATAGAAATTTAAATTGCATCAAAAAAATACAGAGAAATCTAAAAACAATTCATAAAATTACAAAAGCACATAATAACATCAAGAAAATTACAAAAAATAAAGGCCAAAGGGTTAAAAAATTATCTGCCATGATCTACACGCAAAACAATAATTAATAATAAAAATTATTTTAATTTTAAAAAGTTATCTAAAAAATTTATCTAAAGAACTATAATCTACCATGGGGGTCAGGGAGAGGAGGGAGACCGGGAGGGAAAGTCGGAGAGGGAGAGAGAGGAGGGAGACAGAGAGAGGCCCCCTCTCTCTGTCTCCCTCCTCTCTCTCAGTCGCTCTCTGTTAGACAGAGAGCGACTGAGAGAGAGGAGAGGAGACAAAGAGAGGGGGCGGAGGGGAGAGCGGAGAGTGACTGAGAGAGAGAGAGGAGGAAGAGGAGGAGGAAGAGGAGGAGGGAGAGTGGGAGACAGAGGGAGAGATTGAGAGAGAGAAGGGAGACAGAGAGAGGGGTCGGAGGGGAGAGCGGAGAGTGACTGAGAGAGAGAGAGAGGAGGAAGAGGAGGAGGGAGAGTGGGAGACAGAGGGAGAGACTGAGAGAGAGTTGAGAGAGAAGGGAGACAGAGAGGGGTCGGAGGGGAAAGAGGGAGAGAGAGAAGGAAGGGAGACAGAGAGAGGGGCCTCTCGTTGCTCCGGTGAGAGAGAGAGAGAGAGAGGAGGGAGACAGAGAGGGGCCGGGGGGGTTGCTTCGGTGAGAGAGAAAGAGGAGGGAGACAGAGGGGCCGGGGGGTTGCTCCGGTGAGACCGTGAGAGAGAGAGAGAGCGGAGGGAGACAGAGAGAGGGGCGTCGGGGGGGAGAGCCGAGAGAGAGAGAGGGGCGTCGGGGGGGAGAGCCGAGAGAGAGAGAGGGGCAGGGGGAACTAACCGGCGGTGGAGAGGATAGGGGCGCCGGCGGTGGCTCCGCGCTCCGGTGACAGCACCGGAGGAGTTGTTGCAGGCGCGGAGGAGTTGTCGCCGGGGCCCGCGGGGGAGGTCGCAGCCGGGGAGGAGGAGGACGTCGCAGCCGGGGCCCGCGGGGGAAGTCGCAGCCGGGGAGGAGGGGACGTCGCCGGGGCCCGCGGAAGACGTCGTTGTGGTCGACGATGACGACGGCAGCACGCGCACGCCGGCGGCCGAGTGACTAGGGCAGGGAGACTGCCGCTTGGGAGAAGAAGATCGAGGGGGAGTGGGAGGTTGGGTCGGGACGGGGGGGAGCGGTCAAACGTGGTTGACCGGAGGGGGGCTTTTAACCTAAAGTAACGGGTGGGGGTGGGTCAGACCGGTCGGACCCGCGAGTTTAAGGCGACCGGGCGGCCGCCTTGGCGCCCAGCCCGCCTAAGGCGACCGCCCGGTTCGCCTTTTGGTTGTTTGGAAAAGCGCCAGTCCGCCCAAACGTTTCAACCGCGCCTAGGCGCCCGCCTTGACTACACTGGGTTCATCTTGAGCTGGTACTGCCGAAGCCTTTCGAAGACTCAACGCAGATCCGTCAAATGATCCTCCCGCTTCTTCGTCTTGACGACCAGATCATCGACGTAGCATTCGACAAGGTCATGTAACATCTCGTCGAAGATCTTGGTCATCGCTCTTTGATAGGTTGCACCGGCATTCTTTAGGCCAAACGGCATCCTTTTATAGTTGAAGATCCCCTTAGGAGACCGGAAAGCCGTATGTCTTTGTCTTTGACGGCCATGCGGATTTGATTATAGCCCGACGATCCGTCCATGAAAGACAAGGCTTCATGACCAGTGGTCATATCAACCATTGTCTCAGTGATTGGGACAGGGAAGTCATCCTTCGGGCATGCTTTGTTCAAATCCCTGAAGTCGATGCAGAACCGGACTTGGCCGTTCTTCTTCTTGACAGGGACTATGTTGGCGAGTCACACAGGGTTCATGCAAGGCTCTATGAAGTCCACATTGAGCATCTTGTCCACTTCAGTGTTGACTTTTAACTCCAGCTCGTGGCACATGCGCCTTTGAGCTTGCTTGACTGGCTTGACTGTTGGAAATATTGCCAGTTCATGTTCAGCCACATCAGGATCGAGCCCGGGCATTTCTTTGTAAGTCCACGCGAAACAATCCCTGAACTCTTCTAAAAGCTACCGATACGACTGCCTTCCTTCCTCACTGAAGAGAGCACTTGTGAGGGTGGGACGGTGGTCATCTTTGCTTCCGAGATTGATCTCAATCAACTCGTCCACAGTTGCTTGACCACCGTCTTCAAGCTCCGGTAGAGCTGGTTGGAGGTCGACAAAGTCTCCCTCATCATCAGTGTTTGCTTCATAGACTTCAAATTCTTCGAAGCACGCTTGCTCTTGGCTTGAAGCCAAAGGGCTTGCTTCGTCTTGCTGATGGTTAGCAGACTGGGCTGCTCTTCCCTCTGAAGGGTGATCATTGTCGACTCCCGATGAAGGTGATGGTGTGGTTGACGCCTCACCGGACTCCTTTACCGAGTCATCAATCTTGGGCTCAACTTCAGCTTGCCCGTAATGAGGAGGTAGCAGTCTTATGGCATTGGCAGCATAATAAACCTCGAAGTCCGTCTCCTGGTCATAGCCGAGTCCCCGTGTGTCTTTGCGGGAGAAGGGAGGTTGCCCAGGGACCTGTGGAGGGTTCCATAATTGATGGAAGTGCGCCGCTCGCGCGGGGTCCAGAGTCTGCAGGATGTGCTGCTTTTTACACATTTCCTTGATGTATTTAGGCATATCATCCATCTCCTGGACTGGCTTTGGCACCACATCGGCGGGAGTATCCCAGCCGAAGTCATCTTCAGGAGGGCACGGTGGGACTAAGTCACCTTTGTAAAAGATGACCGGCTTGTCCCCCTTGCCCTTGTTACGTCTCCTTCTCCGTTGATAGGAGACTGTGAAGGTCTTCAACTGCTCCACCTCATACTCTTCCCGTTGGGACGAGACCTGGAGGCACTTGGGTGGTAGGGAGATACTCCCATCAATGACCCGGCTGATAAGGTTGGCTTCGAAGTCAACACTTCGCCTTTCTGGTTGAGTTGGCTTGGAGGCGGCACTGAGGCTCAGCCTGTGCAGTTTTACCATGTCTTGGTTAACAGTGAAGAGCTGCCCTTCCTCGACTTCTTGATCCAATTTTTGCTTCCCCTTGTCTTTTAAAGGTTCAGGGATTGTTAAAGTGGGCTTCCCAAAATATAGTGAAGCATCGGCCAGATGGCACTCATTGGGATGGAAGGGAGATTGATCTACAAAGACCGTATGTTGCTCCCCTCCCTTGGCATATTTAATGCACTGGTGTAAAGTTGAAGGGACGACCCAGTTTTCAAGGAGCCACGGCCTTCCAAGTAGCACCTTGTAAGATGTGTCGGAGTTGATAATATAGAATGTCGCTTGGGTGACAAAATCGCCCAAGGCTAGTTTGACCTCAACCCGACCAAGCGCCTCCTCGGAACCCTGATTGAATTCCGAGATCTTGACTGTGGTCACCTTCTGTAAATAAGGTGCCAAGTATAGAGACTTGAAAGTCTTCAAAGGCATGATGTTGACGGCTGCTCCGACGTCAACCAGGATGCGGTTCACGTCATGCCCGTTGATCGTTCCCCTCATATACAGGGGCCAATTGTGGCACGGAGAGGACAGCAACATGTCATTGTCCGTGAAGGAAATGTTGGCTGTGAGTGCCTCATATGCCTGGCCTTGCAACTCTGCAACATAGGCTTCATATGTCTCTAGGTCTTGGAGTATCTTGACAAGAGCCTCCCGAAGATCCGTGCTCCAGGCGATGGCCTCCCAAATGGTGACATTTGTAGGAAACCGCTTCATGTGATGAATGATTTTACGGTCTGCCCTGGCACGGGTCTTGTCAAATGGCGGGATGATCTCCGCCAGAGTCTTCGGCGCCTGGTGAGGCTTCTCCCGTTTAGAAGGGCGCTGCTCGTCATGCTGGCCTTCATTAGAAGGACCGGTCGGGCTCGCGGGTTCAACCGTGTTGGAGGGGTCGGCCTGCTCTGACGCCTTCTCGCGCACTGGCGACTTGGCTGGCTCCTCTTCTTCATCGGAGGATGTGATTGTAAAAGGGACGCCACCCGGTTTAGCCGCTGAGACGGGGTCTGAACCCTCTGAGGGGCTGAGGATAAAAGGGATTCCCCGAACTTGGGTTTCTGGGACAGGACCCGGCTTTTCCCCTCTGAATATTATGACCCGATCGAGGGCCAGGGGACCTTCACGTCCACATCCTCGGCCACGACCTCGGCCACGTCCCCGGCCATTTCTTGCCGAGCGATGCTGATATGTTGCCATAGGAGTCTTGCCTCCAGTGTTATCAGCCGCGGGAGAATAAATGTTGTCGGGCGGCGGAATCGCCACCATGTTGCAGGAGAGCTCTTGCAACATTTCCTCGAGCATCTCGACAGTGAGCTCCTCATCTTTGTAGAATAAGGAGAGCTCCTCCGAGATTGGGAAGTCTTCACCTTCTTCAAGACGGTGAGCCATTTCCCGGAGCCACTGAAGAAGGCGGGCTTTTCGCCCAAGCTTGTCCCAAGGAATGTATTCGTCTAGAGTGACGACCCTGGTGGGACGAGGGGGAGTGTACTCCTCTAGCTCGTCTATGAGCTTTTGAAGTCTTTGTAGAGGAGTTGGTTCCTTAGGGGCCTCCATAGCAGTTGCTTGCTCGGCTTGCTTCTTCAATCTCCTCTTCAAATTCTTTCTACGGTTCTTCTCTTGCTTCTTTTGACGTGCCGCCTCTTGAGAAGAAAGTGGACTTCGCTTCGGAGGTGGGACTTGTTTGCCCCCAGAATTGTTCCGGGCCGGCTCCTTAGGAGCTTTAGTGCCACGGCTTTTCCTGGGGACAACCTTGGTCCAATCGGCCTCCTCCGGGTGAGCCTGGAAGGTGGCATTGATTGCCTGAGCAATTATTTCAAGAGGCAACTCTTGGAACTCTGCCAGTCCACCGTGAGGCCCTTGAGGGCGTTGTAGTTCCACCAATTTTGCTCGGGTTGGTGGCTTGGCTTGCTTCAGCTGTTGTGGCCTTTCTACAATTGGCGGCCGCATTGGCTCGACAGGAGCTTTGGCAGGAGCTTTGGTCTGAGGCTCCCTCACCTTGGCCTTGCCTTTATCGCTTAGCGAAGGGTTTCCCCTTATGACGATGCCAGGTTGACCCAGCCTGGACAAAGGTTTGGAACCTTCCCCCTCGGCTTGGCTTTTTGGGCTCCGGGCCTTAGGCCCCTCACACCTAGCCTTGCCTTTGGGGTCTTGTCGAGGTTTACCGCTGTGAGACACGGAAAAAATCTAATCGGTTTTTATCGTAGATAAAATATAGATTTTGTTCTTTTTGAAAAGAAACATCCCCCTCTAAGTATAGAGGGTGATTCCGTGTGTGCGCATAGTATCAGACGATTTGGGTTCGGGTGCTGGACCTCTCCCCACTGACTGGAGTCAGTGTTGATTTACATCGGCCTAACGTCCGAACACCTTTGTTTGACCGTCAAAGAAATCCCCAAAGTCTTTTACAGAGTTCTGAGGTTGAGGGCAAACTCTCTTGAAGAGCTCATGATGTCCACTCACTCACCACCGACCAACAGAAACAATTGAATTAGGGCTAGGTCTGAGCAAAACCCTAGGATTTAGGAATGGAAACGCAAATATGCAGAAGCCGTAGGTATTTTTGAAGTAAAGAGAGATTTTCTGGACCCCGAGGGCGTTTTGATAATTTTACCAACCCAGGGGTATTTTGGTAATATTCTCAGGCCAGGGGCATTTCTGAAATTTTCTGGGCTGGAACGGAAGTACGATCGAATTACAGACTCCTTGAGGCTCTGAGGCTCTTTCTGGAGGGTTACGAAGGCTACTAGGCCGTTTTTAGGTTGCAGGGGTATTCTGGTAATTTTACCATACCCTACACAGACCTAGGGTAGGGGTGATCTCTAAGTGTCGGACTGAGCTGACATCGTCCCCGGGCTCAAGAAGTGACAATGGCTTCATAGAAGACTCATGTGTGTCAAGTTTACCAAAGGGAGGACATATACACAATTTTGTAAAAGTCGGGGGCTTTCTTATAATTTTCCCCGAGGACATACATAAAACATACTGAGTGCTTTTATAGTCCGAATGAGTACAAGGGTTGTCGGCGAGTTGTCGACTGTACAAAGATCCGCGCTAACGCGAGAGATAGGGGCGTAGCCCCAATTACAAAAATTGCAGGGTATAACTGCAAATTACAGGACTTCGGTCTTTTACGGTCCCGGGAAGGACGTTCCCATAATTTCATCATCACGAGGACAGAATTACGTGCCCGGGACGTAAAGACTTACAAACATGGCCCGCTGAGGGACATAATTACAAACATGGCCCGCTGAGGGGCATAAACATAAATATACCCCGTAGGGGCATAAGTACAAGACCCGGGGACTTACCCCACGCGGGCCGAAACAAACGAACGAAAAGCTCTGAATGTTGGATGCTCCGAGTGTGCTTGTACGTAATGTCAAGTCTCCAATTCCCAAGTCTGGACCTCTGGGAGTCTATTTATAGAAGTGGGGGAACCTCCCCGGGAGTGTTCGACCCCATACGGGTCCAACTGGATGAAAATGACCCCGGGGAGGTCACTTTTTGAAATTTTTTTAGTATCCGCGCGCGGGAGAAGGACCTCCCCGGGGTGGGAGGTCCCCGGGCCGGTCCGGGACCTCCCCGGGGTCGCGCCCCCCCGGGAGGACCTCTCCGGGGTCGCGCGACCCCCGGAGGACCTGCCCGGGGTCGCTGACTTTTCGACCCCCGGGGAGGACCTGCCCGCCGTCGCGGACCCCGGGTGGGTCCCACCGGGGGTCGGGCGACCCCGGACAGGTCTACCCCCCCAGGGGCGGCCCCGCGCGGGTTTGCCCACCTGCGGGCGGACCCATCCGGGTGAGGGCGACCCCGTACGGGTCCCTTCAACCCCGCACGGGTTCCTCCGACCCCGTACGGGTCTTCCATCTCCAAGTTGGCCCATTTCTGCTCCAACTAAATAAAAGCGGAGGTGTTTTTACAAACAAAATTTGCTTCCAACAAATGCCCCCCACGGAACGTTCGTCGAAGCCGGGGCGGAGGCGGACGGTCTGTGCCTTCTGTAGAACTGCACCTTACTGCTTCGTTGCTTTCCAGAAAGTTGTAGTTGATGTGGACCAACCCTTAGGGTTATACTGGCCAGAGCCAATGTATGCCGTCCCCTCATAGAGGCTTGTCGGCATGTAGTTGATGAAGACCTGCCTCGACGAGGCTTGTTGGTCTGTAGTTGCTGTAGGCCTGCTTCTGAGAGACTTGTTGGCCTAGAGTTGATGTGGGCCTGCCTCGGAGAAACACATCCGTCTAAGTCGTCGTTGATTGACTGTTGAGCTGTGATAGCTGGAGACTGACACTGGCCGACCCTCGGGGGTGCGTTTGGCCAAAAGTCATTGTGCGGGCTGACCGCTGAGGTATGTCGCCGAAGATGTGTGGGCTAACATCTGAGGTGTAGCCGAACATGTTGATGTGTCGGCTGACCGCTGAGGTATCATTGAAGATGTGTCGGCTGACCGCTGAGGTGTGTCGCCGAATGTTAAAACTGGCTAAGTGCTGACTTGTGATAGCCAAGGTTGAGGTAGACCAGCCCTTAGGGCTACACGGGCTGAGGTAACTCCTTTCTTTGTTTTAGCTTCAGCTAGTGAGGCTTCAAAGCTGCTTCAGAGTTTCCTGGCCCTTGGGATGGAGTGGCAAAATGGTCCTCCCCTTGGTGTAGCATTGCCAGATGCATGCATTTGGTCTCCCTTGGGACGCCTGGATGACTGAGCATGCGTCTTTATGGGAGGAGTTCGCCTGCCTTCACGCTATTCAAGAACGGAGGCGGAGGACTCAGTTGTTGATTCAGCAGGAGCAACAACAGCTTTGCAAACTTCGGGCGGCCCAGGCTGAGGTGGGCGCCCTGGTCGAAGCCGCTTACGAGCGCGAGCAGGTGACCTCCCACAGAGTGGAGGAACTTTTGTGAGGGGTCCAGGGGACCGAGAAAGAGCGTAGTCTTGCGCGTGTTGATGTAGATCCTCTGCCGTAGGCTTGAGGGGCTCCATGAGGAAGCTCTTCAGAGTAAGACTCGCCTTGCCGAGCTGAGGAGGAGCGAGTCTAGTGCTTGGGGGCTTCAGCCATTTCTTATATATAGGGCCCTCGCGCCCCATTTTGTCTGAGTTATCCCCGAGGGCTTGTCTCGGGCTCCATTGATGATGTTGATAAATAAAGGACAGAGTTTTGCAGTCTTGCTTCTATCCTCTTTCATGTATGCTCATCATTTTTTTTTATTTTTTTTTATCATTTTACCAGCCCTACCGCCCTTTCGGGTTTTCGCCAAGACTGGCCCCCTTTAGCTTTTTCCAGTGCGTCCTTTCGGGTTTTCACACTGAGGGGTACCCATTTTTGCCTAAGGCGCCCTTTCGGATTTTCACCTTAGCCGGGTTAAAGCCTTTTTGCCCTTGGTTGCTCCCCTAACGGGAACAACCAAGTCCGCTGGGGCATCAATATTTTTAACCCCGTTTTTTTTTTTTTGTCCTATAATGCCAAAAGGCAAGGAGAAAGTGGCACTCCCGTAGGGATGTGTGTGCCGCAAAGGTGGGACAAATGGATGGGTTCGGCTGCCCTAGCGAGACGTAATTAGCCAAATCCAGAACCGAAAGTTGAACGGGTTGGAAACCCAAGAGAGGTGTGCATGTGCCAAGCCGGGTTGGAACAACAAAGGAGGAGGTTTAACAGTCCGAAAGGGACATGCGGGTTAAACCTGGAGGCCGATAGGCGGGATGGGTTGGCAGCCCGAGAGAGCATACATAGGCCAGACCCGAAGCGATGAAAGGAGGGGATTTGACAGCCCGGGTGGGACATGAAGGGGCGTGATCTCGCGCTGGTCCTGAGCTGGGAGGATGATCACCGGATAGTGAACTGCAGAGAAAGGGAAACGAATCAGGGGGCTCAGGGATGGTTCCCTGGGGAAAACCCTCCGATGCTTAAGTCAGTAGAGCAATGGTGGAAGGTATTGAGGGAGGTTGAAAGAGATGCGCGAGATTCCCCAACACCAAGATGGTGAAGTGGTTCCTGCTCAGGGAGTGTTAGGCATGTATCTGCCTTACCTGCTGCCGGAGGGAGTCATTGGTTTATATAGCGAGCTCCCCCGAAGAGTCCCATAAGCTGAGGAGTTTTAGGCGAGAGTTACGTCCTCATCATGGGATCGTTATGTCCTCATCGTGGGCTCTTCATGACCTTGGGAGGTCGTGGCACCCTTATCCCGCTGAACTCCTGCTCATAAAGGACTGTCAACGGCCGCATGGGTAAGCATTTGTCAGTTGATCCAAGCATGAGAAGTGCCAGCCCTATCCGGGCGATGGGCATAGCCCGGATGCAGTCGGATCGGGGTGGGCGCGGAGCGCCTGCCCTTATCTCGGTGGGGAGATGGCTCGGGCGTGGGTCTTCCTCCGTTCTGTCGTTCGGGCCTTCCGAGCCTAAGGGCCGCCAAGGAAGGATGGGATCCGGAGTAATCTTTATTGGGCTTTTCTGCCGAAGTGGGCCCTAGAGGGCTGTCACTCGGATGAGCTGAGCCTCGTTCGGTCCTAATGGGCCTAGTTTGGCTGCTCTTAATTGGGCTACAGAAATCTCCCTCTCCAGGACGTACGAGTCAAATTCGTGAGCCGATAGGCAAATAGGGTTGGCAACCCGATGAGGGCATGCAGAGGCCAAGCCCGTGGGGACAAAGGAATAGACTTGGCGATCTCGGTGGGATATATGAGTCAAGTCTGAAGCCAAGAGGCGGGATGGGTTGACAGCCCGAAAGGGGCATGCAGAGGCCAGACCCAGAAGAAGAAAAAGGGTGGATTTGACAGACCTAGTGGGACGTGAGAGTCAAATCCGAAAGCCGATAGGCGAAGAAGTGGGTTGGCAGCCCGAGAGGACATGCTGAGGCCAGACCCGGTGGGACATGTGCCAGAAGGCATGATGGATTGGCAGCCCGAGAGAGCATACTGAGGCCAGATCCCAGAAAGGTAAAAAGTGCCGAAAGGCATGATGAGTTGGTAGCCCGAGAGAGCAGACTGAGGCCAATTCCAAGAAGGCAAGAATGTGCTAAAATGCATGATGGGTTGGCAGCCCGAGAGGGCATACTGAGACCAATCCCAAGGAGGTTAGATGAGCCGAAAGGCATGAAGGATTGGCAGCCCGAGAGAGCATACTGAGGCCATTCCCTAGAATGAAAAAGGAGCCAAAAGGCATGAAGGGTTGGCAGCCCGAGAGAGCATACTGAGGCCAGTCCCAGTGGGACAAGAGAGTAAGCGGGTTTAACTGCTCAGAAGAGACACATGAGCTGAACCCAGAAGCCGATAGGCGGAATGGGTCGACAGCCCGAAAGGGGCATGCGTAGGCCGAGCCCGATGGGACGAAGTATGATAACGTGAGAACGTCGGTGGGGATTAGGTGTCATAGGATGACATGTAAGGCATAGCCATGGCATCAATATGATATTTTGACCATGATGGGGTGGAGTCATTGACTTAGAGCCACCCATAGAATAAGCAGAGAGAGGATTTTTTCACATTACCAACCTCACCGCCCTTTCGGGTTTTCGCCGAGGCTGGCCCCCTTTAGCTATTTCCGGTGCGCCCTTTCGGGTTTTCACACCGAGGGGTTGCCCATTTTTGCCCGAGGTGCCCTTTCGGGTTTTCACCTCGACCGGGTCTGTGGCCTTTTTGCCCTCAGCCAACTGCTGAAGGTTGACTGAGTCCGCCGGGGTATCAGTATTTTTAACCCCTCTTTTTTTTTTTTTGAACCTTCACTGAGGAAAGGTACTGTCCTGTGAGGACTGCTGCAGAAACTCTTGCGGTGGCGCATAGTAGAGCTTCATATGCTTGTCATTAAGAGGAGGGAAGGGATTGTCCCCCTTGTGGTCAAGGACTGTATAGGCCCCTCCTTCGTAGACTTTCTGGATGACATAAGGTCCCCGCCAATTAGACTGGAGTTTGCCGCTGGATCTTCCCGCGAGAACCTCCTTTTCTTTAATCATAACGAGGTCGCCTTTCTTGAATGCCCTTTGCTTGACCAGCTTATCGTAGGCACGTGTCATGCGGGCTTGGTACACTTGTAAGTGCTTGTAGGCTTTGAGTCTTTGACCTTCAAGGTTGGACAATTCCTCGAGCCTTCTTTCAATTTCAGATTGGTCTTGGCCTGGCAATCCGGCGTGCACAGCAACGCGGTAGGATGCTAGCTCGATCTCCACAGGGACCACCACTTCGGCTCCATAGACCAAGGAGAATGGGGAGCAACCCGTAGGGGTTTTGTAAATGGTCCGATAGGCCCATAGGGCTTCGTGGACCTTTTCGCCCCAATCCCGCTTGCAGCCACCTACTATCTTGGACAACAGCTTACAGAGGGTCTTGTTGAAGGCCTCGGCCAACCCGTTGGCTTGGGGGTTATAGACTAATGACGTCCTCCAATCAATATGAAATTTGGCTGCCAAAGCGTAAACAGTCTTGTTCTTGAATGGCGTCCCATTATCGGATATAATCCGACTGGGGGTGCCGAATCTATATATAATGTAGTGCCTCACAAACAGGGCAACTATCTCTCCTGTAACCTCCCGTAGCGGAACGGCTTCCGCCCATCTGGAGAAGTAATCAGTGGCAGCTAGTATGAACTTGTGCCCTTGAGATGACGGCAGGAATGGTCCCACAATGTCCATGCCCCACTCCGCGAATGGCCAAGTAGGCGCTGTTGGGTGGAGTGGATTAGGTGGCCGCCGAGGGACTGACGCAAATGCTTGGCATTGGTGATATGTACGAGTGTATTGGTTGCAATCTTCGTACATGGTGGGCCAATAGAACCCCTTGAGCTTGATGCTATTCTTCATCTTGGCTCCTGCTTGATGCGCGCCACACAATCCGGAGTGGACCTCGTGCATCACGGTCTTTGCTTCCTTGAATGAAAGGCACCGTAGGAGGACCGATCGGTCTTTTTCATGGACGAATCTGAAGAGCAAACCATGAATCAACTGGTAGGATGTCGCCCTGCGTAACAGGTGCACCCTCTGAGCCCAATCAGGAGGGAGCCAGCCGTTCTTTGTCTTTATGATCGGCTCACGCCAATCTTCTTCTTCGGGAGCATTCTCCTCTTGAATGTTGTCGACCTCGTAAACAGTGAGGCCAGATTCTTCATCAAACACGCTTGGCATGAGCCTTCGGTGTCTGACAGTAATATTTAGTTCTCCTTCAGGTGGGAGTTTTAGGGCTGCTGCCAATTTTGCAAGAGCGTCAGCCTGGGAGTTGCTGCCTCTGGGGACATGACCTATTTCAAATAGGTAGAATTTTTCCTTGAGCCTCATGACGACCGACTGCATGGTAGGAGATGAGCTCTTTCTTCCGGACGTCATAAACGCCCAGTACTTGTCGGATGACGAGCTGAGAATCCCCGTAGACTTTGATGCACTTGATGTCCATCTCCAGTGCCAGTTGAAGCCCAATGATTAGCGCTTCATACTCTGCCTCATTATTAGTCAGTGACTTCATGAGAGCACAAGAGTTGTGGAGGATGCCACCTTGTGGCGATACAAAAACTATCCCCGCGCCTGAGACGTAGTCTACGAGGCCGCCGGCTCTTTTAATTGTTCGAGAGGCACCATCAAAATATAACTCCCAATATGGGAGGTCAAGGGTGAGGACACCCGGCTCCATCTGTGGTGGGACTTTTTCAGAATGCTCCCCAGTTTCTTAAGAAGGCACCAGCACCTCTTCATCGGGCAGCTTGAAGTTAAGGCGAATCTTCTGGCACAAGGTGCGCTGCTAAGAACTCCGCCATTCCTTGTCCCTTGATCGCCTTGCGTGGGACGAAGGTGATGTCGAACTCCATGAGGATAAGCGTCCACTTGCCAAGCCTGCCAGAGAGGACAGGCTGGCTAAGCAGAAATTTGAGTGGGTCACATTTTGAGATGAGCTCCACCCGATGAGCTAGAAGATAGTGCCTTAGCTTCTTGACAGCAAACACTAGAGCTAGGCACACCTTTTCCATGGGAGCATACCGGTGCTCAGGCCCTATCAGTTTTCGGCTGAGATAGTACAGCGGCTGCTCCTTGCCCTCTTCATTGATCTGGGCTAGGAGAGCCCCCAAAGAGGCATCCATGGCAGCAATATATAAGATAAGGGGCTTCCCTCTGACAGGTGCCCCTAAAACAGGAGGAGTCAGTAAATACTCCTTGATTTGCTGGAAGGCCTTATGACAGTCTTCGTGCCATATGAAGGGTGCTCCTTTCTTCATCAATTTTCCGAAGGGGAGGCATCTTCCAGAAAGGTTAGAAAAAAACCGCCTAATATAGGCGAGTCTTCCTTGAAGAGATCTGAGCTCTGTCAAGTTCTTCGGCGGAGGCAGTCCTCTTATGGCCTTGATTTTGTCAGGATCGATTTCTATACCTCGGTACCTGACAATGAAGCCAAGGAATTTGCCGCTGGAGACGCCGAAGGCGCACTTCATTGGGTTCATCTTGAGTTGAAATTGTCGAAGCCTTTCAAAGACTCGACGCAGGTCAGCTAAGTGATCCTCCCGCTTCTTTGTCTTGACGACCAGATCAACGACGTAGCATTCGACAAGGTCATGTAGCATCTCGTCGAAGATCTTGGTCATGGCCCTTTGATAGGTCGCGCCGGCATTCTTCAAACCGAACGGCATCCTTTTGTAGTTGAAAATCCCCTAAGGAGACCGGAAAGCCATATGATCTTTGTCTTTGACGGCCATGCGGATTTGATTATAGCCCAACGACACGTCTATAAAAGACAAGGCTTCGTGATCGGTGGTCATATCAACCATTGTCTCAGTGATTGGGACAGGGAAGTCGTCCTTCGGGCATGCTTTGTTCAAATCCCTGAAGTCGATGCAGACTCGGACTTGGCCATTTTTCTTCTTGACAGGGACTATATTGGCGAGCCACACAGGGTACATGCAAGGCTCTATGAAGTCCACATTGAGCATCTTGTCGACCGCAGCATTGACCTTCAACTCCAGCTCGTGGCGCATACGCCTTTGAGCTTGCTTGACTGGTTTGACTGTTGAAAGTATTGCCAGCTCATGTTCAGCCACAGAAGGATCGAGCCCGGGCATTTCTTTATAAGTCCAGGCGAAACAATCCCTGAACTCTTCTAGGAGCTGTCGATACGATTGTCTTTCTTTCTCACTGAGGAGAGCACTTATGACGGTGTGACGATGGTCACTTTTGCTTCCGAGATTGATCTCAATCAGCTCGTCCCCCGTTGCTTGGCCACCGTCTTCAAGCTCCAGTGGAGCTGGTTGGAGGTCGACGAAGTCTCCCTCGTCGTCAGTGTCAGCTTCGTAGACTTCAAATTCTTCGAAGCACCCTTGCTCGTGGCTTGAAGTCGAACGACTGGCCCCATCTTGCAGACAGTTAGCAGGCTGGGCTGCTCTTCCCTCTGAAGGGTGATCATTGTCGACTCCTGATGAAGGTGGAGGTGTCATAGACACATCACCAGACTCCCTTACAGAGTCATCAATCTTGGGCTCAACTTCAGCTTGCCCATTAGGGAGAGGCAGTAGCCCTATGGTATTGACTGCAAAATGGACCTCGAAGTTCGTCTCCTGGTCATAGACGAGTCCTCGCGTATCTTTGCGGGAGAAGGGAGGCTGCCCGCGGACTTGCGGAGGATTCCATAGCTTGTGGAAATATGCTGCCCGCGCAGGGTCCAGGGCCTACGGGATGTACTGCTTTTTACACATTTCCTTGATGTATTTAGGCATATCATCCATCTCCTGAACTGGCTCTGGCGCCACATCGGCGGGAGTATCCCAGCCGAAGTCATCTTCAGGGGGGCACGGCGGGACTAAATCACCTTTGTAAAAGATGATCGGCTTGTCCCCCTTGCTCTTGTTGCGTCTCCTTCTCCATTGATAGGAGACTATGAAGGTCTTCAACTGCTCCACCTCATACTCTTCCCATTGGGACGAGAGGTGGAGGCACTTCGGCGGTAAGGAGATACTCCCGTCAATGACCTGGCTGATGAGGTTGGCTTTAAAGTCAACACTCCGCCTTTCTGGTTGAGTCGGCTTGGAGGCGGCACTGAGGCTCAGCCTATGCAGCTTTACCATGTCTTGGTTGGTAGTGAAGAGCTGCCCTTCTTCGACTTCATGGTTCACCTTTTGTTTCCCCTTGTCTTTTAAAGGCTCGGGTATTGTTAAAGTGGGCTTCCCAAAGTATAGTGAAGCATCGACCAGATGGCACTCATTGGGGTGGAACGGGGCTTGATCTGCGAAGACCGTGTGTTGCTCCCCTTCCTTGGCATATTTAATGCACTGATGCAAAGTTGAAGGAACGACCCAATTCTCATGAAGCCAGGGTCTTCCAAGCAGCATCTTGTAAGATGTGTCGGAGTTGATGATATAGAATGTCGCTTGGGTGACAAAATTGCCCAAAGCTAGCTTGACCACAACCCGACCAAGCGCCTCCTCGGAACCCTGATTGAATCCCGAGATCTTAACATCAGTCACCTTTTGTAAATAAGGTGCCAAAGTATAGAGACTTGAAAGTCTTTAAAGGCATGATGTTGACGGCTGCTCCGGCATCAACTAGGATGCGATTCACGTCATGCCCATTGATCGTTCCCCTCATATATAAGGGGCGATTATGACACGGAGAGGACAGCAACATGTCTTTGTCCGTGAAGGAGATGTTGGCTGTGAGTGCTTCATACGCCTGAGCCTGCAATTCTGCCACATGGGCTTCATAGGCCTGCGGATCTTGGAGAATCTTGACCAGAGCCTCCCGAAGATCCTTACTCCAGGCGATGGCCTCCCAAATGGTGACATTTGTTGGGAACCGCTTCATATGATGAATGATTTTGCGGTCCGCCCGAGCACGGGTCTTGTCAAATGGCGGGATGATCTCCGCCAGGGTCTTCGGCGCCTGGCGAGGCTTCTCCCGCTTAGTAGGGCGCTCCTCCGCATTATAGCCTTCCGCATCTTCTTGGAGCAGCGGTGCCAAGGATTCCTCCGAAGGTGGCAAAGACTCATCATGCTGGTCTTCATTAGAAGGACCGGCCTGGCTCGCGGACTCGACCCTGTTAGAGGGGCCAGCCTGCTCTGACGTCTCCTCGCACTTTGGCGATTCGGCTGGCTCCTCTTCTTCATCAGAGGAGGTGATTGTAAAAGGAACGCCACCCGGCTTAGCAGCTGAGATGGGGCCTGAACCCTCTAAGGGGCTGAGGATAAAAGGGATTCCCCGAACTTGGGTTTCTGGGACAGGACCCGACTTCTCCCCTCTGAATATTATGACCCGATCAAGAGTCGGGGGACCTTCACGTCCACGTCCTCGGCCACGACCTCGGCCACGTCCTCGGTCATTTCTTGCCGAGCGACGCTGATATGTTGCCATAGAAGCCTTGCCTCCAATGCTATCTGTTGTGTTAGATGGAAGCACTCTGTCACCACGAAGTGTGGATCTAGAGGGGGGTGAATAGATCGATGGCCTAATTTAAAACCAAAATAAGGCTCTAATGTGGAATTTAAGCAGATCTACTAGATCACTAACTCGAGTGACAGATCTGAGCAGAAACACCAACGATCTAAGAAGAGAATCAGCAAATGCAAACACACAGCAGATCAAGCAATCACACAAACACTTGACACACCAGATTTTTAGGTGGTTCGGTCCTCCAGACCTACGTCCACCCCACACTCAACTCGAGTGTGACTTTCCGCTGTCACACAGCTTGAACCGCTGGGCTTCACAGCTTGCCTACAAACCGCTGAGCTTCACAGCTTGCTGTCCGAGACCAAGTCTCGCCCGCTGAGGAATTACAGCTTGACCTGTCCAGTGGAATCCTCCACTGCAACCGCTGGGAACTACAGCTTGACCCGTCCAGAGGCTACACCTCTGCAAACCGCTGAGCAATACAGCTTAGCTCTGCTGACAAACAGCTTGAAGAAAGGTTTCAGAAAACAAAAACAGAATCAAACGAAAACAAGAAATCCCAAAAGGGAATATAGCTCGCAATGAGCAAACTCAGCTCTGGTATCTGAACCAAGAGACTGAGGAACATGAGTTGGCTCTTTAGGGGCCTCCATAGCAGTTGCTTGCTCAGCTTGCTTCTTCAACCTCCTCTTCAAATTCTTCCTGCGATTCTTCTCTTGCTTCTTTTGACGTGCTGCCTCTTGAGAAGAAAGGGGAGTTTGCTTTGGAGGTGGGACTTGCTTGCCCCCAGAATTTTACTTTTTGCTCCGGGCTGGCTCCTTAGGGGCCTTAGTGCCGCGGCTTCTTCTGGGGACAACCTTGGTCCAAATGGCCTCCTCCGGCTGAGGCTGGAAGGTGGCATTGATTGCCTGAGCAATTATTTCAGGAGACAACTCCTGGAACTCTGCCAGTCCGCAGTGGAGCCTCTGGGGGCTTTGTAGTTCCACCGACTTTGCTTGGGCTGGTGGGTTGGCTTGCTTGAGCTGCTGAGGCCTTTCTACAATTGGCGGCCTCGCTGGGCTGACAGAGGCCTTAATTGGGGTCTTCGCGGGCTCAAGAGGTTGCGTCCTCTCCACGACTAATGGCCTTGCTGACTTGGCAGGAGTTTTGGCTGAAGGCTCTGACGCCTTGGCTTTGCCTTTATTGTCCGGCCGAAAGTTCTCTCTTATGACGATGCCAGGCTGACTGGACCTGGGACGGCCCTTGGAACTCTCTCCCGCGGCTTGGTTTCCTGGGTTCTGGACCTTAGGCCCTTTATAGGTGGCCTTGCCTTTAGTGAGTACTGGGAATTCATCGTTTTCCGCCGACTCGCTTGGTCGGGCTAATCAGGAGAAAGCTTCAGTTTCTCGCCGAGCCTGCTGGAGGGTCTCCCTGGCGGCCTCTGCAAGACGCAACCTTGTCATGGAGTTCCCCTGAGTATCGACAACCCCTCTCTGGATGAGGGCTTCAATGAAGTCCTGGACCTCTGGGCATTGCCGAGTGGGGTGAGACACCCTTGCATGATACTTGCAATAACGGGGGTGACTCTTAGCCGTCTCATTGTAATAAGACGGCGGGTCATGTGTCAACACCCAGCCATCCTCCAGAAGCTTGTCAAAAATCTTCTCAGTGTCCTCCTTAAAGAAAGAACACTGATGAGATGGTCGCCACCCTGGATACCATAGTGTGGACTTGGGCGATTGGGAACTGGCTCCCTGGGAACTGACTCCCTCCTCCTGTGACTCGAGGAACTGGAAGGCTGCTGCAACATGTATGACATTGACGGAAAAGTGAAGACTTCTTCGTGCATGCGACTGTGGCGGGTCGACTAGAAATTCGCCCATATTAACCTTCCCTCGCCTAATTAAGTCTTTGGCGAGGTCCTTGAACGGCTCACAGTTGTGGATAATATGGCCAACAACTTCATGATATGGGCAATAGCCCGGATGAAAAGTAGCACCTGGTGTATATTCCAAGGGTGACGGGCTTATCAACCCTGCTCGCTGGCATGCGAAGAAGATGTTTGAAGTCTTCTCGCAAGGAAATGAATATAACTTCTCTGGGAGCTCAACTTGAAGTGGAGCCTCCTCGCCTTCCAGTGAGTCTTCCTCATCTTCAGATGAATCGGAGGACTCTTCAGAAAGCCAACCCCTGAGCGGAGCCCGGCCAGTGGGTGATACACCCGTCTCCCGTATGTGGGCTGGAGCTAACCCCCTAGCAAATGGGCCAAAGGGGAAGGTGGCCAACTGCTGATCAATGCTCTCCAGGAACTGCAGCAGACGCCTCTGTTCTAGTTGCAATTGCCAGACTTCCCCTCGGATCTCCCGAATAGTCCTCCGCAGTGCTAAACATTCAGGGAATGAGGAAGGAGTTGCCCCCGGGCCGGTGTGGGACTGTTGATTTGAAGGCCCGGCCTCGGAGGCAATAGAGCTCGAGACCATCGCCACCATGTGGACGACATTGGCCGACTGATTTGACCGACTCCAAGCATGCGGCTGTGGTGGGTCGACTGCATGCCCCAGCATGTTTACCAAGCCTTTTTGAATGAGCTCTTCCGCTATGTTCTTGAAAATATAGCAGTCGCCGATGGTGTGACCCAACCTTCGGTGATACACACAATAGGTAGGATCCTCTGTCTTATCCACCTCTGAGGGCTTCCGCGGATCTGGCAGAGTGACGAGCTGCTCCTTCATACATAGATCAAAGAGCATCTTGGTATGCTCCTTTCTGAAGGAATAGGGCGTCTTCATGCGCTCCGCTAAGAGAGACGCGCTTGCCTTGGCATCAGGCTTCTTGCCATTGCCTTTAGATTTTCCTTCCCCTTTTTCTCCATTCGTCGGGGAAAAGTCGACAGCATTTACCTCCTTGCCGCTAGCCAGACGGTCTTTGGAGGACTTGCCTTTTGCAGAGGCTTGGACAGGGTGATCAGCGAAGAACATCTCAATCTCCGCCACCACCGTGTTGAGCTGGTCGAAGCTTCTGATGTTTGAGCCTAGAAGCTTTTCACTGACTTCTGCCGAGAGACCCCTGCGGCAGATGGTGATTGCGTCCTCAGGCGTCGGAGGATTATCGCAGCGCACGCTGACATCCCTCCATCGCTTGATGAAGTCCAATGCTGTTTCACCCATCTTCTGTCGAAGGGAACAAAGCTCTGCTAGGGCGACTTTGCGTTCGACCATTTGGAAGCGGTCGACAAACTTCTTCTACATGTCAGCCCAATCAGATACTGAGTTGGGCTTCAACCTGGAGTACCACTGGAAGGCGGTGCCAGTCAGAGACGTGGCAAAGTACCGCAGCAAATATGCCTCTTCCAGTGCCAGTTCACCCATGGCCGTCATGTAATAGGCCAGGTGTTCATGTGGCGAGCCCTGCCCATTGAACTTATGGAGTTTCGGGGCCTTCGGGCAGTCAAGCGGAAGCTTCTTGAATTGATGGTGGAGGGGATAAGGCACACTGTATAAATCAACGGTAGCCACTCCCTCCCCATGTTGCGCAAACTTCGCCTCTACAATGCGTTCAATCATTTGCTTCTGCGCCATGAGACTTTCTGCAGCAGGAGTAGCAGATGACCGCGCATTAACTTCAGGCTGCGGGACTTCGAAGTCCAGTGCCAATGGCAATTTTGCAGCAGTGACGGAGGCATTGGCTGCTGCTGGAATGGAGAAAGGCTGTTGATCCGCTCCAGGCGGTGTCGCCTGAGGCGGGGGAGGAACCTCCTTTTCGCGCAAAAGCGACTGTAGCAGGTTCTTGAGCTCTAGGTTCTCCCGTCGAAGCTCTTCCAATGTAGGGGCCCGTGGCTCTTCCCCCAGCTCTTCTTCATGCCGGGAGTGACTGTCCCCATCAACACTGTGGACGTCTTCCTGGCACTCTTCTTGTCGTGCCGGCTCAGGTTGAGATGTACCGGTAGCCGGCGCTTGTTGTGTTTGTGCCAGGCCTCGGGACCCAGACCTTGATCTCCTCGAGTATTGAAGAGGCTGATTGAGTTCCCCCGAGGTGCCTTCGGGCTGTTTGTCGCCGGAGGTGGCGTAACAGGTGAACACTTTGACGGTGTCATCGGTCACCTGGACCACCCGCTTTTTCTTGGGCGATTGTCGCTCCGGCTTGGGTGGCCTCCCAAGTCTGTCAAAGACAGACACTCGAGATGTAGATGCCTGAGGGGAGCGATCCTCCTCCGTGTGCGTGGAACTAGCCCATGGGGAGGTCGGCCGCACCTTCTTGCCGGCTCCTCGGCCCTTCTGCCCCCGTAGGGGCTGGGTTGTAAACCCCGGAGAGACCGAGGCTTCAGTGCTCGGCGGACTCCGCATCCGCTGAAGCTCCAACATGCAGAAGGGCTCTAGCACGCCTTATAATCCGGGCCTCCTCTTTAGTGACCCAGATCTTCTTCAGATGGAGTTGACGCTCCTCCACTGGGTTGCCCCCTATCCTTGACCGGGCAGCTCGTGGCTTGAGCCGTTGGAGAGGGCCCTGGGTTGCTGCCGATACGGCAAGCTCCTTCTTCCTCGCTCCATCCTCCCGAACTTGTCGGAGGAGCTCGAAGCGGTTGGAGGTAGGGATAGTCGGGACATGACGATTCCGTGGTAGGATCGGCTCGCCTCCATCGAGCCGGATGCGAATATCTCCGATGATTACAGTCTTGCCGGAGCGAGAGACAGCCGCTTCGGGCTTTGCCCCCTTGCGGCTACGGCGTTGCCCCCGTTGAGTAGGGGCGATGTTGGTGACGCCCACCGTAGGCACGGCGTTGCTGAGGCGGCGGCGCTGCCCCCGTTGAGCAGGGGCAGTACCTCTAAGGGTGGCCGTAGTAGGTTTGGCGCCGTTGCGACGGCGGCGTTGCCCCCGTTGAGCAAGAGCAACGCCAGCAGTGATTTGATTGACCGAGAAGACTCGGCCAGTAACCGGGGCATAAGGCCTGACACCTTCAGCCTTTGATGTGGCAGTCAAGGTGGCTCGACTAACTGTAGGGATGAAGGGCTTGACACCCTTGACATTTGAAGAGTTGACCGGATGAACCCGATCGAATGCTGCAGTAGAGGGTCTGGCGCCCCCGAGGATGGTCTCCTTGACCGGGCGAACCCGGCCAGTCGATGAAGCAGAGTGTCTGACACCCTCAGTGATTGGTTTCTTGGCCGAGTGAACCCGACCAGTTGATGGGGCCGAGGGCCTGACGCCCCCATTGGCAGCCTTGTTGATCGGACTAACCCGGCCAGTGGCTGGGGCCGAGGGACTAACACCCCCGACAGTTGTCTTCTTAGTCGAGCGGACTCGACTAACAGTTGAGGTTGAGAGCCTGGCACCCTCAGTGGTGATCTTGTTGACCGGGAGGACCCGGCCAGTTGCTGAGGTCGAGGGTCTGACACCCTCGACGGCTGTCTCCTTGACCGGGAGGACCCGGCCAGTTGCTGAGGTCGAGGGTCTGACACCCTCGACGGCTGTCTTCTTGACCGGGAGGACCCGGCCAGTTGCTGAGGTCGAGGGTCTGACACCCTCGACAGCTGTCTTCTTGACTGGGAGGACCTGGCCAGTTGATGAGGCCGAGGGCCTGACGCCCCCGACGGTCGCCTTGTTGACCGAGCGAACCCGGCCAGCAACTGAGGTTGAGGGCCTGACACCCTCGGTAGTTGTCTTCTTGACCGGGCGAACGCGGTCAGTCGATGGAGCCGAGGGCCTGACGCCCCCGACGGTTGTTGCAGGCACGGCTGAACTGGCTTCAGCCACAGGCACCACGCCCAAGAAGAAGGGCGAGCCGACGACTGCTGGGAAGTCGCCGAGTCCCAACCTGGCGTGGTTGGCGACAATCTCGGGGCCGTAGGTAACGGCGGCCATCGCTGCTGTTGTTGTTGGTGGTGGTGGTGGTGCGTAGCACGAACGCAGAAGGGCGCGAGCGCGCGACAAGCTCTCAAATGAGTAGCAAGTTGTACCCTCCACTTCCCGTCTTGTAAAAGGAAGAGGAGGAAATCAGAACCTCGAAGAGGGTTTTTGGGAACGACTCTGACAGAAAGAAGAAAGGCAGGAAAGGTCCCACCGGGCGTGCCAGTCTGTGAGACACGGAAAAAATCTAATCGGTTTTTATCGTAGATAAAATATAGATTTTGTTCTTTTTGAAAAGAAACATCCCCCTCTAAGTATAGAGGGTGATTCCGTGTGTGCGCATAGTATCAGACGATTTGGGTTCGGGTGCTGGACCTCTCCCCACTGACCGGAGTCAATGTTGACTTACATCGGCCTAACGTCCGAACACCTTTGTTTGACTGTCAAAGAAATCCCCAAAGTCTTTTACAGAGTTCTGAGGTTGAGGGCAAACTCTCTTGAAGAGCTCATGATGTCCACTCACTCACCACCGACCAACAGAAACAATTGAATTAGGACTAGGTCTGAGCAAAACTCTAGGATTTAGGAATGGAAATGCAAATATGCGGAAGCCGTAGGCATTTTTGAAGTAAAGAGAGATTTTCTGGACCCTGAGGGCGTTTTGATAATTTTACCAACCCAGGGGTATTTTGGTAATATTCCCAGGCCAGGGGCATTTCTGAAATTTTCTGGGCTGGAACGGAAGTAGGATCGAATTACAGACTCCTTGAGGCTCTGAGGCTCTTTCTGGAGGGTTACGAAGGCTACTAGGCCGTTTTTAGGTTGCAGGGGTATTCTGATAATTTTACCATACCCTACACAGACCTAGGGTTGGGATGATCTCTGAGTGTCGGACTGAGCTGACATCGTCCCCGGGCTCAAGAAGTGACAATGGCTTCATAGAAGACTCATATGTGTCAAGTTTGCCAAAGGGAGGACATATACACAATTTTGTAAAAGTCGGGGGCTTTCTTATAATTTTCCCCGAGGACATACATAAAACATGCTGAGTGCTTTTATAGTCCGAATGAGTACAAGGGTTGTCGGCGAGTTGTCGACTGTACAAAGATCTGCGCTAACGCGGGAGATAGAGGCGTAGCCCCAATTACAAAAATTGCAGGGTATAACTGCAAATTACAGGACTTGGGTCTTTTACGGTCCCGGGAAGGACGTTCCCGTAATTTCATCATTACGAGGACAGAATTACGTGCCCGGAACGTAAAGACTTACAAACATGGCCTGCTGAGGGACATAATTACAAACATGGCCCGCTGAGGGGCATAAACGTAAATATATCCCGTAGGGGCATAAGTATAAGACCTGGGGACTTACCCCACGCGGGCCGAAACAAACGAACGAAAAGCTCTGAATGCTAGATGCTCCGAGTGTGCTTGTACGTAATGTCAAGTCTCCAATTCCCAAGTCTGGACCTCTGGGGGTCTATTTATAGAAGTGGGAGAACCTCCCCGGGAGTGTTCGACCCCGTACGGGTCCAACGGGATGAAAATGACCCCAGGGAGGTCACTTTTTGAAATTTTTTTAGTATCCGCGCGCGAGAGAAGGACCTCCCCAGGGTGGGAGCCTGGGAGGTCCCCGGGGTCGCGCGACCGCCGGAGGAATTGCCCGGGGTCGCGCGCCCCCAGGGTCGCTGACCACGGGGAGGACCTGCCTGGGGTCGAGCGACCCCGGACGGGTCCGCCCGCCCAGGGGTGGCCCTGCGCGGGTTTGCCCACCTCCAGGCGGACCCGTCCGGGTGAGGCCGACCCCGTACGGGTTCCTCCGACCCCGGACGGGTCTTCCATCTCCAAGTTGGCCCATTTCTGCTCCAACTAAATAAAAGCGGAGGTGTTTTTACAAACAAAATTTGCTTCCAACAACCGCCCTCTGCAAGTTCACCCGGTCGGGCTAATTTAGAGAAAATCTCAGTCTCTTGCCGAGCTTGTTGGAGAGTCCTCTTGACGGCCTCTTTAAGACGCCGCATTGTCATAGAGTTCCCTTGAGCATCGATCTCCCCTCTCTGAATGAGGACTTCAATGCAATCTTGAACTTCTGGGCATTGCCGAGTGGGGTGAGACACCCTAGCATGATATTTGCAGTAACGGGGGTGACTCTTGGCTGTCTCATTGTAGTAGGATGGCAGCTCGTGCATCAGCACCCAACCGTCTTCTAGGAGCTTATCGAAAATCTTCTCAATGTCCTCCTTAGGGAAAGAACACTGACGAGAGGGTCGCCACCCTGAGTACCACAGTGTAGATTGTGGTGGCTGGGAACTGACTCCCTCTTCATGCGGCTCCGGGAGCTGGAAAGCTGCTGCAACATGTATGACATTGACGGAGAAATGAAAACTCTCCTGTACAGGCGGCTGCGGTGGGTCGACCAGGAATTCACCCATTTTAACCTTTCCCCGCCTGATTAAGTCTTCGGCGAGGTCCTTGAATGGTTCGCAGTTGTGGATAATGTGGCCAACAACTTCATGATATGGACAATAGCCCTGATGAAATGCAGCACCTAGTGTCTGATCTATGGGCGATGGGCTGATCAGCCCTGCTCGCTGGCATGCGAAGAAGATTATTGGGATCTTCTCCCAAGGGAAAGAGTATAACTTCTCCGACAGCTCGACTTGAAGTGGAGCCTCCTCGCCTTCCGGTGAGTCCTCCTCGTCTTCGGATGAATCTGAGGACTCTTCAGAGAGCCAGCTCCTGAGGGGAGCCCGACCGGTAGGTGATACACATGTCTCCCGTATGTGGGCCGGAGCTAACCCCCCGGCGAATGGACCAAAGGGGAAGGTGGACAACTACTGATCAATGCTCTCCAGGAACTGCAGCAGGCGCCTTTGTTCTAGTTGCAGGTGCCTGATTTCTCCTCGGATTTTACGAATAGTTCTCCGCAATGCCAAACATTCTGGGAATGAAGGAGGAGTGGGTCTGGGACCGCCATTGGGCTGTTGATTCGAGGGCCCGGCCTCGGGGGCGTTGGAGCTTGAAGCCGTTGCTACCAAGTAGACCACATTAGCCGACCGGTTCGATTGACCCCAAGCATGAGGCTGTGGTGGGTCGACTGCATGGCCCAACATATTTACCAAGCCCTTTTGAATGAGCTCTTCTGCTATATTTTTGAAAACATAGCAATCCCCGATGGTATGACCCAACCTTCGGTGATACACACAATAGGTAGGGTCCTCTGTCTTATCCACCTCCGCAGGCTTCCGCGGATCCGGCAGGGTGATGAGCTGCTCTTTCATACATAGATCAAAGAGCATTTTAGTGTGCTCTTTCCTGAAGGAATACGGCGTCTTCATGTTCTCCGCCAACCGAGACGCACTTGCCTTGGCGTCAGGCTTCTTGCCATTGCCTTTGGATTTTCCTTCTCCCTTTTCTCCATTGGTCGGGGAGAAGTCCACAGCATTCACCTCCTTACCGCTAGTCAGACGGTCTTTGGAAGATTTGCCTTTTGCAGAAGCTTGGACAGGGTGATCAGCGAAGAACATTTCAATCTCTGCTACCACCGTATTCAACTGATCGAAGCCCCTGATATTGGAGCCCAGGAGTTTTTCACTAACTTCTGCCGAGAGACCCCTGCGGCAGATGGTGATGGCGTCCTCCGGCGTCGGAGGATTATCGCAGCGCATGCTGACGTCCCTCCATCGCTTGATGAAGTCCAAAGCCGTTTCACCCTTCTTCTGCCGGAGAGCACAGAGCTCTGCCAGGGAGATTTTGCGTTCGACCATTTGGAAGCGGTCGACGAACTTCTTTTGCATATCGGCCCAATCAGCTACAGAATTGGGCCTAAGTCTGGAATACCACTGGAAGGCGGTGCCAGTCAATGACGTGCAAAGTACCGTAGCAAATATGCCTCTTCCAGTGCCAATTCACCCATGGTCGTCATGTAATAGGCCAGGTGTTCATGTGGAGAGCCCTGCCCGTTGAACTTCTGAGGCTTCGGGGCCTTCGGGCAATCTGGTGGAAGCTTCTTGAATTGGTGATGGAGAGGATATAGCACGCTGTACAAATCAACGGTAGCCACACCCTCGCCATGTTGGGCAAACTTCGCCTCCACAATACGCTCGATCATCTGCTTCTGCGCCATAAAGCTTTCTACAGCAGGGATCACAGACGACCGCGCATTGGCTTCATGTTGCGGCACTTCAAACTCCACCGCCACTGGTAATTTTGCAGCAGTGGCGGAGGCGTTGGCCGCGGCTGGAATGGGAGGATGTTGTGGTTCCGTCCTGGTAGGTACCGCCGAGGGCGGAGCATGAACCTCCTTTTCGCGCAGTAATGACTGCAGGAGGTTTTTCAACTCTTGGTTTTCACGCCGAAGCGTTCCAGCGTGAGAGTTTGAACCTCTCCCAAGATCTTCATGTGCGGGGTTGCTATCCCCGTCGATGCTATGGACGTCCTCCTGACGCTCTTCTTGCCGTGTCGGCTCGGGCTGAGATGTCCCAGCAGCCGACGCCTGCTGCGTCTGCACCAGAATCCGGTAGACCGGCCTTGACCTCCTCAAATATTGGAGAGGTTGGTTGAGCTCTCCCGAGGTGTCCTCCGGCTATTTGTCGCCGGAAGTGGCGTAACAGGTGAACACTTTGACAGTGTCATTGGTCACCTGGACCACCCGTTTCTTCCTAGGTGGTTGTCGATCCGGCTTGGGCGGCCTCCCGAGTCTGTCAAAGACAGACACTCGGGATGTAGAAGCTTGAGGGGAACGATCCTCCTCCGTGTGCGTAGAACTGGCCCACGGGGAGGTCGGCCGCACCTTCTTACCGGTTCCTCGGCGCCTTTGCCCTCATAGAGGCTGAGTTGTAGACCTCGGAGATGTTGAGGCCTCCGTGTTGGTCGGGCTCCGCACATGCCGTAGATCCGACATGCGGAAGGGTTCATCTGGCCTTGCGCGCCTTATAATCCGGGCCTCCTCCTTGGTGACCCAAATTTTCTTCAAGTGGAGCTGACGCTCCTCAATTGGGTTGCCCCCTGTTTTAGACCGGGGAGCTCGGGGTTTGGGTCGCTGCAAGGGACCCTGAGTAGCCGCCGATACGGCGGGCCTCTTCTTTTCCGCTCCGTCCTCCCGGACTTGCCGGAGGAGCTCGAAGCGATTAGAGGTGGGGATGGTTGGGACATGACGGTCCCGTGGTAAGATCGGCTCGCCCCCGTCGAGCCGGATGCGAATGTCTCCAACAATTATAGTTTTGCCAGAGCGAGATGCCGCTGCCGCAGGCTCTGTGCCCTTACGGCTGTGGCGTTACCCCCGTTGAACAGGGGCGGCACTGGTGACGCCTGTCATAGGTTTGGCGTCGTTGCGGCGGCGACGCTGCCCCTTTTGAACAGGGGCAGTACCTCTGGGAGTAGCCGCAGTAACCTTGGTGCCGTTACGGCGACGGCGTTGCCCCCGTTGAGCAGGAGCGGCGCACACAGTAATCTGGTTGACCGAGAAAACTAGGCCACTTGATGGGACAAAAGGTCTGACACCCCAGGTCCGTGAAGAATTGACCGGGTGGACCCGGCCGGCTACTGTAGTAGAGGGCCTGACACCCCCAACGATAGCCTTGCTGACCGAGTGAACCCGACCAGTTGATGAAGTTGAGAGTCTGACACCCTCAGTAGTTGTCTTTTTGGCCGAGTAATCCCGACCAGTTGATGAAGTTGAGAGTCTAACACCCTCAGTAGTTGTCTTCTTGGCCGAGTAATCCTGACCAGTTGATGAAGTTGAGAGTCTGACACCCTCAATAGTTGTCTTCTTGGCCGAGTAATCCCGACCAGTTGATAAAGTTGAGAGTCTGACACCCTCAGTAGTTGTCTTCTTGTCCGGGCGGACCCGGCCAGTTGAAGGGGCCGAGGGCCTGACGCCTCCGACGATAGTCTTGGTGACGGGGCGAACCTGGCCGGCTGATGAGGTTGAGGGTCTGACACCCCCTGCGGCTGTCTTCTTGACCGGGAGGACCCGGCCAGTTGAAGGGGTCGAGGGCCTGACGCCCCCGACGGTTGTCTTGGTGACCGGGCGGACCCGGCCAGCTGCTACAGTAGAGGGCCTAACACCCTCAACGGTGATCTTGTTGACCGGGCGAACCCGGCCGGTTGCTGGGGCCGAGGGCCTAACACCCTCGACGGTTGTCTTCTTGACTGGGCAGACCCGGCCAGTTGATGGAGCAGAGGGTCTGACGCCCCCGACAGTTGCTGTATTGGCCGAGGGAGCTCGGCCAATTATTGAGGTTGAGGGCCTGACACACCCAATGGTGGTCTTGTTGACCGGGCGAACCCGGCCAGTTGCTGCAGTGAGGGGGTTGACACCCTCCGTAGTTGCTGCTGCAGGCGTGGCTGTGCTGGCCTCAACCACGGGTACCACGCCCAAGAAGAAGGGCGAGCCGACGACTGCTGGGAAGTCGCCGAAAACGAGCGGGGTCGCCAGGTATCCCAACCTGGCGTGGTTGGCGACGATCTCGGGGCCGTAGGTAACGGCGGCCATCGTTGCTGTTGTTGATGGTGGTGGTGCGTAGCACGACTGGAGAAGTGCAAATGCACAAAGAGCTCTCAAACGAGCGGAGAGAAGTGCCCTCCTCTTCTCGTCCTGTAAGAGGAAGAGCGGCAATCAGAACCTTGAAGAAGATTTTGGGGACTGACTTCGACAGAAAGAAGAAAGGCGGGAAAAATCCCACCGGGCGTGCCAATCTGTGAGCACAGAAAAAATCTATCGGTTCTTTTTATCGTAGATAAAATGTAGATTTTTGTTCTTTTTGAAAAGAAACATCCCCCCCATCTGAGTAGAGGGTGATTCCGTGGGTGCATATCATATCAGACGATTTGGGTTCGAGTGCTGGACCTTTCCCCACTGACCGGAGTCAATGTTGATTTACATCGACCTAACGTCCGAACACCTTTGTTTAACTATCAAAGAAATTCCAAAATCTTCTACAGGGGTTCTGATGTTGAGGGCAAACTCTCTTGGAGGGTTCACAATGTCCACTCACTCACCACCGACCAACAACAAAGACTAGGTTAGGGTTTTAACTGAGGCCATGTTTGGGCAAAACCCTAGGGTTTGGGAATATGAAGATGATTTGGGGGAAGCCATAGGCATTTTTTGAAGTAGAGGAAGATTTTCTGGACCCCGAGGGCGTTTTGGTAATTTTACCAACCCAGGGGTATTTTGATAATTTTTCAGACCAGGGGTATTTCTGAAATTTTTAGGCTGAAATGGAAGTAAGATCGGGTTCCTGACTTCCCAAGGCATTGAGGCCATTTCTAGAGGGTTTTAAGGGCTCTGAGGTCATTTCTGGGCTAAAAGGATATTTTGGTAATTTTACCACACCCTATGCAGATCTAGATTGAGGTGGCACCCCGAGTGTCGGACTGAGCTGACAACACTTCAGGACCGAAGGAATGCCAAGGGGCTCCATAGAATGCACACATCTGTCAATTTGACCGAAGGAAGGGTATATATGCAATTTCTAGAACTCGGGGGTTTTCTTATAATTTTCTCGAAGAAAGTTGAGTGCACTGAGGAGATTTATAGCCCCAAATGGGTACAAGGATTGTCGGCTAGTTGTCGACTGTACAAAGATCCGCGCTAGCGCAGGGGATAAGGACGTAGTCCCAATTACAAAAGATCGCAGGATGGAACTGCAAATTACAAGACTTTTGTCTTTTACGGTCTCGGGGAGGACATTTTTGTAATTCTGTCATTGTAGGGACAGAACCGTATAACTTAGTCGTCCCGGCACGCAAAGACTTACAAAACATGGCCCGCTGAGGGGCATAATTACAAACATGGCCCATTGAGGGGCGTAATTATAAAAATACCCCTTAGGGGCATATCTATAAGACCCGGGGACTTACCCCTCACAGGCCAAAACAAACAGAACTAGTCTTCTCCGGATGCCTTCCGTGCGTAATTGTCCGTGTTCTCCTTGTTGTCCTTCTCGATGTCGATGTCTCCACTTGGACCCTTGGGGGTCTATTTATAGAAGGCGGGAGGACCCAGGTTGACAAAACCGTGGAGAAATCCTTCAATTCTGTCAGGGTGGGGTGCAAAAACCCCTATTTCTATCAAGGTGGGGTGGCAAAATGATTTTTTGACCCCTCTGCACCTTTTTTCTTTTTGGTTTTGGCGCACGGGAGAATAACCCAAATGACCCCTCTGGCCAGAGGGGTGAAATGAAGAAAATCACCCCGGTTCTGACAGGGTGGGGTGCAAAAACCCTTTTTTCCGTCAAGGTGGGGTGGCAAAAAATGTTTTTGACCCCTCTCCCTCATTTTCTTCTTTTCTTCCCCTTTTTCTTTTTTAAAGTGGGAAGGCCCGGAGTGGGGGGTTAACCGCGCGGGACCCCGGAGGGGTCACGTGACCCCGCTGGGGTCCAGCGGGGTTAACCGGCCCCACCGGTTGACCCCGCTAGGCCAGCGGGCTCGCGCGGCCCCACTGGCCTAGCGGGGTGGGGGCGGTCCCCCCTCTCCTCCCCGGTATCCGCCTTTTGACTCCTCTCGGCGCCGTTTTCCTCCGTTTCTGTCAACCTGGGTTAAGGAGAAATATATATTGCTCCTTGGGGGCCCTCCTCTCACCGCGTGGCGGTGGTAGCTTGGTGGAGACTTGCGTTGAAGCGGAGGAGCGTCTTGTTTGGTCGTTTGGTTGTGCGTCGCCACGTAGGGAGGAATCTCTGCGTCCGTCTGCGCCGTGTGATACACTTGTTCGGCTACCCTGACGGGTTCGTACGCATACTCTTCCTCTTAAATTCCATTGCTGCGACGCCGATTATAATTGTATGGTTGGGCCGATGGACCCTAAATCACGGAGATACTCCGCAATTTGACGGTGTTGACGATACGCCATCTTTCCGTCGACTGTAGCATCACAAAATTCCCGAAAATATTTCGAGAACAATTTTGGGTGCAACAGTGTACCACCACAATGAAGCCACCAGGGTAAAAGTCCAAAGTTAAAAATCGCGATGGCTTTTACCTGAGGCAGCTATGCCCGCCGGGCTAGGCCCGAGAGAAGATCCCTCCTCCGGGACTGTAGAAGAGCTATCTACAAGCATCGATCCCTTTTCGGTGGGCGGCACAGGTGTAGCTGGTCTCTCTGCACGTGAAGCAAAGAATGGAAAGTCTTAACATTCCCGTGACACTAATAATCACAATGTGCACTTTATAGTGACGAAGACATACCAGTCTCTACAGGCAGCTCCTCCTCAGCTGTAGCTGTGTCGACGCCTGTCGTGGGCTCCATAGAAGGAAAGATAGCTGAAAGAAGACACCAGCACATAAAATGGTGATCAATATGATAGAGGAAGGAAGTCTTGTTGAATGAGTGGCGCAAGTTCTTAGTCCTCTGTGTCCTGGAGTTGGTGGCTCAGTGGAGGCCGTGGCCTGGTCCTCAGTGTCTCGCTCCTCTGTGGGCGTCTGGCCCGAGCCTGCCGTCATGTCAACCCCTGTGAGTTGGTGGGAACGCCTCTCCTCCGGAGGATCGTCAGCTGTTCGAAACAGGGGCATTATACAATGTCAATATGCAGCAAGGCATGGCGGAGGGACTGTACAAAATATTTTGTGCATACCTAAAGCCAGCACCTCACCAGACTCCACAACATCGGCAGTACCTGCTGATAGCCCCACGGCTAGGGAGACGGCCCCCCCATCAGAGACTTCGACCCCGGCGATCGGAGCCCTTATATCCTCGTCATAAGTTGGCAGGTCAGCGGAGGACCCTGTTTCCATAAGCCTAGAGACCTCATCCAAGGAGGAGGTCGTCTGTGCGGCTATGTAATGAGCGATAAAAGAAGTCAGGAGGGGAGTTTCATAACTCTATGCATGAAGAAAATCTGGCCTTAAATTACCTGGGCTCATCCTGATCTCTACCTCCTCGGAAGAACTCGAGGAAGAGGAAGAAGAGCCCTCGCTGGAGGGGGTACTGGAGGTCCCTGTACTCGATGAAGTACCGGAGCTTCTCCCACTGGAAGAATCTGATGGCGAAGAAATCTCCTTATTTCCAGGAGACTTTCCCCCTTCTTCAACGACGGGGACAGTAGGCTGAGCTCTGACAGTCTCTGTGACAGGCAATATAATATTAGCCAAGGCACATATTTCTCTCTATTTGAAAGAGAGTAGAAGAAGGGTTATGCAGGGAAAGCATTTACCTGAATCCTGAATAATGGAGGTCCCTCCCACATCAAGCGCGGGAGAGTCGCCGGTCACAGGCGTATAGTCATCGGCGAGAGGGTCCAACCCCTCAATGTCCACACTAATATCAGGAACGGACTCGTCCACCTCCAACCCCGCCTTTGTGAACTTGTTCTCGGGGCGGGGAGAAAAGCTCACGGCAGCCCGAGTCTCAGGAGGAGCTGCATCAAAAAACAAAAGGAGGGGAAAATAGTCAGGCTACAACATTACATAGACGGGTTGTAGTGTTGATTTGGAAATAAAAATTCCCTTGCCCTTACTGGAAGTTTCTATCGGGGTAGGACATGCCTCCTCAGAACGCAGACGGGAGGTGGGCCACAGGTCGCCCTCTCGGTCTCCAGCTCGGGGCCTCTTCTCACGAGCATGAGCCTCTGAACCACTGGTGTGCTCTGCAAATGATAAAAGATTGCATGGAGTCAGCATCTTGAATGGCAGAACAAAAAAGAGAAAGGGCAGGGCTAAGGAATTTAGCATATACCTGGCTCCCCGATGAGTCTCTCGAGTTTCAGAATAATTTGCTCGGATTTTAAGCCAAGCGCCCGAGCAACCTTATTCACAATCGCCAAGATGGTATTGGGGGGTGGCAGCCACCTCCAAGTCTGAAATGTATTCTATGGGGCCCGCGCAGCCCACAGCATTGATGATGTGGGCCCTCCAGTCAGTGAAGGCACTACCTACAAACGTCCCCTCTGGAACAGCCTCAGATAGCTAGGACTTGGTCTTCAGACCACAAGAGGCCTTCAAATCTTCCCACCAGGAATACGGCGCTGAAGGCCCAGGGGCTACTCCTTGGCGAGCAGACCGAGAAGTATAAGCTGCTGTCGGTGTACTCCTCAGGGGCTTCAAAGCCCCGGTGTACTCCTCAGGGGCTTCAAAGCCCCGGTGTACTGGCTCCTATCGACAGGAACAGGAAGTCCCTCCTCCCTCCAGCGGGTCTCTATCTCATGAATAGCTCTGGCAGCTCCAGAAAAATGAGATCTGACAAACTCAGGAGCTAGTGACAAGGGAGACAGGTCTTCCTTCTTCAAACGTTGCTCCTCGGCAGCTCGAATAGTGTCGGCTCGCTGCCTGAAGAGGTTGCTGACTTTAAACCACCAGCGCGCATAGTGTATATCAAAGAAGCCTCTGCGTGTCTGCTCTGGAACAGGGTACTCCTCTTTCATGCCACGGAAGAGAAAGCTATGCCATGAAGCTGCTACCAGGTGTATGTCCCTCTGCCGGTACTGCCGAAGTGTCAGGGGAAAATCTGCATTTGGGGGTATGGCCTGATCATACCAGAAGTTCCTAGCAAACCTGTGTGGATAGTATGGCTCAAGAGCTGCTGTGCTGGAACGGCGGTAGACCAAAACTCCGGGCCGTATACATACAACCCAATCGGCCAGCGCATGGAGGGAAGGCAGGGCCCAAGAAGACAACCTGCAGACAATAGTGTCACCCTGCCGCTCCGAGTAGGGACGGTACGAGCGAGAGCTGTGATCAAACTCCAGACTCTCATCCCTCCTAGTATGGAGGAAAGACAAAGCACGGCGGGAGCTGGCAAGCTGTAAAACTGCATCTTGGTCCGGGTGACCAGCAAAAGCAAAAACCAGTGGTGCAGGTGGATTGTCTATTGGCGTCCTCTGTGATAGCTCTGGCAACAGCAAGCCGGCCCATGCACTCAAATAATGGGTAGGCATCAAGATGTGCTTGTCTCTGGGCGATGAGTGTGAAGTCAGAGCTCCAAAGCAATGGTAGATATTCGCCAGCGCGGCCGGAGAAATAGCAACCCTGCGTCCACAAGCCAACAAACATGTCGGGTAGATCACCTCCGCCCGTAGAACTCCCTCCTCTCCATGAGGGATCACAAAGCTGGCCAGCCAATAGGCCAAGTAAGCCGCCAGGTATGTCAACGGCGGCAAATCCCTCGAGTTCCACCCTTGCGTCGGGGCAGGCAGGTGGCGAGGATGTGAAGCAAATCAGAGCTCTATCTCTCGGCACTGCTCCCAAGTCATACCTGAGGAAGCAAATTCCTCGTAAAAGCAATAAGGACCACTGTAAAAGTGTGTGAACCAAGCATTCAGGGTCACCCTCGGTGTCCGTGCAGCTCTCTCCTTGCCCACAAGGGCCAAATCTCTCCAGGTCTTCATCAAGTACCTGAAGCAGTAGGGCAGCAAGTATCGACTTGAGCCGTCTGAAGCACTCAGATGCATGTCGTCCAGATTCAACTCCTCGTATGGCTGTCCGCAGACAGGGAGGCCAGAGATCCTGTGGAAGGCCCACAGGTCCAGTGAAGTCTCTCCCTCTGCAGTCATAAAGGTGTTCCAGCGCCTATTGAACGTCTCGGCTAAGGCCTGGATCAACCCTGCATGGCAAGGATATAAGTACAAAGCTGCTGTCACTGCATGGCGTATACCTGCCCTGTCAAGTACTGCTCTGTAGACTGTCAGTACACCCCACAGCCACTCTGTGGCACCACGGCGGTAGCAGTGGGAAGGAGTGACGGACCACCTCCCATACCAGCTGGGGGCCTTCTGGGCCAAGATCCGCGCCAGTAAACAGTCATGGTCATAATCATCATGAGCAAAAGCCGCGCCAGAGGAAGTCAGAAACATCCCGTCGATGGAGACGTCCGCGGCCCTATGATGCCTGGCCAGATGCCAAACGGCTGACGAAGATGGCACCGCTCGGACGGTGAAACTGTCAAATTCCCTGAAGAAACCCAGGCTCCTCTGGTCAGGGTACTACTCCTGTCGCACAAAGCCCTCTGGGAAGCTCAGATAGGAGAAACTACAAGTCCCATGCATGCTGTCCCGTCCGAGCAATATGGCCCGCTCGAGACGGCGTCTCTCCCCCGGCAGTCGAGAGTCGTCGGCCTCTACTCCAGGTGGCACAAAGCTTTGGATGAAAGGCAGCAGATGCCTATCCAATGGGAAGTGCGAGGGATATCCGCCCGAGCGATCGTAAACATAGCCTCCGTGCCGCCGAGTAATCCGGGAGATATCAACAGCGCCCTCAGGGGTAGTAGTCTCTTCTGTCGGGCCCTCCGCGACCCAAGTAAACCCGCGGTCTACTACATCAAAACTCTTTGAAGTGATGCTGCGATGAGGGAATGGTGGCATAGGCCTATCCGTCCTCCGCACATAGTGGTCGTCAGAACCGCTGATCTTGGATCTCCGGGAGGTCTCTCTGCTCCGGCTAGGACGAGCCATGTCTGCAAGATCTGCAAAGCCAATACCGGAAAGACAAAAATCAGCAATGAAGCCCAGTCGAAGGCTAGATTAGTCAAGGGACAGCAACAAAGTTACTAAGTAGTCCTACAAGACCCTTCGTTCCGTCAGGGAACTCAGGGATAAGCAAAATTCATGGAAGACACGGGCCACCCGTCCCCCTCTTGCCTCCAGCGTTGACGAATGTCCCGTGGGGGGCATTTGTTGCACCCGAGATTTATTCCAACCAAAACTGGCATGGCTGCCATATTAACTCGCATTGGTCGAGGTCTACAAATATTTGGCGTATCGCCTCTTCATGGAATATCTACACACACGGGTTTAACACGGGGCGTATCGCCTCCCCCGTGGAGTACCTCTATACATTTAAGGCTTCATAGCCTACCTATTGCCGCGATTACAGACCTCTCACAGCAAAAAGGGGTGGACGAGAACCGGGCTATACCCATCACGATTGTCAGGGTCGTGTGGTTCCGGGAAAAATCCCTACGGGATGAAATCTCCCTCTTTTGGACGTATACGTACGGATAAAAGAAACTCATATAAGAAGACGGAAGACAGAAACGAAGGTCTACGCACCGCAATCGAAGTCCCTCGCACGTGTACCACGAAGTACGGACAACAACAAATCTCCCCTTCGCGGCCTACGGCACGAGGAGAACGACGAACGAACAAGAGGAGCGCGTCTTCCCTTCTCTGGCGAGCAAACGAGACTCCAAAGCCCCCCAAGGTCCCTATTTATTGAAAGCAGGCGTCGGAGAGACCCATCCGGGGCCCGGGGTACCCGCACGGGGTCGCCCGTCCCCGGACGGGTCCGAGCGGAGGCGGGCAGGCCCGCGGAGGGCCGCCCGTTGGCAGGCGGACCCGCCCGCGGTCGCGCGACCCCGGGTGGGACCCGCCCAGGGTCAAACAACCCGGGGCGGACCTGCCCGGAACCGTGCGACCCCGGGCAGGTCCCTCGGGGCCGCGGGACCATGGGCAGCCCCCCCAGGGGCCGCACGACCCCGGGGAGGTCCTCCCGGGGGCCGCGCGACCCCGGGGAGGTCCTCCCGGGGTCGCGCGACCCAGGGTGGGGCCCGGGGACCTCCCACCCCGGGGAGGTACTCTCTCCCGCGCAGAAACTAAAAAAAAATTTGAAAAAATGACCTCCCCGTGGTCATTTTAACCCCATTTAACCCATACGGGTCCGAACGACCCCGGGGAGGTTCCTACTTCTATAAATATACCCGTAGGGTCCAGAAGGAGAGGATCTACACAGAGAACTACATACTACAGCCTACGGAGCACACTCGGAGCGTTTTCTTCGTTTGTCCGTTTGTCTTGGCCCGCGAGGGGTAAGTTCCCGGGTCTTGTATATGTGCCCTTATGATGGTATATTTGTAATTTTGCCCCTCAGTGGGCCGTGTTGTTGTTTCTAAGTCCCGGGACGACTATGTCTGTATGTCATATGCTTCTGCCCTAATAATGGGAGAATTGCATAAATGTCCTCCCCGAGGTCCGAGAAACATAAGAGTCATGTTGTTTACAGTCATACCCTGTAACTTTTGTAATTGGGGCTACGCCCTTATCTCCCGCTTTAATGCGGATCCTTGTACAGTCGACAATTCGCCGACAATCCTTGTACTTATATGAATTATAAAAGTACTCAACATACTTTATGCATCTCCTCGGGAAAAATTATAAGTAAATCCCTCGGCTTCCAAAATTGTGTATATATCCCTCCTTGGGCAAGATTGACACATGTGAGCCTTCTATGAAGCCATTGTCACCCCTTTCGCCCGAGAACATCAGCTTAGTCCGACACTTAGAGGTCACCCCAACTCCAGGTCTATGTAAGGTATAGTAAAATTACTAAAATACCTCTGTGACCTAGAAATGACCTAGTAGCCCCTAAAACCCTTCAGAAAAGCCTCAGCGTCTCAGAAAACTAGGAACCCGGTCCTACTTCCGTTCCAATCCAGAAATTTGAGAAGTGCCCCTGGCCTGGTAAAATTATCAAAATACCCCTGGGTTGGTAAAATTACCAAAATACCCTCGGGGTCCAGAAAACTTCTCTCTACTTCAAAAATGCCTACGGCTTTCGCATATTTGTGTTTCTATTCCTAAATCTTAGGATTTTGTTCAGACCTAGCCCTAACTCCATTAACATGTTGGTGGTAAATGAGTGGTCATGGAGAGTCTCTCGAGTGAGCCTGCCCTCCACATCAGAACCTCTATAGAAGACTTTGGAATTTCTTTGACAGTTAAACAAAAGTATTCGGACGTTAGGCCGATGTAAATCAATACTGACTACGGTCAGTGGGGAGAGGTCCAGCACTCGAACCCAAATCGTCTGATACTATGCGCACCCACGGAATCACCCTCTACTCAGATAAGGGGGGGATGTTTCTTTTCAAAAAGAACAAATCTATATTTTATCTACGATAAAAAGATTAGATTTTTCCGTGTCTCACATTAGTGTACCATCTAGTGGGTTTATGAGGGTCTTTCTCATAGACCACTGGGACAAGGGAATTTTTATCCCGTGTATTTATTGTAATTCTGGCCCATATATATATGATAGTCTGAGGAGGATCTGCCGTATGTGTTAGGCCGCAATCCTGTTCCCCATCAGAGCTCTCTCTCCTTCCTCCCTCTCTCGTCTCAAACTTCTTCACAAACAAACAGAGATGGAGAAGTTGTC
Source organism: Amorphophallus konjac (assembly GCA_022559845.1). NCBI lineage: Eukaryota > Viridiplantae > Streptophyta > Magnoliopsida > Alismatales > Araceae > Amorphophallus > Amorphophallus konjac. The sequence goes on along the minus strand of CM040118.1, from coordinate 330,018,090 downwards.
ACTAGTTTGGCATTCAGTTATGTATGTTGGCAACTTTAGCATCCTAGTTCCAGATCAAGCAAACTCAATACTCAGAAAGCAAAGGACCTAAGCCAAGACAACTTAAAAACAAAGAAAAACTCACAATTCTGGAGTTCTATGAGCAACTCTTTGTAATTGATAAGTTCCAACATGACAACACAAAAAAGGTTTATTTGCAAAGATACCCCTAGAATCTTTTGTATATCCCTGCATTCTTTATATGGTCATCTATACCCTCATAACCAGTAACATTATTTCAGTTATATTCCTCTGGTTCTAGCACCGTTGGAATTGAAGGAATATTCCATCAAAACCATGAGTGTAAAATACAAAATTTTGGAGGGGTAGACAGGACAATATAAAAGATTTTAGAGGTATATATGTCATGCTTTCTATTTTATGAGGAGACTAAATAAGTATATGCCAGTCTTCTTTCTAACTCATCTATACAAACAGTAGCTGACAAGGCTACAAATGATGGAATATGGTTTACTATGAGGGTATATATGATAATATAAAGAATATGGGGATGTATGGTATAATATCATAGATTCTGGGGCATACATGTAATTATATGTATAAAATATGGCAACTTCAAATGCAACAAAACATTGAGTATCAAAGTGTAACTGCTTTCAAATCCAAGGAATTTCTAAGGCAAGCTTAACCTGCCGTAAGAAATTCTTTACTGGGTAGGAGATCCATCAACTTGAAGACCTCTTCACTTGCCCCAATGGACTGCATCAAAGATGACCAGTTATCTGCCATCCGCCATGTCGCATAAATCAACCATTCAGAGTACAATATAAATTTGGTAAGTTTCTCTGCTGAAAAATAGCCTGCCATCATAGATGCTCCTCCTATCAGCACAGCTACAACCTATAAAGATATTTTTCAAAGCACCAATAACATAAAATTTTCTGCAAATGAAAATAGATATAATAAGATTTTTCAAAATTGGCAATATTCGCTAAGGTAAAATGCACATCAAAAACCCCATGTCAAGTATGGCCAAGTGAGCCAAAGAACCTTGTCGAATGCAATGAAAGTGAATAATCACACCCTTTTTTTCTCATCGAATGAGCATGCACCGCTTTCTTAAAAGCTTTGTGTTAGTAAAGGTCTGAGGTTTCCATACGGTTTAACCAGCACGTGGTCTTACTTCTTTAGAGTTTCTAACATTATGGAGTCTTTTCAACGTCTCACAAGATGTAAATAAGTTCACAACTGAGAACTGGCAATGATTTTAAGAAAGCTACCAACAAAGATTTAACAGTATATATTTGTGGCGAACAAGAACAAATTCAGTAAGAGATACATTGAAAAATAATCAGGGAAACGGATACAGCTTCTAGGTGCCCAAACACAGCATGATTAGTTGTACATTTTTTGTTCTGAAATACAGAGATTTATGGATTTAGTTGCAATTTTGAAAAGGACAAACTATTGCTGTGATGCATGCAGTGTGCACCTCTACAACCTTAGTCCAAATTCATTTTAGAGGTTCTCTTATAAGTAAAGGCGTTAACCTTAATCCCCATATTTGTTCTTGGATACACTTGTTAAGTGACACATGAACTGATAGCAGTAGTCCAGTAACTTCAACGTCAGAAATATCAGATACACACTGAGTTAAACAACAATCAAATTAGATAACCCACAAACAGAAAGACTGACTAAGAAAACTACAGAATGCTAACATTAACTAAGACAAACATTGTATCAGGTTCTACAGAAGTGGCAAGACCTAGAGGATCATATAATGACATATAATCTTTAGGATAAACAAACCTGGGTAGAATGATAAAGAAAATTGAAGCTTAAATTCCAAAATCCATGAGCTACACTTTGTCTCAAACATATATCAGCCAAAATGTTTAGCTGTCTTATATATCTGTCAAAATGGAAGGACAGGGAGTTAAAATCACCGTTAAGGATGAAGCGTTAGCTACATGAAACAGAGAAGAGTAGCATCGGTAATTGCCTTTTAGATTCTTGCTTCTCTGTTCCAAAAACTCGAACTGTCCTTATCAAGGAGAGCACCTCTTGAGCAACCTTAAGTACATCATATAAGAAGTTATAATATTAAGAACCTACAATGTACAGAACATTTAGAAGTAAACATCCAAATGTAATAAATTTTGCACCTCATTGGCACTTGCAGTTACATCTTGAGTTGATTTTGCTGCCTTTTTCTGGTACCTATCCAGTGGAATAGGCGAAGTTGATGTAGTAATTGAAATACCAGGAGAGATAATATGGATGATATGCTTTTCTGAATATACCACTTTCTGAATAACCAAAAAACAAGGTTTCACTTCTCTATCCCCATGAAGGATGGAGACTACCCATTCTTACTCTGTTCTGTGTGTGTTTTGTGTGATCTTTCAGTTTCCTTTTTCCTTTTCCTTTTCTTTTTTGGAGGGGGGAGCAGATCAATGCAACTAGTCAATAACAAATAGTGTAAACATTGCCTTCTCGAGTAAAATTTGAAACAAGTAGCACAACAATTTGGGTTCCAAAAAAATTGCCATTAAACCGCTTTTGCAGCAAGACATTTGAATAACGACTCAGACAAACTCAATTTGACCAGCTGGCAGTAAATTGTACATGAAATACAAATCGTCTTCCTAAAAAGTTAAAAACAACATATTCCTTTTGTTTCTGAAAGCATTGACTTTTAGGTTCATGCCAGATTCAAAGACCTACTGATAAGGCTAATCAGCCATATCCTCACCACGATTAAGGAAACCCACACACAGTTCAATGATGGTTTGGGATATTGATGAGTCGAAAAAAACACCAAGAATAGACCGCATAAATTGATTTTTGCAAGAAAGAAAGGTGATCAGACTATTTTTCCAAAAAAAATGACTAAAACTATTTTCCAAGGCTCCCAGCAAGGTAATGGTGAAAATCATCTTCCACCAAAAAGGTGGCCAGAATTATTTTTCCAGCAAAGAAAAAAGGGGCGGAATTATTTTTCTACCTGGGAAGATTTTTCTGGAAATTATTTACAATAAAAGATGCTAAAAAGATATTTCAGAAATTAGTTTGCAGTAAAAAGTGGTGCAGAAATTATTCCTCACCATAAAAGATTTTTAATGAAATTATACGTTGCAAGAAAAGCCTAGAAAAATATTTCCCCAATCTAAATAATTTCCACAGGAATTATTTGCAGTTAAAATCCTACAAAAAATGTTTTCTAGGCTGAAAGAATTTTTGCATAACTATTATTGCCAAGAAAATGTTTCAAAAACAGTCTCACATGAAAGAGTCTATTGCAGATATAATTTTCAGCAGAAAGAGATGGCAGAAATTATCCGGAAAATAACTTTCACAACAAAATTGTCACAGAAAATTTATTACATAAATTTTACATAAATTATTATTGCCAAGAAAATGTTTCAAAAACATTTTTGACAAGAAAAAGCCTATTGCAGAAATTTTCAGCAGAAAGAGAGCAAAAATTATCTGAAAAATAATTTTCCCAACACAATTGTCACAGAAAAATTATTATGCACCAAAAAAGCCTCACATGAAATTAATGTTCAACATATTAAAATCTACGAGAATGGGGACAAGAAGAAATGGTTCTAATTGATTGACAAAACATTCCTAAAAGTAGTAGCTTCTAGTAACTAGAGTGACGGGGAGTGAGACTCGTGACGGATGGGAAGCGACACTCGTGACATCAGACGACTGACTCGATTGGCGTTACGCACGATGACACTATTTACATGGACGACGATCGGAGTCATATTAGCATGGCCTATAGTACCGTCGGTACCGGTACGTACTAAGGGGTACGTCTCGGTACCGACCCGACCAAGCCGATATTGGCCAGTACCGGTACCAATACCTATTAAGAAAATTTAAAAAAAAAACGAACTAGGGCCAGTCTGGCCCGATTTGTTCCATCGGGACCGCCCGATTAAGGGGGTTCCTCAACTCACGGGCTGCACTTTGCACATCCCGTGAGTTGAGAGCCCAAGCCTTCCCCCCTTCCTCCATTCGCAAGCCCACCCCCTCCCACAGTTGCACAGGATTGAGTCAATTTCTCAATTACAAAATATCAAATTTCACTACATCATTACCTCAATTTCTCAATATGTCTTAGATTGTGTTCAATCATGTTAGATTTTACATTCTATTAACTTTTCCCATTTTTATGATTTTTTACATTTTTTTCAATTTTTACGCCCGTGTATATATGTACACTAATATAGGGGGGCCAACCAAGGATGGCAGTTTCAGTTTCGGTTTTGGGTTCGGCCCGAAACTAAATAAAATACTATTTTTTGCAAGAGAGTTGGCGTCCAATTTCGCCCGGTTGGTTTCGGATCGTCCAAAACCGAAACTGATACGTGTCAAAACGTATCGGTTTCGGCCGAAACTGTCATCCATGAGGCCAAATGTCAGGCGGTACCATACCGGTACCGACCAGTATGTACCGATACTAGTACCGGTACCAGCCCTGACCAGTACCAATTCCGATTCCTGTACAACCTTGCGTATTAGCATCATTCTCATTTTTATTATGTACTTTTTCTTTATTTGAGTAGGGTCTAGTAATTTAAAGTTGTAGGATTAAGTCTCTAATTTTTGTAAATTTTATTGGGATCATTTGGAGCGAAGTTCGTGTCTTTCTATTTTTCTGTAATTTTTGGTGCGATTTTCGCACTATTTCTTAAGTCTAAAGGTAAATTCGTACAAGAGGTCATGTTAAAGAGGGTTAGCCTAACTCCTATAAATAGTCATGGAATCTCACTTTTCAAATTAATGAAAAATTTACAATTGCGATTTTACATAAATCTTTCCCCTTCTCTGCAATGGAGAGGAGAGAGCCTTCAGAGGAGATAATCCTCGGTGGTCCCTACAAAAGGGAGGGTGCGAAGCCTACACCCACTCCTCTATCCCGAACCCTAGGTGGTCCCTATGAGAGGGAGGGCGCAAGTTTGGGTATCTAAAAATTCTAAATGAGAATTTTGGATGCAGGATGCCTTAGAGCTGAGAAATGAATGGTCAGGTAAATAAAAGCTCAAGGCACAAGTATGTAAATAAATTTTTTTTTCCTGTCATTTTGCATGTTTAGTCTTGACACGTAGATAGTGCATCATAAGTTTACCCATTTTGTTCAATAAAATTCTGTAAACTGAATTGCTTGTTTGAAATGATGATTTATCCCCCATGGTGTAAAGATGAACATATGAGCTAGATTAATTGCTCACACCCTGCTTGACCTCTGGCATTTCAAATGGTCTAGAGTAGAAAGACAAGTCATGCTTGCCCGGAACTCTTACTATACGTGAGAAGGGTCTAAGATCAAAACCTCCGCCGTGCACCAGAGATCAATTATTTCAACTAGTTAATTCATGAAAAAACTTGTTTTGCAGATGTTGTTGATATAATGATGAGTTTAATTCTTGCTACCAACCATATGAAATTCTTAGATATTGGTTTTGATGATGCATACCATGGCTGCATTTTCAACACATTATTCATGTCAGCATTGTTCTAAGGGGGAGTCTAGCAATTGGCATCATCATGTTGCATTCAGTTCAAAATCAATTGTGAATGATTTGTGTTTGCATTATCTTGTGATATCATGTACTTCTATGCAAATCATGTTTAGGAAGACACAAAAATGTGCAATCATCATGCAGCATCTTCATTGCATTGTGCATTCACATAAGTCTTAGGCTGCATAGTTCATTACCAACCCATGCATGCTTTGAGGGGGAGTCAACATCTAAAGCCAAGTTTCATGCTCCCTTAGAATAAAGCTATATCAAATGGATATAAAAAGTGCCTTCTTAAATGGTTTGATCAAAGAAGAAGTCTATGTGGAGCAGCCCCCTGGCTTTGAGAATTCAAACCATGCAGATTTTGTATACAAGCTAGACAGGGCACTTTATGGCTTGAAGCAAGCACCAAGAGCTTGGTATGAGAGACTAAGCTCGTTCCTCATTGAAAAAGGGTACACACGAGGTAAGGTAGACCAAACACTTTTTACCAAGAAGCAAGGTAAGAACATCTTGATTGTTCAAATTTATGTTGATGATATTGTGTTTGGTTCTACTAAATCTGAAATGTGTGAGGAATTTGCTAACCTCATGACTAGCGAATTTGAGATGAGCCTAATGGGAGAACTCCAATTTTTTCTCGGTTTGCAGGCCAACCAAGGAGAAGATGGGTGCTTCATAAGTCAAGCCAAATACATCAAGGAGCTACTGAAAAGATTCAACATGACAAGCTGCAAAATAATTGCAACTCCTATGAGCACCACAACATCACTGGATTCGGATGAAAATGGTAAATTAGTGGATGCAAAAATCTATAGAGGTATGATTGGCTCCTTACTTTATTTGACTGCATCTCGACCAGATATCCAGTTTAGTGTTTGCCTCTGTGCTAGATTTCAAGCTAGTCCTAGAGAATCTCACTTGACTGCCGTCAAACGTATCCTTAGATATCTTGCCAGAACTCAAGATTTGGGATTGTGGTATCCGTCATCATGTGATTTATCTCTTATTTCTTATTCTGATGCGGACTACGCTGGATGCAAGCTGGATCGCAAGAGTACTAGTGGCTACTGCCAATTTCTGGGCGGGTGTTTAGTTTCTTGGGCCTCCAAGAAACAACACTCGGTTGCCTTCTCAACTGTAGAAGCAGAATACGTTGCTGCGGGGAGCTGTGGTACTCAAGTGTTGTGGATTAAACACCAACTCCAAGACTACTTAGTGGATCTTGGTTGTGTCCCAATTCTGTGTGATAACACCAGTACTATCAACCTTGCAAAAAATCCAGTCCAACACTCTAGGACCAAGCATATTGAGATTAGGCATCACTTCATTAGAGATGAGGTCTTTAAGACAAGATACAACAAAAAACCCTCGCCTCCCATGGAGGCGCGAAGCTGAGATCCCTGGTTTCTACATGGAGGTTTTAGGGGGGCCCTCAGTGGCCCCCGCTGCGTCCCCCACGCTGGCTCCGTCCCATCCGCCTGCTCATTCGACCTTTCTTTCTCCTGGAAATGGCTGTTCCTTTGCTGAAGTTCTCAAGTCGTCCATGAAGCCGCCGGATGTCCACGGAATTGTTCATGAACCAGCCTTGACAGATGGAGGAGAACCCGCTGTATTCTTCAATGCAGAGGAAATTTCGGTGTCGCTCAAACCATTCGATTTCTCCTTGGTGGCGCGAACGCCTCATGGCAGGCCTGCCTTCCCAGAGATTAGAGCTCATCTCACAAAACGCTGTGGCTTCAAGGATGATTTTGTAATCAGTGCTCTCGACACCAGGCACCTTCTTCTCCACTTCCGAAACCAGGAGGATTATTTGAAGCTTCTTCTGAGAGATTCGTTGTTTGTCCATGGCCGGTTGTTCAGGTTTTTCAAATAGACAATGCACTTTTCCCCAAATGAAGATTCCCCCATTCTTCCGATTTGGATCTCCTTCCCTGGGCTTCCGGTGAATTTATTTGTTGAACCCATTTTAAGGTCAATTGCTGGGAACATTGGAAGAGTATTAAAAATTGATCCTTCAACTTTGAATGTGACTAACACAATGGTAGCTCGTGTCTGTGTTGAACTGGATGTCACGAAGGATCAGCCTCACAGATTGTGGATTGGGATTCCGGGGGGTGGAGCTTGGCAAAATGTTATCTATCCTGTACTTCCCAAATTTTGTTCAGGTTGCTCCAGATTAGGCCACTCATTGGATGACTGCAAAGTCAAAGGTCTTCAGAGTACAACAAAAATGTTCCTGTTCAAGGCCCCTCTGGTCCGATACAAAAGTCCAAAAATGTCTGGAAACCAGTGGTATCTTCAAAGAATGTGCTTGCTAGAGATGTTGCTCAAGAGGATGTGATGCATACTGACCAAGGAAATGATGCGATGAATATTTCTCAATCTCTTCAGATTTCTGATAAATTGGCTGAGAATGTCATGGGTATGTCAGTGCATAAAAATGTAGATGAAAGAGATAATCATGCTGCCAATCCCAAATTGATGGTCCCTGCATCAAATCTGAACATTGTGGATCGAAATTGTCAGGCCAATTGGATTCCTGATATGAGGTGTTCAGAGTTTATCAATGAAAAACCTTCATCTAGTTATGTTGCTCCTTTTCTTATGGAGCTCCCTTCAGGCCAAAAGTCAGATACCATTGGAGTCATTGCTCCTGTTCCTGAATTAGCCCTTGTTGAATCCAGTTGTTTTCGGCCGGATCAAGAGGTTATATCTAATTCCTGTGATATCCAACATCGGCACCAAGTTGATTTGGTTGCCAAAAGACAGGTAATTGCTAAATCAGCTGAAACTGATAATGTGAGAGTCCTTTTTCAGGATCGATCGGGGGTCATCACCAGATCCATGACAAGGTCAGGTTCTAAGGGTAATTTACCTGTCTCTAATTCCTCATGAATTCTATTATCTGGAATATTAGAGGTATAGGAAATGATATATCAGTAGGGAGGGTTAAACATTTCCTCAAAACTCATAAAATTGATTATCTTGCCGTTTTGGAACCAAAAATTCATGTCAGAAACTTGGATAATATCTGTAGAAAGCTGGGGTTAAACAAAGGTATTGCTAACAGTGCAGATATGGCTCATATTTGGTTTCTTTGGAGGGATCCTTTGGATTTTGTGATTGTTTGTAGAGATGACCAGCAGATCACTCTATCTCAGACTAGCACGGCCTTACCTACTTTTCACATATCCTTAGTTTATGCTAAATGCACTTCTGCTGAGAGACAACTCTTGTGGATTTCTTTACGCTTGGTTCACTCACAGTTACATGGCCCTTGGCTAGTAGCAGGGGACTTCAATTGCATACTTAATGTTGATGAGAAGCTAGGTGGTAACCCCCCTAACCTGGCAGCTATTTCAGATTTTAATAACTGTGTTGCTGACTATGAGTTAATGGATGCTGGATATTTGGGATCGAAATATACTTGGCACAATAATCAAACTGGAGGTAGAGGCATTTGGGCAAGGCTGGATAGGGTTCTTCTCAACGCTGAGTGGCTGAATTTGTTCCCCATTTCTGTCGAACATTTATCAAGAGAAGCTTCTGACCATGCTCCATTATTGGTTAAAGTTTTAAATCAAAGCAGATTAAAGAGTATGTTTTGTTTTCAAAAAATGTGGACAATGCATGATAAATTCCTGGCTGATATCCAATCTTGTTGGCACAACAGTCCCCTGGCTTCCTCTCCCATGACAACTCTATATCTGAAACTCAAGTATCTGAGAAAAATGTTAAGGATTTGGAATAAGCAAACTTTTGGCCATGTGCATTCAAACCTGATGGAAGCAGAAGACTCGGTCCTTAAAGCAGAGCACAATTATGATATTCACCCCACGGAGGCAAACTTCCAAATCCTAGAGGAGGCTAAATCTCTGCAATCGGATAGGTTGCTTCAAGAAGAATGCTTTTGGAGACAGAAATCTGGTATTAAATGGCTGCTGGAGGGGGACAGAAATACTAGATTCTTTCACACCTCTACCATGGCTAAGAGACAAAATTTTCGCATTTCTCAGCTTCGAAATTCTGCTGGTTTACCCACTTCAGATCATGAGGAAATGAAAGAAATTGCTGCATCATATTTTCAAAGAGCCTTTACTTCTCAGGATCACTATATAGCAGATGATTCTTTGAACTGCATTCCCTCCCTGGTTACTCAGGAAGATAATGACATGCTCTGTGCTATTCCCTCTGAGTTGGAGATAAAAGATGTGGTTTTCAATCTATCTGCTGATAGTGCACCAGGGCCCGATGGGTTCACAGGTGCTTTTTATCATAAGACTTGGCCTCTAATTGCTAGCCTTGTTGTGACTGCAGTCCAAGAGGCATTTAGCACCCAGCAGGAATTCCCTAGAAGTGTGACTTCAACTCTTATAGCTCTTATCCCTAAAAAGTCTAATGCTGAAGACATTTCAGAATTCCGCCCCATTAGTTTGTGCAATTTTTTCTACAAGATAATCTCTTCCATTGTTAACAAAAGGCTAGCTTTGATTCTTCCTAAGATCATCGCTATGGAGCAGTCTGCTTTTGTAAGGGGTAGACACATTGTTGAAAATATTGCTTTGACTCAAGATCTGATTCATGATTTGGGCAGAAAAACTAGAGGCAACAATGTCATTTTTAAACTTGATATGGCAAAGGCATATGACAGGTTAGAGTGGGATTTCATGTTTGCTGTTTTATACAAATTTGGTTTCAGGCTACCTTTCATTCAGATGCTTGAAAAAATGGTCAAGAACTGTTGGTTTTCAGTCCTGTTAAATGGGGATGCAGCTGGTTACTTTAAGTCTTCCAGGGGTGTGAGGCAAGGAGATCCTGTTGCCCCCTCACTATTTATTATTGTTGAGGAGAGTCTTAGTAGATCTTTAAAGCTCGCCCATTCCAATGGCTGTGTTAAATGGTACCAAGGTCCTCGGAGATGCCCCCCCATTTCACATCTCTTATTTGCAGATAACACCTTGATCTTCAGCAAAGCAAACATTGTTTCAATCAGAAATTTACTGAAAGTGCTCAACACTTATGAAAAGAGCTCGGGTCAACTTATCAATGTTAGCAAGAGTGGTTTTTTTCTACACCCCAAGATTCAGGAGTCTGCTGCCACTCGGATTCATAATATCACTGGTTTCACCAGGCTAAACTTTCCTCACAAGTATCTTGGGCTGCCTCTGGTTCTTGGCAGAAATAAAAAAATTTATTTTGCAGGCATTATTTCTTCCATACAAAAAAGAATATCTGGCTGGAAATCAGGGCTTCTATCCCAGGGTGCAAGGCTAATTCTAATAAAGCATGTCTTATCCTCAATCCCCATTTATTCCCTCTCTTCCTCTCCCTTGCATTCAGGAACACATCAAGTTCTCGAGATGTCTTTTGCAAACTTCTTCTGGGGCAGCTCCCACTATGGTAATAAAAGGCACTGGAGATCTTGGCAGAACATTTGTAGGCCCATCACACAGGGAGGACTTGGCATCATGTCCCTCAGACATATGGAAACTGCCTTAAGAGTTAAGATGCTATGGCAGGCTTTGCACTCTAATTCCTTGTGGGCCGTCCATTTCAGAGCTAAGTATATTGGTCAGACCCATCTTCGAGAAGTGCATTTCAAAAACATGAATGGTTTCACTAGAAGAAGCTGGCTCAAGGCAAAAAACATTATCCTTCAAAATAAAAAGGTGGTTGTCGGAGATGGAAACAGCACAAACTTTTGGAATGATTTTTGGATTGGTGAACACTGTCTATCAGAATTTGTTCCTGATAACATTATTCCAAATCCCAATGTAACTGTGAAAGATTTTTTGTCTCATCCATCTAGTGAAGATTCTGATTTGCTGAATAGGTTGGTCCCTTCTCATATCAAATCAGCTATTGAGAATACCACACTGACTCAAGATTCTGATTTTCAAGTATGGAGTCTGTCATCCTCCGGAAAATGCACAGTTGCTTCTTCTTATCAGATTCTGGCTGATAATAACAACGGTCAGTCTACTATTATGTGGGCTCGGTTATGGTCACAATGGCTGCCAACCAAAATATTTATTCATGTGTGGAAGATCTTGCATAACTGTCTTCCTGTTGATTCTAATATCCAGAGATTGGGGATTCCTTTATGTTCTAGATGCTCCTGCTGTCAGATGCACCATGAAGAAAATATGAATCATCTGTTTCTCCAAAGTGAACTTGTTGTCTACATCTGGTCCCATTTCAGAAGTGCTGGACTGCATCTGGAAGGCAACTCAATTAGAACTTTCATCTTGCAGATAACTAACAGAATCCTTCCTAAATCAGGTTATGGACATCTTATGCTTGCAGTCATTGGGTATGGTCTATGGGACATATGGAAAGCTAGGAATATAGTAAAGTATGAAGGTAAATCTATATCATATTCCAGCATTCTACATCAAATCATTTCCCAAGTTATATAGAACTGTGCGGCTGCTAATCTTAAGGAATCGGACAAGGAAAAAAAAGAACTTATGAAGTCTCTGGGCATTGCTGTTCAGTCTCCTAATGCTCCTCAGCTGAAAAACATTAAATGGATGTGCCCCCCTTGGCCCTTCCTTAAACTCAACTCTGATGGTGCTTGCAAACAAAATGGGGTCTCTGGAGGAGGAGGGGTCATTAGAAATTTCAAGGGTGATGTCATTCTAGCTTACTCTCACTACTATGGTCAGACCAACAGTTTAATTGCAGAGGCTAGAGCACTTCTTGATGGTATCAAGTACTTGCATACTATCAGTGATCGGCCTGCTTACCTCGAATGTGACTCTCATATTCTTGTCAGGATTATCAATAAGGAGATTCACTGTCCATGGTCTATTCTTTCATTTGTTCGTGATATCTGGAGATCAACTACTCAGCATGACAGGATCAACCACATTTATAGAGAAGGGAATAAAGTCGCGGATTCTTTGGCCTCGTTAGCTTGTAATTCCAAATGTAATATTTTTTTCTCTTTTAATGAGCTACCCTCTATTATTAAGGGAGAGGCTCGGTTAGACAAGCTAGGCTTGCCTAGTATTCGAGTGATGTAACTTCATCTTTTATTATTAGCAATAATATTTACCTCCTAGGGGTCTGATGGTAGAGTGGCTCATCTCCTTACCTCTGGCAAGGGGAGCATTCTCCCATCAAACTCTAGGCAAGGTTTTCTGGGAAAAAAAAAATGAAGTCTTTAAGAAAAACTTTGAACTGCATTTTGTTGATACACTAAATCAGATTGCTGATATCTTCACCAAGCCCTTGTGTAATGACAGGTTTACAACACTCAGAAGGGAGCTTGGTCTTTGCAGACCTCAGGCTAATAAAAATTGAAATGATGATCTCCTTCAATTTGGTTGTGTGTTTTTGTTGATTGGTATCCATGCATTGTTCATCTGTAAATATGTCATTCTGCATATGGTGTAGCATTGCATGTAGTTACATAATAAAGTGAATTCATGTTCACGATGCATTACATGTGGTGTAGCATCATTCTTGCATGGCCATGATATATTAAATGATGAAGTGTGGAAAGGCAGGTTATGCTTGTCTAGAAACACTCACCATGCGTGAGGATACACCCGCCAAGTACCATGCATGCGTCACTGTCGCATGTAGGCCATACAGTAAGGGGAAGTTATTTCCTTGAAGCATTCATGCATATGTTTCATCTTCATTCTGTTACTCTTAATAAGTGTACAACCATGGGCCGGGTCATGCATTTCATATCTGATCATTCCCCTTGATTGCAAACATAACTCCTTGAATGCATTCACTGCATATCCTTAGGGGGAGTCTTGCTACTTCTCTAAATCTCTTGCAATCTGAACTTCAATGGCTTTCAGTCTGACAATGTGATCATGAAACAGACAGAACTTTGGCGTAAGAGCATTCTATTATATGAACTGATGATTGTCCATCAAATAAAATGGTTCAGATTTAATGATTTCCTTGAAGTTCTGATATAATTTTTGAAATCATCTATGTTCCATGGTGTTAATAGACTTTAACTAGAGATTGCATGTTGTGCCTTGAATGACTATCCTGAAATCTGAAAATTCAAACTTCATGGCAACCTTGGTGATACACTAAAGCTTAGTATTGTTTTTAAACACCTTGATGAGCTGGAATTCCTGACAGTAAATTTGACAGAGCAATGATATTGTTGCACGGAGAAATATGGCACGTCCTCAAAACAAGTGACGAATGATATGTCATGATGTGCCCCTGTTATCTCTGTCTTAATTAAATCGGACTATAGGCAGAGCAATGGCATAATTGTTGAGAAATATATCTCCTCATCAAAAAAATGAGGTCAGATATGTCATGAGGTGACATTGCTATCTCTGTTCATTTCAAAGCATAACAGTCAGTCTTACCAAATACCTAGGAATACTGACATCTAAACAACGTGTATTCTTACTGATAGAAGGCATGTACTCGACTCGATTGCTCGTAAAATATGAGTCATGTGCATACAAATGCAAAAGATCATGAAAACAGTGTTGAAATCATAAAATTCCATGCTTTAGTCATGCTTGTTTAACCTCAATACCAGTTTGAGCTATTCCCGACGAAGTTATTGAATATGAATGTGTACGATAAAGGAAGGTTGAACATGGTTATGATATACAACTCTGGTTCACTTTTATTAAAACATGGATGTGGATGGTTTTCCACTTCTGTTCGTGATCTCAGATCTCATTAGCTTTGAACCATGTAAGTTGATCAACACAAGCTTCAGATTTGTATAATGGGCGGCTCTGCACCTCTGTCATTTTCTGAACTATGAGATACATCAGACTGTGCTCTTTCAATCCTCTCCATCTCTAGACTTGGTTTAAAACCCTTTTTTGTTGATGTCAAAGGGGGAGAACACCTTTGTGAGTCCTAAGCTTGAGCAGCTGCATGTGTCATGAAATTGCCTACCTCTACCTTATGCATTCATGCATCATCACACTATGCATTCATGCATGTGTCATGAAATTGCCAAGTTTTTGTGCTATGTTGCCATATAATGACTCACAATGTTGCCATCATCAAAAAGGGGGAGAATGTTGTGGCCCTGCGGTCATTTGACAATTTGTAGTTTTGATAATGCCTAACACTATGAGTCATTTAACTCCATGACACTATGAGTTCGCTTATGAGTCTCATTCTTAGATGGTTGATGCGTTCTCTTGACAGATAAATCTATAGGAGCAAGCCATCCAAAGTTGAAAGTCACTCAAGATGTAAGTGCACGGAAAACAAGGCAATGATGAAAATCCCTTCAAATCGCTTCTTTCATATGTGAAGAGTCACGGCTATCAGAACAACAGGCTGGCTTCAAGAAGTGCTGACACTTCTCACAGAAGTGCTGACACTTCGCACAGAAGTGTTGACACTTCGCACAGAAGAGCTGACACTTCAGACACCCTGGCACCCATCGACACTTCATCTGGAAGTGTCGACCTGTCTGCCAAACAGAATGCATTGTAAACACAGTGAAGCTGAGAAGTGTCGACACCTCATCTCGAAGTGTCGACCTGTCTGCAAAACAGAAGCATTGTAAATGTTGTGAAGCTGAGAAGTGCGACCTGTCTGCCAAACAGAAGCAGCTATTGTTGACTTCGTGTTTCTCAACGTGGGCAGCCCCTTTTCTTGGATTTGTTTAATCCTAAAGTCACCCAATCCCCCATGATTTGTGGATCTGGTCTGGGGCTTGTCTATGAACCATTCAAAGAGATATAAAAACAACACAAAGAGGGTTAGAAACCCTAATGAACAAAAGGGAGATCAAGAGAGGCTAGAGGAGGTTGTCCAAGGGAAGAAGAACAGGGTACTGTAGCCGTGAACAGTACTTCGTGCAGAAGTTCTTCATCCATTCCAAGGTGTTTCAAGCTCATATCCAAGCTAGCAACTTCCAAGGCAGTGTAGAAGCAAGCAAGGCTATCAAGGTGATCCAAGGAAGCTCATTTCACAAGGAAGAAGAAGCTATTGCTGCTGAATCAAGAGGAGAGCTTTGCAAAGAAGAAGAAGCCTCTGTTGGTGATCTACATCGTGTGAAGACAAGAAGAAAAAGAGGGAGCCCTTGCTAAAGCATCAGATTCACCTCCTTCATTTCAGACAATATCTTTTCGATTCTAGCATATCTCCATATCTTGTTTGAGCATTTTCATCTTGTTCTCTTTTCAATTTGTTCAAGCTATTGAAACTGTGAATCGTCCCTACCGCGGTTAGTAGGAAGGCAATTGGAAGGTGCTCCAATCTGTGGTGTTGTCGTCCCTACCGGTGGTTAGTAGGAAGGCAATCGGAAGTTTTCCGATCTGCGGTTTGGTGCGCTGCACTAGTGAAGCCTCACCGGGTTTGGTGAGGGGTGGACGTAGGACTGGGGATTCAATCCGAACCACCTTAAAATCTCGTGTGTTGTGATTTGCTTGTGGGATTGCTTTGTGCTAGATGCATGCTTAGGTTCAATCCTTGTTTTACTTGTTCATTCTGCTAAGTAAATCGTTGTGTCCTTCGTTAAGCTAGTTATATTCCGCTGCGATTTTCTTTATCTAGCTTTAAAGAGGGGTGTTCTGCGAAAAGAGGGGCAGATCTATTCACCCCTCCCCTCTAGATCCGCCATCCACTACTCAACAGTTAATTATTGATCTACCTTTGACCTGGTCTCACATCACGGATCCATACGCGGTCAAGTCATGCGGGGGTCAAAAGGTGGGCAGCGCCCCATCATCATCAGAGCATTATCCCATAATTTGGGGTCGACTATATGAATCATGTTCCGCCAAAGAATTCTATCAAGGGGGGCAACTCCCCATGGTGAGAGTTTTACATGTATTTTTTTTTTGAAAGTGGGTAGTATGTACAAGTAGAGGCTGCTGCACCCCAAAATAGGCAACCCCAAAAAATCCTATACAAGAACAAGCCACACAAAGGCCGTGTGGAACAACCTATCTCCCCAGACAACCCAAAAGAGGCGAAGTAAGGGCATTCACATTAGATAAGATAGCAGCCCAATCCCTTACTCTATCACAAACAAAAGAAACAAGAGTGTTCTCGGCACAAGACTCCCTCCTGAAAATTCGATTCTTCCTCTCCCCTCCCAGCGTCCACAAAGTGGCATGAAGGATAAGCCACCACACCGTCCCGTAGCTCCTGATGGGCCAAGGCCTACCCTAGTGCACGAAGAGGTATTGAACATCACTGTGTATGCCGATGATGGAATGGGTCCTCCTCGCCAGCTCCCTCCACACTCTCTGAGAGTAGGAACAACCTACAAATAGGTGATAAAGGGTCTCGTCGTCCTCCCCACATAGACAGCAGGTGGGTTGAATGTCTGACAGGATCCGACACAACTTGTCACGAGTCGGTAGCCTGCCATGGGAAATCCTCTATGCCAAGAGCTTGACCTTCAACGGGCTCTTCAGTCTCCACACCTGATCATGCTAGCTGTGGTGAACCCCTCCATCAGAAATGATGGCATCAGCTGAACTAACTGAGAAGGAGCCTTCCTTTTCCCACCTCTAAACCCACCTATCCTCACTGTGAGGTTGTGGATGAAAAGGTAGGAAGAGAGAAAGAAGGTCCCGAAGCTGCGTCATCTCCTCGAGTCACAAGTTCCTTCTGAACACCGATGCCCAAGCGCCTCCTAGCAGAAGGGAGTCAAAAGCCTGACAGACTGCCCCGTGTGGATCCGTTGCAACTACAAAGAGGCTTAGGAACAAAGCCTACAAAGTGAAGTCTCCGCACCATATGTCCTTCCACAAAGGCTCATGTCGTCTCTTACCAAACAGACTCAAACACAGGAGATAATAACATCCTTGCAAGAGAAGATATCGCGCCAAAGGGGAGAAGTCCTATGTATGGGAGAACATGCCAGGTCTCAAACTCTCCTCCTATCAAAGTACCTCAACCTGATAACCTAAGCCCACAACCCCTCCTCTCCAGACCCCAACTTCTATAGCCACTTACATAACAGAGCCAAGTTGAAGTCCCTAACATTCTTGATCCCTAACCCCCCTTGCACCTTGCATCTAGTCAATTTGCCCCATGCTATATCATGCCATCCTCTACATCTCCCCCCACTGCCATGCCAAAAAAATCTGCACTGGATAGAGTTAATCTTCTTCACCACCGTCTTCGGAATCCGAAAAATGGAGAGAAAGTAAATCGGAAGACTATCCAACATACAGGACCAATCTGCCACAATAACAAAGTGCTCTAGCCTTCCACCCCGCCAACCTGGAGTCATACTTCAGAATGATGGGCAGTCAATCAGTACAGCAAATAGAGCCTGGGGTAAGAGGGAGGCCCAAGTAAGAAATGGAGAACTAGAGGACCCTGAGTAGGTCGAATGGTAAAGGACAATGCATCATGGTAAGGAGGTCCCGAGTTCGACTCCCGGGAGGGGCTTATCTGGCTCACATTTAATCCTCAAGACATGTGAGCCCGGGATTTGCTAGCCTTGCTAGGTTCTCTGTCATCCAAAAAAATAAAAAAATATATATCTGTAACTGACCAATCTTATAGCCCAACAAGCTGGCCACCTCTCAAAGAGGCCCATCTTCCAAGTTAACCCCAACCAGAAGGCTCCTGTTGACAAGGTTGTCAGTTTCGGCCATAACCGATACGAAAATGAGGCTTTTCACTGTAGCAACCCAACACTTACTAGGTTTATCGGTTTCGGGCGAAACCGATATTGGTTTCGCCCGAAACCGAACGGTTTCGACCTGAAACCGTCCGGTTTCACCCGAAACTCACGTGAACTCCCCTTTAGCGAGTTCACTTGGTGTTCTTTTCGGGGAGTTTCGGCCGAAACCCCCTCCCCTCCTTGCTGTGCTGCTGCTACGAACGTGCTGCTGGTGTTGTGCTGCTGCTGCTGCAGGCTGCTGCTGCGCAGAGCTGCTGCTACTACTGTCGGCAGTTGGAGCCTGGAGGTAGCCGCAGGGGGCTGCTGCTGCTGTGCTGGCCAGGGCCGCGGGGGCCTACTGCTGTGGAGTGTGGACCTGTGGTGGCCTGGGCCGCGGGCTGGCGGGCTGCATTCTGCCTGGCTCACTGCGCCACTGTGGAGATTGAAGCGTGAGTAGTTTTGTCGAGGTAAATTTGGGATTTTTTTTGTTTTGTGTTTTTTTGGTTGGGTTGTTGAAAGTTTTTTTGTTATACGTTAAATGTTGTGTTGTAGGTTAATTTTAATCCATGATTAACTTTTTAACACTTCAAATTAAACCCTAATTACAACCTTAAATTTGGGGCTTTTCTTTAATTAGGTTTAGTAAGTGTCAATTGGGCTCAATTAAGCTTCATTGACTAATTTGAAGCGGGAGCCTGCTGGTAATTAATTCTTATGAAGGGTGATTAGGTTAAAATTGTTACTTAAGCCCTAATTACACCCTTAAATTTGGGACTTTCCTCTAATTAGCACTAGTAACGGTCAATTGAAGCACAATTAAGCTTCATTCAATAATTTTAAGCGGAATCATACTGGTAATTAATTCTTATGAAGGGTGATTAGGCTAAAATTGTTAATTAAGCCCTAATTACACCCTTAAATTTGGGGCTTTCCTCTACTTAGCATTAGTAAGGGTCAATTGAAGCTCAATTAAGTTTCATTCAATAATTTTAAGCGGGAGTATGCTGGTAATTAATTCTTATGAAGGTTGATTATGCTAAAATTGTTAATTAAACCCTAATTACACCATTAAATTTGGGGCTTTCCTCTAATCAGATTTAGTATAGTTCAATTGAAGCTCAATTAAGCTTCATTCAATAATTTTAAGCGGGAGCATGTTGTTAATTAATTCTTATGAAGGGTGATTAGGCTAAAATTGTTAATTAAGTCCTAATTACACCCTTAAATTTGGGGCTTTCCTCTAATTAGGTTTAGTAAGGGTCAATTGAAGCTCAATTAAGTTTCATTCAATAATTTGGAGCTCTATCATGTTGAATTGCCTTTTTTTCATTGTACTAACAAGAGAATGTCCTTGACTGTCTTAATGCAGCATCATGCCTAGACATCAACAAACACAGGAGCAGCAAGGGCAGGAGGATCCGGGGTGGGCCCACCTGTCCTTAGTTGATGCTAAGAGAAGAAATTTGAAATGCAATTATTGTGGTAGGGAGATACATGGCGAAATTACTAGAGGAAAGCAACATTTGGTAGGGGTAAGAGGAGAGGTGAGACAATGTGACCACTGTCCCCGAGAGGTGCGAGAAGAGATACGCCAGTGCCTTCTGGGCAAAAAGGAGATGATGCAACAAAGGGCTGAGGATGAGGCTGAAATTGTTGAGGAGATTTCTGGCAGAAGAGTTAGGAGGGATAATGATGAGGAAGGCACTGAGGATTCAGATTAAGAGCTGACTGAAGCAAGGGAGCGTGAACAAGCCGCTCGAAGGAAAGGGAAGGCACCATGGGTTCAGGGACCTACGAAAGTACAGCTGCACGACGTCCTGACATTGGTGCTACCCCACAGACGCAGAGAACAGGCCCCATGGACAGCTATCTCCACAGAAGGCCCCATGCTGTACAACCTAAAATCAAGTCTACATTGAGAGGGGTAAAAAAATCAGCATAAGTTACAGGGCATGCATTTAAAAGTATGTACAAATGATTTTTTCACGCAGGTGTCCCTGCACATGCAGCTGAAAGTGAATATTTCCAACCTATGCTAGATGCCATAGCAAATGCTGGCCCTGGCTTGAAGGCCCCATCACGTCGAGACATATACGGGTGTGGCCTTGAGAGAGAGGTTGAGGAACTCCATGACTGAGTTGAAAGCTTCGAGCATATATGGATGGAGAGAGAATGCACTATTATGTGTGATGGCTGGACTGGTACCACGAAGAAGTCCATGATTAACTTTTTGGTCTATTGCATCGAAGGTACAGTATTTGTAAAATCTGTAGATGCATCAAACTATGAAAAAAATGCCAATTATTTGTTTCATTTGATGGATAAGATGGTAGACCAAATTGGAGAGGACAATGTTGTCCAAGTAGTGACTGATAATAAAGCTAGTTATAAGGCTGCAGGGAAGAAATTGATGCAGAAGCGCAGTCCCTTATATTGGCTCTCATGTGCTGCACATTGGCTAGATTTGATTCTGGAAGACATTGGGAAGGACAATCATGTGAAGAAGACAGTTGAAAGGGCACAAAGGATTACCCAGTATACTTATGGCCATCCTAGGATATTGAACATGTTCAGGGAGCATGCAAGTGGGGGGGGGGGGGGTCGAGATATCATCCGTGGAGGGCCAACCAGATTTGCTTCAAATTTCATTTCTTTGGAATCTTTGCACAGGTATAAAATTGAACTCAATTCTTACTTCTTT
The DNA here is from genome assembly GCA_022559845.1 of Amorphophallus konjac. Classification (NCBI taxonomy): domain Eukaryota; kingdom Viridiplantae; phylum Streptophyta; class Magnoliopsida; order Alismatales; family Araceae; genus Amorphophallus; species Amorphophallus konjac. Next base: position 329,997,248 of record CM040118.1, on the reverse strand, counting down.
ATCCTTATAGTTATGATCCGTATTTGATTCAAATTTCATTTCTTTGCACAAATATAAGACTGAGCTGAAAGCTTTCATGTACCACAATGCCCTGCGGGAATACATCGACAAGTCTAATGTTGATGCTCAGATGGAATATTTGGATGTCTCCCACATCGTGGACGACAACAAATTCTGGGGCAGAGTCTCACGATACATGAAAGTAGTCACCCCCCTAGTGAAGGTCCTAAAAATGGTGGATGGCGATGAGAAGAATGATATGGGATATCTGTATGAGGCCATGGACCGTGCCAAAATGCAGTTGCAGGAATCCCTTCCCAAAGAATATGCAAAGTGGTAGAAAATTATTGATCATAGATGGGACACCACAATACACCACAACTTGCATGCAGCTGGTGAGTGATTATTTGTATTGATACATTATTGTTTAGGTTATTTTATATATAACATTTAGAAAATTATACACAAATGCAGGTTATTTCCTCAACCCTCGATTTATGTACGATACCAATGCACATGTGATGGCGAGGTGCTCCAAGGGACTTTAAAAGTCATTGGTCGTTTATCGAGTACACCAGAAAAGAGGCTTCAGGCGGAAGTAGAGGTTGGCCTTTTTGATTTCATGAATAAGAGGTATAGAATTTACTTAAGTAGTTATGCTAATCTATTACTTTATTTTTGTAGATGAACTACTATAGAATGAGAACTGGGACGTATTCTGACTCTCAATTGCAATATGCAGTGGGAAGAGTGAGCCCAAGTATGAGGTTATCTTTGTGCTTTCTTTGCAATTACATCACGGAGAATTGATTTTTATTTACAACTTATATTTATTTGTTTATGGTTGGTGGAACAGCTGACTGGTGGGTAATGGTGAATAATAGAGATTTGGGCAGTTCTGCATTGACTTTCATTGCAATCAGGGTGTTGAGTCAAACCACATCAGCAAGCCAATGTGAAAGAAATTGGAGCACGCTCAGCCTTATACACTCAAAGGTTCGCAATCGGCTAAAGGCTGAACGGTTAGACAAATTAGTTTACTGCCACTACAATATGAGGTTGAGAATAAAAAATATGAAGTTGAGACAACAGCTGCGGGACAAACGCGTCGCTGAAGGTGCCACTGTAGAAATTGATGTTGATGCCTTAATTGATGATGATAATCCCTTGCAGTCTTGGGTGGAGACACGAGTGCAGGTTGATGAACCCGTTTTTGATATTGATGATACAACATGGGCAGAGGGCATACTAGATGAAGATGAGGCAAGAGATCCCGAATTCAGAAGAAAAACAAAGAGGGCCAAAGATATTCATGCGCACCAGAGAAGGGATCCACCTGGGGTTGTTGATGACATTGAGGAGCAACATGATTTTCAGCCAGCTAGACACTCAGACTCAGATAGCAGGCCAGTCACTCCTAGAATGGGCAAGCCACCTGCATCCTTAAGAAGAAGTACATCAGTCCATGGGCTAACTGAGAGGACAAGTGTTGCTGCTCAAGAGGACCCGGCAATTGAGCAGTTGAAGCAGATTTATGTAAGACACACGCCAAGGGCAGGAGGATTCATGTCAAGGGGGGCTAAAGAAATCACACCAAAACAGAAAAAAACATCCCCTAAGGCCAAAAGGCGACTGGTTTCTGATAGTGATGATGATGTCGGTGATGATGATGATGATGATGATGATGATCCCAGTGCAACTGCAGGTGCTACAGGTGCTACTACTGGCGGTGTTGGTGGTCCTTCCTCCTTCCACGCAGACACAGGCAGAGGATACAGTCGTGGTGAGCGAGGACATGATTCACAGAGTCAATATGGGCATCCATCAGGTTATGGAGGTGGCCAACAGGAGGCAGCCATTTATAGGTGGGGTCATGAACCAGCATTCCAGTTCCATCCATATCCGACCAGTTCCTCTTCTCTTCCTCAAGATTCTTATGTTGATACTGGATTCCAATCAAGCCAACCAAACACTCCAAGAGAGATCCAAAGAGGGATGCAATACTTGGCTACCTCATTGTTTGGTTATAGTGAATATAGACCATACATGCAACCTTCTTATGGGAATGAACATGAAAAGCCAGACGATGAGGGAGAAGGTTCTTCTAGTTATTATCCATATTAGTGCATCATCATTTAGGTAAGGATCACGTTTATTGTACAGTTTGAACCTATTTCATGTTTAATATGTACTCAATATTTGTTTAATAACTTCAATGCTTGAACCCATTAGTCTTCTTGTGTAATGCACTTAATCCTATTTCATGTTTATTCCCCTGTGCTTGAACCTAATTCATGTTTAGTATGTACTCAAGAATATTCGTTTAACATGTTCAATGTTTGAACTTCAATGCATACTTCATGTTTATTGCACTTAATCTAAGTTCTTTACAATCAAATGCATGTCTAATGAATTTTATGGTTTTTATGTGGTTATTCATATTTTTCTGAATTATTTCTGATTTTTTAGACTAATTTTGATTTTTTTTTGAAGCTTTTCAATGGGTTTCGGCCGGTTTCGGACTCGGCCGAAACCGAATCTGAAACCGACACTGACAACCTTGAGTGACCTCGTCCAACCGTTCTAACAGGAGCCTCGCCATGAAAGGATGATGCTCACCCTCATCAAGGAACAAGATGGTATCATTTGTATACTGTAAGTGAGTAAGAGTGAGACCACCCCTAATCACCTGAAAGCCTCTGATCAAGTCAGCATCCTCGACCCTCTGCCACACCCTACTGAGGATACTAGTCACAAGCACAAAAAGGAGTGGAGACATCGGATCTCCCAGGCAAAGACCCCTACCACTAAAGAAAGGAGAGGTTGGCTTCCTATTAATGAGGACTGCGAGGTAGCTGAAGAGATGCATGTCCTGACCTAGCCAATCCACCTGTCACCAAAGCTCATCCTGTCCAGTACATCAAAGAGGCACTACCAGTTAACTCCATAAGTCTTTTCAAGAATCAAAATCCAACTTTAGGATCACCCATTTCCTCCTCTTGCTCTTCATAGTAAGCAGATACTCATACGCTACAAAGAAGTTATCCAGGATGTGTCTTCCCATAATGAAGCCGCGGCCACCGCCACCACCACCGCAGACTACATAGATTCCACCAGGCCAAAACTATTGACAATGTAGCCCACCCCTTCCTCATCGCACAGGAAGATGGGGAGGCCTTCAATAATCACCTGAAACCTCCTCGGCGGCTTGGGGAAGGTTCCCCTCGCCTACGACCACCATTGGAGGCGTAGAATAGCACCACCTGCCCCAAGAAAGTCAACCTCCGGCATCCGGTCCACATTGTCCTCCATCCCCACCGCTACGAAAGACAAGGTCGACACCCAGGAGACCTCCCAATCTCCCCCGTCTGTCAACCTCCGCCGAACATCCGAGGCCTCAACCGACCCTTCCACTACGGAAGCACAAAGGCATCTCTGCAGCCAACCCAGCCACCCTTGAAGAACCTCCTCTGAGAGCTCCCCTACCTCAATACACATCCAACTCTGCAAACCCCAGACAACGTCGGCAAACGAACGGCCACTACCACGAACCTCCTGCAGCGCCCCGGCTCTCGGAACCGCCGAACTGCAGAAGCGCCTGATATGGCCCCTCCAACCACACCGGAAGCATGCCGGAGGCCCCCTGTCACCTCCCCTTGGCCTCAACCAAGCCCCACCCTAATGTTTTCCCACTGTCGGGCCCTCAGGACCCCGACGAGCAAGCACAATGCCACCCACCATCCCTACTAGTGGCGGGAAGGCCGGCTGCGAGAGCCGCCGCTCCCCGGCGGGAAGCGGTTGGGCCAGGACAGCCGTATTAGACCACCGGAAATCCCGGAGCTTCTAACTCTAGAAAAGGCTAGAGAGAAAGGGTTTTACATGTTATGATGATTAGAATTTGAATTGAAAAATACTGAGCTAGGCCAGGTTAGGCTTAGAAAGCCCAAATTTGCGTATGAGATTTGTGGGCTGGACTGGGCTGGGCCAAGATTATAAAAACCGGTCTAAAAAATTCTATGTAGTCTGAGGCGTGAGGCGACCGAGGGGTCGCCTCATGCCTCAAACGCCTAGGCGATGGCCTAGGCGTTTGAGGCGTTTGAGGCGAAATTTTATTAAATATATATATTTAATTCAAAAGGTAAGCTATATGTCTAAATATCACAAATATGGCTATATAAAGTCAATAAATTTCCTAAATTCATTCAATCTTATGATTCAAATTATTATGATTCACTAAATAAAATGACACAACATTAAACGGATAAAGATTTCACAATATAATAAGCATTCTGAAAGAGAAGAAATTAAATAATGAAGAAACTAATTAATTCAAAAAACTGTGGTCAGAGTGAGGCGAGACAAGGCGAGGCTCAGCGCCCACCTCGCCTCGCCTCAGCGCCTAAGCGCGCTTTTAACTACACAGAAAAAATTTCTCCAAGCCCTTTAAAAATTGTGTTAGGCCTAATGGGCCTCCAAACTGGCCTAGCCCAATTCATACCCCTAACATTGCAAAGAGATAAAGTGCATCAAAATTGGGCCAAATTGACACATTTACATTAATGGCTTAGACAAGTCGGCTAATTAAGTCTACTTAGGCCAATGTTTCAATCAATTGAACCAATTACATATGATGTTTCGTACTTTTAAATCCATCAAAAGCTTTTTTAATGGATCATCTTAGTTTCTTTAGATCAGCCGATCTAGCCAGTCCAATGTGATCCGAATTAGGATCAACCATGGCCAATCTAGGTGGCCGATCCGAGTTTACCTTTCCTACCTCCCACCTCACCATCCAGCCATCCCCATGGCATGTAAAAGGGGAAAAATGAAGAAGAATGAAGAAGAAAAGGAAGAAGAATGAAGGGGAATAAGAAAAGACCTACTTGCTTCTGTCATTGCCATCGTTTGCTGATGTTGCAACTGCTGTCCACTGCAGCTACCAGTGTAGATGCCACCACCGCAGTCTCCTCCTCTATTGACACCTCCATTTTGCCCTACGCCTGTGAATGGGAAACCTTCCTCACCTTTCCATAGTGGTAGAGGACTACATCAAGGAGATCCTATGTCTCCCCTTCTTTTTGTGTTAGTAGCCCATATACTGAGCAGAACATGGTTGAGAGCAGAAGCTACAAGGCTCATTAGAGGCTTCCAAGCTGACAGAGGTGGTGGTACCATTACCCATTTACAATATGCGGATGACACAATTTTGTTCCTAGCAGGGGAGGAACCCCAACTCTATGTGGCCAGGTTGATGCTTGACTTGCTTGACAAAGTCAATGGTCTCAAAGGTCAACTTTAACAAGTGTCTTTTAGTGGCTGTGAACATGGAGGATAGGGCTCTTCTGTTGTCCCCGAGGGCACTACATTGTAGTGAGTGGCAGCGGGTGGTGCAAAGATATGAGTCTAGATTAGTAGGTTAGAAGGCAAGACTACTCTCCTACAGGGGGAGATTAGTACTATGCAAGTTAGTTCTCGACAGCCTACCAATCTTTTTTCTGTCCATCTACCACCGCATTCCAAAGACAGTGGCTAAGAAGATTGAATTAATTAAGAAGAGGAAGAGTTGGCAAGATATCTCCTGGGGCAAAGTCACCAGAAGTAAGGATATGGGAGGTGTGAGGATCAAAAATATTAGAGATTTCAACTCGGCTCTCTTATGTAAGTGGTTGTGGAAACTAAGGGCAGGCAAGGATGGACTATGGGCACAAGACATCAAGCAGAGGTATTATGGTAGAGTGAGAGACTGGGATTTGTCACTAACATCTCAGTATAACATTTCTCCCATCTAGGTGAGGATTTTGTCATACATGGACATCATTGCCTCTAGTGTCAAGGTCCGACTGGGAAGCGGGGAGAAGGGTCTCTTCAAGAAGGACAGATGGTGCAGTATCGGCCGAAACCGATACGTTTCGGCCGAAACGTATCGGTTTCGGCCATAACCGATCCAATTTCGGACCTGCTCACTGTAGCAGGTCCGAAACTTAAAAGAAAATTGGTTTCGGGCGAAACCGATATGGGTTTCGGGCGACAGTCACATGTTTCGGTCGGAAACAAGACGGTTTCGGCCGAAACCCACGTGAACTACCCTTTATTTGCTGTTCTCCCCCCCTAAAACCCCAACCCACGGCCGAAACCCCCTACTGCTGCTGCTGGCCTGCTGCACCTGCTGCTGCGAGCCTGCGACACCTGCTACTGTTGCTGCCATCAGTGGATGTTGCAGTGCTGCTGCTGCTGCGCCTACTGCACCTGCGGGTGCTGGTTGCTGCTGTTGCTGATGCTGGAGGTGGACAGGAGGGACCAGGGAGAGGGAGCTGATGCCAACAGCTTGAAGCAAGGATGGCAAACTCGGTTTCGGACTCGGTTTCGCCCGGGTCCAAAACCGATACGACTCGGTATCGGTTTCGGTTTCGGCCGAAACCGGCCGAAACCCAGATAAAAGGTTAAAAAAAATTAAATTAATTCTAAAAAATCTGATAAAAATCATAAATAATATAAATAATCACTTAAAATCACAAAAATCATTACACATGCATTTGACTGTATAAGCTAGTGCAATAATCTTGAAGTAGACAACTACAAAAATTGAACTTCAAACATTGAACATGTGAAAGTTAAAGTAATATTCCATTGTACATTAATACAAGCAGTACAATAAATCAAATTAGACAAAATAAATGTTACAAAAATTCATTGATTCTTATCTAATATGGATAATAATTACTAGAAGAACCTTCTCCCTCATCGTATGGCCCTTGATGTTGATACCCATAACCAGCTTGCATGTATGGTCTATATTCACTATAACCAAACAATGAGGTAGCCAAGTCCTGCATCCCTCTTTGGATCCCTCTTGGAGTGTTTGGTTGGCTTGAGCCGAATCCAGTATCAGCATAAGAATCTTGAGGAAGAGAAGAGGAACTGGCCGGATGGAAGTTGAATGATGGTTCATAACCCCACGACCCATAAATCGCTGCCTCCTGTTGGCCACCTCCATAACCTGATGGATGCCTATATTGACTCTGTGACTCATGTCCTCCCTCACCCTGACTGTATCCTCTGCCTGTGTCTGAGTGGAAGGAGAAGGACCACCAGCATCCCCACCGCCAGTAGTAGCACCTGGCACATACGAAAATATAGAATTTATCTCCTACCAAAACATAATCTGATTCGAACTGATAATAAGAATTTAAGTTACTTTCAAAAACAAAAAATCAAAGGACCTTCCCTTTCCTTCGAGCGGCTTGTTCACGCTCCCTTATTTCAGTCAGCTCTGGATCTGAATCCTCAGTGCCTTCCTCATCATCATCCCTCTTAACCCTTCTGCCTGAAATCTCCTCAGCAATTTCAGCCTCATCTTCAGCCCTTTGTTGCATCCTCTCCTTTTTGCCCAGAAGGCACTGGCGCATTTGTTCTCGGACCTCTCGGGGACATCTGTCACATTGTTTCACCTCTCCTCTTACCCCTGCCAAATGTTGTTTTCCTCTAGTAATTCCGCCATGTACCTCCTTACCACAATAATTGTATTTCACTTTTCTTCTCCCAGCATCAACTAAGGAGAGGTGGGCCCACCCCGGATCCTCCTGCCCTTGCTGCTCCTGTGTTTACTGACGTCTAGGCATGATGCTGCATTATGACAGTCAAAGACAATCTCTTGTAAGTACAATGAAAAAAAGGCAATTGAACATGAAAGAGGTCCAAATTAGTCAAAGAAGCTTAATTGAGCTTCAATTGTGGGTAATAAAGCCGAATTAGACGAAGGCCCCTATTTTTATGAGATAATTAAGCCCTAATTACCAAATAACCCTTAATGACCCTTCATAAAAATGACATCCCAGCATGATCCCACCCCAAATTCATCAATCAAACTTAATTAACCTTCAATTGTAGCTAGGGAACTCGAATTAGATAAAAGCCCCAATTTTTTGAACTAATTAAGCCTTAATTACTAATTAAGCCCTAATTATCCCTCATAAAAATATAATCCCAGCATGATCCCATCCCAAATTCGTCAATGAAACTTAATTAACCTTCAATTGTGACTAAGAAACTCGAATTAGACAAAAGTCCCAATTTTTATGAACTAATTAAGCCTTAATTACTAATTAAGCCCTAATTACCCTTCATAAAAATATAATCCCAGCATGAAGGCACCCCAAATTCGTCAATGAAACTTATCTATCCTTCAATTGTGGCTAAGAAAGCCGAATTAGATGAAAGCCCCAAATTTTTTGCATGAATTAGGGCTTCATTAGCTATTACCCTCCTTGCTCACCCCAAAATTTTGACCCATTAGTCAATAACACAACAAAACAATCAAACCCTAAATTATGACAGTCAAAATAACCTAAAACAAAACAATCAAACCCTAAATTATGACAGCCAAAATTTTACCCTCTTTGATGAATGATCCTTCAAGCTCGCTAGCTGCGTTTCCCTCTCCCTGCCACCACACCGTGTAGCTGGCTTCTCCTGTCCACCTCCAGCAGCAGTTGCAGCAGCTCGCAGCAGCAGCAGCAGCCAGCCACCTCGCGGGCGCAATAGCAGCAGCAGGCAGCAGCCACCTCGCGGCTCGCAGCGGCCACCTCTTGCAGGCGCGCGCGCGCAGCAGCAGCAGCAGGCAGGGCCGGCAGCAGCGGCAGGCAGGGCCGGGCCGGCCGGCAGCAGCGGCAGGCAGCAACGCAGGGCCGCAGGCACAGTGGGGGAGAGGGTTTCGGCTAAGGCCGGTGGGTTTCGGCTGAGAACGATCGGGTGGGGGGGGGAACTCAAGTTCACGGGGGTTTCGCCCAAAACCGAACGGTTTCGGGCGAAACCAGTATCGGTTTCGCCCGAAACCGATACACTTATACCGTTTCGTTGAGCTACAGTGATCAGTGTGGTTTTCGTATCGGGTCTGGCCGAAACCGAAACGTATCGGTTTCGGCCGAAACTGCCAACAATGGCTTGAAGGATCATTCATCAACCGCCGGTTCCGCATTGGTGTGTTGGGTGAGCATTGCGGGTTTGATTGTTTTGTTTAAGATTATTTTGACTGTCATAATTTAGGGTTTGATTGTTTTGTTGTGTTATTTTGTTTGGGTTAAAAATTTGGGGTGAGCAAGGAGGGTAATAGCTAATGAAGCCCTAATTACTTCATAAAAATTGGGGATTTCGTTTAATTCGACTTTCTTAGCAACAATTGAAGATTAATTAAGTTTCATTGACGAAATTGGGGTGGGATCATGCTGGGATTTTATTTTTATGAAGGGTGATTAAGGGTTGGTAATTAAACCCTAATTACTTCATAAAAATTGGGACTTTCGTCTAATTCAGCTTTCTTAGCCACAATTGAAGCTCAATTAAGCTTCCTTGACGAAATTGGGGTGGGATCATGCAGGGATTTTATTTTTATGAAGGGTTAATTGGTAATTAAGCCCTAATTACTTCATAAAAATTGGGACTTTCGTCTAATTCGACTTTCTTAGCCACAATTGAAGATTAATTAAGTTTCATTAACGAAATTGGGGTGGGATCATGCTGGGATTTTATTTTTATAAAGGGTGATTAAGGGTTAGTTGGTAATTAAGCCCTAATTACTTCATAAAAATTGGGGCTTTCATCTAATTCGACTTTCTTACCCACAATTGAAGCTCAATTAAGCTTCATTCAATAATTTGGAGCTCTATCATGTTGAATTGCATTTTTTTCATTGTACTTACAAGAGATTGTCTTTGACTGTCTTAATGCAGATCATGCCTAGACGTCAACAAACACAGGAGCAGCAAAGGTAGGAGGATCCGGGGTGGGGCCACCTGTCCTTAGTTGATGCTAAGAGAAGAAATGTGAAATGCAATTATTGTGGTAGGGAGATACATGGCGGAATTACTAGAGGAAAGTAATATTTGACAGGGGTAAGAGGAGAGGTGAGACAATGTGACAGCTATCCCCGAGAGGTGCGAGAAGAGATGCGCCAGTGCCTTCTGGGAAAAAAGGAGAGGATGCAACAAAGGGCTGAAGATGAGGCTGAAATTGTCGAGGAGATTTCTGGCAGAAGGGTTAGGAGGGATGATGATGAGGAAGGCACTGAGGATTCAGATCCAGAGCTGACTGAAGCAAGGGAGCGTGAACAAGCCGCTCGAAGGAAAGGGAAGGGACCCATGGGTTCAGGGACCTACGAGAGTACAGCTGCACGACGTCCTGACATTGGTGTTGTCCCACATACGCAGAGAACAGGTACATGTCCCATGGACAGCTATCTCCACAGAAGGCTCTAGGTTACACAACCTAAAATCAAGTCTGCATTGAGAGGGGTCAAAAAATCAACAGAAGTTGTAGGGCATGCATTTAAAAGTATCTGCAAATGATTTTTTCATGCAGGTGTCCCTGCACATACAGCTTCAAGTGAATATTTCCAACCTATGATAGATGCCATAGCAGATGCTGGCCCTGGCTTGAAGGCCCCCTCACGTCTAGACATATACGGACGTGGCCTTGAGGGAGAGGTTAAGGAGCTCCATGATTGGGTTGAAAGCTTCAAGCATATATGGGTGGAGAGAGGATGCACCATCATGTGTGATGATTGGACTGGTATCACGAAGAAGTCCATGATAAACTTTTTGGTTTATTGCATCGAAGGTACAGTATTTGTGAAATCAGTTGATGCATCAGATTATGAAAAAAATGCAAATTGTTTGTTTCATTTGATGGATGACATGGTAGAACAAATTGGAGAGGAGAATGTTGTGCAAGTGGTGACTGATAATGAAGCCAGTTACAAGGCTGCAGGGAAGAAATTGATGCAGAAGCGCAGTCATTTATATTGGCTCCCATGTGCAGCACATTGTCTGGATCTGATGCTTGAAGACATAGGGAAGGAAAAGCATGTGAAGAAGACAATTGACAAGGCACAAAAAGTCACACAGTATATCTATGGCCATCCTAGGATATTGAATATGTTCAGGGCGCATGCCAGTGGAGGGCGAGATATCATCCGTGCAGGCCCAACCAGATTTGCTTCCAATTTTATTTCTTTGGAGTCTTTGCATAGGTATAAGATTGATCTCAATTCTTGATACTTTATCCTTACTGATATGTAACAGTATGCAGCTTCATATTTCATTTATTTGCACAGGTACAAGAATGAGCTGAAAGCTTTCATGTACCACAATGCCCTGCGGGAATACATCGACAAGGGCAATGTTGATGCTCAGATGGATTATTTGGATGTCTGCCACATCGTGGACGACAACAAATTCTGGGACAAGGTGTCACGGTACTTGAAAGTAGTCACACCCCTCGTGAAGGTCCTAAGAATGGTGGATGACGATGAGAAGAATGATATGGGCTATCTGTACGAGACCATGGACCGTGCCAAATTGAAGTTGCAGGATTCCCTTCCCAGACATTATGTAAAATGGTGGAAAATTATTGACCAGAGATGGGACAACACATTACACCACGACTTGCATGCAGCTGGTGAGTGATTAATTGTACTGAAAGTGGGGTAATGCCTATATATTTTTTTATATATAACATTTAGTTAATTATACACAAATGCAGGTTATTTCCTCAACTCTCGATTTATGTACGATGCCGATGCACATGTTGATGGCGAGGTGCTCCAAGGGACTTTAAAAGTCATTGGTCGTTTATCGAGGACACCAGCCAAGAGACTTCAGGCCGAAGTAGAGGTTGGTCTTTATTTGATTTTATCAATAACAGGTATAGAATTTATTTAAGTAGTTCTGTTAATGTATTACTTTATGTTTGTAGATGAACAATTATAGAATGAGGACTGGGACATATTCTGACTCCCAATTGCAATACGCTGTGGGAAGAGTGAGCACAGATATATTTTATTTTTTTGATTTCTTAACCTGAATATATATTTCTACAACTTATATGCATTTATTTATGGTTGGTGGAACAGCTGACTGATGGATAATGGTGAACAACCGAGATGTGGGTAGTAATGCATTGGCTTTCATTGCAATTAGGGTGCTCAGTCAAACAACATCGGCAAGCCAATGTGAAAGAAATTGGAGCACGTTCAGCCTTATACACTCAAAGGTTCACAATCGGCTAAAGGCTGAACGGTTAGAAAAATTAGTTTACTGTCATTACAATATAAGACTGAGAATAAAGAACATGAAGATAAGACAAATGCTGAGGGACAAACGCGTCGCTGAAGATGGGAGTGCAGAAATTGATGTGGATGCCTTATTTGATGATGAGAATCCCTTGCAGTTTTGGGTGGAGACACGAGAGCAGATTGATGAGCCCGTTTTTGATGATGATGATAGAAGATGGGCAGAGGACATACTAGATGAAGATGAGGCAAGAGATCCCGAATTCAGAAGAAAAACAAAGAGGGTCAGAGATACTCATGTGCACCAGAGAAGGGACCCACTTGGGGTTGTTGATGACACTGAGGAGCAGCATGATTTTCAGCCAGCTAGACACTCAGACTCAGATAGCAGGCCAGTCACTCCTAGAATGGACAAGTCACCTGCATCCTTAAGAAGAAGTACATCAGTCCATGGGCAAACTGAGAGAACAAATGCTGCTACTCGAGAGGACCCGACAATTGAGCAGTTGAAGCAGATTTATTTGAGGCACACGCCAAGGGGAACAGGATTCATGTCAAGGGTGATTGAAGAAAGCACACCGAAACAGAAAAAGCACCCCCAAAGGCCAAAAGGCGACTGGCCAGTGATGGTGGTGATGATGATGATGATGATGATGATCCTAGTGCAGCTGCAGGTGCTACAGGAGCTGCAGATGCTACTACTGGCGGTGGGGATGCTGGTGGTCCTTCCTCCTTCCACGCAGACACAGGCAGAGGATACAATCAGGGTGAGCGAGGACATGATTCACAGAGTCAATATGAGCATCCATCAGGTTATGGAGGTGGCCAACAGGAGGCAGCGATTTATGTGTGGGGTCATGAACCAGCATTCCAGTTCCATCCATATCCGGCCAGTTCCTCTTCTCATCCTCAAGATTCTTATGCTGATACTGGATTCCAATCAAGCCAACCAAACACTCTAAGAGAGATCCAAAGAGGGATGCAGGACTTGGCTACCTCATTGTTTGGTTATAGTGAATATAGACCATACATACAACCTTCTTATGGATATGAACATGAAAAGTCAGACGATGAGGGAGAAGGTTCTAGTTATTACCCATATTAGTGCCTCTTCATTTAGGTAAAGATCATTTAATTTCCGTAACATTTACTGTGCCTAATTAGGTTTATTGTAATGCTTGAACCTACTTTATATTTAGTATGTACTCAAGAATATTAGTTTAACATGTTCAATGTTTGAATTTCAATGTTTACTTCATGTTTATTGCACTTAATCTAATTTCTTTACAATCAAATGCATGTCTAATGAATTTTTTGATTTTTATGTGATTATTAACTTTATATCTATTTGTTTATGAATTTTTAGGCCCATTTTCAATTTTTTTTAAGCTTTTGACTGGGTTTCGGCCGGTTTCGGTCGAAACCGAAACCGATACCGAATCGTATCGGTTTCGGACTCGGCCGAAACCGAGTCCGAAACTGACACTGCCAACATTGAACCCTAGAGGCTTCTTTTCCAAGGCTATATGCAATTTCAGCAGCACCATTGGCCTCAGTTTCCCAGACCTTTGATCTCCAGCTGTCAGGAGATACTTGGACACCGTCATTCAGAGAGAATCTCAAACCAGAGGAGATGAATCAGCTAGAGGACCTCCTAGAGTTCGTTCTTGACTATGCTCCACAGCTAGATAGAGAGGACTAGTGGTGGTGGAGGTGGGAGAAAGAGGGATCATTCTCAGTTAGGTGGGCTTACACCTTCGTTTCAAATGGAGGGATGCGCCACTGCTTCGTCTTAGAGATTTAGAATCCCGAAACTCCATTGAAAGTGAAGCTTCTAATTTGGAGGATCTCTCATAGAAGACTGCCGACCTATGATAGGCTTGCTCCCTTTCTACAGACACTACCCACTTTATGCTATTGGTATGAAGAGGAGGATAAGACACTAAATCACCTATTTATAGGATGCTCCTATGCACAAGATGTGTGGGGACAGATCGTAAGCAAGACACATGGTGCTATCGTTTTGCATAGGAATGTGCATCAGCTGATTGGGCAGTGAGGTAGAAGCTGGTCCCTAAAGAGAAATAGACTTACGTGGTGGATTATCCTTCAAGCAACTCTATGGGTAATATGGGGAGAGAGAAACAACAGAATTTTCAGAGGGACAGCTAAAGCGATGGACAGTTTGGTCTCCTATATTTGTGAGAGAGTGAGAAAGTGGATGGAGCTTCTTTGTAATGTGAATTCTGAAAACTCTTCTATTTTTGTTTTGTTAGGGAGTTAGAGTGGCTCACACCGTCTTGGTGTGCACTATGTTTTGATTGTATAGGGATTTTTTGGGAACACATTGACAACACTTGTACATCCCTCTTTTACTTTTAATGCAATAATAGTACCACCCACTTTCAAAAAAAATATGGTCGATCACTTCATTATTAGAAGTTGGAAGTTAGAACGTGTATTGAATGAGCCAAATCACCGAAGGATTGCATAACCAATCTGAGGGGACCAGTTAAACCTGTCATCAAAAAATAGAACTAGCTGGTTCCTAGTCCAAACTGAAGACACGACCAGCCCCCACTAGTTCCAGAAACGGTTCCAGTTTGGTAATCCATCATTTGCAAGTCCACGCTCACTCTAATTGGCACAAGGATCCAAGGAAGCCACTCCCCCTTCTTCCCAAAATCCAATTTTCAAATCTAGAAGTCTCATTGCAAAGACTAATGGGTAGGATAATGTGCATGAAGATGGTGAAAGAAACCTTAGTACAAAATGTTGGAAAGCTGGTAGACAGATGACTAAGAAGTATTTTTTGTAACTTGATAAAAGATTCATGAAATAAGAGGAGATGGAACTTTAAAGAAAAAGAAGTAGAACTGAAATCAACACATTGTTTTCTTTTAGTTCTTTTGAACCACGTGCATCCAAAGGTGCATCAAGATACGGAAGTTCTATAAGAGAAAGAAGATTCAAGACATTAAAAATATATGGACAACAAATGAATCAAGAAGAGGAGCCTCACTGGCCATGGAAGATCATTATGATTGCCAACACAGAGCAGATAGCTAATGTGGAGAGCGCAAGTGGCCAAGATAAGATGAACAAATATATCAGTGCACCTGAGCCCTGAAAAGTGGTGAAGAAAAATGAAGGCTGTGACTGTCAAAATGGCAGCAAGCTGGTAAATAAAATGAAAATTGCCAGTGCAAACATCACCTGAAGGACATTACGAGATATCAAATTAAGATCATTTCCAATGACTTGGGAGACTTGTTGGCAATCTGCTCCAAGCCTACTTGACAAATTACCAACAGTTTTTTCGTCGAAAAGTGACATATCCTACATTGGATGTGAACCAAAAAAAAAATGATGTCAGGAAAGACAGTCCATATAGGAAACTGACATCATTCTGCAATAACCATTAGGTAAGACAGTCCATAAAAGATTAATTTCCAGAGACAATAGTCTATAAAGGCAATTTCACAAAGGAGAAGCATGAATCCAGTAACCTGGAATAAAAGTGCAGAAAATACAATTTCCCTCATCCTCTTTACCTGTAAATGACAAAGGAAGTTCACACTGCAAATCTTTCTTAGCATAAAATGGAAGGGAAAAACAATCATGTAACAGGAGAGATTCATCGTTCATGACATTACCAGGATCAAGTTTGCAAGGCCAAAAAACCAACTCCTTAAGCCACTGGATATCACAAAAAAAAGCCAAACAGAGTCAGAACCTTAAATTATCAGGTATAACCATGAAGGAAATTTGAAACTGCATAAATGTCAATGAGGGCTGGAGACATCAACTTTTCTCTCTAAATGCGAAGGATTACTCATAAGGATATGAAAATATAAAACTGGTGGATTCTTGAGATATGTCTGCACTAGTCAGGTTTTTATGCTGGTAACTTACATGTTGCCCTGCTCACACAAATACTTAGAAAATTGATAAAAGCAACACTTACAAAACAGAGTTCACATCTTACAATCTACTAATTTTAGGGAACATCCTTCTCCTAAGAAACTCACCTTCCTTTGCATGTTAGCTGAAGTCCAGTTCTTACATGGTATATATAGTAGATCCTCACAACGCTGGAAAATTCCATTTCTAACATGGTGCCTATACTGGACACAACCCTGTTCCCCTACTCGATAGCTTTTTAAAGTTACAACTAATACCATCCAAGTGACAGACAGAAGATGCAGCCCCAAGGAGCACCAAATCTGTGTGCCCGACCAATGCACAAAACAACATTACATGTAGATTTATGAAGAAAGTGCAATTAACTATGTTGAGGACTGGGGGAGAATCCTATTACACACCATAGGGCCTAATACAATGTGAGAGTATGGGAGAGAACCTAGGTGCAGAACCCAAAGGGTGGGGATAAGAAACTGACTGTGAAGATGGTTCAGCCACATCAACGATCAAACACAACAAATACAGCAACCAAGCACGTTAAGCATACAGTGTCGAAATTAAAATAGAATAAAATGTGCATTAGAGTTGTAAGGGGTTTAATCAGAGAAAAGATGGTGGTAGACTCGGTGTAGGATGGAGGGCTTTTAAGCAATTCTATTTTTGATCTCTTGTATCTAGCTAATTTTACCATTCATGACCATCAAATTCATCAATTTTAATGTCTTCCACCCTCTCTCTTCCTGGCTTAAATGTATTTTCCAGATAGTCAATGTTCATTACTTACCGTAGTCCTTTGTTGTCCAGTGCATTTGTGAACTCAACATCTCCAATCCCATCTTTTTCTTGAGGTGTCTCCATTCATTTTTAGGAAGTCTCCACTAGCCAATTAACTAGCAATTTAATAGTTAGCACACAGAGCAGACTTCCACCCACCAACTAGCAGATGTAATGTACAACACTTCCCCTGACAAGAGCTCTGACATTAGGTTGGCACTAGTACCTAGAAATTTGTTCGAATATCTTGGCATTTAAACTCATACATCATAATCCAACATTAAATTGATGGGGTAAGATAACCTGTTCTTATGTCTTGAATGCTGTTGCAAGTGAGATTTTTCTTAAAAGAACCAATCGAAATAATATAAACACCATGAAAAGTAGCTCAGGATAAGTGGTTCAGAAGGATAACATTAGAACTTAAATGAACAAGATCAAGGAATAGTTCTGTCTGCAAACACCAAAATCAATAGATTGCACATGAATAAAATGCTTACTATATCAAAGTTGGGGGAGAACTATAAAAAATGACTTATCAAACATGGGAGTCAAAGCACCTCACAAAGAAGTGTTCTTGTAATAAGATATGAACCTGCATATTCCCGAGGCGAAACACAGCAAAACCAAAATCTTCACATTTCTATAAAATAGCACGGCATCACCACTCTGTGCAGAAAAGATAGATGCTGCCAAGAAATGTGGTATAGAAATGTCTGAAAACTGCAAGAACAGCAAGATTACAACTAATCGTCAAAATAATTGCAAACTTACCTCATACCAGTTAAAAACATCATTGCCAATCTAGAACATATCAAAATCCTAAATTGCACATTGTTTAAAATCTAGAAATTGAGTAAAGATACTAACAAAATAAAAACAATAGACATATGAAACTCATCACATGTCAGCTTTACAACAGTTTAGGATAAGGATTGAGCACATGGAAATCATTATGAAGTTACAAGACATAACAGATGTATATTACAATGCCTTAAAACCTGAGTTGGACCAAACTGTTCGACTGGAAAAGAAGGAATGGTGGCATTTCTAGTTAACAGCTCAATCTAATTTTGATAACACCCAAACGAACTAGTGTTGTCAAAAGGGACCTTTCTTGTCCATACAAGTTTGTAAATTCTTTCCCTTTGTCCTTTTGGTATAGAAAGCAAATGAAACATGGAGTCACATGTTAGGTTCACAATATATACATAGGGGCTTGCCATGTTCAGTTATCAGACTTATGATGGGGCATCAAAGGCGATTTCCATACACGGGTGAAGTGTATTTGTGAGTTATGACTTGTATGAGATTGTAATTGTGTATTTTCTTTCTTTTGGGCTCCTTGTAAGGCTTATATCAAGCCAATGGGCCATTTGTTATGTCAAGTCCAAGGCTAGGTTGCCATTAGTAGAGTCCATTAAGAGTGTTACTTCATATTGGGTCATTAGGTGTCTAATGGGTCACTAATGCACTTAAGGCCCAAATTGGGTTACACTCCCTCATGGGCCAACTAAGTGGGAAGGGTCCAAGTCTAGCATGGGCTTGTGGATGTTTCATGGCCCATGAAGAGGCCCTTGGCCCATGAAGGGGGGGCGCCCCCTCTTTTGGCTCCATTAGGCTAGGTTGTTTAGTTTTTTTTATTTCCTTCCTTTCTTTGACCACATGTTGTAAAAATTAGGAATTGGCTTCCTTTAAATATTGTATTTTGGAGGTTGGTCATACTTCATCCCAGCCCTTCAATCCACACCCCTAGATCCAAGGGTTGAGGTTGAGTTTGGTTGGCATCCTATATAAGGTTGTATTTTTCATATTGAAGCAATTAATGAAGGAAAAAAAAGGCATTTGCCCCCAAGGAAGCTTGCGCCCCTCCCCTCTCTCTCCCTGGTTCCTCCACCCCCTCTCCCCTTTCTAGAGTGTAATCCCTTCCCCCTTGATCCCCTCCAGCATCTGAAGCAACTCCGGTGATCGCCGCCGCCATCGACTCGCCGCCGACGCGTCGTTGCCAATGGTTTCGGTGTTCTGTCCACTCAGGACAGATCCTTCTTCTCCGAATTCCTGCTATCACTCCCTTTGTCTTCTGAAGCTCAAAATTTCAAGGTTGGTTCCCCTCTAGAACCCTTATCCCCACAAAAAAAAATCACGTCAAAATTCATCCTTTAGCTATTTTTTGATTTTCGTCCAAGTCCAAGTTCCAGATCTGTCCTGGTTCTGTTTACTGTTCATCAGCTCTGAGTTTACCCCATTCGAACCACCTTTTGATTTTTTTTTGGGTCGCCCAAATTTACTGGGATCTCTGTCCACATCCCTCTACCACCAGGAATTTTATTAATTTTTGGTTCACCCTCCAAGTATTTTTCAAATTTCGTCCAAGTTCCCAAGAACAGTCTGCCCACAGTTTCCCAGATCCGACCCAGGTCTAGTAAAGAAATCCCAGAAAATCCATTTCGTCTCCAATCAGAAAACCAAAAATAGTCCCGGATTCCTCTCTCAGAGATCTTCAACTTTGCTGAAGAGATTATTTCCAGATTCGGAGGTCTTCTCCCCGGTCAACGTCGATCTTCAGAGAAGTCAGAACCTACCCCTGCAGTTCTGGCCAGATTCCAGCAAGCTTGTAAAATACATGATCAGAAATACAGATCTGATTATTTTTTTTGAAGACCCCTACGTCGAAGTACTCTGAGTCAGCTTTCCAACGGCGCTAACCTCGTCGCATTCCGACGACGGGGCTGATCGCAGCAGCAGGTTTCTCCGAGTCGCGTGCCTGCAAACAGAATTTTCAGATTCGTGGCCGAGTTCCCGGCGAGCGTCGTCCGAGGGCCGCCCGGCGTCCGGCGGTCGTTCCAGCAGCTCGCCATCCCAGGGGAACGCTTCCCAAGTGTCTCCACAATAGAGGAGTCATCAGGCCCCACACGACCCCTCCGGTCAACACGTGGGCCCCCACTAGCACGAGTACGCGTGAAGCCGAAGCATTGCCCGAAACCGCCCGTCAACCCGAACTTGGTCCTCCCGGGCCCACTTGTGTCGCCCTTTACCTCCCTGCGTGGAGTGGGCTTATTTGTACTGCTGTAAACATAATGTACTAAGTTCCCGGGAGTACGAGCTTCGGCCGGGTGCCATCTTCGCCACGCCGAGAGCGTGGAGGTATCGCCTTCACCCTTACACTTGGCATTAGCTTAATTCTTTATATGCTTTATATGCCGCTGCTAGAGAGCATGTGTAGGGATACCTAGCCCGCTTTCAATTTATAATATCACTGCTGCGAGAGAGAGCGAAGCCGTCCCGTGACCCGATCCGGGCACAAGTGAGAGCCGACCACCCTAGCTCCCAGCCGGTTTCTCAACCGCGCACATCCGACGCTTCCCTCGTTAAGGGACGATCGCGAGCTTGTCGTGTCCGTGGTCCCGTCCCGCATCAACTTACTTGAGTGTGATTAAGACCCATGGAGTGCCAAGATTTTTATTTTGCCATCAGATATTAACCCAAAAGGTATGATCAGACTATCCCCCACACATCCCCAGAATCAACTTTATATTCCTTTTCCGTTGTTCAGCTTGAATTACTAATCTATCACTCTAAGGACTTTGATTAATATGTTTGTGCATTCATGTCCTCGTCTTCTTCAGATTCTCACCCTTTTCAGTGCCTTGTAAAGTCAAAGGCACATCACGTGTTCTTCCACCCTTGGTCACTCTAAGTCATGTATGATCCCACCGCCTTATGACTTCACAAAGTGCCCACCCATGTGGATAAAGAAAAAATAGCTACAAAATGGGGACTATGTCCCTCCATTATTTTCTGTATTCCCCTTGTTTACACGGGAAAAAATCTTATTTTTGAAGAAAATGCACAGTTGTGGCTATTTAAGTAGCATGTGCATTATTATTTCCGCAAGTTTAGGTTTATCAGACGCTTTGGGTTCAGGTACGGGACATTTCTCCATCAACCGCAGTCGATATTTATTTACATCGGCGTAAAGTTTGAATACCTTTAATTAATTGTCAAAGATATCATTTTCGACCTCTACACTATCCACTGTGATATTGGGTGTTTAATCTAACAGATTTGATCAAAGAGATCACCCATTAAAGATACACATTTACAGGAGAAAACTAAACATTTCATTCTTTCGATTCACTTTTACAAAATATATGAAATCTTGATTATATAGTCGAGTCATTTGATTTACATTTGGCCTCCATTCCGCCAGCAGAACAGACCGTTGAATTTGAGTTTCATAGGGATCAGACCTATTTGGGTATATATTTGCAATACATGATCCTTCCGGAGTATTTCTGTAATTTTGGACCCTTCCTCAGTATTTCTGCAGTTTTTGACCCTTCCTAGGTATTTCTGCAATTTATGGCCCTTCTGAGGTATTCCTACAATTTTGGACCCTTCTTGGATATTTCTACAGTTTCTGACCCTTATTGGGTATTTCTGCAATTTCTAACCCTTCCGGGATATTTCTGCAATTTGGGAACCCTTCCTGGGTTTATTTGAGGTTTTGAACTCTTTCTGGATTTATTTGTAATTGCGGACCCTTTCTAGTTTTATTTGCAGTCGTGAACCGTTTTTTAAATTTATTTGAGATTTTGAACCATCTCTAGGTTTATTTGAAATTTTCCCTTGAGTAGGGACTTGCTTGCAACTTCTAGAAAAGTTTAGAAGTATTTATGTAGTTTTGGACAGACTATGGATATTTTTGTAACATCCAAACTGAACAGGGATTTTTGTGTAATCTTAGCATGAGACAGAAATCTCTTCTTGGTGGAGGTGCACTGGCCAAAAACTCTCGGGAGATTGCTTCTCTTTTTTGAGCTCTTATGGGTTGCGGTCTAGCTTCATCCATCCGTCAACGCAACGCCGGGGATTGACCTACCCGATCAGGTCGCGGGGGTCAAGGGGGCAACGCCCCTTGCAGTCCACCCCCCGGAAGAAAATTTTCAATATGCTCCCTCCAAAGAAATGGTATAAAGGATATATGTGTAAAGCCCGAGGAATGGGCCTTTACAAAACGAACACACAAACTCCAAGCGCGCCTCCGGTGAGTGTTTTCTCGATTCTCCTGTTCTGCCCATGTGGGACCCATGGGGGGAAAGAGTAGGGGGTCATTTGGACCTGGTTAAGTCTCTTTTGAACTTGTCCGGGTCAAAATGACCTATTAGGTGGGCAAATGACCCCGGATAAAATTTTTTCCCCTTTTTTTGGGTTTAACCGGGGTCATTTGACCCTAAAAAAATGGGTATCAACCCCAGTTAAGCTCATAGGGGTTAACCAGGGCAAATGACCCCAAATAGGTGGAGATTTGTCGTGCCCCTTGTGCTTTGATGATTATGTGGTGTTTTAATGATAGCAACATAAATGAGTCACCATATTGTTTTGCTAAGAACATCACATTGAATGATAGCAACATGAATGCATATGACTGATTTATTCTGTGGAGAATGCATGAGTATGTTATATCTGATCTGTTCTGTGGAGAATGCATCAGTGTGCTAGCTCTGTGGGTCGACCCCCTTCTTAGATGGGTCGACCCCCCTCAAGTCTTTACATCAGATTCGCATGTCTATACATCTCGTAAGTAGTTCAGATGGCGTCAACCCATTGAGTCCACGAGGTTGACGCAGCCTTGAAATGCCTCAGATGGCTTTGAAGATAAGGCTGGATGCGTTGACGCATGGGGTCACTGCGTCGACCCACTGAACTGACCCAGATCTAACTTCACATCAGGGTAAACTGCTGCGTCGACGCTGTCACGCTGTAGCGTCTCTATGCATTTCTGAAGTCTACACATCGTTTAGTTGCACGCCACTGTGCTGAGAAAGTCTACACATCAGATTGCCTTGCTTCATGCATAAGTCTATACATCGGTTGTTCATCACACACAAAAGTCTGAACATCGTTCATGAAGTCTATACAGCCATTGCTTAAGGCAAGTCTGTATATCGAGCTGAAGGCTGGCTAAGTCTATACATCGTTCGTCTCACATAAGACGCAAAGTCTATTCATTGTCTTGGCCGTCGTCTGTCTGCTCGCTGTTAAGACTTAAAGTCTATATATTTGGCAAGTCTGTACATCGGACTGTTCATGCATTCATCTCAAGTCTATACATCCGATTGTTCAGCTTGTGGTTAAGTCTGTACAGCGTCTAGTGTCTCTTGCAAAGTCTGTACACTGCATTGGCATCTTTACTTACGTGCTGAACTGAGCAAGTCTATACATTCTTAATCTTTACCTACGCTCAGTTCCACCAAGTTTGTACATTGGGCTCTCACTCAAAGTCTGTACAGCGCCATGTTCATATGCTTCCAAGTCTATACTTTGCACTGTAGCTAGAACTATGCAAGTCCATACATCGCTGCATTGGCCAAGTCTATACAATGCCATTTGTTCATGCATGTTAGCAAGTCTATACAGCCTGTGTTCACAACACAAAGTCTGTACATCGCATGCTCACACAAACGCCAAGTCTATACATTGGCTTTGCTTGCATGAGCTTGAAGTTTATACATTGGCTTGAAGTCTATACATTCGTTGCCTTGCATTGAATCAAGTCTGTACAGCCCTTGAATTGGCAAGTCCATACATCGTTCAGTTGTTTGTCTAAGTCTATACACTGTAAGACCAAGTCTGTACGACCGTCTGCATGCATTATCCTTCAAGTCTGTACATCGTCCTCCGTCTCACTTAGCGTCTCATGCTAAGTCTGTACATTGGACAAGTCTATACATCATGCATGCATCGTCTCTCAAGTCTGTACAGGATCTGCCTAGAATGCATTGTTCATCAAGTCTATACACTCTGTGTGTCTGCATCGCATTCATCAAGTCCATACACTCTTGTGTTTGCATTGCATTCACGCTAAGTCCATGCACTGCACTTGGGCATTGTTCTTCACAGCAAGTCTATACATTGCTTTAGCGTTGCATTCTCAACGTCTGTACAATGCCTTAGTCTTCTACACATGAAGTCTATACATTGCTTTAGCTTTGCATTCACAGAGTCTGTACATTCTTTCAGCATGACAATGCATTCACTTGCAATGTATATACTTTGTTTTCTGCAGCTGAACATGCATTTCACTCTAACTCTGTACATGCCATACATGAAGTCTATACATGCTGCTGCTTAGCATTCACTGAGTCTATACAATGCCACAGTCCTGCATGCGTGAAGTATGTACAAGGCCAAAGCACTGCATATATGTAGTCTGTACATGACATTATTCTGCATTCACCAAGTCTATACAATGCCATAGCCACGCATTCATAAAGTCTGAACATTGCATCATGAAGTCTGTACATCGCTTCTGCAGTGCCTTCATCATGTCTGTACATTGAGGTCGCATGCTGGGATTCAAAGTCTACACATTGCAATGTCTAGACGCTGCACATTACTCCCTACAGAGTCTGTACAAGGTTTGTTGTATTAAACTGATAAGTTCCTTTCGACTGACTGACAGGGACTAAAGTGCAAAGATGAGGATGGGCACGTGATCCGAGGATAAGGGGAGTGACCAGATTGTGACACGTGTACTGAAAGCTTGCTGGATGCTGCCACGTGGCCCAAGGCTTTTGGGCGGGAGATGTGGAAGACACACGCCCTATCTGCTTCCTGCTGCTCTATATATATGAAAGCCTCTTCCATCAGAAGGAGGCTGATCGACTGAAGCAGAGGATAGCATGCACGATCCTGTGAGAAAGAAAAGAGAAGCAGAAGAAGCAGAGAAGAAGAAGAGAAAGAGAGAGATAGAGAGCTCGAGCAGAGTGTGAATAGAAGAAGAAGAAAGAGAGAGAGAAGAGAAGAACAGAGAAGATCGTTCCTACTGGAAGTTAGATCAGATCCACTCCAGTCAGCTCTTTAAGAGCCACATTTGTGCTTTCATTATTTACAGCTTTCAGTCGCTGTTGCTACTTACTTCTTGTTTTCTTTTATACCTTTCTTCAAGCTGTTTGTCAGCGGAGCAAGCTGTGTTGCTCAGCATTTGCAGTGGAGGATTCCACTGGACGGCTAAGTTGTATTGCCCAGCGGAGCAAGCTGTGAAGCTCAGCAGGCGAGGAGGATTCCTCGGACAGCAAGCTGTGAGGCTCAGCGGATTGTATGGCAAGCTGTGATGTCCAGCTGTTCAAGCTGTGAGTCAGCGGAATCCACACTCGGTTTGAGTGTGGGGTGGACGTAGGTCTGCAGGACCGAACCACCTAAAAACCCTTTGCGCATTGTGGTTTGATTTGTCTAATTGTGCTTCCGCTAGTTGATTGCTTAGGCGCGCAATATATGTTTGTTTGCTGATTCAGCAGAAACTTTGATTAGCTGTTCAGATTGGCTAAATTTGTCTAGTTAGCATTCTAGTGATCTCATTGTGTGTTTGATTAATTCCTCAACTGCTAACTAGCCTTCTGTTGGTATCAGGAATGTGATTGAATTGATTGTCTGCCAAAAGGGTTTAAGCAGCTTACCGGTAATATTGTTTTAATTGGGCGAAGGTTTTTAAAGGGTATATTCATTCACCCCCCCTCTGAATACATAGCACCGAACCCAACACTTGGTATCAGAGCCGGACTCTGACCTAACAGATCTAACAATCTGCAGAGGATCCTGCTAGTTTTTGGTGCATTTCAGAGTGGGGCTCTTGAGATCGTGTTTTGCTTCACTGACTTAGTGCTTTGCTTTACTCATTTGGTTTTGGTGCACTTCTGTTGATTGCTTTGTGCTTTGAATCTGTTTGTTATCTGTTTTGATGGCTCATCCACCGATATTCAGAGGTGATGACCTTGGCCCATGGCTGGAAAAATTGCATCGGTATGTAAGGACAACCGATCCTAATCTCTGGAAGATAATAACTCATGGTCCATACAACTTATCAAAAGATAAATCTAGATGGACTGAGAAGGATAAATTGAAAGATTCTGTAAATACTAGAGCATTAGTTTTAATGAAAGAATCAATTGACAGAGCTCTAATCTTATGTATTTCTTCTTGCAGGTCTGCCAAAGAAATTTTGGAAAAACTAAAGCTCACCAGGAATCACAACAAATGCTTGATGGCTGATCGGAGAAATGATGATGATGAGACCTCATCTCAGGTAAGCTCCGGATCAGATGGACACTCTTTTGATGAATTGATAGTGATGTATGAAAATTTGTTAACAGTATCTAAGAAATTAAAATCTGAGAATAAAAGGTTGAAAAAGAAAATTGATAAATGTGATTCTAATTCATCATGTGAAAAGTGCCCGAAGATAAATGAATTATATGATAAATGTCTATCTGAGTCTCACTTGAATATGAAACAAATGTGCATGTTGAAAAAGGAAAACCATGAAGGAATCAATAAAATCTCCGAATTAGAAAGTCAGCTGAAACTGAAAACTAATGAACATTTGATGAACTTGGAAGAGTTGGAAAGGATTAAGTTTGATCTGAAGAAATCGAAAGCTGAGAATGTAGAAATTCAGACGAAGAATAAAAATCTTGAAGCTGAAATAGAGAAAATCAACAAGGAAGCAATACATATCTCTTCTGTAGAGTCAAGTTGTGATATGTGCTCAGCTCTAAGAGAACGTAATGAAGATCTCTATAATGAAAATGAATGGATGAAGAAACAAATTGCTGTGTTTAAAGAGGATCACAGAAATCTGCTTGCTGAGAAAATCAAAGTGAAAGAAAGGGAAAAGGAACTAATTGAAAAGTTGGAGCTTATGTCTGGAAATGGAAAATGTAACGAAGGAGTCATGAAGCTATCTGAAGAGAACAAAGAACTGAGGGAACAAAACAAAAAACTGATGGTTTTAAATACTGTTTTCTCACAGAGGTTTCTAACTATCGAAAAAGAGAAATCTGTTTTTAAGGAAGCTCAACCTCAAAAATTTGAGAAGGAAAACACTGAACTGAAAGCTGAAATTGAAAAATTAAAGTGTTTAAACACTGGCTTATCTGAAACACTTCTCACATTAAAAAAGGAAAAATTCACTTGTGATGGAGAATCACAAAGGGTGATCAGTCTAAAACAAGAAATTGAGAAGTACAAAACTGCAAATAAAGTCTTAAGTGAATGTGTCAATTGCAGTGAACAGGAGATAGCCAGTTATGAGCTTCATATAGCATCCTTGGAAAATAAAATTCATGATCTGGAAAATTCAGAAATTGATTCTGCTAAGAATGAAAGAAAAATGAAAGCTGTCATGAAAGGTAGAGATGATAATTCAAGAGAGGGGATAAAGTGCAATTCTGATGTTAAGGAAATCACTAAAAACCAGCTATACACCATTTTTGTGCAAAGCTCTGATGTAGCTGATACCTCAAATCAATCCCCAAAACAAAACAAAAATCTGAAAACACCTTCATCATCTGTCTTTCAATTTAAGGCACAGAAAGCTGAAAAACAAACAAGAATTGTGAACAAAGTTAAACAATCGAACAAGAATGGAAAGAAAGATGGGGTTAGAAATGTCCCTACTTGTGTCATTAAATCTGTTAGCTCTGCTGAATGTAATGGGTCAATGCAAAATGCTCATGCTTCATGTACTCATTCTCATGCATCTAGTCAGTCTGTTAGTAATCATGTCGTCAGGAAAACTCAAGTATCATGTCATTATTGTGGCAAGATAGGGCATGTAATGGATGAGTGCAGACTGTTGATTGAAGATGAGCATGCTAGTGAAGCAATGCATTCTAGGAATTCATCTGATAGAAACCATGCCACTAAGAAATCTAATGCATCTTGTTATTACTGTGGTAGGCGTGGTCATCTAATGAATGCATGCTTTACAATGAAAGAAGACAACAATGTGAACTCTAGATTTTTCACACATGCTCATGGCCCATATAGATATAAATCTACTTCAGGCCAGCATATTATCTGTTTCACTTGCAACAAGCCAGGGCACAAGGCAAATGAGTGCTGGACTGAAAACTATTGGGGTAACAATAACTCAAAAGGCAAGCACCTTAGGTGCTTTGAATGTGGTAAGCATGGGCATGCAGTCAAGGACTGCTGGTATGCTCAGAGAAATCACTTTAATTCTAAATTTGTCAGATTCCCTGCAAATAGAAATTTTTTGGGTAGAAATAAAGCTGTTTTTAAAGGAAAGACACTTGTATGTTCTGAATGTGGAAAACCTGGCCACCGAGCTTCTGAATGCTGGTGGGCAGGTAATGGTAAATCAAAATTTCATGCAAGTAACAGAAATCTTCATGCTAACTCACATAGATTCCATGATTATACAAATGTTCACAAAAAGAATTCAAGAGATGTTACATCATACAGATACTGTGAAAAATATGGTCATTCCATGGATAGTTGTTACATAATGGATCATGATGATAACATGGCTAAAAGATTGTTCAGAACACCTGTCAGAGTTAACGCAGGACCCAAGACTGTTTGGGTTCCTGCAGGATCAAATTGATTAACATCTTTGCAGGTGTGCCTTGGAAGTTGAAGAATAAAGGGGTTAATAATCCAAGACACTCAAAAGTGAAACCCCCAGAAGTGGACTATTCAGGTTAGTTCTGAAAACTCAGTTTAAATTCTTTCTTCTGAAATTGTGTCCTTTAGATGATCGCATATCATAATGATCTGTCTATGCTAAATTGATTTATCTTGAAAAGTTGATTGCTCTCACATGATGCTATCTGAATAAAGAATGCTCTGATGTTTGAGTAAACATTCTACATAGCATGTTAAATCTGTGTTTTGCATATTCTTTCATGTCCAGCATTGTCAGGTTTGGATTTTCTGAACTCTCCTCATACATGATTTGCATATTGATGATTGTCTGAAATTGCATATGCATACATGTAGTGAATGCATTGCACATCATCATACTGAAAACTCCAAAAAGAAGTAACTGTCTACACATAGGACTTCTTTGCACTGCATATCTTTGCATAACCCTGGTATATCAAATGGTAAGCTACTAAAAGACAGGGAAATCTGTCTGGAGGTTCTTACTATGTGTGAGATGGTCCTTGAGACCAGGCTCTCCGCCAAGTACCAAGGGTCAAGTTTTCATATAGGCAAGGAAAGTTGCATATCATGTTGATTTGTTGATGTTAAACTGAAACTTTCTGAAATATGAATTGAACAATCATGCTTATGGTAATTCTCTTCTGTCTAATTTGCATGAATCATATCTGAATGCAAACTTTGATATTATGTGGTGTGCTTTCAATACATTTCATGCATATAGTCAGGGGGAGTCCAACTGTTTTTGATCAATCATATTGCTGCTTATGTTTTATCCTTCACATCGTGCACTTAGTCAGGGGGAGCTCAACTTGTCTTGACTAACCATTATGCTGCTCATGCCTTGCTATTGTCATGATGAATCTAGACAAAGGAAGTTTTCTGATCATCTCACTCACACTCACCTGAAATCCTCCTGTCTAGCTTATTGGATCTTCTAATGCTCTCAGTTTGGTTCAATTAAATTTTCTGCTGTCCTCTCTAAAACAGCTGATCAGTCTGTATTCCAGACTCAGCTACTGTCTGATGATAAACTCTCTTTTAATGCTCTTCTCTATTGGTGATTTACACTTGCACCAGCTTATACTCACCTTTCACATTCTTCTCAGTTGGTGTGACTAATTTGTTTCTACTGCTGATTGTTGGTCAGCTAAATTTATTGTTCTGATCTGAGGTACTTAAGCTGCATGTCATGCAATTCAGTCTGCGAACTTGGTAGAAATTCCGATCATATAGGTTTAAGAATTATCACTGAATCAGACTGATATAAGATTAATGTATTCTCAGATTTGTAATTAAATGAATTGAAAATATCTGAATAATAAGCTTTAATAAACTTTAACCACATGTGTCATGTAAACCTTAGATTCTCTCATCTGATATCTGAAAATTTGAAATCAAAGCTACTTTGGTAGAGATACATAGAGTGAGTGATGTGATTAAACATTAACTTGAAAAATGTTGACTAAATGAAAAATTGTGAATTCGGAGCAATGTCTTGGTCACTGAGAAACTGGGTTCTTTATCAATGAAATAAAGTAACTTATGTCATGAGGTGCCATAGTTATCTCTGATGAAAATTTACTGAAAAACCTGACAGAGCAATGGCATGCCTGTGTTGAGTAACTGGGGAGTCTGGCCTCTAATCAAGGTGTCTCCTCATGTAAAAAGACACTCATATTGCTAACTCTGTTCTCAAAGTTGAGAGGCAATGACAGTTATCCCACTGAGTAACTGGGTCACTTCACCTAAGACGTGTTGTGCCTCATATAAAAAGGTGATGATCAACCTAAATTGCTCAGAAAAAATATAATGTGCTTCAAATGAAAATATATTGAAAAGTCTGTCAACTCATATTCTTGGAAAAAGTGTTTAACATCAATACTAATCTGTGTAACTCTTAAAAGAGTTATTGAGATCATGTGTGTAAGATAAAGATGATTGATTTTGAGTGTTATCTGAATATTTAGTTCACCTTTATTAAAACTTGGATTCAGATATGAGTATTGAGTTTAATTTGACAAATTTGGTATACATCATAATTAAATCAGATTGGTTAAGTTGCCACTTCATAACCCTTTATGATAGAAGAGTCTATACTTCTCAAGACTTATTGAAGTGGTGCAAGTATTAAAATCCCTCATGATCAGATTCTTTCCAGATAGCCTGATCAACATAAATCTTGATATTGATTATTCATTGAGATGTCTTGTGAGGATTGTTATCTACTCTTGCCTTTCTATCATCAATCACTTTACTCTCCACACTGTTGGAATCTTCCATCTTGTTTTGCAATAAGTTCTGGTTCTGTGGACTTTCCACCTGTTTCATTCTATTCATGCATATGTGAGGTGCCACAACCAGAGTTTAGATTGTTTGTAATGGCAGATTTCAGATTGATTTATTGGATAACCAGAGCTCATTCCTGTGCTTCAGGGGGAGTTATGGATTATCTGCTTTTAAGGGGAGAGTAGTACATCTTGCATGTTGATAGGGGGAGAGCTGTTTCATTGTCATAAGGGAGAACCTCATTTTAATGAACCATGATTCATTCTCTGACTTTGTGTGCTGAATTTTGTCTCTCAAACCATTTCCTCTCTTTTTGATTATGTCAAAGGGGGAGAATAGTTTGACGAGTCAGTGTGACTCATTATGTTGCCATCATCAAAAAGGGGGAGATTGTTGTGCCCCTTGTGCTTTGATGATTATGTGGTGTTTAAATGATAGCAACATAAATGAGTCACCATATTGTTTTGCTAAGAACATTACATTGAATGATAGCAACATGAATGCATATGACTGATTTATTCTGTGGAGAATGCATGAGTGTGTTATATCTGATCTGTTCTGTGGAGAATGCATGAGTGTGCTAGCTCTGTGGGTCGACCCCCTTCTTAGATGGGTCGACCCCCCTCAAGTCTTTACATCAGATTCACATGTCTATACATCTCGTAAGTAGTTCAGATGGCGTCAACCCATTGAGTCCACGAGGTTGACGCAGCCTTGAAATGCCTCAGATGGCTTTGAAGATAAGGCTGGATGCGTTGACGCATGGGGTCACTGCGTCGACCCACTGAACTGACCCAGATCTAACTTCACATCAGGGTAAACTGCTACGTCGACGCTGTCACGCTGTAGCGTCTCTATGCATTTCTGAAGTCTACACATCGTTTAGTTGCACGCCACTGTGTTGAGAAAGTCTACACATCAGATTGCCTTGCTTCATGCATAAGTCTATACATCGGTTGTTCATCACACACAAAAGTCTGAACATCGTTCATGAAGTCTGTACAGCCATTGCTTAAGGCAAGTCTGTACATCGAGCTGAAGGCTGGCTAAGTCTATACATCGTTCGTCTCACATAAGACGCAAAGTCTATTCATTGTCTTGGCCGTCGTCTGTCTGCTCGCTGTTAAGACTTAAAGTCTATATATTTGGCAAGTCTGTACATCGGACTGTTCATGCATTCATCTCAAGTCTATACATCCGATTGTTCAGCTTGTGGCTAAGTCTGTACAGCGTCTAGTGTCTCTTGCAAAGTCTGTACACTGCATTGGCATCTTTACTTACGTGCTGAACTGAGCAAGTCTATACATTCTTAATCTTTACCTACGCTCAGTTCCACCAAGTCTGTACATTGGGCTCTCACTCAAAGTCTGTACAGCGCCATGTTCATATGCTTCCAAGTCTATACTTTGCACTGTAGCTAGAACTGTGCAAGTCCATACATCGCTGCATTGGCCAAGTCTATACAATGCCATTTGTTCATGCATGTTAGCAAGTCTGTACAGCCTGTGTTCACAACACAAAGTCTGTACATCGCATGCTCACACAAACGCCAAGTCTATACATTGGCTTTGCTTGCATGAGCTTGAAGTTTATACATTGGCTTGAAGTCTATACATTCGTTGCCTTGCATTGCATCAAGTCTGTACAGCCCTTGA
Source organism: Amorphophallus konjac (assembly GCA_022559845.1). NCBI lineage: Eukaryota > Viridiplantae > Streptophyta > Magnoliopsida > Alismatales > Araceae > Amorphophallus > Amorphophallus konjac. The sequence goes on along the minus strand of CM040118.1, from coordinate 329,965,073 downwards.
ATTGGCAAGTCCATACATCGTTCAGTTGTTTGTCTAAGTCTATACACTGTAAGACCAAGTCTGTACGACCGTCTGCATGCATTATCCTTCAAGTCTGTACATCGTCCTCCGTCTCACTTAGCGTCTCATGCTAAGTCTGTACATTGGACAAGTCTATACATCATGCATGCATCGTCTCTCAAGTCTGTATAGGATCTGCCTAGAATGCATTGTTCATCAAGTCTATACACTCTGTGTGTCTGCATCGCATTCATCAAGTCTATACACTCTTGTGTCTGCATTGCATTCACGCTAAGTCCATGCACTGCACTTGGGCATTGTTCTTCACAGCAAGTCTATACATTGCTTTAGCGTTGCATTCTCAACGTCTGTACAATGCCTTAGTCTTCTACACATGAAGTCTATACATTGCTTTAGCTTTGCATTCACAGAGTCTGTACATTCTTTCAGCATGACAATGCATTCACTTGCAATGTATATACTTTGCTGTCTGCAGCTGAACATGCATTTCACTCTAACTCTGTACATGCCATACATGAAGTCTATACATGCTGTTGCTTAGCATTCACTGAGTCTATACAATGCCACAGTCCTGCATGCGTGAAGTATGTACAAGGCCAAAGCACTGCATATATGTAGTCTGTACATTGCATTGTTCTGCATTCACCAAGTCTATACAATGCCATAGCCACGCATTCATAAAGTCTGAACATTGCATCATGAAGTCTGTACATCGCTTCTGCAGTGCCTTCATCATGTCTGTACATTGAGGTCGCATGCTGGGATTCAAAGTCTACACATTGCAATGTCTAGACACTGCACATTACTCCCTACAGAGTCTGTACAAGGTTTGTTGTATTAAACTGATAAGTTCCTTTCAACTGACTGACAGGGACTAAAGTGCAAAGATGAAGGATGGGCACGTGATCCGAGGATAAGGGGAGTGACCAGATTGTGACACGTGTACTGAAAGCCTGCTGGATGCTGCCACGTGGCCCAAGGCTTTTGGGCGGGAGATGTGGAAGACACACGCCCTATTTGCTTCTTGCTGGTCTATATATATGAAAGCCTCTTCCATCAGAAGGGGGCTGATCGACTGAAGCAGAGGATAGCCTGCACGATCCTGTGAGAAAGAAAAGAGAAGCAGAAGAAGCAGAGAAGAAAAAGAGAAAGAGAAGAAGAGCAGAAGAGAAAGAAGAGAAGAGAGAGATAGAGAGCTCGAGCAGAGAAAGAGAGAGAGATAGTGGATATCTGGCATTTGGATCAAATCCAAGCTAGAGCTGCTCCTTCGAGAGCTATATCATTTGTGCTTTCATTTACAGCTTTCAGTCGCTGATTGTCTTCTTGTTTTTGTTTAATCTTTTATCCTTTCTTCAAGCTGTTTGTCAGCGGAGCAAGCTGTGTTGCTCAGCATTTGCAGTGGAGGATTCCACTGGACGGCTAAGCTGTATTGCCCAGCGGAGCAAGCTGTGAAGCTCAGCAGGCGAGGAGGATTCCTCGGACAGCAAGCTGTGAGGCTCAGCGGATTGTATGGCAAGCTGTGATGCCTAGCTGTTCAAGCTGTGAATCAGCGGAATCCACACTCGGTTTGAGTGTGGGGTGGACGTAGGTCTGCAGGACCGAACCACCTAAAAACCCTTTGCGCATTGTGGTTTGATTTGTCTAATTGTGCTTCCGCTAGTTGATTGCTTAGGCGCGCAATATATGTTTGTTTGCTGGTTCAGCAGAAACTTTGATTAGCTGTTCAGATTGGCTAAATTTGTCTAGTTAGCATTCTAGTGATCTCATTGTGTGTTTGATTAATTCCTCAACTGCTAACTAGCCTTCTGTTGGTATCAAGAACGTGATTGAATTGATTGTCTGCCAAAAGGGTTTAAGCAGCTTACCGGTTATATTATTTTAATTGGGCGAAGGTTTTTAAAGGGTATATTCATTCACCCCCCCTCTGAATACATAGCACCGAACCCAACAAGATTGACCCAGTTAAGCCTATTGGACTTAACCTGCGTCAATTATCCCCGGTATGAGGTGGGGATTGACCCCGGTTCACCTTGGAGTTAACCGGTTAACCTTGGAGTTAAGCGGGGTCAATTGACCCCGGTAGGAGGTGGGGATTGACCCCGATAAGAGAGGAGGGGGTTCGGTCAACCCCTACGCTTAACTGGGGTTGACCGGCCCCCTTTGACTGGGTGGTCAACCCCGGTTAGCCTTAGGAGGCTAACCGGGGTCAATCAACCCCTGGGCAGCCCCTTTTTGACCCTGGAAGAGATCTTCTATGAAGTCAAAGGTGCGCCTAGGCACTCGCCTAGGAGTTTGAGGAGGCAAGGCGGCCCCAAACCGTCTTGTTTTTGCCTCAAACGTCTCACTCTTAGTCGTCTTCTTCTTTTGGTCCAGTCTTGGTTTAAACCTCCTTTATTCAAATCTTATTTGTATGTATGTATTTTTGCCTCATATCTTAGTTATTGTTAATTTTATTGAAAATCTTGATTGTATGTATATATTTTCTTTGATATTTAGACATATATTTATATTTTTTGAATTGTATATATAAATTTTTAATAAAACGTCTCAAACGCCTAGGCCATCACCTAGGCATTTGAGGCATGAGGCGACCCCTTGGTTGTCTCGGTCGCCTCACGCCTCAGACTACATAGGAGATCTTTTTCTCTTTTTTCAAAAATTTTGGCTCCAACACCCCTCTACTCTTTTTCTTCTTTTTATGAAGGCATGACTACATCAATGACTCCTAATTGCAGCAAAGCTTCACTACTGTCACTTTTGGAGTATAAATAATATGGCCCTCTTCTTTGTAGTTTAGCTCCAGTAGGAGTAGAACATTCTGATTTACTTTAAAGGCTTTTTACGTTATTCAAAGATTGTTCTGTTCTATTTCTAATATTTGCCATCTCTTTGTTCCTTTTGAGATGCCTTAAGTTTTGGATATATCTTCTCTTCCCTTTGGAATACACCGGGTTTATTTCAAGGCTACTATTCTGCTTTGCGATCTAATCCTCATTCAAGACACTTTTATTTCTTCCTGCCTCAGCTGATGTTCTTACCTACTGCAGATCCACCGCCGCTACAGCAACCTTTGTTTCTTACCTTCATATTTCTGGCACCCCTCTTCATATTCCTCCTTTCTTCTTTCTATTTTTGATCTTCTTAAACTACATTTCACTGTTTTAACACCAAGAAATATGTCACAAACTGTTCTTATCTTCCTTCTTTGTATTTTTGTCATCTGTCTCTTATACTGGCTACAAGCTTCAGCATGCACACGTTCATGGACCTTTCTGAGCGTTAATTGTCACTGATGTCTTAGTTCCACGTTACAGTAAAGATGGTGCCTCGAACAGAATGCGGCTGTCTATAGTGATTTGGACCACCTCGACGAAGGAACTAGAAGTGTAAATCTAAAATATAATTTTGAAGTCATAGGTTGTGAACAGAAAAAGCGATCAGTAATGCCCCTTCGCATTCAATTTGACCTGACATCTAAGTCGCACAGGCCTTTAAGCACCAAAGAAAGAAGAGATAGGTCCACAGGTATCACAGAGGAGACAGTGCTCAGTCCACAAGTGTCGCAACCGGGGGATGGGCCAACGGGAGAGCACACACCGCAGCGAGGAGGAGCGACGCGAAGCCGGCATAGATGATCCACCGCTCATTGGCCACCAGTTTCCACATCTTCCCGAGGGCAAAGGACATAGGCAGGCCCTTCTGCATCGCGCCGACCGTCTCCTCCTTCCTTTCCCCAATGATCTCCTCGAGCTCCCACCAGCGGCCACCGGGCAGGACGGACGCAATAAAGGCGATTCCCGCCCTCAGCCTGTCGAGGAGTCCCGAAGATCGCGTTCCGCCATCGCCAAAATCCCCCGGGTGGTGCAGAGGGGAGGCGGGGGAGGCCGCGGCCCTGATACGGGAGAACCGGAGGGCGACCGTGCCCGTGGCAACAGATGGAAGTCGACTCTTGAGATGCTGGCGCCGCTGGTGATGGTGAGGAGGGCGATGAGGAAGGCATCGTGAAGATAGAAAAGGTGGGAGGATGGAGAGGGGGTGGGAGTTGGAGACGCCCCACAGGCGGCGGCAGCCTGTGCGAGATCTCCGGGCGCCGACGCTGCTGCAGAGAGCCGCGGTGGAGGCGGCGGCGGCAGGCGAAGCCATTCGTGGATGTGAAGGGATGGAGGAGGAGGCGACTCGATCACGACGAGGGGCGTGGCCAGGAATGGTCATGAGGAGGGGACGCCCGCGGGCCTTTTAAACCGTTGAAACCCGTCTTCATCCTCCCATCCGCCCGCCGCAAAGCGGAAGAAGCCTGACGACCAGCGCCTCCACCACAACTCTTCCGACGAGAAACCGCCCACGCCCATGGCCATGGGTTTCCATGTGCGTTCGACAACTCCAACTAAAATCATTGAGATATAACTATTTCTTATCATCGTTATTACCATTAGAAAGCATCTTCTTGCCATTAATTCAGTAGAGCTGACTTAATCTGACGTTCCCAAGGACTTTTCCTATATAATAAATCTCACTTAAGTTAAGAGTTCATAAACAGGTTGATAATCAAGATGGAAAACTGTTGATTCATCTCCTCAATCATCTCATTTGATCATGTCGCTAAATGAAGTTTGTAATCAACCACGACCCTCATAATCTAATTAATGCTGCTTTATTTGTATTTGTATCTCCCAAATGTAGAGTGCATTGAAGAATATTATTGATGCAAAAAAATTGACACGGCGCATCATCGTTAGACGTGGCCACCTACACGAGTATCCATCAATGGGTAACGATCTAGTCTCGTGATATATATAACCTATGTTTTAGATTTAACTTTAGTGAAAGTTTATTTAGCACGTATTTAATTCTCGAGAGAGATGTGATTATGATATTTATTAATATTAAAAAAATACGTGTGAGTTGAGTGGCTTGATTTGAACCTAAAATACCCCACGCGCTCATCTGTAGACCAAAATACCATTTTGCTAAATTCTCTTTCATAAAAAAAAGAAAATGAAAAAATAGTGGCCACCCATCATATTTTCTTTGTTGATATAATGATACGGACATGAGACCCCTCTTTGACAGAGGGATAGACAAAAGGTGGGTCGTATCTCCTGGATTAGTCTGATCTGAATTTTAATCTCATTTAATTTGATAGGTAATAAGTTATCCATGCGTGATAAAGGAGGTTAACTCTTATTTTATTCTATTTAATTAGATTGTATCGAGGGATATAAAGTGAGTTATCTTTAAAAATTGACTTTAATACTCCTCTTGTCTTGACCTCAATTACAATGCTTGTAAAATCTTTTTTAATAGTGTACACCTGATATTAGTAAATTATCTTAAATGACCATCAACTTATATCCATCTCAGTTAATCCATCTTATTTGACATAAACATACAATGTAAATAATTTAATGAATTATGTAATCATGTAAATGTTAGATATTTTAATTTTTTATATTTGATGTTGAGGATGGTAAAATCGGCTCGACCTATGTAAGGCCCAATTCCGCCCGGCCCATTTGGGCCCACGGTCTACAACGTGCTCAAAGGCCCCTGACAGTCGTGGCCCGTCACAAATGGCCCGCGACGATTGAGCCTTGGATTCACCAGCACAGGAAGAGCTTCGACCCAAGCGTAACGGCCGCCGGATGATCCTCAGGCGACCGAATGTTGCCTCCCACGACATCGGCCTTAACTCCACTAATGACGAGCACGCCCCACGGCGCCATAAAACTCGCCAGAGAACCGTACGACCCCGGAAGAACTGGCCCTCAACGGGAAACCCCCCACAATCGTGGGGGATGTTACTCCACGACCTACGCCTTTCCCTGCTAAGGGACTGGCCCTCGCAACTAAGACAGCCCCCTATAAAAGGGACTTCGACGAACGAGGCAGGGGACAGGGAATTTCACCCAGCCATACACACGCTCCAAGAAACACTTACTCAGCTCCAAGCAACGACAAGGAGAGGCCACTTGCTGTCCAGAGAGAAGGTCCCCAACAAGCATCGGTTGCCCTCCGAGCACCCTTACTGCCCAGCGAGCACTCTCCGAGCACTCGCTGGTCACGGCGAGCACCTCCCGGAAGGCAGTCCGACTCTCCAGGCTTGCTCTACGGCCTTTTGACTCTCTCTCCCTCTCACTCTTCTTCTTGCTTCTCTGTCTCCCAAGTGCTGACTTAAACATCGAAGGGTTGTCCCCGGGGATAATGCCTGGGGCTCCTTCTAACGCCTTTCGTCTCTGGTGTTTGCAGGCTTCCACGAGTGCCAGGCTGTCCTCCCCAATAAATAAATAGAAATGTGTGGTACAAGAGCTGGAGACCGATTTTTTGTCTCTACACTTTTTGGCGCCATCTGTGGGAACTTCAATCGAAAAGCCAATGTGTTGGGTTAGTTACCCTCCTCCCTCTTTGTCTTTGATAATAGTTTTGATGATTACAATATATTGTGTGGTTTGCATTTGAATAGAAGTGGAAATATTATGTGCAAGCTTTGTGAATCCTTGATCATTTTGGTGTTATGGAGCTCACTATTGATATCTTGATTTGTAGGTATTAAGTGCTTGGTGTTTTCTTGAGCATATCTTCTTGGTTCTTCAAAATCATAAATGGATGCAATTCTAATTTGATGTTCTCGTGCATAACATTCAAGTGTGTTTAATGGAGTTTTCAGAATTTCCAAATGCATATTATTTTTGGTAAAATCATGTTTTCATAGAAGGTCATAAGGCCTTTGATTTTGGTTAAATGACACTGGATGCTCTTGGGTTGAACTGGACTGCCTTTAGGTAGACTCTTTATTTCCCACTACAAGGGTCGACCCCATGGGTCGACCCCTGGCTCTTTGAGCCTTGTTCCTTGTTTAAGACTGAACTTGGATTCATGAGTGGTTGGTTGAACTCCTTTTAACAATGGTTTGATTGAATCTCATTTGACATGAGAGCTTGTGATAGATATGGCTTAAAAAGTTCTGAATCATTTGAGTTAGAAGATTGATACGAAATGTCTTTGGTATAAATGACTGGTTGTTCAAGTGCAGGTTTAATGTACCATAAGAAACCTCAAGGGCCCGTTACCAAGGGAGTCCAAACAAATGAGCAAGTGCAAGCCGTTAACTTTCCCTCCACCAACCCAAATAACCAAATTCGCTTCCCCCAGAACCCCCGCAACACTTAATACGCTCCACAAAACCCACCGCTAGCCTACTCCACCCCACAAAACCATCCGCAAAACACCTTTGCCCCTCCGCAAAACACCTTTTCCGCTCCGCAACAACCCCCACAGCCTCCACAATACCATAATGTCCCTCCACCTAACGGCTACAACAACAACAACAAGCGCCCGGCTCCGAAGAGAGCACAGTACCCACCTCTGCCAGAAACCCTCACGGACATCTTCTCAGCTCTTATGTCCATTAACGCTATACAACTCCCTCTGGAACGGCCCGTCTGGAACCCGGCCGTTGATCAGACAAAGTACTGCATGTTCCACAGGCAGCCGGGACATACTATTGAAGGGTGTTTTCAGTTCAGAGACTTGGTCTACGACCTCCATGAAGGGCATAGGATTGATTGGACCGAAATGCATAGGGCCATTACAGAAATTAAAGAAAAGAGAATGCAGGCGCCCAGGCAGCAAGTGCAGCAACAATAGGCACCGCAGCAGCACCCGCAACAGCAACAGCAACCAGTTCAAGACTTGGGGATCCATCAGAACCCAATGCCGAACCATCCTCCCATTCCGCAGCCTCAGCCGCCGGCACCGGCTCAGGTTAATGTACTTCAACCCCCGGCTCCTGACGCCGGGTGGTCCTTTGACGATGACGGTTCTACGCCACAAGTCATGGCCCTCCACCACAACTACCGCAATCCTTCTGCTTCCATCATCCTTACACCCACGCACATAAATCCTCCTCCACCTACTAGACAACCTGTCCTTCCATCCACTCCCACTCCATCATCCATCTCCCGCCCATTACTCACTCCCGCTGCCATCATTACAACTAGCCCTCCGCCCACACTTCCGCTCGCCCTTACACATCCACCTCCGCTTACACCCGCTATCACCATACTCACAGTTAACTCTCCACCCATTATCCTTTCACCACAACCCCTTGTCTCCACTCCCACTCCTATCATCTCCACCGCACCCCCTTTCACACAACTTACCCATCCCAACGGGTTCATCCTACCGTCATCAGATACTGTGCCGGCACAGAATTGCGCCCTTCGGAGCGGGCGTTTGTTTCATCGCAATTATGCTCCTGCTTCTAATCCCCAGTCTTCGCAACCGGCTGCCGATCAGGAAGAAGCCGAGCCACTGCCGGGTACCCAATATGATCTGCTACATCATTTGGATAGGGTGCCCGCCAAAATATCTGTGCTGGAACTCATTAAAAGATCAACCCTTCATCAAGATGCACTGAGAGATTTTCTGCAGAAGGTGATGGTTAGTGAAGATGTGGCAGCCGACAGTTTACCTACAGTGTTGTGTGAGGATTGAATAGATCTAGAGGGAGGGTGAATAGATCTTTCTGTAAGACCCCAAATTCTTTAGAAATTTATTTAGAAAGTTATTTATAATTATTTGGAATTTATTTGAAGTTATTCGAATTAATGAGAATTATCCAAATTAATTAGATTAATTAATTAATTAATAGAATAAGTCATTTTTCAACTATTTTCTAAAAATCCCCAAAAATCACATCTTGTAGAATTAATTTTGTTTAGCAACTTTGTCTTCTACATTTAAGCCTAAGAAAATTATTTATTATGCCGAATTAGTGAACTTAGTTTTCCGAACTTAACATTTAACTATTTACGGAATAGTATAAGTAATAATCCGACTACCTTAGAAAAATCTGTAAAAATAGTAAATAGATTTAGGTCGATGTAGATAACAACTTTTCCTTCTGGCATTAGGCCATTGTAAATCCGTGGTAAGATCTATTTAGAGTTTAAACCCAAAAGTGCACACTTTTGACCCATACCTAACCCTTAGTTTAAAACATGAAATTCGACCTCAATACTCGACCAAATGATCTGAAATCAAGGGCAAATGGAAGGCCACAATGTAAGGAACATTTACCCTCAATCAATTTGAGGTAAACTTAGCCCCAAAACGTGCTGCCGACATAGTTTGGTCAAGTCAAAGATTTCGGCGCCGTTTCTAAACACGTAGCTTGCAGCAGCGAATACTCCCAACTCAGAAGGCTCCAGAAGCTCTATGAGCTATCAAAATGAAGCCCTACGAGTCTTCTTTCATTTGGCTGCTGTGGGGTTCGCTGAAGTTTCAGATTTGGAGAGATCTAGTTCGAATTGTGGAGGTGGGTCAGCAGGCCGTTGGCTTCCCTTCATCCTTCTTTGATCCATCGATTGAGGTAGGATTTCTCAACCAAATTTTGATCATGAGTATAGCAAGTTGTTCCTCTCATCGAGCTCTATCCATTGGTGGCAAAGCCCCAATTCTCATTAGGTATCCGTGGAGAAATCGAGCTTTTTGTGAGGTGCTGTCCAAGTGTTCTTCATCCTAGGGTTTGAGTTTTCTCTCTCCGATTTGAGGTAGGATCTAACAACCAAACTCTAATTAACTTACATGAAGTAATCAGCATGTTATTATCTTTCATTTAACGTAGAAAGCCCCAAATTCCATTGAGCATGCATCGTGAATTTCGATTTTTGTAAAAACATGTCTAGAACATGATTCATATAGTGTTCCTTAAGTCAGAGCTTGATTATGGGCTTATTTTGAGTCATGTAACTTGATCTTCATGTAGCATATCATATATGTTTGGATTCATGATCGTGTTAGCTTTCTTTTGACACCAAAATCTCCAAATTTGGTTTTGTATATCGAGAGAATTCGACGATTTAGTGGAAGTATGTCCTGAACTAGGTCTCCTTGTGTTCTTCATAGAATAGGTTGTGATTCTTGTGAATTCTGATGAAATTCGTGTTTCCAAATTGTAGTTTTATGACCCTAATATGTCTAGCAAGATTCCTATGGCATGTGGTTTTGATTTCAACTCATTTGGACCCCATTTGGGCGAGTTCATGCGTTTTCCGGAAGCCCCGGCCGGTTCTGGGCTTGTAGGGGTCGACCCCAGGGGTCGACCCATCACCTGGCAGCCCAGGCCAGCCCGAGGGTCGACCCCAGGGGTCGACCCATGCGGCCCAGCCCGAGGGTCGACCCCAGGGGTCGACCCATTCAGCTTCCAGACCCCAGTTTTTCAGGGGTCGACCCCAAGGGTCGACCCGTACATCAGAAACCCGATTTTCTTCGTTTTTCGAACCGAAGATGCATCCGAATCAGTGGGGAATCAACCCATTTAACTTAGACCCGTTGAAATTATATTTTTGAAGAACTTTTGACCTATTCATGTACCCCCCTTGATTTCAATTTACATTGGTCCTTTCTCGCAAACATAGTACAAAACACGATGTTTACTATCTCCATTACAACACTTACATTGGTTAAATAGAAACTCACTTAATTAATGATTAATGGTGTAATTAAAGCCCCTGATAATGCATTCTATTTCACCGCTGTGAGAGCTTGTTCTTTACCTTGGCAACTTGTTCTAGCTTGTTGGCTCTTTGGCTAATACAAATGATAATGGTTAATCATGATATCTTAACTTGGTGATTAGGATTAATATGTTGATTAGCTTGTTTGATTGCTGCTGTTTTACAGCAGCGCAGCACGATTTACTCTTGTTGTGACTTGGTTTCGATCTCCTTGATGATTATACTTACCTTGAAATTCTGGAAATGAATCTCTTTCCTACTTGAAGTTGTTATTGCTACTTAGTTTAAACCTTGGAATTCTGGCCATAAACTGTGGAAGTCTAGATTCGTGAGATCTTTGATCCAAAGAAATCAATGCTTGGCAAACAATTAAGGACTCGGTCTAGTCCTGGGAAGAGCGCCCGAACACTACGTGTACCCCCGGGGAGGTGAATGACTAGGTGTGACATTTGGCACCAGTACTTGACATGTGTTAAATCTAGGACTGTCCACTACTCTCTCCACTACTCTCTACATTACTTTATACTACTTTTCACTTTCCACTCTTCACTGTTCTATACTCTACTTGTGGTTAATTTACTTGCTTATTACTTGGACGTGGAAATGAAATTACATACGTGCTTGACATGACTTGAATTGTCTTGATATGGCCAACTTTTTATCGTTATCTCCTGTAGTAAATTCGTGTCTTACTATTCTATTCATTATATTTCTTGACCTTGCAAGATCTTTGAATTCTGTTTCGTGATATCACCGTTATCTTTTTATTGTTTTTATCATTTGTAGCATGATATTTTAAAATATAATTAAACTGTTAATCACTTATACCTGTCTGTTATTCCTACTGAGCGTCAGCTCATAGTTATGTTTTCCCCCCTTTCCAGGCTTTTCAGGTGACGCGCTTACCGATGGGGAAGGGCAGGAGTGATGTCTTGAGTGTATCAGTTCTAGTGTGTTAGTAGTGTGTTATCTTTCTTTAGTTGTGTTTTGGAGAGCTTTTAGTCTCAGTCATGTTATTGAGTTTTAGTGGTTGATTATTCCAGTTGTATTAAGTTGAACTTGAGGTTATTGTATCAGTTGTGGTTTGTTAATGATCATTTAGTATTTCCATCTTGTAGCACTTGTGTATTATTTTAGATTAGTTCTCTCTCTGTCAGCGTGTCCCTAACTGTACGTCCCGATATTTCCGCCTTGTTCGGGGCGTGACAGTTTAGTTGGTATCAGAGCCTAGGTTTCACATTCCTAGGTTTCCTAAGTTTTAGATTTTCTTGCATTGCATCCCAATAACCGGTATATCAAAAGGTGTTGTCCGAACGTTAGGCTACGCCTATCGGAAAGGTCGCACACTTGTGCGAGTGGTCTTCGGACCGATTACCTCCGCCAGGTACCGAGTTTTGATCGTGTCTAGGTGCACTAGATCCCTAACCTTGTAAAAGTCTAGGACCTGACTTGGTGAGAATGGGTAGAAACTTGGGTTAAGATCGTTTCTTAATCTTGTAATTATTTATCTTGATTAAACCTAAGTAATCTATTTCTCGTGTAGATGGCAGCTGATCGTGCTGAATGGAGGAACCTACAGCGTACGGTGCAAGGCCTTACTCAGGCCCTTCAGCAAGTAGCTCAGGCAGGAGCGGCACAGCATGGCACCGGTGATCTATACCGGAACTTCCGCGGAATGAACCCGCCTAGATTCGCTGGTTCGACCGACCTTGACCAAGCCGAGCACTGGCTAGATGAGATGGGGAGGATCTTTGAGGTTATGCAATGCACCAACCAGGAGCGTGTCCTTTTGTCCACATTTCAACTGGAACATGATGCACGTACTTGGTGGGATTATATCAAGGCAACTCTCGGTGATCGGCAAGTTATGTGGGAAGAATTCGAAGAATTCTTCAACAGCAAGTATTTTTCTGATAGAGTGCAAGAGAAGAAAGCGACAGAGTTCGCGGCCTTGAAATAGCGAGGTTTGTCCGTGGCAGAGTATGAGGCTCAATTTGCACGGCTTTCTCGATATGCTACACATCTCATTTCCACCGAGAAGATGAAGGCGAAGCGCTTTCTCAATGGATTGAAGCTTCATTATATCAACCAATTGGCACCGATGGAGATTTCCACGTATTCTGAGGTGGTAAGGAAAGCGCAAGTTCTAGAGGATACTCTTGAGATGACGGAGAGAATCCGTGGTAAAGGCACCAAGAAAGAATTACCTACGGGTTCCGGGAGTGTCAAACCCGGGTATACCAAGAAGAGGCCTGTTAGTGGACCTGGTTCGTGGAGCGGGTCCGGATCGTGGAAGGGCAAGATGTCGAGGCATGAAGACAAGAAGCCTGGCCCTATTGTTCCATTCAAGGGCGTGTGCAACTATTGTGATCGTCCGGGTCACAAGATAGAGGAGTGCTGGCGCAAGCTAGGCGCCTGTTTGCGATGCGGAAGCAAGGAGCACCGTATCCCCAATTGTCCTCTCATATCGGAGCAAGCTACACCGGCAAAACCTCTAGTCTTCAAGAAACCACAAGGCAAGCTTCAAGCTTTACATGCAGATGAAACTGGGATTTCTGATGATGGCGGACTCGTCGAAGGTACCCTTACTATAATCGATAAGCCCGCATTTGCTCTCTTTGATACTGGTGCAACACATTCTTTTATTTCACGGAGATTTGCTAAGTCATTAGTTGTGGAACCTGTTTTGATGAATACTCCGTTAGAGATTTCAACCCCTATTGGCACTAGATCAACAATCCAGTATTTCTATCCTTCTAGTAAGGTTATGATTGGTGAACAGAACTTTCCAGCAGATTTGGTCTGCATAGATATGAAGGATTATGATGTAATCCTAGGAGCAGATTGGTTGGCCAAGTATGAGGCCAATGTTCACTGTAGTTCTAGCTCAGTGACTTTTACTGGACATTCTGGTTTATCTTTTACGGGAGTCAAGCACCATAACTCCGTACTGCTCATTTCGGCTCTCCGAGCTGATAAGCTTTTGAGGCATGGGTGTGAGGCTTTTCTAGCCTTTGTCTGTACAACTCATGAGCAGCAGATGGAGATTAAGGACATTCCTGTTGTCCGAGATTTTCCTGATGTCTTTCCAGAGGAACTACCAGGACTTCCGCCTGAGCGGGAAGTTATCTTTTCTATTGATCTTATTCCTGGCACATCTCCTATTTCCAAGGCTCCTTATCGTATGTCTCCTGCGGAACTGCGGGAATTGAAGCAGCAACTGATGGAATTGCTCGAGAAGGGTTTTATTCGTCCTAGTACTTCTCCGTGGGGAGCCCCTGTACTATTTGTCAGGAAGAAAGATGGTTCGATGAGGCTGTGCATTGATTATCGGCAATTGAACCAGCAGACTGTCAAGAACAAATATCCCTTGCCGAGGATTGACGAACTATTTGACCAGATAGCAGGAGCTCAATATTTTTCTAAGATCGATCTTCGATCTGGATATCACCAGTTGCGGATTAAGGAAGAGGATATTTATAAAACGGCTTTCCGCAGCAGGTATGGTCATTTTGAGTTTGTCGTTATGCCTTTTGGTCTAACGAATGCACCAGCGGCTTTCATGCAGTTGATGAACGATGTATTTCGGCCCTATCTTGATCAGTGGGTCGTGGTATTTATTGATGACATCTTGATCTATTCCAAGAGTGAATTGGAGCATGCTGAACACCTGAGAATGGCATTGCAATTGTTGAGAGATCATCAACTATATGCTAAGTTCAGTAAGTGTGAATTCTGGCTGCAAGAGGTGTCCTTTCTAGGACATATCATTACGAAGAACGGTATTTTGTTGATCCTTCGAAGGTTGAGGCAGTGAAGAATTGGGAACAGCCTACCAGTGTGACAGAAGTTAGAAGTTTTCTAGGCCTGGCAGGCTATTACCGAAGATTTATTCAAGATTTCTCCAAGATTGCAGTACCTATGACAAGATTAACCCGCAAGGAGAATAAGTTTGATTGGTCAGATGATTGTCAGCGAAGCTTTCAGACTCTGAAGGAGTGTTTGACTACTGCACCTGTTTTGGCTTTACCTTCTGGTGAAGGAGGATTTGTTGTTTATACTGATGCTTCAGGTATTGGCTTAGGCTGTGTACTCATGCAGCATGGGAAGGTGATTGCCTATTCCTCTAGGCAGTTGAGGAAGCACGAAGATAATTATCCTGTTCATGATTTGGAACTTGCTGCAGTCGTGTTTGCTTTGAAGATATGGAGGCATTACTTGTATGGAGAAACCTTTACAGTGTTCTCAGATCATAAGAGTTTGAAGTATTTATTTTCTCAGAAGGAACTCAACATGAGGCAGCGGAGATGGTTGGAGTAATTGAAAGACTTCGACTTCTCGATTGAGTATCATCCTGGTAAAGGTAATGTTGTGACAGATGCATTAAGCCGGAAGCCGGTAGCTAGATTGTCAAGTCTCATGTTACAATAATGGAGGTTGTTGGAACAATTATCTAGTTTGGATCTTAATATTGACAATGATCGGATCTTGATTGCTCAGATTCAACTTAAACCTGAATTATTGATAGAGATCAAGTCCTTGCAAGATAATGACCCCGAGTTGGTAGAGATCAAGGGAAGCTTGAGCAGCAGACCTGACTTCATGTTGGCCGATGATGGTAGATTATTATTTAAAGGTAGAACTTGTGTTCCGGATGAGGCTACAATAAAGAACAAAATTCTTGAGGAAGCTCATAGATCCAGATATACCATTCATCCTGGAGGCACTAAGATGTACCGATATTTAAAAAGGTCCTTTTGGTGGCCGAATATGAAAAGAGAAGTTGCAGATTTTGTGAGCAGATGTTTGGTATGTCAGCAAGTTAAGACCGAACATTTCAGACCAGCAGGGAAATTGAAACCACTCGACATACCCCAATGGAAGTGGGAAAGCATTGGCATGGATTTCATTATGGGTCTACCTAGGACTCGTGGTGGATTTGATGCGATATGGGTGATTGTCGATCGATTAACAAAGTCGGCTCATTTCTTACCAATTAAGTCCAAGTGGACGATTGATGTATTGGCTGCCTTGTATATAAAGGAAGTGGTGAGATTGCATGATATCCCAGTGAATATAGTATCTGATCGAGACCCCAGATTTACTTCACATTTCTGGAAGGGACTGCAAGAGTCTTTGGGTACTCGTCTGAATTTCAGTACTGCTTTTCATCCACAGACAGATGGACAGACTGAAAGAACCAATCAGATAGTGGAAGATATGTTGCGAGCTTGCATGATTGATTTCGGTGGTAATTGGAGTGAGCATTTGGCATTAATTGAATTCGCTTACAATAACAGCTATCAGTCTAGCATTCAGATGGCTCCTTTTGAAGCACTATATGGTAGAAGTTGTCGTTCCCCGTTGTGTTGGGACGAGGTAGGTGAGAAACAGTGTCTTGGACCAGATCTTGTTTCGGAATCATCACAGAACATCCGTGTTATCCGAGACCGGTTACAAGTAGCCCAGTCAAGACAGAAGAGTTATGCCGACAACAGAAGGAGAGCATTGGAATTTCAGGTTGGCGAGCATGTGTTCTTAAAGGTCTCTCCAACGAGAGGGATCCGAAGATTTGGCATTCATGGCAAGCTGAGTCCGAGGTACATTGGTCCATTCGAGATTCTAGATAGAGTGGGAGAGGTGGCATACAGACTGGCTTTACCACCGCATTTGTCTGGCGTACATAATATTTTCCATGTGTCTATGTTGCGGAAATATGTGTACGATTCCACTCATATCATTCAGCAGGTGGATTTTGAACTGAAGGAAGATTTGACCTATGAGGAAAGACCTGTCAAGATTCTGGACCGGAAGCAACAGCAACTCCGGAATCGTTCGATACCGATGGTCAAGATTCAGTGGAGTCGGCGTGAGACCGAAGAAGCTACATGGGAGTCTGAAGAGACTATGCGAAAGCGGTATCCCGATCTATTCTAGGTGAGCGATCTTTTTCTACTCTCAGTTTTAGTGCAGTGAATTTGGAGGACCAAATTCCTTTAAGTAGGGGAGGGTGTAAGACCCCAAATTCTTTAGAAATTTATTTAGAAAGTTATTTTTAATTATTTGGAATTTATTTGAAGTTATTCGAATTAATGAGAATTATCCAAATTAATTAGATTAATTAATTAATTAATAGAATAAGTCATTTTTCAACTATTTTCTAAAAATCCCCAAAAATCACATCTTGTAGAATTAATTTTGTTTAGCAACTTTGTCTTCTACATTTAAGCCTAAGAAAATTATTTATTATGCCGAATTAGTGAACTTAATTTTCCGAACTTAACATTTAACTATTTACGGAATAGTATAAGTAATAATCCGACTACCTTAGAAAAATCTGTAAAAATAGTAAATAGATTTAGGTCGATGTAGATAACAACTTTTCCTTCTGGCATTAGGCCATTGTAAATCCGTGGTAAGATCTATTTAGAGTTTAAACCCAAAAGTGCACACTTTTGACCCATACCTAACCCTTAGTTTAAAACACGAAATTCGACCTCAATACTCGACCAAATGATCTGAAATCAAGGGCAAATGGAAGGCCACAATGTAAGGAACATTTACCCTCAATCAATTTGAGGTAAACTTAGCCCCAAAACGTGCTGCCGACATAGTTTGGTCAAGTCAAAGATTTCGGCGCCGTTTCTAAACACGTAGCTTGCAGCAGCGAATACTCCCAACTCAGAAGGCTCCAGAAGCTCTATGAGCTATCAAAATGAAGCCCTACGAGTCTTCTTTCATTTGGCTGCTGTGGGGTTCGCTGAAGTTTCAGATCTGGAGAGATCTAGTTCGAATTGTGGAGGTGGGTCAGCAGGCCGTTGGCTTCCCTTCATCCTTCTTTGATCCATCGATTGAGGTAGGATTTCTCAACCAAATTTTGATCATGAGTATAGCAAGTTGTTCCTCTCATCGAGCTCTATCCATTGGTGGCAAAGCCCCAATTTTCATTAGGTATCCGTGGAGAAATCGAGCTTTTTGTGAGGTGCTGTCCAAGTGTTCTTCATCCTAGGGTTTGAGTTTTCTCTCTCCGATTTGAGGTAGGATCTAACAACCAAACTCTAATTAACTTACATGAAGTAATCAGCATGTTATTATCTTTCATTTAACGTAGAAAGCCCCAAATTCCATTGAGCATGCATCGTGAATTTCGATTTTTGTAAAAACATGTCTAGAACATGATTCATATAGTGTTCCTTAAGTCAGAGCTTGATTATGGGCTTATTTTGAGTCATGTAACTTGATCTTCATGTAGCATATCATATATGTTTGGATTCATGATCGTGTTAGCTTTCTTTTGACACCAAAATCCCCAAATTTGGTTTTGTATATCGAGAGAATTCGACGATTTAGTGGAAGTATGTCCTGAACTAGGTCTCCTTGTGTTCTTCATAGAATAGGTTGTGATTCTTGTGAATTCTGATGAAATTCGTGTTTCCAAATTGTAGTTTTATGACCCTAATATGTCTAGCAAGATTCCTATGGCATGTGGTTTTGATTTCAACTCATTTGGACCCCATTTGGGCGAGTTCATGCGTTTTCCGGAAGCCCCGGCCGGTTCTGGGCTTGTAGGGGTCGACCCCAGGGGTCGACCCATCACCTGGCCGCCCAGGCCAGCCCGAGGGTCGACCCCAGGGGTCGACCCATGCGGCCCAGCTCGAGGGTCGACCCCAGGGGTCGACCCATTCAGCTTCCAGACCCCAGTTTTTCAGGGGTCGACCCCAAGGGTCGACCCGTACACCAGAAACCCGATTTTCTTCGTTTTTCGAACCGAAGATGGATCCGAATCAGTGGGGAATCAACCAATTAACTTAGACCCATTGAAATTATATTTTTGAAGAACTTTTGACCTATTCATGTACCCCCCTTGATTTCAATTTACATTGGTCCTTTCTCGCAAACATAGTACAAAACACGATGTTTACTATCTCCATTACAACACTTACATTGGTTAAATGGAAACTCACTTAATTAATGATTAATGGTGTAATTAAAGCCCCTGATAATGCATTCTATTTCACCGCTGTGAGAGCTTGTTCTTTACCTTGGCAACTTGTTCTAGCTTGTTGGCTCTTTGGCTAATACAAATGATAATGGTTAATCATGATATCTTAACTTGGTGATTAGGATTAATATGTTGATTAGCTTGTTTGATTGCTGCTGTTTTACAGCAGCGCAACTCGATTTACTCTTGTTGTGACTTGGTTTCGATCTCCTTGATGATTATACTTACCTTGAAATTCTGGAAATGAATCTCTTTCCTACTTGAAGTTGTTATTGCTACTTAGTTTAAACATTGGAATTCTGGCCATAAACTGTGGAAGTCTAGATTCGTGGGATCTTTGATCCAAAGAAATCAATGCTTGGCAAACAATTAAGGACTCGGTCTAGTCCTGGGAAGAGCGCCCGAACACTACGTGTACCCCCGGGGAGGTGAATGACTAGGTGTGGCATTTGGCACCAGTACTTGACATGTGTTAAATCTAGGACTGTCCACTACTCTCTACATTACTTTCTACTACTTTTCACTTTCCACTCTTCACTGTTCTATACTCTACTTGTGGTTACTTTACTTGCTTATTACTTGGACGTGGAAATGAAATTACATACGTGCTTGACATGACTTGAATTGTCTTGATATGGCCAACTTTTTATCGTTATCTCCTGTAGTAAATTCTTGTCTTACTATTCTATTCATTATATTTCTTGACCTTGCAAGATCTTTGAATTCTGTTTCGTGATATCACCGTTATCTTTTTATTGTTTTTATCATTTGTAGCATGACATTTTAAAATGTAATTAAACTGTTAATCACTTATACCTGTCTGTTATTCCTACTGAGCGTCAGCTCATAGTTGTGTTTTCCCCCCTTTCCAGGCTTTTCAGGTGACGCGCTTACCGATGGGGAAGGGCAGGAGTGATGTCTTGAGTGTATCAGTTCTAGTGTGTTAGTAGTGTGTTATCTTTCTTTAGTTGTGTTTTGGAGAGCTTGTAGTCTCAGTCATGTTATTGAGTTTTAGTGGTTGATTATTCCAGTTGTATTAAGTTGAACTTGAGGTTATTGTATCAGTTGTGGTTTGTTAATGATCATTTAGTATTTCCATCTTGTAGCACTTGTGTATTATTTTAGATTAGTTCTCTCTCTTGCCAACGTGTCCCTAACTGTACGTCCCGATATTTCCGCCTTGTTCGGGGCGTGACACTTTCCCCCTTTCTTAATTTATTCCAACTTTATTTGAACTATTGCTAGAGTTAATGCAGCACACTAGAGTTTCAATATGGTCTAGCTACTTAAGCATCAAGGTTATAGACTAATATGCAACAAGAGCAGTCGCACTAAGAATCATCACACATGCAAGATGATCTTTTTAGGTGGTTCAGTCTCTACACGAGACTTACATCCACCCCTCACTCAACTTGAGTGAGGCTTCACTACCAAGAGACCCTTGTCTCAATCAACACTGCTGCCTCATAGCTTGTACACACGCTGACACACAGCTTGCACACACGCTGACTTACAGCTTGACACTGCTGCCTCACAGCTTGATGCAATCAGAAGAAATAGTTGATTTAAGAAAAACAAGGAACCATTAAACTGAAGATATGAGATTTCAGAGTTTTGACAAATCCAAGTGCATAGGGCTGCTGGCGCATTGAGATCACGATCTCTGAGCTGGGTAGCCTTCAGGTGGTTGAGCCCTTGCATAGCTAGATCCCCATTATCTTCAGCAGCAGATCTTCTTGCGGCTACAAAGACTGCACACGTCGGCTTGATCACGACCTGCTCTTCTCTTTCATATACTGTTTCCTCCACTCTTTCTTTCCTTCAAAAGTTGGTGCGAAACAAAGCCTGAGCCATTCAAGAATTAGCACTCAGATTCTCTGCGGGTTTTTAGAACAGAAAACTGTTTAGCTCCTTCAATCCGATTTGCAGGGTTGACTAAGTCTTCCACAGATGCAGCAACAGATCGAGCAGAAGATTCTTCCACGCCTTTATCCACATGTCATCTTCAACTTCTTTCCAGATTTTTAGGCCTTCAGATCGGAATTAGTTTCTGTAGGTTGTATCCAGGCTTTGACAGGCCTCACGCAACGGATGTATATACTTGTGTGTTGTTAAGCACGCCAATGTACAGACTTTAATGCTGCCTGCAACTGAGTGTACAGACTTTGAGCTTCGCATGGCAACGGCCAGTGTATAGACTTGAGAGTTCAAGGCCACGATGTATAGACTTTGTGAGCCTTTGAGCAGCCCAGTGTACAGACTTCAAACGTCCAGTGTATAGACTTCGAATGAAGGCCAGAAGCCCACGATGTACAGACTTGCTTCCCGTACAGTATCGCCAATGTACAGACTTCAATTACTCGCAGCAAGCCATTGTACAGACTTTGCTTGCTGGACAAGCTCCAATGTATAGACTTTGGCTTCTCAAAGGTTCATCGGTGGATGTATAGACTTTCCATCGACCAATTTATAGACTTTGATAGCGGGAGGCCAGTGTACAGACTTTGAATGGCTTGAACCAATGCACAGACTTGCTCACTTGAAGACGAGTGTATAGACTTTGAAGATTCTGTGGAGACTGTACAGACTTTGAAGAAACGCATGTAGCGTTGTATAGACTTTCAGGAGACGCAACATGAGACGCTAAAAGAGACGGTGCACTGTATAGACTTCAAGGCTTAATTGAGACGGTAGAAGAGACGGATGGCTGTACAGACTTGAAAAGCTTCAAAGCACAATGTGCAGACTTTAAAGTTCAGCTGCCAATGTATAGACTTGGAAAAATGAGACGCAGAAAGAGACGATGAGCAGTGTATAGACTTTGATGCCCAACGTCGATGTATAGACTTTGAACATGAAGACAGGTTGTATAGACTTGGTAAATCTGAAGGCGATGGATTGTACAGACTTAACAGTGCCAGTGTATAGACTTGCTGGATAATGCATGCACTGGCTACCGATGTGCAGACTTGAAGCTTCATGCATCAAGACGCTCAATCTCTTCCATCAAACTGTTGATCAGTGAAGCCCTTGGAGTGAATATCACTTTACCACTGCCTGCAATGTCATCAGTACCTAGATTCATGGAAGAATGAAGTTCTTATTGATTCATAAATTGGAGAACATTTCTACTCATGTTTAAGTGAGTATCTCAATGATTTGTGGATTGTCATCATCAAAACTAGGGATGCACAACATTCTCCCCCTTTTTGGTGATGACAACCAAAAGTCATTGTGAAGCCCTTGCAATCAATATATCAAGTATGAGTACATAATTGCAGTGCAGTTGAAAACTGTAGCCAAGCCAAACATCTCATTGAGTATATAAAGAACTAAATTATATAAAGAGCTGAATTACATGACTGATCAAGAAGGAAATGCATTGACTCCAAAAACCAAAAAAAATCCTACAACAATGACTGACATCATCATTATCATCCTTCTCCCCCTTTGTCATCAGCAAAAGAAGGGGGGTATGTCATTAAGCTGGTGGAGGCAGTGCAGCTAACTACTGCTCAATCCAATTCATTCTGTTGGCTATGTCATTAAGCTGTGCATGAACTGCCATCAGAGCATTTGCAATATGAGGGTTCTAGTGAATAAGAGAGGCAGATGAGAGTTTGATGCGAATGAGAGTTTTTGAAGGGAAGAATGTGAGTTTTTGTAAACAAACCTGCAAAGACCTTAAATTGAAAGGGGGGCTTTTGTTTAAACCCTTTCCATAAAGAATCGTATTAGTTAATTTGTCCACTAACTGAATGAATTTCATTCTGAAGAATTTAGTGAAATAAATGTGGGGCTTTATCAGTGTGTTTGATTGTCAAGACAGGAATAAGCTTCAACAAAGTGGGATATGGTTCTTTACATGATTTAGTAACCTTATAATTGATTTTGCACAAGTTAAATTGACCAAAATGCCAGCTGCAATATGAATTCAGGAAAGTTTTGTTGGCATGAGGTGCCAAGGTTCAACCATCTAGCTTGTCTGTCATTTTTTTTTACTGAATTTTTTTTGAACTGCATACACAATTTTTTTTTGATTGATTGATTGACGAGTGGTCAGGTTTATCACATACATTTTTGCACGAGGTAACACGCTTTTTACACGCCAGAGACCTCGGCTACTTTGCATGCCTAACCGTCTCACTTGGGAATTGGTGAGCACCTTTTTTGCGTGAGGATACACGTTGATTAGACGCCAGTATCCCCAGTTACTCAGTACTCCCACCCCTTTATTCATACTGGCAGAGATAGCTTGGCTCTTCATGACACACGTGTTTCTCCCTTTTTATACATCACTCGTTTTGTAGGGAGAGACAGCAGTTTCTCAGAGGCCATTCCATTGCTCTACCTGACAGACATGATAATAGCGTATTCCCAAGGCATTCATGAATTAGTTGAATTTAATTTTCATTTGACAGCATGAGCACTTTGAGTAAGATAACTTTACTACTCTCAATTATAAGATTCAAGGACATGTAAATGGCATATTCCTATATGTTTAGTTTATTGAAGCATGACAAATCAAGCTCATTTTACAGCCAACCAAACTTGTTCTTACTATGTTCTCAGAATTATGTTCATCATATAGTGGATGAGTGGTGGCTTATGACAGCCCAACGATTTCATAATAGAAGAGGTGTATACAAACCCTCCCCCTTAGTTCAGGAGTCTTTGCAGAGTTAGAGGACGTGAGATTTTGTTGATGTAGGCTACGAAGAGTTTGGTTGAATTGGGTTTGTAGAGGTATAAAAACATGATCAAGATTTAGGCAACAAGGAGAAGGATCATGCCAAGAAGTCGGCTCAGTCTGCTCCATTTCCACCAGTTTCAGCTAGAAGACTAGTGACACTAGTACCTATCATGAGATGCTAACTGAAGAAGACATGCTGACTGAGCTGGCCATATGCATGCATGCTGAACATCACTAACCTAGACTCCCCCTTAATGTAACATTTATTTGCCAAAAAATAATCGGTGATCAGTACAGAAAAATTGTTGCAGAAAGGCTATTATGGATTTTCATGAGGAGATCTGCATAACCCCAATTCTCTTCTCAGGGTGGTGAATCTATCATTATTGAGGGGTTTTGTGAAAATGTCAGCAAGTTGTTTTTCAGTTTCAATAAAATGCAGCACAAAGTTGCCTTTGCTGACTTCATCTCTTATGAAGTGATGGCGGATTTCTATGTGTTTTGTTCTAGAATGCTGGATTGGATTTTTTGATAGATTAATGGCGCTCGTGTTATCACACAATATTGGTGCACATCCAATATCTATGTTGTAATCCTGGAGCTGATGTTTGATCCATAGAACCTATGTCCCACAACTCCCTACTGCGACATATTCTGCCTCAGCAGTGGAGAGTGCAACGGAATGTTACTTCTTAGAAGCCCAAGTGATCAGACATCCGCCCAAAAATTGGCAGTAGCCACTCGTGCTTTTTCTATCTATTTTGCATCCAGCATAATCCGCATCTGAGTATGAAATTAAATCTAAATCACAGAAAGTGGGATACCAAAGTCCCAAATCTTGGGTGCCGGCAAGGTATCGGAGAATACGCTTGACGGCTCCTAAGTGTGATTCTTTAGGACATGCTTGGTATCTAGCACACATGCACACACTAAACTGTATATCTGGTCTAGAGGCAGTTAAGTAGAGCAAGGAGCCAATCATACCTCTGTATGTTTTTGTGTCTACCAGATTACCTCTTTCATCAGCATCTAGTGTTACATTTGTGCTCATCGGTGTTCCAATGGCTTTGCAGCTCTCCATGCCAAATCTTTTCAACATCTCCTTGATGTACTTGGACTGATTTATGAAGTATCCATCCTTGCATTGTATGACCTGCAGTCCATGGAAGAATTGTAAGTCCCCCATCAAACTCATTTCAAATTCCGCAGTCATCAAGTTTGCAAATTCATTACATAATTGGGGTTTTGTAGACCCAAATATAATGTCGTCAACATAAATTTGCACAATGAGAATATCCTTACCTTGGATCTTTGAAAATAAGGTCTGGTCTATTTTACCTCTTGAATAACCCTTGTTGGCAAGAAATGAACTTAGCCTCTCGTACCATGCACGTGGAGCCTGTTTCAAACCATATAATGCTTTATTGAGTTTAAAAATATGGTTAGGGAAACCCTCATTCTCAAACCCAGGAGGTTGCTCTACATAGACCTCTTCCTTGATGACTCCATTTAGAAAGGCACTTTTTACATCCATTTGTTGTAGTTTGATTCCATGAGAAGATGCAAAAGCGAGTAAAATCCTGATGGCTTCTAATCTGGCCACAGGGGCATATGATTCTTCGAAATCAATACCAAATTCCTGGTTGTACCCCTTGGCTACAAGTCTAGCCTTGTTTCTAATGACCTCCCCTTTCTCACTTAATTTATTTCTAAACACCCACCTGGTTCCAATGACAGAGTGAGAGGTTGGTCTGGGAACAAGATTCCAAACTTTGTTTCTCTCAAATTGATTTAACTCCTCATGCATTGCATCTATCCAGGATTCATCATTCAAGGCTTCTTCTATAGTTTTTGACTCAATTTGGGAGACTAGTGCAAGTTGGTCTAATTCATTAACAGCTCTCCACTGAGATCTTGTTTTCCTTGGTTCATTTACATTACCAATTATGCTGTCAAGGGGGTGATCCTTAAGCACTCTTATATTTACAAGATTGTTACCTGATCCATCCTCATTTGCATTTGGTTCGCCAGAGTTGTTACCTTGTTCTCCTTCATGGCTCGATTCCTCACTTTGCTCATTTGGCTCATCCTTGGGTTCCATAAATTCTCCATCTTCATTTTTCGTGTTGACATGTTCATCATCCATAGATTCATCAGTTTCATCAAATGAAATGTGAGGAGATTCCTCGACTACTTGATCTTTGATATTGAACACTCTATAAGCTCTTGATTTGTCAGAGTATCCCAAGAATATTCCTGGGTCACTCTTGGGTTCAAATTTGTCCAAGTCTTTCTTGTCATTGTTATGGATGAAACACTTTGTACCAAATATTCTGAAGTGGGCTAGAGATGGTTTCTTACCTTTGAACATTTCATATGGAGTTTTTGCACTAGATGGTCTTACCATTACACGATTCACAATGTAGCATGCGGTGTTAACTGCTTCTGCCCAGTATTTTCTTGGAAGGTTCCCTTCTGCCAACATTGTTCTCGCCATCTCTACCAGAGTTCGATTCCTTCTTTCCACCACCCCATTTTGTTCTGGCGTTCGGGGTGCTGAGAATCTGTGTGTTATTCCTTTGCTCCTGCAAAATGTATCAAATTCAGAATTCTCGAATTCTCCGCCATGGTTAGATAAGATTGAGCATATTTTGAACTTACCATCCTATTTCAATCTTTTGTAGAAGGCATGAAATTCATGAAATGCATCATTCTTTTGGGATAAGAAAAACACCCAAGTAAATCTTGAAAAATCATCTACTAACACATAGCCATATCTCTTCCCACTGATGCTTGCTGTTCTTGTTGGCCCAAATAGGTCCATATGCACTAATTCTAGTGGTTTAGAGGACTGGTTTTCAGTTTTGCTTTTGAAGGTTTTTATAGTTTGCTTTCCTTGGGCGCATGCAGCACATAGTTTGATGTTTTGACTAAAGGTAATTTCAGGCAGCCCTCTGACCATGTTCTTTTTAACCAATTTATGCAAAACTCTAAAGCTGACATGTCCTAACCTGCGGTGCCATAACCAGATCAGATCATCCTTTTTAGCAGTCAGACACAAGTTAGAATGAACAGGATCATTTAAGTCTATCATGTAAACATTGTTCACTCTTTTGCCTAAGAATTTTACTAGATCTGAATTAGGTTCCATTATTTTATAGCTTTCCGAGTCAAATATCACCTTGTGTCCCTTATCACATAGTTGGCTAATGCTCAATAAATTATGCTCTAAGCCATCTACCAATAACACATTCTCAATGCAATTTGAAGGCTTCTTACCTATCTTACCTGTGCCGACGATTTTACCTTTGTTGTTTCCACCAAAGGTTACGTGTCCACCATCCTTTTTAATCAGCTGATAAAACTTCTTCTTGTCTCCGGTCATGTGTCTCGAGCAGCCACTATCAAGATACCATTTGTTGTGGACGGCCGCTAAACATTCCTGCATGACACATCATGTGAAGATTTTTGGAACCCAGCTGCTCTTGGGTTCAATATGTCTAGTAAGGTCACTCAAAAATTTTAAGAAAGATTTAGGAATCCATATTTGATTGGTGGATCTTGTGGGTCGGAGCCAATTCTGATTTCTGCTCACTGGAGCATGGTTGCTGTTAGAAGCCGTGGTTGGCTTATGGAGCCCTGGGTGTCGGCCTCTGACATCCCAGTGGTTTTCCCACTTTCTGTTACTGGCTGTGGTTGACATTTGAGGGGGTCGTGGTCGACTTCGGTTCTGCCAGAATTCAGCATTTTGTCTGGCTTTGCCTGTGGTCGGCTCGGGGGGGTTTCTGAGCCGACTTTCTTGATTCCAAAACTCTTTATTTCTTGCTTTGAATGACTTGATTGAGTTTGTTTCCTTATTAGATGATTGGCCTTGTTTCAAGAAGAGCTTTTGAGAGTTTTGGTCTTTTACCCTCGAGTCTTCCAAGTCATTTTTGTTAGAATCTTTTTCTCTTGCATTTGTGTCACTTGACTCTTCAACTTCATACATGTTTATAAGAGGTCTCTTTCCTTTAGGATCTGCTTCGGCCACAAAGGTAATGGTTTTCATTTGAAATTCCTTTTTGGCATTAGGATTATACCCCAAACCTTCCTTTTGATAATTTACTTTTGTTCCGAGCATGGCATTCAAGTTTTCTTCTCCTCTTACCATTTTCTCTAGACTCTCTTGTTTGTCTTCCAATGCTTTCTGAGTTCTTTTGATTTCTTCCAGAAGTTTGTTATTTTCTTCCTTCATCGCGTTAGCCTTTTCATTGGTCAATTTTATCTCCTGTTCACAGCTTTGCACTTTTAACTTCAGTTCATCAATTGTTTTCCTCAATAATTCATTTTCTTCTTCCTGAGATTTAAACGTGTTTTCATCTAATTCTTGTTCACTCAATTTTTTGTGCAGATTGGCGATCTCTAGTTCTGAGTCAGCGCACTTGTTGATTGAGCTAGTATCGTGACTTATGCTGTTGATTTTCTTTTTCAGGCTTTTATTCTCTTTTCTGATTAAATCATACTGATCTAATAATTCAGTGTATGCGTCTTCCCAATCTGAAACAGAGAAATGCTTGAAAGGAGAAGTTACCTCAAGATCTTCACTTTCTCCTTCTGCCATGAGACACAATTTCCCTTCATCTTCATCGGATGACATCTCTTCCTCACTGTCTTCTTCTTCTTCGCTCCAGGTACTTACCATAGCCTTAGGCATCTTCCCTCACTACTTAGAGGTCATGCCTTTGGAGGCCTCATGGCATTCAGCCTTCATGTGACCTGGTTTCTTGCAGTTATAGCAAACTACTTTGTTAGAGGATTTCTTGGGTTGATCAAACTTGTGCTGAGAAAACTTTCTTACCATTCCCTTCTTATTGTTGAATCCCTTACCTTCTCTTCGAAGAAACTTCCTGAACTTTCGGGTTAGCATAGCAAACTCACCGTTGTCTTCCTCAGTGCTTGAGGACTTACTTGTCTCAGAGGATTCACATTTGCTTGGGCTGGCTTTCAAGGCTACTGGCCTTTTCTTTTTGTCCTCATTTTCACTTCTCTTGAGATTGATCTCGTACGTCATTAAGGACCCAATTGCTGGTCCACTTTCATAGTGGTGAGGTCTTTTGAATCTTCAATGACCGTGGCTTTGGTATGCCACACAGGAGTAAGAGACCTGAAAATTTTTCTTACCAATTCTTGATATGTGTAAGTCTTACCTAGACTTTTCAAGCTGTTAGTCAATTGCATCAATCTTGCATACATTTCAGAGATGCTTTCATCAGTTTTCATCTTGAACATTTCATACTCTGAGATTAACATGTTGGCTTTAGTTTCTCTTACCTCAGATGTACCTTCGTATATGACTTCCAGCCTGTCCCACATGGCTTTCGAGGTTGTGCATTGAGAGACTCTTGAGAACTCCGTGGGATGTAGTGCACACTGCATTACATTCATTGCGCCCCAGTTGATAGTTGATTTTCGAATCTGTTCTCTCGTCCACGAGTCCTCATCTTCAGGGAGCTCATAGGGGCCGCGACTTACTACTTTCCACATTTCATGATCTTGAGCCCTTAGAAATACCTGCATACGATTTTTCCAGTATGAGTAGTCATTTCCATCAAAGTATGGTGGTCTACTCACTGAGTGTCCCTCAGCTGTCAGACCCTTAGACATCAATCCTCCTGTTCTCTCCTGGTTGTTAGACCACATATTGGAGAGCCAGGCTCTGATACCACGTGTTGTGTGAGGATTGAATAGATCTAGAGGGGGGGTGAATAGATCTTTCCCCCTTTCTTAATTTATTCCAACTTTATTTGAACTATTGCTAGAGTTAATGCAGCACACTAGAGTTTCAATATGGTCTAGCTACTTAAGCATCAAGGTTATAGACTAATATGCAACAAGAGCAGTCACACCAAGAATCATCACACATGCAAGATGATCTTTTTGGGTGGTTCAGTCTCTACACGAGACTTACATCCACCCCTCACTCAACTTGAGTGAGGCTTCACTACCAAGAGACCCTTGTCTCAATCAACACTGCTGCCTCACAACTTGTACACACGCTGACACACAGCTTGCACACACGCTGACTTACAGCTTGACACTGCTACCTCACAGTTTGATGCAATCAGAAGAAATAGTTGATTTAAGAAAAACAAGGAACCATTAAACTGAAGATATGAGATTTCAGAGTTTTGACAAATCCAAGTGCATAGGGCTGCTGGCGCATTGAGATCACGATCTCTGAGCTGGGTAGCCTTCAGGTGGTTGAGCCCTTGCACAGCTGGATCCCCATTATCTTCAGCAGCAGATCTTCTTACGGCTACAAAGACTGCACACTTCGGCTTGATCACGACCTGCTCTTCTCTTTCAGATACTGTTTCCTCCACTCTTTCGTTCCTTCAAAAGTTGGCGCGAAACAAAGCTTGAGTCATTCAAAAATTAGTGCTCAGATTCTCGGCGGGTTTTTAGAACAGAAAACTGTTTAGCTCCTTCAATCCGATTTGCATGGTTGACTAAGTCTTCCACAGATGCAGCAACAGATCGAGCAGAAGATTCTTCCACGCCTTTATCCACATGCCATCTTCAACTTCTTTCCAGATTTTTAGGCCTTCAGATCGGAATTAGTTTATGTAGGTTCTATCCAGGCTTTGACAGGCCTCACGCAACGGATGTATATGCTTGTGTGTTGTTAAGCACGCCAATGTACAGACTTTACTGCTACCTGCAACTGAGTCTACAGACTTTGAGCTTCGCATGGCAACGGCCAGTGTATAGACTTGAGAGTTCAAGGCCACGATGTATAGACTTTGTGAGCCTTTGAGCAGCCCAGTGTACAGACTTCAAACGGCCAGTGTATAGACTTCGAATGAAGGCCAGAAGCCCACGATGTACAGACTTACTTCCCGTACAGTAACTGTGACGACCCGAGATCCGGATACCGGGCGGAGCCCGATACCATTCGAATCCCGAACCGCCGCCCACGAGCGGGAGGCTCGGAAGGGCTAAAAAGGAGTGTGGAGGTACAAAGAAATAGGAAATAAGGCAGGACAATTCAACAATTAATAGAAATAAATGAACAACTACAACAGAGTCCAGTCCAACAGAAAGTACAGTCTAAAGCAGTAAAACGTACCACATGCCAAGTGAACAGTCGGCCCGGCAAGCTGGCAACTAAGAACCTCCGCACAGCACCCTCGAACCTCGAGGCCGAACTGCCGCACCTGAAACGCAGGGGTGAGCCTCCTATCACTGGCCCAGTAGGGATCCCGCGGAACCGCAACTGAGAAACAACGACAGAAGGAAAGCTACGCTAGCAAGACAGCAACGGAAAGAAGTAACTACGAAAGCAGGAAAGTAACTACGGTGGCCGACAAAACCTCGGCACTACAGCTACTCCTACGGTACCAGAACACACCCCAGACTCACGGCCAAGGGCTACCAAACTACACTAGAACCCGTCACACGGTATAAAAATCGACACACGTGCCACGGCGAGACAACCGAAACTCAACGGTCAACGTGACCAAAAACCCAAAGGTTGAAGTCACGCGACTGATAGTCTGTCACTCTCTGTCCAGAACAGGAGTACCTCCCACTAGAAGAACAACCGGATGCGTCCCCTGACGTCTTACACCGTGTCACAAGTGTCTAGCTACGACGCCCTAGGCGTGAGACTCAGACACACACAGTAACTAGTACCACAACAAGGACTAGCTGGGGTCACGCTCGTCAGCGCATGTCCTAAGCCCCCAACTACGTGTGCACACACAAACCATCTGCTCTAGGTCGGATCCTCTAGCTGGTTTTCCCCCCCACCGGACTCTGGTGGCAAAGGCAAGGGGCCGATGGAAACCAGCCGAAAAACCGCGTCTCACCGGGTCGCGCTCTCCACCACTCCCAGGTGGGTCCACACACGCGTGCGCAGGAAGCTACGACTAGTGGAGGATCACTGAGAGAGTAGACTCTCAAGACAACGGAAAACAACGTCCGAACCTGACGAAGTATGGGGGCCGTCCCACGTACCAGCACCATCGCACGGTGACCAGGGTCGGTGAAGAAACGGGCGCACCGCCCACGGCCAAACACATGACCCACTCGGGGATCATCTTCCAGGAAGACTCACGACATGCGGGGGAACTCCACCGCGCACACACCGATACACGGTGACTCGATCGAGCGAGAACACGGAAACCCGAAACGCCTGGGGTCACCCGGACCCACCAAGCCCACGGGCACGCTAATCAAGGTAAACGGAACCTCCGGACACGTAAAGACACGGTCACGGAACTCCACGGGGTGTCCGGGACACACACGGCCCAAGAGGAACACCAGACGACAGAACAGATCGCGCTAGGGACCCCTAGCGCGACAAGGAAGAACGTGCTAGGACCCCCTAGCGCGACAGGGAAGATCGCGCTAGGGCCTCCTAGCGCGACAAGACAGGTCGCGCTAGGGACCCCTAGCACGACAAGGTAGATCGCGCTAGGACCCCATAGCGCGATCGGAACCACCCTACTGTTCATCTTCTCCGATGAACGCGCCCCATCGGGGCAGCGCGACCATAAAGAACGCGCTACTGGAGCATAGCGCGTTCTCAGTCCGCGCCCGAAAACGGTGGAAACCGCAGGAAAAACCATTCCACGCCCTGTTCACCCCCAGGTGAAGGGGAAACAAAAGGGAAAACATTCCCCAAGCCCCTAGACATGCATCTAACCCCTGGATCGCCCAAAAACACGGTAAAACAGAAGATCCGGCTCACACACCCAAAACATGCATTTTCCCCAAATCGCCCCGTTTATCCCGCTCGGCTCACCACGGCCTACAAAACTCGCGGGAAATGAAGTACGCGGGTTGAGGGTCCATCTCCCTACTTCCACCGAAGATTTCGCGTCCCGAGCTCGTCGATCCGCGAAGAAAACGCCGTGAAACCCTCGCCGCTCCATGAACCCGCGGCCGAGCTTCCACGCGCCACCGGCCCTCGATCCTCGACCCGTTCCCCGTTCCTCGCCTCTCGCCATCGCCGCCTCGCCCTCCTCCGCCACCGTCGGCCGCCCGGGGAGAGGGGGAGAGAAAGAGATGAGAGAGAGTGAGAAAGAGAGAATGAGAAGGGGAATGAGAAAAGGGTTAGTTTATATAGGAAAACACGAAAATTACATAAATTCAGAAAATTACGAAAAATTACCTCCGCGATCCTCGGAAGGAACACAACGCAGTGGTGCTGTCCCGGAGTCAAAGAACGCCACGGTTCGCCCTGCACAGAGTTCCGAAGGCACATCAGGGAAAAACACGTGTAAAGCACAAAATACACTTCGAGACACACTAAAAGATCCGAAAAAAAAACCTGGGACATTACAGCCCTCCCCCCTTAAAGGAATTTCATCCTCGAAATTTAGGACCTAGCACGAAGTCACAGGGGAAGAACACTGAACCAACTGACAACGCTGTCAGAGCCCCAGCACAGAAAACCTCGGTTCTCACGAAAACACCGATCTTGGGGGACGCAGCCAGACTTACAATCACAAACAACACCTCGCTCCGCACGCCGCGCACACCGGCCAACAGAGCAGGCATATACCAAAGGGCACAGTCCGGCATCACCTCAGACAACGCGAGAAACCACCATGGCACCGCAGCCACAATCTTGCTCACCGAGGAAACACAACCCTCGACACGAGCAACAGCTACTGATCCATCCAATGGTCAGCAGACAAATCGCACATCAGCTTCGCAACCAGCTGACAGGTCGCACACCCTCCTCAAGGGAGCAACCAAAACAGAGTCCCCACCAGCTCAAGCAGTCCTCTCAGCAGACCGCAACCAGAACATCGGCTCAGCACCAAGAAAACACCTCACACATGGCAAGCCGAAAGCCGGATATAACACTGTGCCAACACTTGTCAGAAGATAAACTTCGACAAAGCTTAGATCCCATCTGGAAAAACACATCTCATAAACGGCCACCAAAGGCCTCGCTGGCACTCCGCTCTATCCACTCTCGAGCCCCTACAGCCAGCATCTTCTGTCTCTGAAAAGACCATCCACTGGTCGCCAGACATTCGTCACCGGCCCAACAGGCACAATCCAACTCATGACAGGCCATCCGCTAACTCTTCGCACAGACCGACACCACAACCGATCTCGAACCTCACGCAAACTCTACCCTCTCAGGGGAGCATGGCGAAACCACCTGACAAGATCTCCCCTCGGTCCTCACGTCACTCAACTCAGACTTACGGGGAATCCTCCCTTGCTGGTCGCAGACTGAGGATCAATATCCAACGCCAACGTCTCATCAGAGACGTCCACACACTGGCATCGACCACCGTCCTGTCTCATCGAATCCTATCTCATCAAAAAACCCCATCTCAATTAATCCAAGAGGACGCCTGCCAATCCTGACTCCCGCCCTTATCACAGAGTCACGGGACACACAACCTCTTACAACCCACGGCACACTTCTCCAAACACGATCTCATCCACGAACGCAACAACGCAAAAATAGGGTACTCATGCGGCAACCTCGCCAGCACATTTCCCCAATTCTCCACCTGCCAGTGCCATAAACCACAATATCTCAAGCAACGACACGGCAACAACACGTCTCACGCTGCCGGAGACAACACACACCGATGAACCAATCCTCCGCTGCTCTGCACTTCTTCAGAAATCCACCCGCAACAATCAACGCTACGATCCACGCACTCTGATCCACATGCACAACCACCACGACAACAACTCGGGATCCACCAACCCGACAACCATCTGCAACCCCGCAGACTCCGATCCTCCGCACCTCGAAAATCGCAACACCAACCGTAATTCTCGCGAACACCGCCCAACCGACACCCATCCTTCCAGAATAGCGCCAACACCCTTACACTCCAGGGAACGGGCAACGCTTCTCACAGGCAACCACCTTGCCAAAACAAGGAGCACGTCTCGCACGGACTTCGTGGCACACAAGGTCAACCAATTCGAACACACAATGCAAGATGATGAACCTTAGCCCAACACAATTCTCTCCAACCAAAGGAGAACCCAATCACACCTCCGACCAACGGAAGGAAAACTCCACACTCGACCTGATCTCGAATATCGCACACGCTAAAAACAGCACCATCCAGCATCGAGAAAACCATCTCTGCGTCAGGTCAGCGCCTCCGACACACTCAGCAAGTGTCACGTCGGACCACAATCACAACATCTCTCGATGCACCACCGCTGCAATTCCTCGAACGCAGCACCACAGCAACACACCTGCTGGTAATCTCTGCCCAATGCAACACGACCAGGGCCACCACCCAAGGGAGAAAGCTCTCGACCTCGATCCGCAGACCCCACGCCGGCACGAAAGTCACGAACAGCAACCACCCTCACCGCGCCGCATAGCGCACTTAAACTCTCAAGCGAGAAACAAAGTGAAAAACATGCACAAAACCCTACGCCAACTGCCGACTGTATTGGACCTTAAGGACTCTGATCTCTGCAATATCTCGAATTCCCATGTACGTCCACAACCACGCTCTGATACCAACTGTGACGACCTGAGATCCGAATACCGGGTGGAGCCCGATACCATTCGAATCCCGAACCGCCGCCCACGAGCGGGAGGCTCGGAAGGGCTAAAAAGGAGTGTGGAGGTACAAAGAAATAGGAAATAAGGCAGGACAATTCAACAATTAACAGAAATAAATGAACAACTACAATAGAGTCCAGTCCAACAGAAAGTACAGTCTAAAGCAGTAAAACGTACCACATGCCAAGTGAACACTCGGCCCGGCAAGCTGGCAACTAAGAATCTCCGCACAGCACCCTCGAACCTCGAGGCCGAACCGCCGCACCTGAAATGCAGGGGTGAGCCTCCTGTCACTGGCCCAGTAGGGATCCCGCGGAACCCCAACTGAGAAACAACGGCAGAAGGAAAGCTACGCTAGCAAGACAGCAACGGAAAGAAGTAACTACGAAAGCAGGAAAGTAACTACGGTGGCCGATAAAACCTCGGCACTACAGCTACTACTACTGTACCAGAACACACCCCAGACTCACGGCCAAGGGCTACCAAACTACACTAGAACCCGTCACATGGTATAAAAATCGACACACGTGCCACGGCGAGACAACCGAAACTCAACGGTCAACGCGACCAAAAACCCAAAGGTCGAAGTCACGCGGCTGACAGTCTGTCACTCTCTGTCCAGAACATGAGTACCTCCCACTAGAAGAACAACCGGATGCGTCCCCTGACGTCTTACACCGCGTCACAAGTGTCTAGCCACGACGCCCTAGGCGTGAGACTCAGACACACACAGTAACTAGTACCACAACAAGGACTAGCTGGGGTCACGCTCGTCAGCGCGTGCCCTAAGCCCCCAACTACGTGTGCACACACAGACCATCTGCTCTAGGTCGGATCCTCTAGCTGGTTTTCCCCCCCACCGAACTCTGGTGGCAAAGGCCAGGGGCCGACGGAAACCAGCCTAAAAACCGCGTCTCACCGGGTCGCGCTCTCCACCACTCCCAGGTGGGTCCGCACATGCGTGCGCAGGAAGCTACGACTAGTGGAGGATCACTGAGAGAGTAGACTCTCAAGATAACGGAAAACAACGTTCGAACCTGACGAAGTACGGGGGCCGTCCCACGTACCAGCACCATCGCACGGTGACCAGGGTCGGTGAAGAAACGGACGCACCGCCCACGACCAAACACATGACCCACTCGGGGATCATCTTCCGGGAAGACTCACGACATGCGAGGGAACTCCACCGCGCACACACCGATACACGGTGACTCGATCGAGCGAGAACACGGAAACCCAAAATGCCTGGGGTCACCCGGACCCACCAAGCCCACGGGCACGCTAATCAAGGTAAGTGGAATCTCCGGACACCCAAAGACACGGTCACGGAACTCCACGGGGTGTCCGGGACACACACGGCCCAAGAGGAACACCAGACGACAGAACAGATCGCGCTAGGGACCCCTAGCGCGACAAGGAAGAACGCGCTAGGACCCCCTAGCGCGATAGGGAAGATCGCGCTAGGGCCTCCTAGCGCGACAAGACAGGTTGCGCTAAGGACCCCTAGCGCGACAAGGCAGATCACGCTAGGACCCCATAGCACGACCGGAACCGCCCTACTGTTCATCTTCTCCGATGAACGCGCCCCATCGGGGCAGCGCGACCATAAAGAACGCGCT
This sequence comes from Amorphophallus konjac, assembly GCA_022559845.1. Classification (NCBI taxonomy): domain Eukaryota; kingdom Viridiplantae; phylum Streptophyta; class Magnoliopsida; order Alismatales; family Araceae; genus Amorphophallus; species Amorphophallus konjac. The sequence goes on along the minus strand of CM040118.1, from coordinate 329,928,670 downwards.
ATTGGAGCATAGCGCGTTCTCAGTCCGCAGCAGAAAACGGTGGAAACCGCGGGAAAAACCATTCCACGCCCCGTTCACCCCCAGGTGAAGGGGAAACAAAAGGGAAAACATTCCCCAAGCCCCTAGACATGCATCTAACCCCTGGATCGCCCAAAAACACGGTAAAACAGAAGATCCGGCTCACACACCCAAAACATGCATTTTCCCCAAATCGCCCCGTTTAGCCCGCTCGGCTCACCACGGCCTACAAAACTCGCGGGAAATGAAGTACGCGGGTTGAGGGTCCATCTCCCTACTTCCACCGAAGATTTCGCGCCCCGAGCTCGTCGATCCGCGAAGAAAACGCCGTGAAACCCTCGCCGCTCCATGAACCCGCGGCCGAGCTTCCACGCGCCACCGGCCCTCGATCCTCGACCCGTTCCCCGCCTCCCGCCATCGTCGCCTCGCCCTCCTCCGCCACCGTCGGCCGCCCGGGGAGAGGGGGAGAGAAAGAGATGAGAGAGAGTGAGAAAGAGAGAATGAGAAGGGGAATGAGAAAAGGGTTAGTATATATAGGAAAACCCAAAAATTACATAAATTCAGAAAATTACGAAAAATTACCTCCGCAATCCTCGGAAGGAACACAACGCAGTGGTGCTGTCCCGGAGTCGAAGAACGCCACGGTTTGCCCTGCACATAGTTCCGAAGGCACATCAGGGAAAAACACGTGTAAAGCACAAAATACACTCCGAGACACACTAAAAGATCCGCAAAAAAACCTGGGACATTACAGTATCGCCAATGTACAGACTTCAATTACTCGCAGCAAGCCATTGTACAGACTTTGCTTGCTGGACGAGCTCCAATGTATAGACTTTGGCTTCTCAAAGGTTCAGCGGTGGATGTGTAGACTTTCCATCGATCAATTTATAGACTTTGATAGCGGGAGGCCAGTGTACAGACTTTGAATGGCTTGAACCAATGCACAGACTTGCTCACTTGAAGACGAGTGTATAGACTTTGAAGATTCTGTGGAGACTGTACAGACTTTGAAGAAACGCATGTAGCGTTGTATAGACTTTCAGGAGACGCAACATGAGACGCTAAAAGAGACGGTGCACTGTATAGACTTCAAGGCTTAATTGAGACGGTAGAAGAGACGGATGGCTGTACAGACTTGAAAAGCTTCAAAGCACAATGTGCAGACTTTAAAGTTCAGCTGCCAATGTATAGACTTGGAAAAATGAGACGCAGAAAGAGACGGTGAGTAGTGTATAGACTTTGATGCCCAACGTCGATGTATAAACTTTGAACATGAAGGCAGGTTGTATAGACTTGGTAAATCTGAAGGCGATGGATTGTACAGACTTAACTGTGCCAGTGTATAGACTTGCTGGATAATGCATGCACTGGCTACCGATGTGCAGACTTGAAGCTTCATGCATCAAGACGCTCAATCTCTTCCATCAAACTGTTGATCAATGAAGCCCTTGGAGTGAATATCACTTTACCACTGCCTGTAATGTCACCAGTACCTAGATTCATGGAAGAATGAAGTTCTTATTGATTCATAAATTGGAGAACATTTCTACTCATGTTTAAGTGAGTATCTCAATGATTTGTGGATTGTCATCATCAAAACTAGGGATGCACAACATACAGCACTGGCAACTATCTCCAAAGGGCCAGCAATTACATTCTATAAAACCGAGCTTGCACCACCAGAAGCTCGGCAAATGCCGATTTGCATCACTATTATCTTGAACAAAGTCAGTATTGATGCGGCATTAGTTGACACAGGGGCATCTATCAATGTATGTCCACTCAGCACTCTCAAGGCCTGCAACTTGTCAGAAGAGCTTCTACGACTGACCCCCACAACTATAACCGCATACGACAACTCACGAAGAGCCTGTCACGGGGTTGTCACCATTCAGGCTGAGCTTGGGCCTCTCGCCATGCCCATCGAATTCTACGTGCTGGACATCGACCCTATGTTCAAGGCTATCTTGGGTCATCAGTGGATCGACACTCTCAGCGCCGTACCATCCACCGCGCATCAATGTCTCAAATTCCCTTTTCAAGGGAGGGTGGTTAAAGCCAAAAGCTTATCCACTGTCCAGTCTGTTAAAGCTATATCAGAGAAGATTTTACCCACACTATGGCCCAGTAGTTGGCCCGTTATTTCTGTGTTATATCTGGATTTTCCTTGGGCATATGCACCTCGCAAGCCCGCCACTACACCTATCAATATCAAAGTGAAGCCTCAGATCCGAGATTCCAAGGGCTGGGACATTATATTGAAGTTGGGCTATCAACCGGGGAGAGGCCTTGGTGCACAACTACAAGGGCGGACCAAGCCGGTGCCCAAAGGAAGAAAAATGAGTAGGCGGGGTCTCGGTTATCGAGAGTCCGCGCTATCAGTTTTGGGCAACTCAGGGCCACTTACCTGGGATTACCACCAGTACTTCATAAGAGGGCCTCTCCAGCCTGGCACATTAGACCCACAGTCAGTACTACCCGAGAAGAAGACCACAGCTTGCACAGTTGCTAGTCCGCCTCTGCTGCCAAAGGGGCCAGTTGATGATATGCTTGACTACAGCCGAGCATTTGCCAGAATGTTCCTTGAAGAAGAAAGCTACCAAAAGACTCAAGAAGTCCGACTTGTACAGTGGAAGCCGAAGAAGCCAAAAGCTCGCCCGTTGTCTTTTCTTGGTCTCCCTCCCGTCTCACCTCTCTCTTCCAACAGCTGGAATCTATACCTCATTCACCTCTGATCATGATTGATCCGTATTTTACGGAACTGCCAACCGAGGTGTTAATCATACCCTGTGCATGCGGGCAATGCCCGCCCATTGATCTCTCCACTTTATGGACCTCCTCCTCCAATCTTTCGGACATGTGGTTCTCCTCTTCTGATCCATTCTTCGATGTCTTATTCCCATCTCTCTTCCCCCGTCAGCTTCCTCCTCCACCATCTCCTCCCTCCTGCTACATGACCTCCACTGATCTCCAAAAAAACGTCAAATTTGAAACGGAGATTTTGGTGGAAGATTACGCTATCTTGTCGCCATTCTCCTCCCAGGGGCACGAGTCCCCTACTCCTTCCTTTCCACTTGATTTCCTTTCTCCTAGTTTAGGCGTAGGGTCCGTCGAGTCTAAGGAAGTAGAGTCAGTTAGGTCTAGAGAAGTAGGGTCTTATTCTAGGACGTCCAATCTTTCCGAGCCTGAGCCGCGCTCGCTTGCGCGTCATTCCAAATCTATTCCTGATAGGTTCTTGCAGGATCTAGCTCAGCGATATCCTGCTCTTCTGATGTGCCCGGAATTTATCGCCACGGCAATTGTGATAGAGGACGTTGAGGAGCAAGAAGGGGTGTGGAGCGACGATGGGCTAGGTGTTTATGAAGTCTTGGATGAAAAGGACCCGATCGATGATGAGGACAGCAACGTAGATGACACCGCCAATCTGTATGCGCAAGGATTAAAGAGATTCGACGAGCCATCGTCGGCGGTGGATGAACCTACGAAGGAAATAAATTTGAGAACTGAAGAAGACCCAAGGCCCATTATTATTTCCGCTAATCTCCCTCCGCAAGTAGAAGAAGATCTAATCAAAGTTATGAGGGAGTATAGTGATTCTTTTGCCTGGTCTTATGAGGACATGCCGGGTCTTGACCCCTCCTTGGTGGAACATCGACTTGTGCTTAAACCATGGGCAACACCCGTAAAACAAAGGTCAAGGAGATTTCACCCCCACATGGCCTTGAGGATTAAAGAAGAGGTCGATAAATTGTACAAGGCTAGATTCATTAGAGTTGTCTTATATCCCCAGTGGGTAGCAAACATAGTCCCTGTTATCAATAAGGATGAAAAAGTGCGTATTTGTATCGATTTCAGGGATCTTAACAAAGGCATGTCCCAAAGATGATTTCACGCTGCCTCACTTAGACGTCTTGGTGGATAACACCATCGGGTACGAAGCTTTATCATTCATGGATGGCTATTCAGGTTATAATCAAATTCGTCTAGCTCCGGAAGATCAAGAGAAAACCTCCTTCACTACGCCCTGGGGCACGTATTGTTACGTGGTCATGCCGTTCGGTTTGAAGAATGCAGGTGCCACCTATCAAAGGGCGATGATGGCTATATTCCACGACATGATGCATATTTATATAGAGGCTTACGTGGATGACATTTTGGTGAAGTCAAGAACGAAAGAAGAACACCCCGCTATTCTGGCTAAGGTGCTACCGAGAGCTAGGGAGTACAAGCTTAAAATGAATCCGAAGAAGTGTGTTTTCGGAGTTTCTTCAGGGAAGTTGTTAGGCTTCATAGTTAGCAAACGGGGGATCCAGATTGATCCTAATAAAGTAAAGGCCGTCATGGACATGCCTCCGCCAAAGAATATTACGGAACTTCAAGGATTGATTGGTAGATTGCAATTCATCCGAAGATTTATATCTCAACATTCTCAGAGGTGCCGCCCATTTTACGAATTGCTAAAGGCGGGGGTCAAGTTTGAATGGAATGAAAATTACCAAAAGACCTATGAGGACCTAAAGGAATATCTATCCAATCCACCGGTTCTGCAACCTCCTGTCCCTGGGAAACCCCTAATCCTATACATCTCGGTCATTGAGGACTCCTTAGGGGCGGTTTTAGTACAAGTAGACGATGAAGGGAAAGAGCGGGCAGCTTATTACCTCTCCAGGTTGTTTAACCCGACCGAGGCTAAATACACCGCTATGGAGAAGACTTGTGCCGCCTTAGTGTGGGTAGCTCTCTATAATGGACCCGATCCGTTATCTCTTAGAAAAGCCTGTCCTTTCTTGTAGGTTAGCTCGCTGGCAGAGCTTCCTCTCTTAGTTCGATATCACCTTCATCGTTCAGAAGGCAGTCAAGGGATATGCCATCGCTGAGCATCTTGCCCATCTTCCCATTCCTCACACTGACTCTATTCAGGATGATTTCCCTGATGAGCATCTCTCTATCCTTACTCATCATCCCTTCTGGTCTCTGCACTTCGATGGCACGCTCAATTCTCAGGGCCGAGGGATAGGCGCCGTTCTGCTCACTCTAGAAGGGGTGACAATTCCCTTTGCTTATCAACTCCGATTTTCTGCTACCAACAACATCGCCGAGTATGAGGCTCTCTTAGCTGGATTAAAGCACACGTACCTTCTGGGCGCGCGCCACTTGAAGATCATAGGGGACTCTCAGCTCATCCTGCGGCAGGTGCTGTCCACTTACCGCACCCGTGACCCTAAGCTCAAGCCATATCAGGACTAGGTCACGCTCCTTGCTAGGTAATTCCGTAAGTTGATCTACATCCACACTCCTCGATCTCAGAACATTCTCGCTGATGCTCTAGCATCACTTGCTTCCTCTTTATCTTTCCTATTAGGGTGCTAGGCCCGGATACAGAGGGGGGGTGAATGTATCCTGGTACGAATAATGCCCAAATAAAAAACTCAGATGCTAGGCAAGTTCCAGAATTAAGCTATTTCGATTGAACATAATAACAAGCAGTAGGAGCGTGCCTATCCAAGCATCTAGCGGAAGCAAATCAAGCAATCAAACCACTGCTCAATAGATTTTTAGGTGGTTCGGTCCTCCAGACCTACATCCACCCCTCACTCCCAACCGGAGTGAGGCTTCACTAGCAAATGCTAGAACCAAGCAGACTCAGTCTGCGAACAAGGTGCTGCCACACAGCTTGACCAGGGGAACAACCTCCCCTCTTCCTCCCAACCGGAGGGACACCCCAAGTGACTCCCAGCCACTTGGAAACCAGAGACCGAAGTCTCTCTTCCTCCAGACCGGAGGGACCCCTGGACTTGCTAGCCACAAGCCCAGAACCGGAGACAAGTCTCCCTTCTCCTGAATCCACAGGAGGAACCCGATCCCTAGCAGGGCAATCGGAAGAACAAGGCTAACCAAAGAAACAAAATAAAAAATAAAGAAACATGAAAAGCACAGCAACAAAAGCTGGAAATGAAACACAAGACATGTAGCTCTCAATGAGCATAGTCGTTCTGGATTTGATCCACGAACAGACTGAACTGATCTTCAATAGACTCTCTCCTCCTCTTCTTTTCTTCCTCTTCTTTCTGCTTCTCTTTCTTCTCTCTTTCTTCTCACTTCTCACGAGCACTATCTCTCTCTTTTCCTTCTTCTGCTCTCTTTTCTTCTTCTTCTCTATTCTCTATATCGTGGAGGCACTCTCTGCTCTTCAGCTTTTCTCGATGGCTCTCTGCCTTTCGATCCCTCTCAGCCGATGGAGGAGACTCCATATATATACCAGCAGCAGGCAGCTAGGGCTTATGCTCTTTTCGATTCCCGCCCAAGCTTCAGTGGTCCACGTGTCAGCATTTCAGCCTCTAGGATCACGTGCAAGTCTTGATGGCCTCATCCATTAAACTTGTCAGAAAATCAGTTGAATAACCTGTCAGTTAATCAGTCGAAGACAGTATCAGCTTAAGGCAATGTTCAGACTTCATTCAGCGAGCAAGGCACACATAGACGGCTGTATAGACTTAGTTAGTTCAGGCCGCTAACAACGAGTGTATAGACTTAACGAAATAGTGAGTGTACAGACTTTAGTAAGTAGAGAGTGTATAGACTTAGTTAGTTCAGTGCAATCCATAGCAATGTATAGACTTAGGCGTTCTGTTCAAGACAAAACCAATGTACAGACTTCATGCTGTATAGACTTGATGTTGATCAAAAGACCTTTGGACATCAGCCCAAGGCGTCAACGCTTCCATCGTGCAGCGTCGCCTCAGCTCCTCAAGCGAGATGCTCACGCCCTTGGCAACTGGCCAATGCGTCAACGCATCCAGTGTCAGCGTCGACGCAGTGAACAAGACAGAAAGCGAAAGACGCACAATTGCATCTACGCAGTCAGCCAAGTGCGTCAACGCACTAAAAGCACAAAACCCATGAAGACAGACAGGCTGTACATACTTTGATGCTCAGAGACGATTGTATAGACTTTGCCTTAGAAACGAGTGTATGGACTTTGAAACAGCAAATGAATAAGTATGTACACTGAGTCGAAGAGGCAGGCTGTATAGACTTGGAGTTTAACATGCATGAAAACTAGTGTACAGACTTTTTGTCCTCACAGCTGACGACTCCAGTGTATAGACTTGCTGAGGGAGTGACTGTACAGAGTTTGGAATGTTAGAGCCAATGAATAGACTTGTGCAGTGCAGCGAGTGTACAGACTTTAAGTGTTAGGGCCAATGTATAGACTTGAACGTCCACTGTGGATGTATAGACTTGACGACCCTGAGCCAATGTGTAGACTTTGCGCTGTACAGACTTTAGGCTTTGAACGCTTGAGCTGAAGACAATGTGCAGACTTAGCGATGTATAGACTTGGCTAGTAAAACGTAGGAAAAGGTATGAGTGTATAGACTTGGCCAAGCATAGGAAAAGATGTGGAGTGCACAGACTTGGTGAAACAAAGTCCAATGTATAGACTTGGTGAACTGACTCCAATGTACAGACTTGCAGATGCGAAGCCGATGTACAGACTTGGTTCCTGTAGCAGTGTATAGACTTGAAGGTCTGAAGGCGATGTATAGACTTGGTGAACACTGCAACATCAATCGGTTGTATAGAGTAGGCGCTGCACATACTTTGGCAATGTGTAGACTTAGAAGACATATGAATGTGTAGACTTCGAAGGATTGAGACGAACTGTTCACGCTGTACAGACTTGGTGAAAGCTGAAGGAGCGAGCGATGTACAGACTTCACCAACAAGCTTGAACACAAACAGGCTGCACAGTGCACTGTATAGACTTGGACCAAGGCATGAACAGTGGAAGCTATAGTCCAATGTATGGACTTTGAAGGATTTGAGCGTGAGACTGTATAGACTTGGCCCCTTTCCGGATGTATAGACTTTGAGTCAAGAAGACCAATGTGTGGGCTTACTATAAAGAACAATGTTCTGATGGGTCGACGCATCAGCAAGGGTGGGTCGACCCACCACTGTCCATACTATCCAAACAGAGTGTAGATAGATGAAGATTGAGGCCGTTGTACAGACATGGGGTTCAGCTGAGGATGTATGGACTTTGACGAAGTGAAGCAGTGTACAGACTTTGAATCAAACCGATGTATAGACTTGAATGGGCATGGAGTGTATAGACTTGAGAGATTGAACTGAAGAGTCGACGCATCAGCTCAAGGAGTTGACGCACTGCTGTGGAGACTGTGCAGACAGAGTGTAGACAGAATTAAGTAGAGCATGTTATCTGACAGCCCTATGAACTCCATACATTTACATGATAAAACATGAATTTATCGTGCATATAAAAGAAAGCATTATGATCAGAGAATGACTGAATAATAGCATGATGACACACAGCAAGATGACTCACAGTGATTAACTCACATCAAAAACCAATCATCAAAACCATCATCAAAAACACAGGGGCACAACATTTCCCTCTCGGTCGGAGTACTGAGACTGTCGTCGTTCAGAGACTGGACGCACCCTCTCTTCAGGATCCTTGGTACGCCAACCTTAGGAAGACTGTAGAGGCAAGGGTTGAGAAGGAAGATCTTAAGGAAGTATCTTTGACAGAATTAGAAGAGATCTTTGAGGAAGAAGAGTTACCTTGGTACCACGAAATCGAGTTGTATTACAGAGATAGATCGTTCCCAGAAGGGGCGAACGCCGAGCAGCGCAAAGCTATGAGAAGAGCCGCCTCAAGGTATACTATCGTTGCAGGAGAACTATACATGCGCGCTACCAATGGAATGCTCATGAGATGTCTAGATGATGATGAAGCTTGGAAGGTGGCTGAAGCAGCCCATTCTAGTGAGTGTGGTGGTCGTGTCAATGGCCAGGCTCTCGCAAAGAAAATCCTTAGGCAGGGTTATTATTGGCCCACTCTAGAGGAAGATTGCTCCCTCTATGTCCGGAGGTGTCTTAAATGCCAACTCCACGCTGACAAGATTCATGCTCCAGCTTCATCCCTACATCCTCTTACTGCTCATTGGCCGTTCTCTATGTGGGCTTTCGACATTGTCGACCCGCTCGGTGATCCTAATTCTCAGACCAAGCAAAAATCCTTTATCCTTACCGCCACTGAGTACTTCACCAAGTGGGCTGAAGCCGAAGCATATGCGGAGATTAAAGCTACCACGGTGTGCCGCTTCATCATGAAGAATATCATCTCGCAGTTCGGAGTGCCAAGCAGCATCGTCACCGACAACGGACCCCAGTTCGTCGCTCAAGATCTCAAGGACCTATGTAAGAAGTTTAATATTGCATTGCATCATTCATCTCCATATTACCCGCAAGGTAACGGTCAAGCCGAAGCCACTAATAAAACCCTTCTCAAAATTATAAAGAAAACATGCGAATCTCACAAATTCTCTGATTGGCCAGAAAGATTAGTGGAAGCTCTATGGGCTTACCGCACCTCCGTCCGTACTCCTACGGGGGAAAACCCCCTATGCTCTCACCTACGGTATGGAGGCGGTGCTCCCATATGAGATCCCGATCCCTTCCCTAAGGGTACAGCTCGATAGGGAACTCAATCTCGATGAACGTCGAGAGGCGTTGCTCGTCCAGTTGGAGCTCTTAGATGAAAAGAGGATGAACGTGACCGATCACGTATCCGTTTATCAAAAGAGAGTTTCGCGTTATTTTCAAAAGAAGGTAATTGAGCGCAAATTTCAAAATGGTGATATGGTTTTGAAACGCAAGTTCCTTCGGTCTGCAGCTCCTAGGTCTAAACTACAACCAAACTGGGAAGGGCCATTCATTGTCAAAGAGGCTTATCCAGGGAATGCTTATCGCTTAATAAACGTAGAAGGTGAGGAGCTCGCTCACGCTTGGAATGGGTTGTATCTTAAGCGTTTCTTTCCTTAGAGTCCAACCAGTGCCACCCCGGTAGCAAGATGTCCTTTCCCTTTCAACCTGAAGGAGGACCCCTAGCACGGCAATCACACACTACACGACATCCCTGGTCGGGTTTTCAACTTTGAAGACACCGTTTCTCCTTGGCCATGCTTGGGGGAAAGTCAAAGTCCCTGTCCGTTTCTCTCTTCGGCCGAATCCAGAGGCAAGAGGTGAATAAGGGGGCGACGACCAAACTAGGCACCCTGACGAGAGGAGGTCTCAAATAGGGGCAGTCCGTTATGACATGATGCCACAAGAAAGAAAGAAAAAAAAAGTAAAGCAAAGGAGCAGTCATCATGACAAAAAAGCAAAAGATTATCTTGAAAGTCCATCAATCACAATTCCAAAGCTCCAAGGAGAATGAAAAAGCTAGGCATGGCAAGAGTGGCAGTACAGTTTCCCCGCGGGACGTTATGAGCCCAATCGTATGCGTGCCTAGAGTGGACAAAGGTTCTATGACGGACACAAAGCTCCAGTACAACAGACCCAGTCTCTGAATGGGTTGTCCCAGAGAGGAACTCAAGCCCTGAAAACTTCTATACTTGGCCTAAGCTTACCCCCATGTTCTATTTTCTTTTTAGGACTAAGACAAATACCCTGGGTGTGGCCTCTAATAGAAGCACAGTCAAGCAAGTTGGGCCCTGGCCAGGGGTTGTCACCTCCATCGCACGCCAACCTCGGGAACTCTCGATGGAATAAGGAGGACCCACGTTTCTAGGGGAGCACTGGTTTTCAAAATCTAAAAAAAAATCATATATTTCAAAATCCAAAAAATCATATATTTCAAAATCTGAAAAAATCATTGATGGGGACATCACCTCCCATGCCCACGTTTACCGTTCGTCTCCTCACCCCGGTTGCATCCGGCATGGTTTAGTCATTTAATTTTGAGTCCTATGTAATTTTATTTGAGTCATTTGATGTATTTTCCCTTTTATTTGAGTCATGTTCCTAGGTCTTGCATTTATTTTCCTAAGTTTGAGTGTCATTAGATTGTGTAATGTGCTATTGGGTCCAATTCTTCGGGCTTGGCCCATGAGCCCCCCCTACCCCTTCGGTTATTTGTTATTGAGTCTTTTGTAAGGGACTTTTGTAGAAATGTGGGTTTCCTATATATAGGACAACATTCCCCCCATTTCAACTTAATGAATGAATCAATGAAAAATGCCATTTGAGTATCCAAAGCTTAGTTTAGTGGAGTGATTCCAACATTTTTTGGGTGAGAAACCCTAGGGGAGAGATTCCCCACCCTTCCCTCTCCTAATCCCTCTTTTTCACTCCACTTTCTCTCTCCTCAACACCCAATTTCAAATTTTCTTCTCTCTCCTCCTTTCCCAACCACCTCAACCCCCACCTACCATCATTAAAGCCCTCCACTTCCCCATGGCCTCCATTACTCCACCCCCCTAGTCCCAAGGAGATCCCTCACCATTCCAACACCATCTTCCACATTCCAACACCACTTTCCCCATTCCAACACAATCAACCCCTTCCCCACACAACCCCACAACTTCCAAGGCCATTTCAAATTTGAAATCCACCCTTCCCTCCACTCACTTGTGCCCCCCCCTCACTTTCTCCTCTCACCCACCTTCCCAAATTCGTAGCTCCTCCTCCCACCACCTGTTAGACCCCCTTCCAGACCCCATTCTTCCCTTCCCCCACCTTAGAACACCCCCTCCTAGACCCCCTCACAGCCCGGGCTTTCCCCACACTCATCCACCCCCATTTCCCCTCCCATATACCCCATTCCCCCCCATCATTATCAACCTACAGCTCTCAACTGAAGATCTACAGCAGACCAGCAACTTGCAGCGGCCACCACGACCTCCTCCGGACGATTTTGAAGATCCAAGAGCCATCGTCGGAAGCGTCTGCCAGTTGCCTTCGCAACCGAAGTGGTTTCGTCTTCTTCCGATCTCCGAGTCGTCCAGGAGGTCCATTCTCCCACAGCTGCGCGGTTCTGCCTCGGCTGAGGACCTAAGCCAGATTAGAAGCTCTGCCACGACGAACCTCGAAGAAATCAGTCCTCAAATTTTTATTCAAAGTTCTTCATCGGCCTGTCTACTTTCAGAATCAAGAAGCGGAAGCCCATTCAGCATCCGGGAACAGAAGTTACCAATTTTCTTCCACGGTCGCGCGGCTCTGCCTTCCCCAGTCTGCATCGACACCTCCTCACTCTTCTGGCTTCACCGATCGTCTCCGTTCTCTTCTGGCATCCCCGTTTCTTTTGCTGCAAAGATGACTCACCCACGGTTCTAACGGTGCTGATGGCATCAAATTTGGAGTTCAGGAGCGGCCAGGACAGCCTCTGCATCCTACTGTTGGTGACCTGCCCCTGCTAGTCCGAGAAACAGAGGCCCTGTTCAAGCTCCTGCCCCGACCTGCAGCGACTCCAGAAGAATTTACAAAAATTCTGAGGCATTCCCCTTCCTGTTACAAAGATTTCTCCGCCGGTCTCGCCATCAGCAAAATTCCTGAGCAAGATCTACAACAGCAACACCGACCCTCTATCCTGGTTCACAGACAGCAGGTAGATTCGGCGTCCACCCTTGTTCCTCGTTCTTTGCTTTGGTTTCCCCACCCCGCTTGGCCGGCTGAAGGCCCCTCCCTGCGTGGAGGTAGTATTGATGTAATATCATTAACCCCCACCCCAAGTTCCCCCTCCTGCGAGAGGTGTAGTGGTGTAATTTGTTTGGGCAGGTCAAGCGACACCGCCGCGGCGTGTGGGGATCCACTCGCCTCCCCGCTCGCCCTCGTCTCCGACCGGGACCGGTTTCTTCAAACCAGTCGAGTAAGTGCTCAAACCTTCACTCCACTTAGTGCTTGTCTTTCAATATTAGTTCTAATTCCGCTGGTTATGCGAGTGAGAGCCCGATCCTCAAGCCCCATTGCCTTGAGTGATCACCGTGGGAAGAGTGCAACCGGTGCCTTCGGCACTTCGTCGGCCCCGTTGAATTGGGCTTCCAAATCCATTGGGAATCAAATCTTGGCCTTGCTGGCCCTCTACCAGCAAGGGCCCAACCCCTCAACCTCACCTTGGCATTGCCAAGTTACCCCGGGCTTGGGTGAGCGACGAGAGAGCGGCGGCCCAAATTGGCCCATTTAGATTGTGATTGTGCTTGCTTGCATTAGGTACGAGGTTGTGTCACATCAAGTGGTATCAGAGCAAGTCTTTGACTTGTCTCTACAAGTCAAGTCCTAGGGCATGCTTGCATTCTTGTCCGAACCGTGCATTGTCAACCCATCATTGTTAACATTGAGTCTTGGGTCACATGGCTCCTCTCCCAATCATATCCCATGCATGCTTACCTAATGGAAAGCCCGTAGAAATTGATTTCATTGACCTAGAATCTAAAAATTGGGTGTCCCCCGATATCGTTACCTCTCTTAGTAGGACCGGACAAATTGTGCACAATGGAGACCAAGTCTTTATTGAATTCCATAAATGGTTCGGGAAGATTAAGTATTCGGATGGGGCTTGGTGTCAAAAGGGAACATTGGCAGGTCCATGTATAATCCTAGGTAAGAAATGGTTAGATGAAAGGAATGCCAACATCGACCCAACACGTCGGACTTGCCTTGTGCGTCCGCCACACCTTTCGGGAACCTTTAAATTCAACAACCTTTTATTCTCCCACCCGCGGGAATCCCACCCTCGTTCACCACCCCGGGTGCACCATACTCCGGCCATCATCACCCCACCATCAAAGAACCTTCCCACTCCATTAGTTTTGGAAGAAGTAGTCCACCCGCTTTGCCACATGAAGATAAATATCCCTCGGGAACCTATCCCCTTCATAGAGAGCACCCATGTCCCAATTGAAGAGGAAGCCTCGCACAAGGATCTTCACCCTACACCCCCTCCTCTAGATAAGGCCGAATTCATCTTAGAAGAGTCCCTTGTTAGGTGGCTAAGGAAGAGCCTAATTAGAGAGACCTCGACCCATGTTTGCCCTCCCATAGAACAAAAATTTCCCCTAGTGCCCATCTTCTCCTATCACACCACAATCCAAGCATCCTATCAAGTGGAGACCTTAGAGGATTTTCTTAGGGGCTTAGCATGGCAAATTGAGTTCACTAGCATGTTGACTCCTATGGCCGAACAACCTAGGAGCCTTAGCCTCCTACACCTATGCATTGGGTCTATCACCTCGGTTTGCACCAATGGTTGCTACACTAGCGACCTCCTTCTATTCCTCCCTACACCGGATGAGCCCAACCTTCTCCTCGATTTAGAGCTTCTTATCTCGGGTAGAAAGCCAAGCCTCCACTCATGGCCGACCCACTTGTCAAGAACATTGGCCCAACTATCATAGGGAAGGATGACTTAACACCTTTTAAGGATCTTGAGGACATGGAGTTCCTCCCCCTAAGTGACCTATTTTACGATCCATATGATCCCTTCCAATCGGAGTCAAGGGACTCATATGACCCAACCATCTTACCAACCACCCACCCTGTCCTACCCTCACTCACCATATTGGGCCAAACCCACCTCATCCATGACCCGGGCTGCACCTTGGGAGCCATAACCTTGGACCATATATCCCTAGGGAATAAGGTGGTGCCCCACCCCATGATGACCACCTTCTTAGATCCATTCGATCCTTTCCAATGGGAGTTCAAAGGTTATCCCACACCTATACACATGGAAGTCACTTTTGGGAAAAGCATGCATGTGTCTAGGCTTTCCACACCCCTTGGCATGAACACTATGTTGGGTCCATTCATTCATATCACTCACATGTCAAGTAGAAAGCATGAGTGGGCCACATTCGGATGTCATGGTCCTCCTTCATTCATCATGGATCTTAAGCATGTCAAAAGCATCTACGGATGTCCGGGCCCCCCCACATTCATCACCACTTTACATGATAGGTTCACCTACGGTTGTCCCGGCCCACCTAGGCCCACCAAAGTCTACATGATAACATTACATGATAAGTCCACAAATGGTTACACCGGCCCACCAAGGTTCATCATGGTCCATCTGGCATCATGGCAGGATAGGTCCATCTATGGTTGTCCAGGTCCACCCATAACCACTAAAAGGATAGCAGTCACAAAATTGCATGAAAACCTTTGCAAGCACATCAGCAAAAAGAATGAGGCTTATAAAAGGCTGGCCGACTCTCATCGGCATCACCAAGAATTCCAAGTGGGTGACCTTGTGATGGTAAGGATGGAGAGGCTCTCCCCGGGAGCCAACTCTAAACTGAGGCCACGTGGGGCTGGTCCCTTCCAGGTCTTGAGGCGCATAGGTGCAAATGCCAACGAGTTAGATCTCCATGAGGAGTATGGAATAAGTCCCACATTCAATGTTGCCGACCTAGTGCCATATAAGGGACCCACGGTGGTACCTAGTGAGGAGATTGAGCCTACTTCTTCCCTTGAGAGAGCACCCACCCATGATGATAAACCACCAGCCAAGAGAGCCCAGCGTGAACAAATTGAACAAATATTGGATGAACAAGTCACTACCACTCGGAGCAAGGTATATGAGCGCTATCTCGGCAGGTGGATGGATCGGTCTCGTTCGGGAGACTTGAGGGCGGTACCACTTCTACACCCTCCAAGGAGGGAAGGACACTTACTCGACAGAGTCGAGTTCTCCGCACCCCGGGAGTATGATGGGGACATCACCTCCCATGCCCACGTTTACCGTTCGTCTCCTCACCCCGGTTGCATCCGGCATGGTTTAGTCATTTAATTTTGAGTCCTATGTAATTTTATTTGAGTCATTTGATGTATTTTCCCTTTTATTTGAGTCATGTTCCTAGGTCTTGCATTTATTTTCCTAAGTTTGAGTGTCATTAGATTGTGTAATGTGCTATTGGGCCCAATTCTTCGGGCTTGGCCCATGAGCCCCCCCTACCCCTTCGGTTATTTGTTATTGAGTCTTTTGTAAGGGACTTTTGTAGAAATGTGGGTTTCCTATATATAGGACCACATTCCCCCCATTTCAACTTAATGAATGAATCAATGAAAAATGCCATTTGAGTATCCAAAGCTTAGTTTAGTGGAGTGATTCCAACATTTTTTGGGTGAGAAACCCTAGGGGAGAGATTCCCCACCCTTCCCTCTCCTAATCCCTCTTTTTCACTCCACTTTCTCTCTCCTCAACACCCAATTTCGAATTTTCTTCTCTCTCCTCCTTTCCCAACCACCTCAACCCCCACCTACCATCATTAAAGCCCTCCACTTCCCCATGGCCTCCATTACTCCACCCCCTAGTCCCAAGGAGATCCCTCACCATTCCAACACCATCTTCCACATTCCAACACCACTTTCCCCATTCCAACACAATCAACCCCTTCCCCACACAACCCCACAACTTCCAAGGCCATTTCAAATTTGAAATCCACCCTTCCCTCCACTCACTTGTGCCCCCCCCTCACTTTCTCCTCTCACCCACCTTCCCAAATTCGTAGCTCCTCCTCCCACCACCTGTTAGACCCCCTTCCAGACCCCATTCTTCCCTTCCCCCACCTTAGAACACCCCCTCCTAGACCCCCTCACAGCCCGGGCTTTCCCCACACTCATCCACCCCCATTTCCCCTCCCATATACCCCATTCCCCCCCATCATCATCAACCTACAGCTCTCAACTGAAGATCTACAGCAGATCAGCAACTTGCAGCGGCCACCACAACCTCCTCCGGACGAGTTTGAAGACCCAAGAGCCATCGTCGGAAGCGTCTGCCAGTCGCCTTCATAACCGAAGTGGTTTCGTCTTCTTCCGATCTCCGAGTCGTCCAGGAGGTCTATTCTCCCACAGCTGCGCGGTTCTGCCTCGGCTGAGGACCTGAGCCAGATTAGAAGCTCTGCCACGACGAACCCTGAAGGAATCAGTCCTCAAGTTCTTCTTCAAAGTTCTTCATCGGCCTGTCTACTTTCAGAATAAAGAAGCAGAAGCCCATTCAGCATCCAGGAATAGAAGTTACCAATTTTCTTCCACGGTCGCGTGGCTCTGCCTTCCCCAGTCTGCATCGACACCTCCTCACTCTTCTGGCTCCACAGATCGTCTCCGTTCTCTTCTGGTGTCCCCGTTTCTTTTGATGCAAATAGGACTCACCCACGGTTCTAACGGTGCTGACGGCATCAAATTTGGAGTTCAGGAGCGGCCAGGACAGCCTCTGCATCCTACTGTTGGTGACCTGCCCCTGCTAGTCCGAGAAACAGAGGCCCTGTTCAAGCTCCTGCCCCGACCTGCAGCGACTCCAGAAGAATTTACAAAAATTCTGAGGCATTCCCCTTCCTGTTACGAAGATTTTGCCGCCAGTCTCGCCATCAGCGAAATTCCTGAGCAAGATCTACAACAGCAACACCGACCCTCTGTCCTGGTTCACAGACAGCAGGCAGATTCGGCGTCCACCCTTGTTCCTCGTTCTTTGCTTTGGTTTCCCCACCCCGCTTGGCCGGCTGAAGGCCCCTCCCTGCGTGGAGGTAGTATTGATGTAATATCATTAACCCCCACCCCAAGTTCCCCCTCCTGCGAGAGGTGTAGTGGTGTAATTTGTTTGGGTAGGTCAAGCGACACCGCCGCGGCGTGTGGGGATCCACTCGCCTCCCCGCTCGCCCTCGTCTCCGACCGGGACCGGTTTCTTCAAACCGGTCCAGTAAGTGCTCAAACCTTCACTCCACTTAGTGCTTGTCTTTCAATATTAGTTCTAATTCCGCTGGTTATGCGAGTGAGAGCCCGATCCTCAAGCCCCATTACCTTGAGTGATCACCGTGGGAAGAGTGCAACCGGTGCCTTCGGCACTTCGTCGGCCCCGTTGAATTGGGCTTCCAAATCCATTGGGAATCAAATCTTGGCCTTGCTGGCCCTCTACCAGCAAGGGCCCAACCCCTCAACCTCACCTTGGCATTGCCAAGTTACCCCGGGCTTGGGTGAGCGACGAGAGAGCGGCGGCCCAAATTGGCCCATTTAGATTGTGATTGTGCTTGCTTGCATTAGGTACGAGGTTGTGTCACATCAATCATATATTTCAAAAATCTAAAAAAATCATATATTTCAAAATCTGAAAAAATCATATATTTCAAAATCCAAGAAAGTCATATATTTCAAAATCCAAAAAACATCAGATATTTTCAAAATCTCACAAAAATCTAAATATTTGTAAAAATCCAAAAATACCATCATATGCATCGCATGCATTGCATTGTTTCTGTTATATTTTTTCGCCTATTTAATAAGGCTCCACCCCTTGATCAAATATCAAGGATGGTCAGCTCTCTAACTTGTTTCAGGCAAGGGGTTGAGTCTAAGAACAGATCTAACTTGTTCTTTTTGTCTAAGTGTGTGCAAAATGCAGGTTCAAGCCCAAGATTTAAGCCCGCAAATCAACAGGTTCTGGCACTGTAATGGTCTATTCTTAGACCATCACATCCTTCTAACAGTCCAACAGTCGACCGTCACCTTCTCCCGAAATTTAAAACTCACTTATTCTCAATAAGCTCTCTTTAACGCGTCTACATTAGACCGTCACCTCACTCTGACGGCATGATATTAGACCATTACACTCTCCCGAGAAAAAGAAAACTTAGTTTTTTGTTCTCACCCTCCTGACGGCTCATCGTGAGACCGTCAAGGTGTTGTGGCGGCACTACATAGGACCGTTACAATTCCCAGAAACTCTGTTTTCTAGAATGTTTGGGCCCAATCAAGCAGCGAATTCATATTCCATCAACTGAGGCACATCTATATCATTCAATTAAACTCAATGATGTATAAAAATGGTTGGTAAAATTCAATTTCATTACATTTCAAGAGAGTTCAAATTACATTCAGTTTTCTATCTGCATGAGGTCGGATCTTGCGCAGCTCCTTCACATAGGCACGACGTTCCTCGTCGTCTTCTTCCACTTCTTCTTGCCATGGGCGCACTTTGCTGATCTCCCACATGATCAGAGCGCTCCGGACTGCTCTTTCGTCCTCCTCGGTCCCCATCTGTCTAGCTTGAAGGGGAGGGAAATGTGATAGTACAAGAACTATGGTCCGGGGTAGCCCGATTTGAAGATGGCACCGGTGCGGGTTGTAAATCGCCATGGTAGTGTTCCCCACTAGCTGTAGATCTAGGCCTGCTCGTCGTGGTACTTTAAGCAAGGTGCTCCGAAGAACTCTTGGACGCATTGTGAACTTCTCTATTGGCAAGGTGTTGAGGAAGAGGCGCCAATCGTCCCGTATCTTTTTATCCGCCATCCGGCACTCAACCTGTGAAGAGAGTCCAAAGGCACCTCTAATAAAGAATAAAGGGTGGCTCCCAAAGATCCGGCTAACTGAAGGTATATCTCCCTTGGGTTGAAATTTGAATCTCACTCCCATCCAACACTCAAGGAGTATCATTGAGCCGAAAAGAGGTCCTCCTAAGCAAGCCGAGCTAAGACCTTCATAAAGGTATGAAAGGACCGCTTGAGAAATAGATAAACCCCGCCACAACCCACTAACAATGCTAAGGTTTTGGATATCTAGGAAGTGGTCAGTGGTGGAGAAAAGGAACACTCCGTACAAGCACACCGATACGGCTTTGGCTATGGCTTCATATCTTTCCCACTTGTTCTTGCAATGAGAGACTATCCATTGAGTCATAGGTATTAAGTGAATGTGGCGTGGGCTGATCATGGTCCTAACATCCTTCGGGTTGTGGATGAAATCACTTAAGATGAGTGAGGGGTCTATTGCTTCCACCGTATGACACACTATATCTTCATCTCCCACTTTTGTCTTAGGGAAGGCTAGGTAAGTTTCCACCTCCTCTAATAGGACTGTGGCTTCAAAGGAAGGGAAGAGGAACGTGTGTGTTTGTGGGTGTGGACGCACTTTTTGACACGCTCATTTGTTTGTTTTCTTTAAGTCGGTTTATTCGGTGGGTTTATTTGTTTATTAAGTGCGTGGGCGTGCCAGTCACCTAGGTGACGATTTATTGTGCGCTCGATCTGGCTAATCAGACGATTGTGTAGTTCGTGTCGGGACAAAAACCCGCCATGTCATAAAGGTCACGGCGTCATTTATATCCCCTGGGAGAGGGGAACACCCTTGATTAATCGCCGGGAATCAGGGCCTCATGGCCAAGAAACTATATCGAGAGAAACAAGCCGATAGCGGTCTCGAATCAGTCGGAAAGTCCTATGTCTAGGGAAGCAAGCATTCGAAATATGTCGGTCACTCAAGGGACCATTTTAATATTCGGACGAGCGTCCGGCTTTAGAGAATCGTGATCATCACGGGGAAAATTGGAGCATATGTATGCCGGGGTATGGCAAGTTTATTGTTCGAAGGGATAGGAGACATTCGGTTGAATCTCAGTTAGAGTGGTCAAAAATCAGCGAGTTTATTGGCCCGGTGCGAGATCGAGTCAGGACCATTCCGGGGGCGCCTCCCGCAGTCCAAACGAGGCTTGCGTGGGCATCATTAATATTTCTGGTGCGGAAGGGCAGCGGGAGAGTGTCCCGGGACTAGATTCCAAAATAAAGATGTGTACAGAGATAGCTGGCTATAGGCCTAGGATGTGGGTCAGGCGATGACCATGGTTGGGGCGAACCCGAGGTCCAAATGTGACTCACGAAGGTCTTATTGACATTCCCACACGTAGGGTTCGGGGAAGACGAGAGCCGTCTCGTTCCATTCATATTTTGTTGGTCATTCATGGACCATTTTCTGTTCGGACAAAGATCCATATTGAAGGTAAGACGTAAATGGAAATAAACCCGTACAAACGTCTGCCGTGAGTACGGCAAGTTTAATGCAAGCGTGGGATTAGATCCCGGTATATATGTCGGTCGCTAACGGACCATTCGTCGTTCGGACGAGAGTCTGCATTTGAAGCGTCGAAGACAACGACAAAACCACATGGATGTCTGCCGTAGGTACGACAAGTTTAATGTGGGTGCGGGATTAGATCCCAGCATATATGTCGGTCACTAACAGACCATTCATTATTCGGACGGAAGTCCGTATTAGTAGCGTCGAGGACGATGATAAAATCGTATGGATGTCTGCCGTAGGTACGGCAAGTTTAATGTAGGTGCGGGATCGGATCCCAATAAAGACAGGTCGAGCTAACGAACTATCGGCACGGGATAAGATCAGATCATGGTCACATCCGGGCGAGGGCTCCCAAGATCCAAGTCCGATCTAGTGGGGCATCATTGCTTTTCTCTTCAAACACAGTCCGGGGAAGCGGATTGTTAAGTGTGAAGCCCGAACTCGCCAACGTACGCCCTCGCACGCGGATCGACCTGCGTGGTCAGGTCGCGGGGGTCAAGGGGGCAGCGCCCCTTGCAGGGGTCTCCGGGGGCGGAGCCCCCGGATCAAAATTTTGATTATGACAGAGGCAGCTTATATTCTTTCATTTCTTTTTATTGATTTAGGTCTCTTCGTTTGTTTTATTTAATAGTTTCAGGCCTTTTATTTTTATTTAGCTAATTATGTTGCCCTTTCTTTTAATGAGGCACGCCTGTTTAACGAAGCAAGTGGGCGCGCCGGATAAGGGGATGCCAAGGGGGGGGGGGGGTAAAGGGGGTGCAATAGGGCGCACCGATTAAAGATGTTAAGGAGGGGCGCGCCGGTTACATGGCAAGAAGGAAGAGGGGCCAGGAGCGCGCCGGAATAGGGTAATGAATAGTAAGGCGCGCCGATTTAAGGGGCTATGCAAGGGGGGCGCGCCGGATAGATGCCAAGAAAATGAAGGGGGTTTTGAGTGTGAAGCTAAACCGGCGCGGGGGGGGGGGGGGGGGTGGGTACCGCGCCGGATTAGCCCACGCCGGATTAGGAGCGCGCCGGGATGGCTTCCATGAGGTTTTCTTTCATTCTTGTTGGCTCTGTTTCTTCTTTCTTTCAACTGCAAGTTAATTTGTTGATCGATTTGTTCATTGAATTGGTGGATTAAGTTTGCGGAGAGGAAGTTTAAGTGTTTTAATTGTTTATTAAGGTGGATTAGCATGAAGATTCGAGTGTTTTATTAGAAGAGTTTGTTGCAGGAACTCAAAGGTCCTGGGTTTCAGACATGAAGGAGCATGGCTTGCTCAGATGTTCAGTTTGATTCAGAGGCTTCAAGCGCATGCAGCTCTGGGCCTCGGAGAGTTTAGTTTGATTCGTTTGTTATGTGTTCTTGGCCTGGCGAAATTTGGGTAGCATCTCCCCTAGACCGAAGCTTGCCAGAGAACAATGGGGAACACTAAACGGATTGCTCCGGGGTGAACCTCAAAACTCGGAGTAAGGCCTCCGTTAACCCATAAGTGCATGTGGAGACTCGAGGACAAGCCTTCAAGAGTTCCAGCAGCTTACTGGTGGTGATTCCTCAAAGTGGGACAAATGTGTGCCTCAAGAGGGCCATGATTGTTCACCCTTCTGACGGGTTCCTCTGAAGGCTATGCTACGTAGAAGCAAGCTTCGAAGGGCCCTGGGTGAGTAGAAGATAAGGAGGAAGGGAAGAGAACCAAAATGAGTGGAACACCATATACTTCAACGCCTTTTATTTTTTTCACCCGCAAGAGGAGAAGGAACGAAATACACAAGGGGATCTATCCCAGAACAAAAGAGAATACATCTCGAGGAAAAGAAAGATAGCAGGGGGAAGAAGTGAAGACATCGGTGCTGGAGGGGGGAACGGAACACAAGCCCGTCCCCCCGGGCTCACCTCTCACTCTCACGCTTAATCTCTCTTCTTCTTCACCTATCAGGCACAGGAACGGGGCTTCTTCTTTTTCTTCTGAGGGAACTCCCAGCTGAACCAGACTCCCTCTCCCGCTCTTGTCAATAGCCCCTCTTCTTCGTTCTCTGTCGAACATGCAGAGTATATATAGCCGGCTGCCCTTTCTTCGCTCGGACGGAAGGAACTCCCGCCATCTTCCTCCTCGTTCGCTGAGGCATCCAGAGTTGACATGCCGCAGTGTCGTCCGTTGATTCGCGCAGTACGCTGGCATTTATCCGAGGACGGGATGTTTGCGGGTTTGCCGGAAGATCTGCTGCTGCCACTCCCCCCATCGATGCTTACCTTCGCCGTTGATGCTGCTGCGTTGTCGAACAGAGGTGTAGGCAGGGCTTCAGAGCATTGAATGCCCGTGGAGACAGGGATTCAGAGCATTGAATGCCCTCTAGGCACCAGGCTGATGCGAAAACAGGGTATCGGCTGGCGGATGGGATGACTTTTGAGTTAAACCGGCGTGGTGTTGTATGCGCCAGATTAACAACACACAAAGAGGCGCGCCGATTTGTAGCCAAGATGGGGCGCGCCGGTTTAAGGCCCAAGCAAGGGCGCGCCGGTTTAAGTGCAGGCCGCGTCGGTTTAGACTTCGTCTCGGAGTCGCGGCTATTCGGATGGACGCTTGTCCTCCCGTGTTGCTTTAATTGTAATGCACCGCCTCCGGGGTGTTTAGTTCAGGGCCTCTGAATCCCGATTCGAAACTTTGAGTGATTTTCGGCGCATGCCGAACATGTGTTTGAATTTCTGAGTTTCTTTTGACTCGGCCTTCGGCATCGCCGATTGGGGAACCGGGGCTGTCTCTTCTGCCCGAGGGGCTTCTTTGTTGGGTGGCGGAGCACCGGGTATATATTCATCCTGCTTGGAGGAGGCATGGGATTTATTCGACCTTTCCGTCTTCGACTCGCTCTCGAGTGCTGAGATGTGCATGCCGCATGATCATCATCATTTTTTGACATCCACAAATGCCCCCACTTGTGGGCGGCGCAAGCGAGGGACGAGTGCGCGGGGCCCGCGAGTGTAGAGCTCTTCGATAGGATATCTTTGATAGGATATCTGTTCTTCTGAGCCAGTGGGATGCTAACCCGATGCAAATTCCCGGGAAAGCGCTCACTCCTTCAGCGAAGGGATGAGGGGATCGCTTCACTGCATATGCACGCGGACCGACATGTCAGAGTGGAGGTTTAGTCATCGGGATGGGGGAATGCCGAAGCAAGAAGTAAGGGCTTATGCGTCATCCCAGGCAAGAGGCCTAAAATGACTTAGATGAGGCCAATCCCATGGGGGGGTTGGTGACTCGTGCTGGGTTTAGGAGAGTTGTTCATTCATCGACTCGGACGGGTGGTCCAAGCTGAAGGCTTTTGAGAGGGCTCCGATGAAGCGGAATGGATTTTATGCGTTCGGGCAGAACACTCGAAGTGAAGGGTTAATTTGCTGGTGCCGAAAGGGTGTCGGGCGCTGGCGTGGTTTGTTCATTGACACGGGGGTTAGTGCCAAAGCAAGGGTCTTTTTGTTCATGGCTTCAGACGGAGGGTCTAGGCCACTGGTTTATTCATCGATGCCGATGGGGAGTCGGGGACCGACGTGGTTTATTCATTGACATGGGGCTAGTGCCAAAACAAGGGTATTTTTCATTTATGGAACCAGACGAAAGGTCCGGACCACATGTTTTATGCATCGGTGGGACTGAAAATATTTTGATCTCCGGCGGGACTTGACGAGTCGACATCCCTCGGAGGCTTCGGTGATGATTTTTTTCTTCTCTTCTTTTTTCTTTCTTTTCCTCTCTCTTTTTTTCTTCTCTTTTTCTTCTTCTCTTCTTTCTCTTCTCTTTTTTCTTATTTTCTTCTTCTTCTTCTTCTTTTCTTTCCCTTCTTTTCTTCTTCTCTTCTTGTTTTTTCTCTTTTTGAACAACTTTGGGTAGCTGCCGGCGTGGATGCCGATAGTGAAGAGCTGTTGGCTCAGATGCCAATAGTCGGAAGCCGTCGGCCTGGGTGCCGGTAATTAGGAAGCTATCGGCATGGACGCCGAAAAATCTGAAAGCTGTCGGCACGGACGTCGATAGTGAGAGAGCTGTCGGCTAGACGTCAATAATGACATAGCTGTTGGCTTAACGCCGATAATCAGATAACTGTCGGCTTGACGCCGATAATGAGATAGCTGTCGGCCAAACGCCGATATTGAGATAGCTGTCGGCTTAAGTGCCGATAATTGGAAGCTGTCGGCTCGGAGGCCGATAGTTGAAAGCTGTCGGCTCAGGGGCCAATGATTGAAAGCTGTCGGCTCAGGGGCCGAAGATTGAAAGCTGTCGGCTCGGGGCCGATAATTGAAAGCTGTCAGCTCAGGGGCCGATAATTGAAAGCTGTCGGCTCGGGGCCGATAATTGAAAGCTGTCGGCTCAGGGGCCGATAATTGAAAGCTGTCGGCTCAAGGGCCGATAATTGAAAGCTGTCGGCGTGGGAGCCAACAATTAGGAAGTGAGCCACGAGGGCAGAGAGGGGGGTTTATTCCTTTACCGGTCTGGATGGTGGGCCCAAAATGAAAGGGATTCGTCGCCCAAAGGGACGGGGAGGAGAGTTTGTTGATTTGACAAGGGTGTTCGTCACCCGGAGGGACGGAGAGAAGAACTTGTTGGTTCAATGGCCTGGATGGGAGGTCCAAATCAAAAGGGGTATTTGTCACCCGAAGGGACGGAGAGAAGAGTTTGTTGATTCTGAAAAGGATATTCATCGCCCAAAGGGACGGAGAGGTGGTCAAGTCGCTGACACAGGCTAGTGTTAGCACAAGGAAAAGGGGATGATTCCTTACCCGAATGGCAGGCTCGGGCCAGGGTGAAAGGTTGTTTCGTTCTTTAATGCGCCGGGGGTACCAGCTGTATGAAGGGTCTTTTAATTCCTTGGCTGGACGGAAGGTCCGAACCAGAGTGGAGAGAATTCTTTTTTAGTTCTCTACCCAGACGGAAGATCTGAATATCAAGTGGTCCGCAAGTGACCGACAGAAATCGGAATAGAACGGGACTCCCGTCATCCCTGGACCCTACACATGGGAATATCAATAAGGCCTTCGTGGGCTATGCTGGGACCTCGGGTCCGTCCCGATTATGGTCATTGTCTGACCCATATCCTCGGCCTATAGCCCGCTCCCTTTGAACACGTTTTCGGTTTTGGAATCTAGTCCCGGGACTCTTCCTCGCTGCCCTCCGGCACCGAGAACATTAATGATGCCCCCGCAAGCCGCGTTTGGACCGCGGGAGGCGCCCCCGGCATGGTCCTGACTCGATCTTGCACCGGGCCAACAAACTCATTGGTTTCCTGCTACACTAACCGAGATTTAACCGAATGTTTTCAGAGTCTCGGAATAATATGTTTGCCGTGTCCCGGCATACATATATTCTAGGTCCTTCTGCGACGATTATGATATTCTCAAGCCGGACACCCGTCTGAATATTAAACGGTCTCCCGAATGACCGACACGTTTCGAACGTCAGCTTCCCTAGACATAGGGCTTTCCAGCCGATTCAAGGGATATTCCCTCGTTGCCCCTTGGCACCGAAAATATTAATGACGCTCATGCAAGTCTTGTTTCGACCGCGGGGGGCCCACCACAGTATGGTCGCAGCTTGCTCTTGCACCGGGCTAACTGATTTACTGGTTTTTGACCGCTCCAACTAGGCTTAGCCGAATGTCTTCCGTTCCTCTGAACAATAAATTTGACATATCCTGGCATACATATGCTCCGGTTTTTCCACGGCTGCTTCGAAGCATATGAAGCTTCCAAGAATCATGGGGGCTGTTATAAAAAAAGGGAGAAGAGAATGAGAAGAGAAGGGAGGGGAAATCAAACCCCCCTTTTCCTGAAAAAGAAAGAGAAGAAAAGAAAGAAAAGAAGAAAAGAAGAAAAGAAGAAAAAAAGAAAATAAGAAAAGAAGAAGAGAAGAAGAGAAGAAAAGAAGAAAAAGAGAAAAGAAAGAAGCAAAAAAAAGAGAAAGAATTGGCAAGATAGGGTTGTACGGCCACGTCCGTCGAGACCCGTGCTGAACAAAGATTACCATTGTGGGGTTGATGCGGTGGAGCGAACCACTCATCCCCTCCCTGAGGGGGTGAGCGCTCTCCTGCACCTCCACCCTGGTCAATCATACAAGAAGAAGAGAAGAGAAAAAAAAAGAAAAAAAAAAGAGGAAAAAAAAGAGAGAAAGAGAGAAGAAAGGAAGAAAAGTTGGCCAGCATCGCCGACTAAAAGAGCAAGAAGAAACCCGGCATCCCGCTCGACTCTAGGAGGCTCCGAGTCTGCAGTGCAATGACCCCGCTCGTTCCTCCTTCCAACTGCTTCCATCCGGCATAAGACGGCCCCTCGAGTGGCTGTTAAAAGACCCAGCGAGCCACAATTGTAGCTTGGTGAATGGCTGCTCGCTGTGGGGAATGCGTTATAGCAATGAGGCCAAGCACGGCCACCACTCCCGAAGAGAGCATGCATATACCCCGCCATGGGGGATAAGAAGAAGATATATACCCTGCTACGGGGGCATAGGAGGCAAAAAAAAGAGATACACCCAATTCCCAGGGGCACATGAAGAGAATCCGCCCCGACTGAGGGGCACAAAGCAAAAGCTACACCCCGACTTCGGGGCATTTGAAGAAGAATCCGCCCTGACCTGGGGACATAAGAAGAAATAGAGTTGCACCCCGGCTTAGGGGCATTTGAAGAAGAGAAATACACCCCGATATGGGGGCACATGAAGCCAAAGACATACTCCGCCATGGGGGCATAAGAAGAAAAGAATTCACCCCGGCCTAGGGACACACAAAGAAAGAGCCACACCCTGGACTGGGGGCATACAAAGAAAGAAATTCACCCCACCTCGAGGGCACAAGAAGCAAAACACACCCCACCTTGGGGGCATAAGAAACCAAGAACATACCCCGCCATGGGGGCATTAGAAGCGGAATACATCCCCGCCCCGGGGGCATATGAAGCAACATACACCCCGCCTGGGGCATAGAAGCCATAGAGGAGACTCTCCGGCTCAGGGGCATCAGAAGAAGAAGCATGCCCCACCTGGGGGCATAGAAGCCATAAAGAACATACCCCACCCGGGGCACAGAAGCAAGGAGGCAGGATCCGCCCCGCCATGGGGGCACACAAAGAGAGAAACCACACCCCGCCATGGGGGTATGAGAAGCAAGGAATGTACCCCGCCCCGGGGAGCATAAGAAGCAGAAGCCACACCCTGTCTGGGGGCATAGAAGCCGTGAAAGACACGCCCCGCCCGGGGGCGCATGAAGAGAATACACCCCGGCTCCGGGGCATTTGACGAAGAATCCCCCCCGATCCGGAGTATAAAGAGCAAAGAGTATACCCCGGCATGGGGGCATTTAAAGAAGAAACATACCCCGCCTGGGGACGCAGAAGCAAAGAGACAGAGTACACCTCCACCCGGGGGCGCCGAAGCAAAGAGGCATACATCCCGACCTGGGAGCACATGAAGAAAGAATATACCCCGACCCAGGGGCGTCAGAAGAAGAAACATACGCCCCGATCCAGGGACATAAGAAGCAAGAGAATACGCCCTGCGAAAAGGGTATAGGAAACATGAAGAATGTACCCCAGCCTAGGGGCACAGAAAGAGACACACTCCGCCCTTGGCGCATAAGAAGCAGAAGCACCTACCCCAGCCTGGGGGCACAAAAATACACTCCGCCCTTGGCGCATAAGAAGAAGAAGCATCTACCCCGACCCGGGGCACAGAAACAAAGAGACATACATCCTGATCTGGGAGCATAAGAAGAAAGATATATTCCGCCCAAGCGGCATTTGAAGAAACAACATACCCTGCTTCGGGGGCACAGAAGCCGTAAAGAGATACACCCCGCCTCAGGGGGGCGTAAGAAGCAAAAGATACACCCTCGTGCCGGGGACATGTGAAGAGAAGCACTCCTCCGCCTTCAGGGGCAGAGGAAGCAAAATTCAGCCCCGCCATGGGGGGTATAAGAAACAAAAGACACGTCCCGTGCTAGGGGCATATGAAGAAGAAACATACCCCACCCGGGGGCATAGAAGCCGTGAAGAGTATACCCCGGCTTGGGGGCACTTGAAGAGAGCTACACCCCGCCTTGGGGGCATTTGAAAAAAAAAATACGCCCCGGTCTGGGGGCATAGAAGCCTTGAAAAATACGCCCCGCCTGGGGGCATAGAGACAAAGAGGCAAAACACACCCCTCAGAGGGATGCATACCAAATGAAGCTACACCCCAACCTGGGGGCACACTAAGAGAAACACACTCCAGCGTGGAAGCATTAATGAGAAAAGAAGAGCAGAATAAAGAAAAAGACACGCATGAGGCAGACATGGTCTTCGAGCCCACCTCATCACACAAAAGGAAAGAAGAAAAGAAAGAGCAGTCATGAGACGAACATGGTCTTTGCACCTGCCTCTCCACAAAAAAAAGAAGGACACACGAGGCAGACGTGGTCTTCGAGCCCGCCTCATCACACAAAAGAAGAGAAGAAAAGGAAGAAAAGACACATGAGGCAAACATGGTCATTGAACCTGTCTCTCCATAAAAAGAAGAAGAGAAGAAGAGAAAGAACAGTCACGAGGCGAACATGGTCCTTGAACCTGCCTCTTCACACAAAAGAAGAAGAGAAGAAAAGAAAGAAAGAGTCCCGAGGCAGACGCGGTCTTTACACCCGCCTCTCCACATAAAAGAAAAAAAGAGAAAGAGTCATGAGGTGAACATGGTCTCTGCACCTGCCTCTCTATAAAATAAGAAGAGAAGAGAAAAAAAAGAGACATGAGGCGAACATGGTCCTTGCACCTGCCTCTCCATAAAAGAAGAAGAGAAGAAAGGAAAGAAATGATCACGAGGCAAACATGATCTTTGCACCTGCCTCTCCACAAAAAAAAGAAAAAAAGAGTCCTGAGATAGACGCGGTCTTTGCACCTGCCTCTCTACAAAAGAAGAAGAGAAGAGGAGAAAGAACAGTCACGAGGCGAACATGGTCCTTGAACCCGCCTCTTCACAATAAAAAAAAGGAAGAGAAAGAAGAAGAAGAGAAGAAAAGAAAGAGGATCGCGAGGCAGATGGGGTCTTCGAATCCGCTTCCTCACATAAAAGAAGAAGAGAAGAAGGAGAAGTGAGCTTTGAGGCAGACGTGGTCATTCACCTTCGGTCTTTGGGCCACCAAAAAAAAAGGAAAGAAAAGAGACATTTCACTTTGGTTCGGACCCTTCCCAGGCCAGAGAACAAAAGAGGACCCTTCTCTTCAGTTCTCGTATCCTGCTACTCGACGCCCTTCGGCTCAGTCATTCCGGCCAAGGCCCACTATCAGGATTAATCCACCCGTCCCACCGCGCTCTCCGATATCTTTCGGCTTTATAGCCTACTTCTAACATCTCTCGGCTTGTCAGCCTGCTCCCAATATCCCTTGAATTTTTAGCCTTCTTCCCAATATCTTCGGCTCTTGCAGCCCGCTTCACCCTACTTTGGCTCTTGCAGCCTGCTACCCAATTTCGGCTCTCGCAGCCCGCTTCCCATACTTTGGCTTCTGTAGCCTGCTTTTTCAATTTTGGCTCTTGCGGCCCGCTTACCCAACTCTGGCTCTTGTAGCATGCTTCCCAATCTCGGCCTTCCACGGCCCGCTTCCTATAATTTCGGCTCTCGCAGCCCGCTTCCCATACTTTGGCTCCGGTAGCCTGCTCTTTTAATTTCGGCTCTTGCGGCCCGCTTACCCAACTCTGGCTCTTGTAGCCTGCTTCCCAGTCTCGGCCTTCTACGGCCCGCTTCCTATAATTTCGGCTCTCGTAGCCCGCTTCCCAATATCTTCGGCTCTTGAAGTCCGCTTTCCCCACTCTGGCTCTTGTAGCCTGCTTCTCAATCTCGGCTTTCATAGCCTGCTTCCCAAATCTTGGCCCTTGCAGCCTGCCGCTCAGAATCTCGATTCTTGCAGCCCGCTTTCCCAATTTCGGCTCACGTAGCCCGCTTCCCCATAACTTCGGCTCTTGCGGGCCGCTCCCCATAACCTCGACTTTTACAGCCCGCTGCTCATACTTTGGCTCTTGCAGCCTGCTTACCTTTGGCTTTTATAGCCTGCTCCCCAAATTTGGCTCTTGAAGCCTGCTTCCCTTCGGCTTTCATAACCTACTTCCCAACGTCGGCCCTTGCAGCCTGCTTCCCTTTGACTTTTATAGCCTGCTCCCCAATTTTGGCTCTCGTAGCCTGCTTCCCAGAGTTCGGCCTTCACGGCCCGCTTCCCAGAATTCGGCCCTCACGGTCCGCTTCCCATATTTTAGCTCTTGAAGTCTGCTTCCCAGAATTCGGCCTTCACGGCCCGCTTCCTAGAATTCGGCCTTCACGGCCCGCTTCCTAGAATTTGACCCTCACGGCCCGCTTCCCAATTTTGGCTCTTGTAGCATGCTTCCCAACTTTGGCGCCTTGTAGCCTGCTTCCCAACTTCGGCTCTTTGCAGCCCGCTTCCCAACTTCGGCTCTTTGCATCCCGCTTCCCAACTTCAGCTCTTTACAGGCCGCTTCTCAAATTCGGCTCTTGCAGCCCGCTTCCCCGACATTCTGGCTTCTATAGCCCACTCCCCTTTGGCCTTCGTGGCCTGCTTCCCGATTTTGGCTCCCATAGCCTGCTTCCCCGATTTTGGCTCTCGTAGCCTGCTTCCTCGATCTTTGGCTCTCGTAGCCTGCTTTCCTTAATTTCGGCTCTTGCAGCTTGCTTCCCAACTTTGGCTCTTGCAGCCTGCTTCCCTTTGGCCGTCATGGCCTGCTTCCCGATTTTGGCTCTCGATGCCTTCTCTCCCAACCTTTGGCATTTGTAGCCCGCTTCCCAGCATCTCCCGGCTTTTACGGCCCGCTTCCCTAATGCCCCTTGGCTTTTCTGGCCTACTTCCCGGCATCTTTTGGCCCGTATGGCCCGCTCCCCTAATATCCCTTGGTTTCTATAGCCCGCTTCCCTAATCTCCTTTTGGCCATTCATGGTTTGCTTCCCTAACACTTTTATTAGCACTACACCTATATGCAACGACAATACATTCTTACGCAAAAAAAAAAGAAAAAAAGAAAAAAAAAGAAGAGAAGAAGAGAGAATTGCTTGGCTACCCTGCTTGCATGTTTGCTTAATATAGAATAGTACACCTCCTTGGAATTTTCTAGGACCGTATTTCCTTGTTGAATAATATCGCCCCGATTCCGGATGCGCGCGCGTCACGTAGTACGCTCGAAGGGAACCCAATTATGGTAGGTGCACACGTCAAGGGGAAGAGTCATGGCTGAACCGCTAAGCCCAACTCACAAAATAAACCTGAGGCAATACTCCCACACTTAGCACTTAATGTGTTCAATAGCCTTCGACTATAGGGATTGCCCGAATTTCTTCTTAGCACTCTACGGAGACTTGAATTCTTGCACTCGCGTGAAAGGTAATCGTGAGGAAAAAGCTGCCTACCCCCACTGTAAAAAAAAGAGAGAGAGAGAGAGAGAAAGAAAAAGAAAAAAAAAAGAGAGAAACGTGAATCCGAGTAGCCGGGAATCCCCATTGAGACACATGAGGAGACTCGCGCGAAATGGTGAAGCGAATCACAATAGGGACGAATCTTAGTAGCCGGGAATCCTCATTGAGACACATGAGGAGACTCGCGTCGAACGGTGAAATCCACTACCAAAATAAATAGATGGGGGCTGTGTGAAGCTACCGAAAGTCGAAAGCCTGGAATTAATGTGTAGGCGCTAGAGTGATCCTCGAGTGTCACCAAGAAAACCTGCATATCCCTATGGTTAGGGCTCTTTGTTCACACATTTGTACTGTCACGCCACAGAGAATTGCCTCGGGTGAAATGCGTGAATTTAGGCTATGCATGCAAGACGTGCGATATCCTCCTGACGGGTGCACCACCCCTCAATCGTGCCTCGCGGCCTGCACCGTGTCTACGAATTATGGGCGATGTCCCTATCTTATCCCCTATAGAGGGAGCTGCCTTACTTATATTTATGTTATGCCTGCTAACGAATGCTTGCATGCTTGAATAAAAAAAAATTGGGTAAAATAATAATAATAATAATAATAAATAATAAAAATGTGTGTATACAATAAACTCAATTTCGGCTATCGAAGCCTACTTTCCCAGCGCTGACTCGTAGAGCCCAATCTTGGCCCCCATGGCCTACCTTTTGCCCTCACGGCTCGTTAATCTCCCAACTCCGGCTTCTGTAGTCTGCTTCCCCGATTTGGGCTTCCACATCTTGCGCCCCAATTTCAGCTTTTGAAGCCCGCTTCCAGCCTCGGCTGTTTCGGCCTCACTTATCGGCCCCTGAGCTGACAGCTATTCACTTATCGGCCCCTGAGCCGACAGCTTGCAATTATCGGACCTTGAGCCGACAGCTTTCACTTATCGGCCCTTGAGCCGACAGCTTTCAGTTATTGGCCCCTGAGCCGACAGCTTTCAATCATCGACCCCTGAGCCGACAGCTTTCAATTATCGGCCCCTGAGCTGACAGCTTTCAATCATCGACCCCTGAGCCGACAGCTTTTATATCATCGGTAGCCACGCCGACGGCTGTCCGGGGTTCTTCAAACGAAGGGGAAGAGAAAAGAGAAATGAATAGAAAGAAGCGAGAAAAGAGAGAAGAGAAAAAAAAAGAAAGAAGAGAAGAGAGAAAAGAAAAGAAAAGAAAGGAAACACCCTATGAAGGCAGGGGAATATAGAAGAGAAGAAAAGAGAAGAGAAGGTGAAAAGAAGAAAAGAAGAAAAGGAAACACTCTTGAAGTGCTCCAACGGTGCAGTAGCCTGCAAGCCCTCCAGCGGCACACTGCTAAGTGTCCTCAGCGGCACACTCGTTGTGAAGCCTCCAATGACACACCCTGTGACTTCTTCAGCAGCACACACCCGTGCCCCTTCAGCGGCACGCTTTAGTGCCCCTTCAACGGCACGCTTGCTAGCATGCTCCGCTCAACGGCACGCCCGCTCCGCGGCGCATCAACAGGCCCCCAGCGGCATACCCGCCAAGCGGCACGCCCGGTCGCTTAGCGGAACGTCTCGCTCAGCTGCACGCTTCCCTGTCCAGGCCCCTCAACAGCACTCCTACGCCCGTTCAGAGGCACACTCCCCTGGCGCGCTCCAGCGGCACGCTCCGGCCAGCCCTTCAGTGGCGCGCCACCCCCGCCATCCTTTATACGTCGAGCAAAAAAGAAGAAGGAAAGACGGTAAAAGAGGAAGAGAATAAAAAAAATGGGAAGAGAAGGGGGGATTTTGACAAAAAAAAAAGAGAAAAAAGAGAGAAGAAAATAAAAAAGGGAGAAGAAGAGAAAAAAAAGAGAGAGAAAGAAAGAGAAAGAAGAGAAAACAATAACAACAACAATATATATATATATATATATATATATATACATATGGCTCCCGTCCGCACGCCCCTATGTATCGACGGGCATCCGCACGGGTAAAGACGGCTCCACCCCTGCGTTGGCGCTAGCTCCTTGCCAACAAATAAGTCCTTTTCCGACGCAAAGCTTCGTGCCCTAGCCACCTTCTCTCATGCAAAACCGCCATTGTGGGTCTTACGCCCGGATCGGCAAAATCTCTATCCTTGCGCTGGTATTAGTCCCTTGCCAAGGAATAAGTCCTTTTCCGGCGCAAGGCTTCGTGCCCTAGCCACCCACTCTATACAATATCGCCATTACGGACCTTACGTCCGAATCGGCGGAAAATCCCCCGTTGCGTTGGCATTGTCTCCTTGCCAACGAATGAACCTCATCTTTCGGCGCAAGACTTTGGGCCCTAGCCAACAATTACATATCACCCGCCGGTCAAAAAAAAGAGAGAGAGAAAGGGGCTTAAAATAGAGGTGCCCCGCCGGACTTGCCCCTACACAGGGACAAGGGCAAGATTGGCAACAACCCAGCTGCGGCGAAAACCTGAAAGGGCGCTGCAGGTAAAATCGGGTACCCCGCCATGTGAAAACCCGAAAGGGCGCTTGTACCGGTGATGTGGTTCAAAAAAAAAGAGGACCAACAAACCATGTCAGCTCCCGGCACCCTGTCGGCACTGACGAAAAAAAAAGAGACCAACAAGCCATGTCAGTTCCCGACACCCCGTCGGTACTGACAAAAAAAATGGGACCAACAAACCATGTCAGCTCCCGGCACCCTGTCAGAACTGACGAAAAAAAAAAGAGACCAACAAGCCATGTCAGTTCCCGACACCCCGTCGGCACTGACAAAAAAAAAAGGGACCAACAAACCATGTCAGCTCCCGGCACCCTGTCGGCACTGACGAAAAAAAAAAGAAACCAACAAGCCATGCCAGTTCCCGACACCCCGTCGGCACTGACGAAGAGAAGAAGAGACAAACAAGTCATGTCAGCTCCCGACACCCCGTCGGCACAGATGAAGAGACAATGAGACCAACATGCTGCTTCAGTTCCCGACACCCCGTCGGCACTGATGAAGAGACAAAGAGACCAACACACTGCTGATAACTTCATATTTTTACATGCTAATTTCACATGTTTTGGATAAAATTCAAAGTAAATTGTTAATTATGTGTGAAAATATTCACAAAAAGAGATTTTTGTTAACAATTGAGCTTTCATGAAAAATGATGAATTATTGGGAGCAAATAAAACTCAATGCATATATATATATAAGATTTGCATAATTGTGTTAACAACGTTATATATAGCATACGCACATTTCACATTTTTTTAATGACAGGTTGTTGCAGTTGCAGTTGGCATTCTCACATGGAGATGAAGGTGTTGGTATAAAGAGCATCACGTGCAGGGGAATGCAAGATACATATACATGCATTTACAATGGCTTAGTTGCACGAAGGCAGCAAATTGATGGGCCGATCACGTGCATGGCTGGATGATGCGATGGCATTATAATATTCAAAGAAACATCAAGGTGGCTGCAGTGTAGACATCACGTGGATACATACGTGAACAGTAAATGTGCAGCAGAAGATGGCCAAGTGGGGTGCATGGCTGCACAAAATACACAAATACCTGCATTTGCAATAGCTTAACTTGGGCCGATTACGTGCATGGCCAAACAAGAGGCATATGCATGCAATATTGGCAAGACTATTAGCTTGTTTGCACATGCATGAAGGCTGTTGTTCAACGTACCATTCGCTAAAACACAAGACAGGGAAATGGATGATACCGTGGCAGACCGTTTAAGAAGATAACACATGAAAGACTCGCTGACGATGGGTGTGTTGGCAGGGACTTTACGATGAACTCCGTGTGGACGCTGTCACGAAGATAAAGCACCTACATCCGGAGAAGACGGCCGTTCGCTCCGCGTGCGAAGGAAGCGGCTGTGGTTTGCTCTGTGCGCAGTGCCGCAGCTATGTGAACAGTGGGTGGCAGCCATTCACCCGTCGACGAAATGCTCGTGGGTTCCGTTCGCATCCAACTGCAAGCGGAGGTGACGGCATAAGGCGTCGTGGATAATACCGGCGAGGGATAAAGATGCTAAGCGTCGAAGTCGGAGGTGTTCGGTGGAGATCCTGGCATCATCCATACCCCTATAAAAGGGAGGTGCAGGGGACGCAAGAGGGGTCTTTTTTTTTTCGGCTGTGTTTTTCTTTTGAGCTTGAGTTCGTGCTTTTGCTTTTGGTTGGATCTTTGTTTTGGGTTTTCTCTTTGGGTTTTTAAGATTGGAGTGCTGGCCTTCTTTAGCATTTTTTTTCCCTATTAGCGGACCCCTGTTTGTTCGCCTCTGCTTCCTTGGCGTGTCCCCTCTGCCACTCGGGAGCGGCGTCCGTGACGGGAAGACCGGAGGTGAAGCCGCTACAGTGGTTCTCCAGCAAGCCTTCCTTTGCATCGCGAGACTCCTCAGGAGAGAGTGCATCGTCCGTCCGTGGCATCCCCTGGGTACAGTTGACGGTGGCAACGTGAGCTCGCCGCCGCTGCTGCGTTCGTTTCGTCCGCGACTTTCCTCTGCAAAGAGTGGCCGCGTCGCAAGCTTCCGCGACTAGCGTCCATCCGTCTCTCGTGGGAGGGCTGCAGCGGCACTGTTAGCAGTGGGCTTCTTCGGCGGCTGTCACGAGGGCGTCCGAGCCTCGAGTGAAGCCGTTTCCCTCGACTGCGACCGCGTTTTCCGTGTGGCGTGAAGGAAGGGACGCTGGCAAGCTTCCCTTGCCGCTTGCATGTGACGACCACTCGGACGTGAAGAGGATATCGACAGCGAGCTTCCTTGAAACCCCGTGGAAACCTGGGGCTTGGTTTTGATCTGGCGTCACGAGCTTCCTCGGTTTAGTTAGTGGCGAGCTGGGTTTTCGTGCTACACGTTCTCCTCTATTGTTTACTGTTATTCTCATGTCATTCATCTCAGTTTATTCCTCTGTCTGTTGTAGCATTTCTCTCATAGCTTAATTTAGTTAGCCTGTTTATCTTGGTTGTCTGAAGTATGATAAGTGCGCTAACATCACACGTTTTCTTTAAATCTCAATTCAGTGGAAGTATTGTGTTTTTGCTCATCATCTTTAACTTTTTGCTTCCTCCTCTTTAAACGCAGTATCTTTATTTTGAAGTCGTCCTTGCATACGTTTAATCTAAATTGGTGTTTTAAGTTCCTTAAATCCATTCATCTAAATTAGTTGATTTTAAAATCATCAACTTTTATTTTAATGTCCATTTGCTCATGAATTGTTAATTATAAAACTCAAAATTTTCTATCTTAAAATCTAAATTTCCCCGTGGATTCGACTCGGACTCACCGCTTATCTATTTTCCTTTAATTAATTTGTGGGCCGATAATTAAATTTGATAGTGGATGTATTAACGGCATGCATTTTAACTATCAATTTTTGGCGCCGTTGCCGGGGAAGTTTATGATTTTTAGGTCGTTAATCTTGTATTTGTGTACATAAATTGACACTAATAAATTCTCTTTTTCTTATTTTTTGCAGAAAAATAAAAAACACAAAAAGTGGTAAGTTTTCTTTGTCATTTATTTCAAAAAAAAAATGAGGGAACGCTTTTCCAAGTAAGTACTCACATCTCCCTCATTCATTTGAGTTTATTTTCTTTATTTTTCATATCTTGTGGTTAGATAGGATCATTAATTAAAAAAATAAAAAAAAATTTCACTTGAACTTTAATAAAAATCAACATCTCAAGCGTAGCAATCACATTTCTATGCTATAGGTCATGCATCATATAGGTTAGAATTGTTTTTGTTATTGAATTTTGTTAAATGCATCGTTGAAGATTGCGGGGGCAAGGTGAGTTCTACTATCTTTTTCTTAATCACATGACATGCATATTTGCATAGAACCCCTTGTTTGATATTGTGGTGTTGCATTTCATTTCAAATCTATCTTAAGGGCAAAACCCATAATCACATAAGGTGGGGATTTCATCACCTTTCCTTAGCCCACAAACCACAACTCCACATTTTGCATTTCCCAAGCCTAATAAAATCTAGTAGACATTGGCCCTAGGGTTCACTTTGAGATTTGATTTCACTTGGGCCCATTATCAATTTGGAAACTAGTGTCTAGGAAAGAGGTCCGATGGCAAACGCCTTAAGTGGGATTGTGGTTTATTAATTAGGACCCTACATCTGTAGGGGGAGCCTCCCACAACCCCACCTCTTTCCTGGCTAGTGGACAAATTTGGTAGTGGACTTGGGCTGGATTCAAGTTGATTTGTGAGAAAGCTAACATTTAAGCCCACTTAGTGGTTGAACCTTAAGGGAAATTGTGCTTGTATCACCATCTAAAGGCTGGTGTCTAGGCAAGAGGTTAAAAGGCTACGCCTAAGTGGATCCGTGGTTCATTAATTAGGAGCTTGCGAAAGCAAGGGGAACCTCCCACGATCCTACCTCTTACCTGGCCAACTTGAAGGTCGGTATATGCAAGATTGCAATTGAACTTTGGGGAATTCTCACTATTTGTGCTTTTAAGTCTAAGGAGCCCTAGGTTTTGTCGGTTAATTTGTTGAACAAGTGTTTGCTATTACATATAAAAATATAAAAATATAAATAAATAAAAACAAAAAAAAAATTTTTGAATTAATTTTTGGAGTTCATGCAAGGTAGAAGATCCCAAGTTCCACATTTAGTTGAACCCATCCAAGAGATTGAAAGAGTGATCCATCAGGCCCAAAATCCAATCCAACCAATGGCCAATCAAGGTGAATTGCCCAAACAGATGAAGGAATATTTCATTCCTTCTAACTATCAACCTTCCACATGTATCCATCTTCCGGAAGTGCCAGCAGCCCAATATGAGATCAAATCTAGCACGATCCAAATGCTCCCTTATTTCCATGGGCTTACAAATGAAGACCCATACAAGCACTTAGATGAGTTCTTGGAGATATGTTCCACTGTGAAAATTCAGAATTTCACAGACGATGCCCTAAAGTTGACTCTATTCCCTTTCTCCTTGAAAGATAAAGCCAAATATTGGTTAGGGACCTTAGGAAGACCCATTCGGTCATGGGAGGAAATGCAAAAAGAATTTTTGAAAAAATTTTATCCTATAGGTCGGACCAATACAATGAGAAGAGCTATCACAGGTTTTGCTCAAACCCCCGGAGAATTGATCCATGAGTCTTGGGAGAGAATGAAGGAGTTATTAAGAAAATGCCCACATCATGGGCTATCAAAATGGCAGATTGTGCAGGCCTTTTATGAAGGATTGACTGAATCCTATAGGCAAATGGTTGATGCTTCGTGTGGAGGTGCGTTTATGAGTAAAAGTGAAGAAGAAGCTTATGCTCTTTTTGAAATATTGAGTGAGAACTCCATCAACCATGTCTCTCTTTCTTCATATGAAAAATCAGTGGGGCCATCTAGAAAAGCTGGGATGTATGAGGTAAAAGAGAAGGGAGAATTTGAGCCTAGATTAGATGTGAATGCCTTGGCCCAAAAATTAGATAAAGTTGACCTGTTAACCCAACAAGTGGGCGAGCTCATTAAATTGAATAAACAAACCTTCAATGCCCAATCACAACCATCTTTCTACTCTCGCCAAGGTCCAGTCCAAGAGGCATGTGTGCTTTGTGAAAGCCCAGCCCATCAAGTGGATGAATGCCCTGCGGCAGCCCAGTTACCACCTGCTATCCAGGAGCAAGTTTATGCAGCTCAAGGATTGTCTAAGCCCAACAATGACCCATTTTCAAACACTTACAACCCGGGCTGGAGAAATCACCCAAACTTCTCTTGGAAGCCCCAGCAAAATCAAAATTTCCAACCCAAACCCCAACCTCAGGCCCATTTTCAAAATCAAACTTTCCATAGGGGCCAATTGTCACAACAGTTACCCAATCACCCTCAAGTCCCTTATGGCCAGCCATCTTATGGCCAACCCTCATTTGCTCAACCCGCATATGGGCAATCTTCACATCCTCCTCCAATTTACCAACCACCTATGCAACCTCCACCAATGGCCCAAAATGATGACAAAATCAATCAATTACAACAACTCATTTTGGCCCAAAACCAATCTTTCCAAACCCAAATGGCTGAAATGAAGGCCCAGATTGGCCAACTCTTGGAAACCAATGAAAGGAGAGATCCGGGTCAACTTCCAAGTCAACCCATTCCCAACCCTAGAAATTATCCTCCTGGTTTTCAGCAGCCCCTTCCACTTGCCCCTCAAGGGCAATTCCAACAAGGCCCAAATCCTCCAAAGGGCCCACAATTTGAGAATGCTAAAGCCATTTCGGCCTTAAGAAATGGTAAAATCTTATCAGACCCACACCAAATTGATGAATCCAATCAAACCTCATCTAGTCAAACCCAAGAAGAAGAAGAACCCCTTTCCACTCCTATAGTGGATAGTGAGGCAATCAACAAAGAGAAAGGGAAGGCAAAAATAGATGAATCACCTGAAAGCTACAAACCTAAGATTCCCTTCCCTAATGCCTTGGACGCTAGGAAAGAAAAGAAAAAGAAGAACAATCAAGCTCAGAATGAAGAATTGATGAAATTGTTCAAACAAGTCCACATCAACATCCCCCTCTTAGATGCAATCCAACATGTGCCCGCGTATGCCAAATTTCTTAAGGAAATGTGCACTCAAAAGAGGGAACCAAAGGTGAATCTGGAAAGAATTCTATTGTCTGAGGATGTTAGTGCTGTTCTACTAAATCAACTCCCCCAGAAAATGAAAGATCCTGGCACCCCACTCATATCTTGTGTCATTGGGGGGGTCACCTTTGAGAATGCTCTATTGGACCTAGGAGCAAGTGTCAATCTCCTCCCAACATCTGTGTACCAAAAATTTGGTATGGGAGAACTCAAATCAACTCCTGTCATTCTCCAATTGGCTGATAGATCTGTTAGAATACCTAAGGGGTTGGTAGAAGATGTCCTTGTCAAGATAGACACCTGCTATTTTCCTGTTGACTTTTTAGTCCTTGACATGGAGTCTAAATCAGACCTAGCCCAAAGCCCAATTATATTGGGCCGGCCCTTCTTAGCCACAGCCAATGCCAACATCAATTGTAAGTCTGGGCTTATGGACATCTCTTTTGGAAATCAGAAGATGACACTAAATGTCTTCAAGGCATCCAAACAAATAAGGGAGGAAGAAGATTGTTACATCATTGATGTGATTGATGAGATGATAGAAGATGACCCTCCCTTGACCAGAATAGAAAACTTTGACAAAACTGAAGACAAAGAGCCCATTTCTGAAGTCAATGCTCTTCATCAGTTTGAACATTTGTCTAATGTGAAACATGAACTTTCACTTCCCTCCATCCATGCCCCACCACAGCTAGAATTGAAACCCCTACCCGATTCCCTAAAATATGTCTTCTTAGGGGACGAGAGGACTTTGCCTGTCATAATAGCATCCGATCTGACACCCACTCAGGAGGACCAACTGATTGATGTCCTCAAAAGACATAAGGAAGCCATAGGTTGGTCTGTGGCCGATCTTAAGGGAATATGTCCATCAGTATGCATGCATCACATTTATCTGGAAGACAATGCAAAGCCATCTAGGGAGATGCAAAGAAGGCTGAACCCTCACATGAAAGAAGTGGTCAAGAAAGAAGTGGTCAAATGGCTTGATGCAGGAATCATATACCCAATTTCTGATAGTCCATGGGTCAGTCCAACTCAAGTGGTACCCAAGAAAGCTGGGTTAACTGTGGTGAGCAATGACAAAGGAGAGCTGGTACCCACTAGATTACCCACCGGGTGGAGAGTGTGTATAGACTATAGAAAATTGAATGATGCCACTAAGAAGGACCATTTTCCTCTACCATTCATTGACCAAATTTTGGAGAAATTAGCTGGCCAACAATATTTTTGTTTCCTAGATGGTTATTCAGGATATAACCAAGTGGCCATTTATCCAGAGGATCAAGAAAAGACCACATTCACATGTCCTTATGGGACATTTGCATTTAGGAGAATGCCCTTTGGATTGTGTAATGCTCCGGCCACATTTCAGCGATGCATGATGGCCATTTTTTCAGATATGGTGGGGAACTTCTTAGAAATTTTTATGGATGATTTCTCAGTCTTTGGACATTCTTTTGAAGTGTGCCTAGATAATTTGACAAAAATTTTGGAGAGGTGCATAGAAAAAAGGTTGATTCTAAGCTGGGAGAAGAGTCACTTCATGGTAAAAGAGGGCATAGTGTTGGGCCACATAGTTTCTAAGCGGGGTATAGAGGTGGACAAGGCCAAAATTGACCTCATTTCTAATCTTCCTCCACCCACCTCAGTTAAACAAATTCGGTCTTTCCTTGGCCATGCCGGCTTCTATCGCCGATTTATCCAAAATTTCTCTCAAATTGCCCGACCTTTAACCCTTCTCCTAGCCAAGGATGTCCCATTCAGTCTTGATGAGCAATGTTTACAAGCATTCAATATTTTGAAGGAAGCTCTGACCAAAGCTCCAATCCTTCAACCACCTGATTGGTCCCTTCCCTTCGAAATCATGTGTGATGCATCAGATTTTGCTATAGGTGCAGTCTTAGGGCAGAGGATTGACAAACGCCCTGTGGTGATTTATTATGCTAGTCGCACTATGGGCGATGCTCAACTGAATTACACCACCACTGAAAAAGAACTTTTGGCTGTGGTGTTCGCCCTTGAAAAATTCAGATCATATCTCTTAGGATCCAAGGTCATCATCTACTCTGATCACTCAGCCTTGAGATACCTCATGTCCAAGAAAGAAGCCAAGCCCCGTTTGATTAGATGGATCTTACTCTTGCAAGAATTTGATATTGAAATTCGGGATAAAAAAGGGTCTGAGAATGTGGTGGCTGATCATCTCTCTAGAATTCTTGTGCAAGAAAAGGAGCCCATAAGAGACTTTTTTCCTGATGAACAACTCTTGTCCATTAGCCACATCCAACCCCCGTGGTATGCCAATATTGTCAATTATCTGGCTGTTGGATTGACCCCTAAAGGTTGGTCTAAGAATGAGAAGGATAGATTCTATGCTCAGATAAGACACTATTTTTGGGAGGATCCAGAATTATTCCGTATCTGTGCGGATAATGTCATTCGAAGGTGTGTCCCTGAAAATGAGCATCAAAGCATTCTCACCTTCTGCCACACTCT
This sequence comes from Amorphophallus konjac, assembly GCA_022559845.1. Lineage (NCBI taxonomy): Eukaryota > Viridiplantae > Streptophyta > Magnoliopsida > Alismatales > Araceae > Amorphophallus > Amorphophallus konjac. The sequence continues at coordinate 329,885,510 of CM040118.1, read as the reverse complement.
TGCTTGCGGAGGTCATTTTTCTGGAAAGAAAACTGCTGCAAAAGTCCTCCAATGCGGTTTTTATTGGCCCACTCTCTTTAAGGATGCCCATGCTTTTAGTCACTCTTGCCCAAAATGTCAAACTATGGGGAATATTTCTCGGAGAGACATGATGTCCTTAAACCCCATTCTTGTGGTCGAAATTTTTGATGTTTGGGGAATTGATTTCATGGGACCATTCCCACCATCTTATGGGCATGAATACATTCTAGTGGCTGTGGATTATGTTTCCAAATGGATTGAGGCTGTAGCAACTAGAACCAATGACCACAAAGTGGTCATGAAATTTGTGCAAAAGAACATCTTCTCTAGGTTTGGATTCCCTAGGGCCATAATTAGTGATGGAGGTAGTCACTTCACTAACTACCAATTCAAAAGCTTGCTGAAAAAGTATGGGATCACCCATAAAGTGGCCACACCTTATCATCCCCAAACGAGTGGGCAGGTGGAAGTTTCCAACCGAGAGATCAAAAATATTTTGCAAAAGACTGTGAGGATTGATAGGAAGGACTGGGCTGAGAGATTGGATGATGCATTGTGGGCCTACAGAATGGCCTATAAAACCCCTATTGGGATGTCACCCTTCAGATTGATTTATGGAAAAGCCTGCCACCTCCCAGTGGAGCTGGAACACAAGGCTTATTGGGCAATCAAACAATTTAACCTGGATTTGACCCAAGCTGGATCACACAGGGCCTTGCAATTAAGTGAGTTAGAGGAGCTTCGTGAGGAATCCTATGAGAACTCCAAAATCTATAAGGCCAAGATGAAAACTTTTCATGACAAACACATATCCAGGAAAACATTTGAACCTAATCAAAAGGTCTGGTTGTTCAATTCTAGATTGAAACTTTTCCCTGGGAAGCTTAGATCTAGATGGGATGGGCCATACATTGTAGTTAATTCATTCCCCCATGGTGCTGTTGAGATCTGTGACCCCAAAAGTGGCAACACTTTCAAAGTCAATGGCCAGAGACTCAAACCCTTCATTGAAGGAGTCTCAAATGAAATGATTGGGGAAGAAATTGCATTAATTGAACCAAGTTGAATTCACTGATGTCTGGCTGAAGACATTAAACTTAGCGCTAATTGGGAGGCAACCCAATTCTTTTTCATGAATAAATGAGGATGACTGATTATTTTTTTTCCAGGAACATGAAACATGAAGCGACATGTCTCCACCTACAGCACTTCATCTTGCTCAGGTTGTACCTTTCCCTCTCAATACATTCACTCTATATTGTCCTAGTTCTCTATTTTAATCATGTCATTGAGGACAATGTCACCTAAGTTGGGGGGTAGCTTAAGCTTAAATTTTCATCAAAATGTTGTAATCTTTCATGACATTCCCCTAACAAATACTTCAGGGTCATTTTTTATGATAAGAAACATTGTCAAAATGATAAGGCTTAGAATATCCACTTGTGACAGCATTGAATTAAAGGGTGAATTAGTTGGTTATGTTTTTAGCATCTTCCTCGGAATACACTCAATTTTTTTTTGAACTCACACACATCCGCACACTAATGAGAATAGTAGGTATTAAACACAAGGATGATGAGTTTTTTGCTTAAAACTTAGGCGAAGATTGAAAATTCTGCCTAGTCATTGAAGATCTATCGTGAGGAAAAAGCTACCTGCCTGCAAATAAGTGCAAAGCACCAAAAAGAAAAAAAAAATGATGAAAAACTCATGGAAAATGCTTCGGATCTTAGTAACCGGGCCTGCTTCTCCTAACAAGAGTTGAGGTTCGCGTCAAACAGTGAAGGAATGTGCAGCACCATGATAGAAAAAATGATGATCAGGCAGAGTGAAGCTACCTGTAATTCGAGAGTCTGATTTGAAACAGGTAGAACTGGAAATCATTGTTAAGCGATAAATAGAAGGCTCATGCATCCAGTTGTCTGATATCCACTAATCAAATTAGATCACATGCACAAAGAGATACAAAAAAATTATGAGTGTAACCTGAGGAAGTGTCTAACTATATGGATTGACGAAATTTATTCCTGACATTTATTGCTTGAACTTGCAGTATTCTATAGTTCAAATTCATGATGCTCACCTTCTTGTCATGAAACGTGATTTTTGAACTCTTGTTAGCCCTAATCTTATAATTATTTGCATTGCTAAGGGACTAGCAATGAGTAAGTTGGGGGGTGTGATAACTTCATATTTTTACATGCTAATTTCACATGTTTTGGATAAGATTCAAAGTAAATTGTTAATTATGTGTGAAAATATTCACAAAAAGAGATTTTTGTTAACAATTGAGCTTTCATGAAAAATGATGAATTATTGGGAGCAAATAAAACTCAATGCATATATATATATAAGATTTGCATAATTGTGTTAACAACGTTATATATAGCATACGCACATTTCACATTTTTTTAATGACAGGTTGTTGCAGTTGCAGTTGGCATTCTCACATGGAGATGAAGGTGTTGGTATAAAGAGCATCACGTGCAGGGGAATGCAAGATACATATACATGCATTTACAATGGCTTAGTTGCACGAAGGCAGCAAATTGATGGGCCGATCACGTGCATGGCTGGATGATGCGATGGCATTATAATATTCAAAGAAACATCAAGGTGGCTGCAGTGTAGACATCACGTGGATACATACGTGAACAGTAAATGTGCAGCAGAAGATGGCCAAGTGGGGTGCATGGCTGCACAAAATACACAAATACCTGCATTTGCAATAGCTTAACTTGGGCCGATTACGTGCATGGCCAAACAAGAGGCATATGCATGCAATATTGGCAAGACTATTAGCTTGTTTGCACATGCATGAAGGCTGTTGTTCAACGTACCATTCGCTAAAACACAAGACAGGGAAATGGATGATACCGTGGCAGACCGTTTAAGAAGATAACACATGAAAGACTCGCTGACGATGGGTGTGTTGGCAGGGACTTTGCGATGAACTCCGTGTGGACGCTGTCACGAAGATAAAGCACCTACATCCGGAGAAGACGGCCGTTCGCTCCGCGTGCGAAGGAAGCGGCTGTGGTTTGCTCTGTGCGCAGTGCCGCAGCTATGTGAACAGTGGGTGGCAGCCATTCACCCGTCGACGAAATGCTCGTGGGTTCCGTTCGCATCCATCTGCAAGCGGAGGTGACGGCATAAGGCGTCGTGGATAATACCGGCGAGGGATAAAGATGCTAAGCGTCGAAGTCGGAGGTGTTCGGTGGAGATCCTGGCATCATCCATACCCCTATAAAAGGGAGGTGCAGGGGACGCAAGAGGGGTCTTTTTTTTTCGGCTGTGTTTTTCTTTTGAGCTTGAGTTCGTGCTTTTGCTTTTGGTTGGATCTTTGTTTTGGGTTTTCTCTTTGGGTTTTTAAGATTGGAGTGCTGGCCTTCTTTAGCATTTTTTTCCCTATTAGTGGACCCCTGTTTGTTCGCCTCTGCTTCCTTGGCGTGTCCCCTCTGCCACTCGGGAGCGGCGTCCGTGACGGGAAGACCGGAGGTGAAGCCGCTACAGTGGTTCTCCAGCAAGCCTTCCTTTGCATCGCGAGACTCCTCAGGAGAGAGTGCATCGTCCGTCCGTGGCATCCCCTGGGTACAGTTGACGGTGGCAACGTGAGCTCGCCGCCGCTGCTGCGTTCGTTTCGTCCGCGACTTTCCTCTGCAAAGAGTGGCCGCGTCGCAAGCTTCCGCGGCTAGCGTCCATCCGTCTCTCGTGGGAGGGCTGCAGCGGCACTGTTAGCAGTGGGCTTCTTCGGCGGCTGTCACGAGGGCGTCCGAGCCTCGAGTGAAGCCGTTTCCCTCGACTGCGACCGTGTTTTCCGTGTGGCGTGAAGGAAGGGACGCTGGCAAGCTTCCCTTGCCGCTTGCATGTGACGACCACTCGGACGTGAAGAGGATATCGGCAGCGAGCTTCCTTGAAACCCCGTGGAAACCTGGGGCTTGGTTTTGATCTGGCGTCACGAGCTTCCTCGGTTTAGTTAGTGGCGAGCTGGGCTTTCGTGCTACACGTTCTCCTCTATTGTTTACTGTTATTCTCATGTCATTCATCTCAGTTTATTCCTCTGTCTGTTGTAGCATTTCTCTCATAGCTTAATTTAGTTAGCCTGTTTATCTTGGTTGTCTGAAGTATGATAAGTGCGCTAACATCACACGTTTTCTTTAAATCTCAATTCAGTGGAAGCATTGTGTTTTTGCTCATCATCTTTAACTTTTTACTTCCTCCTCTTTAAACGCAATATCTTTATTTTGAAGTCGTCCTTGCATACGTTTAATCTAAATTGGTGTTTTAAGTTCCTTAAATCCATTCATCTAAATTAGTTGATTTTAAAATCATCAACTTTTATTTTAATGTCCATTTGCTCATGAATTGTTAATTATAAAACTCAAAATTTTCTATCTTAAAATCTAAATTTCCCCGTGGATTCGACTCGGACTCACCGCTTATCTATTTTCCTTTAATTAATTTGTGGGCCGATAATTAAATTTGATAGTGGATGTATTAACGGCATGCATTTTAACTATCAACTGCTTCAGTTCCCGGCACCCCGTCGGCACTGATGAAGAGACCAACATACTGCTTCAGTCCCCGGCACCCCACCGGCACTGATGAAGAGACAAAGAGACCAACACACTGCTTCAGTTCCCGGCATCCCGTCGGCGCTGATGAAGAGGCAAAGAGATCGACATACTGCTTCAGTTCCCGGCATCCCGTCGGCACTGATGAAGAGACAAAGAGACCAATATGCTGCTTCAGATCCCGACATCCCGTCGGCACTGACGAAGAGAAGAAGAGACAAACAAGTCATGTCAGCTCCCGACACCCCGTCGGCACAGATGAAGAGACAATGAGACCAACATGCTGCTTCAGTTCCCGACACCCCGTCGGCACTGATGAAGAGACAAAGAGACCAACACACTGCTTCAGTTCCCGGCACCCCGTCGGCACTGATGAAGAGACCAACATACTGCTTCAGTCCCCGGCACCCCGCCGGCACTGATGAAGAGACAAAGAGACCAACACACTGCTTCAGTTCCCGGCATCCCGTCGGCGCTGATGAAGAGGCAAAGAGATCGACATACTGCTTCAGTTCCCGGCATCCCGTCGGCACTGATGAAGAGACAAAGAGACCAATATGCTGCTTCAGATCCCGACATCCCGTTGGCACTGATGAAGGTACAAAGAGACCAACATGCCATGTCAGCCCCCGACACCCCGTCGGCACTGATGAAGAGACAAAGAGACCAACATGCTGCTTCAGTTCCCGACACCCCGCCGGCACTGATGAAGAGACAAAGAGACCAACACACTGCTTCAGTTCCCGGCACCCCGTCGGCACTGATGAAGAGACCAACATACTGCTTCAGTCCCCGGCACCCCACCGGCACTGATGAAGAGACAAAGAGACCAACACACTGCTTCAGTTCCCGGCATCCCGTCGGCGCTGATGAAGAGGCAAAGAGATCGACATACTGCTTCAGTTCCCGGCATCCCGTCGGCACTGATGAAGAGACAAAGAGACCAATATGCTGCTTCAGATCCCGACATCCCGTTGGCACTGATGAAGGTACAAAGAGACCAACATGCCATGTCAGCCCCCGACACCCCGTCGGCACTGATGAAGAGACAAAGAGACCAACATGCTGCTTCAGTTCCCGACACCCCGCCGGCACTGATGAAGAGACAAAGAGACCAACACACTGCTTCAGTTCCCGGCACCCCGTCGGCACTGATGAAGAGACCAACATACTGCTTCAGTCCCCGGCACCCCGCCGGCACTGATGAAGAGACAAAGAGACCAACACACTGCTTCAGTTCCCGGCATCCCGTCGGCGCTGATGAAGAGGCAAAGAGATCGACATACTGCTTCAGTTCTCGGCATCCCGTCGGCACTGATGAAGAGACAAAGAGACCAATATGCTGCTTCAGATCCCGGCATCCCGTCGGCACTGATGAAGAGACAAAGAGACCAACATGCCATGTCAGCCCCCGACACCCCGTCGGCACTGACGAAGAGAAGAAGAGACCAACATGCTACGCCAGCTCCCAACACCCTGTTGGCATCGATGAAGAGAAGAGAGACAAGTACACCCACGGGCACCGCCCGGCTCATCCTTCGCCTGCGCTACCCGCGGGTGGGGGGCATTTGTGGACATGCAAAATTGCACTCCCGTACGCCCCAACTAGTCCAGCATTAACAACAACCCCAAACTGGAGAAACTGTGAAGAGGGGAGAGCCATTCGGACTCCCCGAACACGCACACACTGCCGTGAGGCTGTCTCTAGAGTCACGACAGTGAAGAGAGATCAACCACCAAGAGTCCCACAATCCATGGACCTCGAAGAAAATCAAATGGGCCACAACTCGCGCTCACAACGGGCTCAGAACCGTCCATTTAGCTCTTTAGCGGCGTGCCCCCAATGGCCTTCAGCGGCATGCCCCCAATGGCCTTCAGCGGCACCCCGCATTCAAAGGCACGCCCTTTGCCCTGCTCAGCGGCATGCCCCTTCAGCGGCATAGCCCTTGAGCTCTTCAGCGGCACAGCCCTTGAGCCCTTCAGCGGCACGCCCTGGCAGCCCTTCAGCGGCACACCCTCTGCCCCGTTTAGTGGCACGCCCTTGAGCTGTTCAACGGCACGCCCTTTGCCCTGCTCAGCGGCACACCCCTTCAGCGGCACACCCTTTGCCCTGCTCAGCGGCACGCCCCTTCAGCGGCACAGCCCTTGAGCTCTTCAGCGGCACAGCCCTTGAGCTCTTCAGCGGCATGCCCTGGCAGCCATTCAGCGGCACGCCCCTCAGGCCCTTCAGCGGCATGCCCCTCAGCCCTTCAGTGGCACGCCCTTTTGGCCCTCTTGCGGCACACTTCTTGACCCCGCCAGCGGCACAGCGTGAAGGCATTTCAACGGCCGAACGACGTGACGCCCATGCCCTACGTATCCTTGGCGCGCAGTGAGCTGTCCGAGGTGTCAACCGGAGTTTGGGCCACGTAAGCTATCCCTCTGCCACCGAAGGACAGGGGAAGTCAAACCCCATCATGACCAGTCGCTTCCCGTCTCTGACTGCCGTGCTCGAGGGCTCCCGCTGCTGGGAGTATAAAACCACTCCCGTTCCGACGAAGAGAAAGGAGACAGAGAAGAGGCACACAGTGAGAAGAGACGAACAGACACAAAGCCACCTACGAGAAGAAGGAGAAGAGAGAAGAAAAGGGAGGGGGCTCCGGCGTGGAGTCTTCCGACAACCACCAGGCAAAGAAAAGAGAGTAAGAGAGAGAGAGGGCTTGATGTAGTAGGGGAAAGTGGGGGAAAGAGCGGTGGACGGTCGTCCCTGCTTCGATCTCCAACACCTCCCCTCCTTTTGTTCTTTTTTTCTTTCCTCTCCGTTCTTTTGTTCTTTGGTTTTCTTTCTTGCCTGTAGCCTTAGCTCGGGCATGCTTTGTAATGTACATGGACGGCTATGGCCCCTTGCTCCCCCATGAATGAAGATCGTCCCCCTCAGTGGGTTTTCTCTTCGTCTCGTTGGTTTTGGGCCACAGTGCGTTTGATCGTCTTTCCCTTCACTTTCCGGTGCTTGTGTTCATCCCTCATGCCGACGGTTTCCTCCGGATCCGGCGCCATCTTGAATGGTTTGAGGTCACGAACCTCCTCATGTAAAGCCCAACACCTTCACCCGTGTCTGCCCCTTTGAACCTTCTCCCCTCCTGCCGGGGTTCCCTGTGGGTTTGATCAGTCTAACACCCTGCCCCATTAGCAGACCAACCCTTTTGGAGCCTTGCTCAGTGAGCTTGCACTTTCCCCTAGCGGCACACCCTTCCCGCACCTTGACCGACACACCCATAGTAGCCCCCAGTGGTACACTTTCCCTTGGTGCCCCAGCGGCACACCTGGTCTCCCCCTAGCCCGGTACCCCCCCAGTACACCCTGTCCAGTCTTAGAGGTTTCCCGTCCGTCGTTTCCTCCGAGTTTTCTGAGGTTTTGTTAAGGTGTTGTCGCTCTCGGGCACCCACCTCCAACTGTCGGGTTCTGCCACTCCATGTGGGTGCGTTCCCTTTATCTCCCTTACGCTCGGGTCAAGGGGAGATGCTGCCGAATTTTCGTTAGAAATAATAACACATAAAAAGGGCAAAAGGAAGCAACAAACGAATGGAGCAATTGATAACAGAACTTTCTTACCAGGCAAGGCATGGCCGACAACATGAGAAGAATTGGGCTAATCGACCTTGTGGTGAACTAAGTGCCCGAATTATAAAGAACATGCTGTGAGGAGAGGGACGAAAGACTTGTATAAAACTGCATAAAAACCAAAGAAAGGAAGAAAAGAAAAGCCTTAAAAGAGGTAAAGGAGGAGTGGGCCTTCATCGGCACACCTGTTCCAACCTTCGCCGGTACACCCTATCAACTCTCCAGCGGCATACTCTAACAGCCCTTCAACGACACACCTTTTTGGCCCTTCAGCGGCACACTCCTCTTCAGCGGTACATCTCTCCCATTTGCATATTATTTCCCTCCGTGGCTCGAGAAAAGCACGATCGTTGCGGAAAAACTGGAGCATATGTATGCCAGGATATGTCAAATGTATTGTTCAGAGGAACGGAAGACATTCGGCTAAGCCTCGGTTGGAGCGGTCAAAAACCAGTAAATCTATTGGCCCGGTGCAAGAGCAAGCTGCGACCATACTGCGGTGGGTCCCCCGCGGTCGAAACAAGACTTGCATGAGCGTCATTAATATTTTCGGTGCCAAGGGGCAACGAGGGAATATCCCTTGAATCGACTGGAAAGCCCTATGTCTAGGGAAGCTGACGTTCGAAACGTGTCGGTCATTCGGGAGACCGTTTAATATTCGGACGGGTGTCCGGCTTGAGAATATCGTAATCGTCGCAGAAGGACCTAGAACATATGTATGCCGGGACACGGCAAACATATTATTCCGAGACTCTGAAAACATTCGGTTAAATCTCGGTTAGTGTAGCAGGAAACCAATGAGTTTGTTGGCCCGGTGCAAGATCGAGTCAGGAACATGCCGGGGGTGCCTCCCGCGGTCCAAACGCGGCTTGCGTGGGCATCATTAATGTTCTCGGTGCCGGAGGGCAGCGAGGAAGAGTCCCGAGACTAGATTCCAAAATCGAAAATGTGTTCAAAGGGAGCGGGCTATAGGCCGAGGATATGGGTCAGACAGTGACCATAATCGGGACGGACCCGAGGCCCCAGCATAGCCCACGAAGGCCTTATTGATATTCCCATGTGTAGGGTCCAGGGATGACGGGAGCCGTCCCGTTCTATTCCGATTTCTGTCGATCACTTGCGGACCACTTGATATTCGGACAAGTGTCCATATTGAAGGTACGACGTAGATAGAAGCAACCCCGTACAAACGTACGCCGAGTTCACGGCAACTTCAATGAAAGAGCGGGAACAAATCCCATTAGGATGAATCCGATTCGACAGGCTATTGGCCCAGAGCAATGCCGGGTTACGACCATGTCGGGATGGGAACCGTCGGCCATATCGGTCACGCATGGACCTTTTCATGTTCAGACACCTGTCCGTAATAGAAACGCGGTGGAAATCGAGGTGAACCCGTTCAAATGTCTGCCGAACGTGCGGCAATTTTAGTAGTGGCTCGGAAGGGATCCGGCCCGAGAAACGAGTCCGGTTTAATCGAAATATCGGCCCGAGGCGAGGTCAGGTCGTGGCTATTTTGGGATAATTCCCAAGACTCAGGCCTAACCTGGAAGGGCGGCATGATTGTACCTTCAGCATCGGGTCACGGGGAGAGGGGGGGTTGCAATGTGGACCCTAGCATTTTTTTTATCTGGGATTTTAATTATATGTTCCTCTCTTTCCTCTTGCTGTTCGTTTCTTCTTTTTGCATTTGTTCCGAATGATTTCTTCCCCCCCTTCTTTGTTTATTATTATTACTATTTTTTTATTATCACTATTCCACATTTTTGTTTGTTTCCTATATATATTCAGATTTCTTCATTTATCACAATTTTCATTAATTTATATATTATTATTATTATTATCACCAATATCATTATCATTATATGTTATATGTGTATATTTCCCGGAGAGAGAGAGGGCCGCTGGAGGGTGTACCGGCGAGGGGTGTGGAGAGCGTGCCGATGAAGAGGAGTGTGCCGCTGAAGGAAGGGTGGGAGGTCGGTGCAGCCCGCGGCTAGGCGTGCCAAGGTTGGTGCGATGGGGAGGTCGGTGCGGCGGAGGGGGTGAGGTCGGTGCAGTGTCAGGCAGCGCCGGTGCAATGCAAGTTCATGCAAAGGGGAAGGCCAGAGCAATGCTAGGCTGCATCGGTGCAGTGGAGGTTCAGGGAAGGGGCAAGGTCAGTGCATATTGGGGTGTGGTCTATGCAAACTTGGCCAAGGGCTTGAGGACTACACCGTCGAAAGGGGGATGTAAATGACGCCGTATGGGGGATGTAAATGACGCCGTGACCTTTATGGCGCGGCGGGTTTTGGTCCCGACGCGAACCACACAATCATCTGACCGAATCAGATTGAGCGCACCATGGGCTATTCAGAGCCTGAATAAATTGTCACTCAGTGACTGGCACGCCCACACACTCAATAGACGAACCACTTGAATAAGCGAATTTTAGTGCGTCCACAGTAACACTCGAGGGTTACTCTAGCGCCTACACATAGGTTTCAGGCTTTCGATTTCAGTAGCTTTGCACAGCCCCCATCTGTTTATTTTGGCAACGATTTCACCGTTCGGTGCAAGTTTCCTTATTTGTTTCAGTAGGGATTCCCGACTACTAGGATTCATCCTTGTCATAATTCTATCGCGGATTCCACCGTTTGATGCGAGTCTCCTTATGTGTCTCAATGGGGATTCCCGACTACTAGGCTTCATCCTTATTGAAATTCACTTCACCATTTCGCGCGAGTCTCCTCATGTGTCTCAATGGGGATTCCTGGCTACTAGGCTTCACGTTCCTCTCTTCTCTTTTTTTATATTTTTTCTTGTCTCATTTTTTCTCCTTTTTTTAAAGTGGGGGTAGGCAGCTTTTTCCTCACGATTACCTTTCACGCGAGTGTAGTAATTCAAGCATTTGTAGAGTGCTAAGAAGAAAGTCGGGCAATCCCTATGGTTGAAGACCATTGAACACATTAAATGTGAAGTGTGAGAGCGTTGCCTCAGGTTTATTTTGTGAGTTGGGCTCAGCAATTTAGCCATGACTCTTCCCCTTGACGTGTGCACCCGCCATAATTGGGTTCCCTTTGAGCGCGAATCGCGACACACGTACATCCGGAGTCAGGGCGACATTATTTAGCAAGGAAACAAGGTCCTAGAAAATTCCAAAGAGGTGTATTATTCTATATTATAAGCAAACATGCAAGCAGGGCAGTCGCACATTTTGTTTCTTTTTTTTTATTATTTTTTGCGTAAGAACATACTGTCGTTACGTATAAGCATAGTGGTAGTAAAGGTATTAGGGGAGCTGGCTGCAAGAGCCGAGGCTGGGAAGTAGGCTACAAGAGCTAAAATTGGGAGGCGGTCTACAGGAGTCGAGATTGGGGAAGCAGGCCACGAAGGCCAGAGTGAAAGGGGTCCCTTTTTGCTCTCCGGTCGGGGAAAGATCCGAACCAGAGTGAAAGGATTTCTTTAATTCTCTGGCCGGGGATGGACCCGAACCAAAGTGAAAGGGTTATTTTTTGATTCTATGGCTGGGAAAGGACCCGAACTAAAGTGGAAGGTTGATTCTTTGATTCTCTGACCGGGAAAGGATCCGAGCCAGAGTGAAAGGTTGATTCTTTGATTCTCTGGCCGGGAAATGATCCGAACCAAAGTGAAAGGTTGATTCTTTAATTCTCTGGCCGGGAAAGGATCCGAACCAAAGTGGAAAGGTTGATTCTTTAATTCGCTGGCCGGGAAAGGATCCGAACTAAAGTGGAAGGTTTATTCTTTGATTCTTTGGCCAGGGAAGGACCCGAACCAGAGTGAAAGGTTGATTCTTTAATTCTCTGGCCGGGGAAGGATCCGAACCAAAGTGAAAGGTTGATTCTTTAATTCTTTGGCCGGGGAAGGACCCGAACCAAAGTGGAAGGTTTATTCTTTGATTCTCTGGCCGGGGAAGGACCCGAACCAAAGTGAAAGGGTTATTTTTTGATTCTCTGGCCGAGAAAGGACCCGAACCAAAGTGGAAGGTTGATTCTTTATTTCTCTGACCGGGAAAGGATCCGAGCCAGAGTGAAAGGTTGATTCTTTGATTCTCTGGCCGGGAAATGATCCGAACCAAAGTGAAAGGTTGATTCTTTAATTCTCTGGCCGGGAAAGGATCCGAACCAAAGTGGAAGGTTTATTATTTCATTCTCTGGCCGGGGAAGGACCCGAACCAAAGTGAAAGGGTTATTTTTTGATTCTCTGGCCGGGAAAGGACCCGAACTAAAGTGGAAGGTTGATTCTTTGATTCTCTGACCGGGAAAGGATCCGAGACAGAGTGAAAGGTTGATTCTTTAATTCTCTGGCCGGGGAAGGACCCGAACCAAAGTGGAAGGTTTATTCTTTGATTCTCTGGCCGGGGAAGGACCCGAACCAAAGTGAAAGGTTGATTCTTTGATTCTCTGGCCGGGGAAGGACCCGAACCAAAGTGAAAGGTTGATTCTTTGATTCTCTGGCCGGGGAAGGACCCGAACCAAAGGGAAAATGTTATTTTTCGATTGGGAAGCTGTCGGCTAGGAGCCGATGATTAGGGTAGCTGTCGGCTCGGAGGCCGATGATTAGAAATCTATCGACCCAGAAGTCGATAATTGGATAGCTGTCGGCTCGGAGGCCGATAATGGGGAAGCTGCCGGCTAGAGGCCGATAATTGAATAGCTGTCGACTCGAGGGTCGATGATTGAATAGCTGTCGGCTCAGGGGCCGATGATTGAATTGCTATCGACCCGGAGGTCGATAATTGAATAGCTGTCGACTCGAGGGCCGATGGTGGGATATCTGTCGGCTTGAAGCCCCGATGGCTGAGTATCTGTCGGATTGAAGCTCCGATGGCTGAATATTTGTCGGCTTGAAGCCCCGATGGCTGAATATCTTGTCAGTTTAGCGCCCCGTTGGCGGAAGGTTTTATCGGTTTAACGCCCCGTCGGTGAAAGGTTTTGTCGATTTAACGCCCTGTCGGCGAAAGGTTTTGTCGGTTTAACGCTCCGTCGGCGAAAGGTTTTATCGGTTTAACACCCCGTTGGCAGAAGATTTTGTCAGTTTAACGCCCCGTTGGCGGAAGGTTTAGTCGGTTTAACGCCCCGTTGGCGGAAGGTTTAGTTGGCTTAACGCCCCGTCGGCATAAGGTTTTGTCGGTTTAACGCCCCGTCGGTGAAAGGTTTAGTCGGTTTAACGCTCCGTAGGCGAAAGGTTTTGTCGGTTTAATGCCTCGTCGGCGAAAGGTTTTGTCGGTTTAACGCCCCGTTGGCAGAAGGTTTTGTCGGTTTAACGCCCCGTCGGTGAAAAGGTTTAGTCGGTTTAACGCCCCATCGGCAGAAGGTTTTGTCGGTTTAACACCCGGTCGGCGGAAGGTTTTGTCGGTTTAATGCCCCGTCAGCGAAAGGTTTAGTCGGTTTAACGCCCCGTAGGTGAAGGTTTTGTTGGCTTAGACGAAAAGTCGTGACACCAACCCCATGAGAAGTCTATTTGTTGGATGGCTGGAGGTAGAAGGTGAAAGACCATGTCTGCCTCAAGGCTTACTTTCTTTTCTTCTCTTCTTCTTTTATGCGGGGAGGCGAGTGGAGAGACCACGTATGCCTGATGATTGTTCTTTTCTTTTCTGCTCTTCTTTTTATTGTGAAGAGGCGAGTTCAAAGACCACGTCCACTTCATGACTGTTCTTTTTGTTCTGCTCTTCCTTTCTCATTGATACCCCCGGACTAGGGTGTATTCTTTTAACGTGCTCCCAGGTTGGAGTGTAGCTTTTCTTCATATGCCCCCTAGGTCGGGAGGTAGGCCTCTTTGCTTTTGTGCCCCTAGGCAGGGGTGTATTCTTTTGGCTTCTATGCCCCCCCGTGGCGAGGTATATTTCTCTTCACGTGCCCCCAGGACGGGGTGTATTCTTTTATGGCTTCTATGCCCCCAGGCGGGGTGTATGTTTCTCCTTCAAACGCCCCTAGAGCTCTTCGTTTCTTGTGCACCCAAGGCAGGATGGGTTTCTTCTTTACGTACCCCCGAGTCGGGGTGTAACTTCATGCTTCTTATGCCCCCAGGCCGGGGTGGATTCTGCTTCTTTGCTTCTGTGCCCCCATATTGGGGTATATTTCTTCCTCGAATACCCCTGAGCTGGGGTGCAACTTTGTTTCTTCTTATGCCCCTAGGTCGGGGTAGATTCTTTTCACGTGCCCCCCGAAGCCGGGGTGTAACTTTTGCCTTATGTGCCCCCGAGTCGGGGTGATTCTCTTCATGTGCCCCTGAGCGGGGTGTATCTTTTATAGCTTCTATGCCCCCAGACGGGGTGTAACTTATGCTTCTTATGCTCCCCGTGGCGGGGTACATTCCTTGCTTCTCACGCCCCCATGGCGGGGTGTAGTTCTTCTTCGAATGCCCCTGATGCGGGGTGTATTCTTCTGCTTCTTCTGCCCTAGGGTGGGGTATACTTCTCTTTGTATTCCCCTAAGCCGGGGTGCATTTTTGTTTCATATGCCCCCATATTGGGGTATATTTCTCCCTCAAATACCTCTAAATCGGGGTGTATTCTTTATCTCATATGTCCCCCGAGTCGAGGTGTGCTTTACTTATTGTGTACCCCGGGCGGAGTGTATTCTACTTCTTCTACCCCTCAAGGCGGGGTGTGTGTCTTTCCATATATCCCCGGAGCGGGTGTAGTTTATTCTTCAAATGCCCCAAGGCCGGGGTGTAACTTTTACTTTATGTGCCCCCGAGTCGGGGTGGATTCTCTTCATGTGCCCCCGGGCCGGGGTGCAACTCTGTTTCTTCTTATCCCCCCAAGTCGGGGTAGATTCTTCTCACATTCCCCTGAGTCGGGGTGTATTCTCTTTATGTGCCCCCTAAGTGGGGTGTATCTTTTGCTTCTTATGCCCCAGAGCAGGGTGGATTTTTCTTTTTCTACCCCGACACACTGGGGGATGTTTGATTCTTGTGCACCCAAGGTGGGGTGTATTACTGCTTTTGATGCCCCCAAGGTGGAGTGTAATTCTTCTTCAGATCCCAGTAAGCTGGGGTGCGTTCTTTAAGGCTTCTATGCCCCCGTGGCGGGGTATGTTGCTTCTTCAAATGCCCCTGAGTCGGGGTGTATTCTTTTGTGTCTTACACTCCTATGGCGGGGTGAATGAATGCTCTCTTCTAGATTTGTGGCCGTGCTCGGCCTCATTGCTATAAAGAATTCCCTACGGCGGGGAGGAGTTCGTCAAGCTAGAGTTGCAGCTTGTTGGATCTTTGAGCAGTCACTCGAGGGGCCGTCTTATGCCAGATAGGGGCAGCAGGAAGGTGGAATGGACTAGGGCATTGCACCATGGACTTGGACCCTCCTAGAGTCGGGTGGGATGCCGGCCTTCTTCTTGTCCTTTTGGTCGGCGATGTTTGCCAATTTTTTCTTTTTGTCCTTTCTTTTCTTCTCTTCTTTTTTTTGTGTAATAGACCAAAGGCGGGTGCGCAGGAGAGCGCTCACTCCCTCAGGGAGGGGATGAGTGGTTCGCTCCACCGCATCAATCCCATAGTGGTAATCTTTATTCAGCATGGGTCTCGACGGATATGGCCATACAACCCTCTCTCGTCGATTCTTTCTCTTCCCTTTTTGTTTCTTTCTTCTTTTCTTATTTTCTTCTTTTCTTCTTGCGGGAAGGGGGTTTGGTTTCTCCTCCCTTCTTCTCTCTTTCTCTTCTCTCCTTTTTTGGCGGCCTTCATGATTCATGGAAGCTGCAGGTGCCTCGGAGTAGCATCTCTGAGGCCACGAAACATTTTCGCCTGGTCCGACTTTTCTCCCCATAGGGCTAGCGAAGGCAACACCTGCAATTCATCAAAGGAGGCAAACATCATTTATTAGAAGGCCATGAAGCCCCGAATCCTGACGAAGAGATGAAGGGTGGTTTAAGTCCCACCGGGCGTGCCAGACTTGTCGACGCACTTTTCGACACGCTCGTTTGTTTGTTTTCTTTAAGTCAGTTTATTCGGTGGGTTTATTTATTTATTAAGTGCGTGGACGTGCTAGTCACCTAGGTGATGATTTATTGTGCGCTCGATCTGGATAATCAGACGATTGTGCAGTTCGTGTCGGGACAAAAACCCGCCATGCCATAAAGGTGACGGCCTCATTTACATCCCCTGGGAGAGGGGAACACCCTTGATTAATCACCGGGAATTAGGGCCTCATGGCCATGAAACTATATCGAGAGAAACAAGCCGATAGCGGTCTCGAATCAGTCGGAAAGCCCTATGTCTAGGGAAGCAAGCATTCGAAATATGTCGGTCACTCAAGGGACCATTTTAATATTCGGACGAGCGTCCGGCTTCAGAGAATCGTGATCATCACGGGGAAAACTGGAGCATATGTATGCCGGAGTACGGCAAGTTTATTGTTCGAAGGGATAGGAGACATTCGGTTGAATCTCGGTTAGAGTGGTCGGAAATCAGTGAGTTTATTGGCCCGGTGCGAGATCGAGTCAGGACCATTCCGGGGGCGCCTCCCGCGGTCCAAACGAGGCTTGCGTGGGCATCATCAATATTTTCGGTGCGGAAGGGCAGCGGGAGAGTGTCCCGGGACTAGATTCCAAAACAAAGATGTGTACAGAGATAGCTGGCTATAGGCCTAGGATGTGGGTCAGGCGATGACCATGGTTGGGGCGAACCCGAGGTCCAAACATGACTCACGATGGTCTTATTGACATTCACACACGTAGGGTTCGGGGAAGACGAGAGCCGTCTCGTTTCATTCATATTTTGTTGGTCATTCATGGACCATTTTATGTTCGGACAAAGATCCGTATTGAAGGCAAGACGTAAATGGAAATAAACCCGTACAAACGTCTGCCGTGAGTACGGCAAGTTTAATGCAAGCATGGGATTAGATCCCGGTATATATGTCGGTCGCTAATGGACCATTCGTCGTTCGGACGAGAGTCCGCATTTGAAGCGTCGAAGACAACGACAAAACCACACGGATGTCTGCCGTAGGTACGACAAGTTTAATGTGGGTGCGGGATTAGATCCCGGCATATATGTCGGTCACTAACGGACCATTCATTATTCGGACGGAAGTCCGTATTAGTAGCATCGAGGACGACGATAAAAACGTACGGATGTCTGCCGTAGGTACGGCAAGTTTAATGTAGGTGCGGGATCGGATCCCAATAAAGACGGGTCGAGCTAACGAACTATCGGCACGGGATAAGATCGGATCATGGTCACGTCCGGGCGAGGGCTCCCGAGATCCAAGTCCGATCTAGTGGGGCATCATTGCTTTTCTCTTCAAACACAGTCCGGGGAAGCGGATTGTTAAGTGTGAAGCTCGAACTCGCCAACGTGCGCCCTCGCACGCAGATCGACCTGCGCGGTCAGGTCGCGTGGGTCTCCGGGGGCGGAGCCCCCGGAACAAAATTTTGATTATGACAGAGGCATCTTATATTCTTTCATTTCTTTTTATTGATTTAGGTCTCTTCGTTTGTTTTATTTAATAGTTTCAGGCCTTTTATTTTTATTTAGCTAATTATGTTGCCCTTTCTTTTAATGAGGCACGCCGGTTTAATGAAGCAAGTGGGCGCGTCGGATAAGGGGATGCCAAGGGGGGGGGGGGGGCGCCGGTAAAGGGGGTGCAATAGGGCGCGCCGATTAAAGATGTTAAGGAGGGGCGCGCCGGTTACATGGCAAGAAGGAAGAGGGGCCAGGGGCGCGCCGGAATAGGGTAATGAATAGTAAGGCGCGCCGATTTAAGGGGCTATGCAAGGGGGGCGCGCCAGATAGATGCCAAGAAAATGAAGGGGGTTTTGAGTGTGAAGCTAAACCGGCACAGGGGGGTACCGCGCCGGATTAGCCCACGCCGGATTAGGAGCACGCCGGGATGGCTTCCATGAGGTTTTCTTTCATTCTTGTTGGCTCTGTTTCTTCTTTCTTTCAATTGCAAGTTAATTTGTTGATCGGTTTGTTCATTGAATTGGTGGATTAAGTTTGTGGAGAGGAAGTTTAAGTGTTTTAATTGTTTATTAAGGTGGATTAGCATGAAGATTCGAGTGTTTTATTAGAAGAGTTTGTTGCAGGAACTCAAAGGTCCGGGGTTTCAGACATGAAGGAGCCTGGCTTGCTTAGATGTTCAGTTTGATTCAGAGGCTTCAAGCGCATGCAACTCTGGCCCTCGGAGAGTTTAGTTTGATTCGTTTGTTCTTATGTGTTCTTGGCCTGGCGAAATTTGGGCAGCATCTCCCCCGGACCGAAGCTTGCCAGAGAAAAATGGGGAACACCAAACGAATTGCTCCGGGGTGAACCTCAAAACTCGGAGTAAGGCCTCCGTTAACCCATAAGTGCATGTGGAGACTCGAGGACAAGCCTTCAAGAGTTCCAGCAGCTTACTGGTGGTTGTGAATCATGGAAAATAATCCACTTTTAAGACAAAAAAAATAATAAGCATAAGCAATAAGAAGAATAATGAAAAAGGGAGTAAAAGAGCACGTGATGCTACTAAGGAGGGTGATCGCCAGAGGGGTTACCTCAATAAGAAGAAAAGATGATCGCAAATACCTGGTGGTAATAGGATGTGGGATGGATGTGAGTTCCTTCCTCCTCCTTCTATCGGCCGGCCGATGAAGGGGGTCTTCCTCTTTGATTACCTATGAACAAAGAACAAACAAGTAAAAGGAAAAGAGATCAGCCAAACATGAGTGTAGTATCAATCCAAAGATGAAAGATGATGATGAAAGGAGAGCATAAAGTGTGCACCTTTTTGTTTGTTTTAAAACCCCTAGAGAATTAGGGAGAGGAGAAGAGATGCAATGAAACTAATGCAAGAAAAGGCTATACGATGATGAGATGATGATGATAACAAACAACAACGAAGAGAAGAAGAAGATCCCTGCTGTTCCTGTAAACAGTAAAGGGAAAAACTTTGTTTCGGATGTGGCACCAGGAGGAAGCAGAAGAAAAATCGATCTCTCTTAATCTCAATCGCCAACACCCGTGAAACTCTGTGATAACAGCTCTGCTTCTAACCTCGCACGATAACCTCTATGTGTCCTCTATCTAACTTTATCTATCTCTGTGCACTCGTTAACCCCGCGCGAGATCAACCAGGGGACTCTTTTATAGGGTAGAAAACACAGATAGACACAGATTTAGGAAGATAAGAATAGGCAGTGGTCGTTAACGGCAAGGACTCTAGTTCCCAGATCGAGCAAAGTGATCAAGAAAGGCAGGGAACTCTTCAGGAAAGGCGAGTTTAAGCAGGACATGAAAGGGTGAGACACGACCTACCAAAGGGCGTCAATTCAGAATTGACGACCTGCTCCAGGGTGTTAATTCAAAACACGACCAGGATCAAGGCGTCACTTCCTGGATTCAATTTTGGTAATAAAAACCTTCTTTATTTGAAAATTGCAAAGAGATGCCTGAAGCAAAGGCGTTAAACAAAAATACGCCCTATGGAAGGACATTAATCATTGATTTTCCAATCGGGGTGGGAC
The DNA here is from genome assembly GCA_022559845.1 of Amorphophallus konjac. Lineage (NCBI taxonomy): Eukaryota > Viridiplantae > Streptophyta > Magnoliopsida > Alismatales > Araceae > Amorphophallus > Amorphophallus konjac. The sequence continues at coordinate 329,865,871 of CM040118.1, read as the reverse complement.
TCGTAAAACACCAGGAATTGACACCCTTCTCTGTGGTCGTCCTTTCTTAAGAACACGCCCCAGATTAGGTCGCTATTTAAAACACGCCCTTCTTCAAGTCGTGAATCACCAAAAACCCGAGAATAAATCACAAAAACACACAAAAATAGAAAAACTTTATATTATAGAAATATTGAAGTTCACTTTGGGGTGTTAACATAGTGACATGAGATTTGATCAACGTAGCGTCAATTTTGGCGTGTCTACAGCTGCCCCGCGTTGGCGTCTGCTTTGGAAGGCAGTGAGACGGAATGAAGGTAAAAGTGCAATGAAGTGAAATGAAGTGGAGCGAACTGATAAGTAGATGCCAAGGTGTGATGTGACACGCCTCAGACACTAAGCATTAGAAATCTTTCCAAGATTCAAAGTGAAACAACTCCGGGTGATTCCAAGAAAGCATCGATTTGCTGGATAAAGGAGACTAAACTAAGTAAATAAAATGTGCACGTGGGCACGACAGGGAGACACCATTGGAGAGCGGTTACCAGCCAATGTGGACGTGCTACGACCAAGGTGGATTTGCAGAAAAATAAAGGGAATTGAGATGAAGATCCAGCAAAAAGAAAAGTTTCAAGGAACTAGCCTGAGCGGCTTCAGAGAGAATAAAGTACTCAATTTGGAATAGAATATCTCCTGTCAACTCAATCAAGAGCGAGTGACCTTCATTATTGCCATAATATGAAGATTTTCATCACGAAGCTCAAAGTCCTACATGATGCATGCTGGGCTAAAAGAAAAAGATAAAACAAACTAAAATAGAAAATAATCAAGGATAATATTGTTAAGCCATCTAGATCTGGTCAAGAATCCAGATCTCTGAGCTGACACTAAGCCGAAGCCTGTTTGTCCGTGCATCAACCCAGAAAGTGGAACCATCGTCCCAGACCTTTAATGACTCAACGGCCTATTCGTGTGATCAAGACTCTCATGGAATTATCACTGTTTTTGATGAAGGGGAACTCAAATTCCAGGTTCATCAGAACCACAAGGTCCTTGATATGCTATAATAGCGTAGATATCATATAGTAACAATGCTTACAGGAAAGAAATACAAGAAATAGAATGATGTTATTCCGACGCATGACCCATGTTCCTCGAACCTGCAATCTTCTGTACTCAAAAGTTCATTAGTTCTCTTAAAGCAAAGCAAAATATGATCATAAGTGCTTAATCAAAAATAACTCCAATTAAAAGATAGCACTTAAGTTCATCAAAGCATACGGAGAATCAAATATGCAAGTCAAAATAACGACTGGAGTTCATGGCGTCAAATTCATAAGAGACGACTGACATCAAGGCGTCTAAAGATAAAACACGCCCTTCATCAAGGCGTTGATTGAGGTGAAAGTTCGAGAAGAAGACGACCCTCTTGGAGACGTGAAATAAAACACGACCTCGATCACGTCGTCAATTCAACAATTGACGCCCCAAGAGAGGACGTTAATTAACAACGCGCTTCCGCCTCTGATTCGAAAGCTAAGCCCAATCCTAACGGTAATCGACCTGCAACTCCGAACGGGCATTAAACTCTCCAAACTTCTATAAAAAGGATGAAACTTCCTTATGATCAAAGCACATTCATCGAATTCCTGCTTCTTCTGCTTCCTCTGTTTGTTCACAGGTGCTGCGACCGCTCAAGCTCTTCCTGCAGACTGAAGATGGAGAGAGCTATTAAAAGATCCAAGAGTTCCACTCTCAGACTAACCAAAATCAATGGGCATATCAGCAGTCGAATTGCCATGAACCAGGTAAAGTGGAATTGTTCTTTCTGTTCTAATCTTTCATATCTTCATAGTCCTTCTATTCTGTATTCTCATCCTCCTCTCTATTCCTTTCTTTTACCTACAGGATTATCCAAATGTTCCAGGAGCCAGGAGATTCACAAAGATTAAGTGGCTGCCTCTTCTTCTCTCCAAGTTCTCTTCAGACATGAGGGTCTACTTAGCAAGATGGCACCTCTTAGGCCTAGTCACCCATGCCAAACATTATGACCAGATTCACCTTGATTGGGCTGCCATAGGAGCTCTAATTGAAATATGGCACCCTTCCACTCATACCTTCCTATTCTCAACTTTTGAAGCCTCAATCTTGTTAGAAGAACTAGAGATGCTCTTAGGTTTAAAAAGAATGAAGCAAGGAGAAGAGGAAAAGATGGCCATCATGCCAAAACCAATCTCCTCACATGAGCTTCTAACGAGTTTAATTCCCAGCCCAAACTTAGTGAACCAAATCAAAGCTTCCAAGGGAATCAATCTCTTAAAGCTTGCTTCTTGGGTGTACAAGAGATCCGATCAAGCTAAAGAAGACGAAGAGATAGAGCGGGTGGCAAAGACTTTCGTGGTGTGCTTGGCAGGAGCAATCCTATTTCCATCCACGGAAGACTTCTTGGAGGAAACCCAATTAAGCGCAATAGTGAGCCTATGGGAAGGAGAGAGAGCGGGAGCGGCAATTCTAGCCTATCTCTATAGCGGGCTTACTTCAGCAGTAATAGGAAGACCCATCTATGGATGCATGCTAGCACTCTCAAGTTGGGTAGATCTCCACTTCAAATTCGATCCATGTGAGGAGACCCAACAACCTTCTAGAATCTTCTCAAAAAGCCCACTCTCTTACATGACCGGCTCATTGGGGATAAGCAATAGGGTGATGAACCGGATACCTCAAATCAAAAAGAGAGTGGAATGGAGAGGACATCTCAAGGTAATGCCAAAGAACCTTTTTACTTGTGCCCCAGGAATACTCAAGACTCAAGAACTCCGCGCACGATTCTCTTCCGGCACGGACCTTCGACTCATAGGCGCTTCAGAATTCGTTCTGTATAACTCACATCGGTGCCTTCCTCAACTTGGGCTTCCACGGCGAATGTTTGAAGATCCATCTCATCTCTCTCCGATCAAGATACGGGATATTGGTAGCAACGAAGATGGAGAAGAGTGCACAACTATCCAAGCTCTGTGGAAAATCAACAAGGCTCATCATCCTGTGGAGAACTTAGAAGAAGACAGAGATCAGTGGAAGTCTTATGTAATAGCTTTAAGAAGCTTGAGGCCCAAAATGACTCATTGAAGCAATGTAATCTTTTCTTCCAATAAATCAATGATAATATTCTGATTGAGCCAATAACACAGTGATTCTGATCAAATCTTCCAATAACCTGCGGTTCTGTTGCAAATAACGACCCAGTCAATGTAGTTAATTCCATAAATGACGTCTCAGAATACGTCGTCTTCAATGATTGATCTCTCATAATTGACGCCTCTGTATATGGGCGTTAACTGAATGACGTCTTACGAAAAGGCGTTAATTCGATTTATATTCCAAAAAGATTTCGTTGAAATTCCAAAAGTAACGCCTTCAGCAAAGCCATGTTTCATATAAATAGAGCCTCAGGCATAGTCGTTACTCAGAAACAGTAATCATCACTCCCATCACATCAATCAATCCCCATTGAATGCGTCTGACGACGGTTATCATTCCCCATGCAAACAAAAATAACGCCTTAAGCAATGTCGTCAATTATCAAGAAACGCCCTGGTTTCAGTCGTTAATTCCATAAGACACGGCCTTCCTTAAGTCGTTAATTCTTTTTGACCGTTCGACTTAACTTTCCCTCCTTTCTTCTTCTTCCTTCGTCCTTTTCCTCTCTTTCTCTCTTCTCTCCCACTGCAACCCTAACCGAAACCCTCCCCCATCCTCTCATTCTCTTTCTCTATTTCTATCTCTTCTACACCCTAGCCATGGCCGGTGGACTCAAGCGGCAGAGGGTTTCGGCCCCAGAGGTGGTGGACCTGGAAGGCGAGCATGCCGTGGAGGGAGACGCCGTGGAGGAAGACGCCGTCGTGGAGGGAGACCCGCCGGCGGCGGTCGAGGAGCACGGCGAGAACACGGAACCCGACGGTGACGAGGCCGACGGTGATGACGAAGAGGGAGGAAATGACGGCGAAGAGGAAGAGGACGAAGGCGGGGAGGTGGAAAGAGAAGAAGAACGGGAAGAAGAGGGACAACCGGCGGAGGCCGTGCCTCGCCGTGGCCAACTCCGGCGGCCACGGCAGCCACGGCCCGGTCTCTGGGGAGAACTGGCCGGACCCAAACGACAGAAGGTAAGCCCCCTGACCCCCTTTTCCATTTTTTTCAAATTTATTTTCATTTTTCGGTATTTTCCATAGCCCTCGGGTTTAGAAAGCTCGAAACTCAGAAAAGAGACGCCCTCATGGGTGTCGCGAATTAAAGAAAAGACGCCCATACCTGGGTCGTCAATTCAAAATATTTTCTGAAAAATAATCACCCTCATGAAAACACGCCCTGCAGCATGTCGTTAATTTAAATTATCATTTTTTTATATCAATCATGCTGTTAATTTCCATGCCTTTGTTCAATTATATATTTTCCCCATGATTTATATCGCATGCCATTTTTATTTTCTTTTCAAAAAAAACTTGGAAAACAACGCCCCCCATCGGGGCGTCAATTCAACAGACAACGACCATAGGGATGGTCGTCCATTTCATTAATTCCAGAATAAATTATTAAAACCTAAAATCCATTTAAGAAAACATCCTATTCAGAGGCGTTACTTAAACAAATGACGACCCTGGGACGGGCGTTAATTAGAAAACCTTTTAGGAATTTAGAAATTAACCTCAAAACCACGCCTCCCACCGGGGCGTCTCTTAGATAAACAACGACCTAGGGTAGGTCGTTCATTCAAAGCTCACTTAGAAACCACGCCCTCCTCAGGGGCGCCAATTAAACAAACCACGACCTTGGGATGGTCGTTAATTAAATTAAAAATCAACATCTCAAACCAAGGCAATTAAGTGAATTTCAACAAGAATAATTGAACAATTAAACCAAAATTTCTTTCTTTATGCGTGCAGGGGTTGATGAGGACACGGATCTCCTGGGTCATGGTCTGAGCAGCATATTACGGCCTCCCCGAGTTCCAGAGAGCCAGGGTAGATGCTATGGGGTTTGGGGCCTTCCTTAGCATAGAGCCAGTCAAACCCGACCTACCACTTATCCAGGTTCTGAGGGAGAGATGGGATAGGACTAGCCGGGCATTCCTGATGCCTTGGGGACATATGGTTCCTACCCTAGAGGATGTAGCTAGGATCACGGGACTTAGGGTAGACGGGGAGGCAGTGAGCGGGATCACCTTACCAGACTATACCGAGCTTGCCCAGAGGCTACTAGGGCTAGAGATGGTCTACGAGACACCTAGCGAGTGTAGGACTATCTTCCGCACCGACCTGACTACAGTGATGGGCTTAGGGGATGCTAGGCATAGGTCAGGGGAGTCCTTAGAGCGGTTCTCACAGAGATTGATTGATGGGGCTAGGGAAGTCTATTGCCAGGACCCAGCTGACAGGGAGAGAGCAGACCGAGACTTGAGGAGGTTCCTACTGCTGCTGCTCGGGAGGCTATTGCTCGGCACGAAGGGTGACGTCATCAACTGCCGGTTCCTAGGGATCCTCGAGGATTTAGAGGGAGTCGGCAGATACGCCTGGGGGGCGGCACTGCTGGCGCACCTACTAGCCGACCTGTCCACGGGGACAGGACGAGAGACGACCGTCAGTGGCTTCTCACCTTTTCTTCAGGTATGCACTTATATATTTTATTATATATATATATTCTTTTCTCTTTTTCTTTTTTCTTCTTTTTTCTTTTCTCTTTTTTTTATGCATGCGAATGCCTCACTAATGCAATGCATGGATGCAGGTTTGGAGCCACCTATACATGTCCATGGGGCGCGCCGACCCACGGCCAGGAGGTGAGGGTGCTTTCCCTCTAGCACGGCGCTGGCTGCCAGTGGTGTTCGGTGCCCCACTCGGCTACGAGTTGTGGGTGCTACGGAGAGAGTTCCGAGACTTCCCTCCCTCGCTGGTATGAATGATGCATTTTTTTATGTTTATTTGAATTTATTATGATTATGATGAGATGACATGCATGTTCATGAATGCAGGTGCGATGGAGGCCTTACGAGGGGATGACCGACGAGGGCCAGCCATGGGTCGTAGCAGGGCGACCTTGCTTTGAGCATGAGCTTTGGGTTCACTGCTTGAGCGAGATCGAGCCGTTACGGCTTAGACTGGTGATGAGGACCCTGGGCCTACACCAGGAGTGGATAGAGGTCGGGGAACCGTGAGGGATCGGGAAGAAGACACGCGGTCGCACGAAGGCGATCGACTGGAGGGTGCAGTTCGAGGACCAGTACGTCGACTGGCGGCGAGGCAGAACCCGAGTCACCTCCTAGGCGACCGACAGCTCCGAGTACCTCCGACGCTACTGGGAGGTTTACGCCGGCCGACCCCAGATGAGGGTCTTGGGGGTATGTATGAATGCAATTGTTTCTAAATTAAATGCAAATGCTTATATATATATCATGTAACTAATATGAAATGGATGCAGGATGCACGGGACATAGCGGCGATGGATGCCCAGGCCCATCTACACAGCCTGGAGGACCAGCTAGCTGCCACACGGCCGACCTCGAGACCCTGGTGAGTGTTTAAATTATTTCTATATGCAAATGAATTTTTGTTGAATTATTGATGATTAGCCACTGACAATTTCAATAAATGCAGCGTGCCCAGCAGGGAGCAGCAGGGAGAGATGCAGGGGAAGCCTCCAGCTCGAGGGGACCCAGTGCAGAGGTGACCGCACTAGCAGAGCAGCTAGCGGGAGCGGTCACACGGGCCGAGGCTGCAGAGCGCGACCTCGCCTCACGGGTAAATTCCAGCACTCAAACCTCATTCAATTATTGATTATATATTGCATTGATGAAATTCATTTCTTTTCAGACTGAGGAGCTTCGCGCCGCTCTCACTTGCGTCTGTGAGGGACAGTAGGCGATGACTACCCAGGTGAGTGATTTACTTTCCGTCATGTATTGCTTATTTCATGAATTATTGCACAATGGAACTGATGATTTGTTTACCTGTTTGCAGACCATATAGTTATAGGTGGCACGTACCCAGGCTGCCCTGGTCGGTACAGAGTTGGCGATCCGCGAGCAGCGGATTACAGAGCTGGAGCGGTCCCTGAGGCGACGGGAGGAGCTGCCTCAGGACGTGGCAGAGCTGCGGGTTGCTCTTGAGCTGGAGCGGAGAGAGCGCGCTCGAGAGCGGGAGGAGCACCTGGCGGACCGTGCTTGTCACCACGAGCTACAGCAGTCGGAGCGTGCCCGGTACCAGGAGCAGATGGCAGCACGCGAGCGTGAGCTGGCAGACTCGAGGACCCAGCTGGTCCTTTCTCAGGAGTGGCTACGAGTGTCTGAGGAGCGTCTCCAGCGAGGGCGTGAGCGAGCGCGTGCTGCGGGGTACTCCTTCACCAGCTCCACCTTTGTGGCGGGTTCTTCTCTTTGAGAGAGGAGCGAGGCAGGGGGCCAGGTTCGACTTCCATCTTCTTCACGGGGGCCCATGCCCCCTCCACCAGCGCCTCCTCGGGACGGCGAGGACGAGGTAGAGAGTAAGAGAGAGGAGGGTGGAGGCAAGAGCTGAGAGACTTACTTGTACTCCTCCACCCTCACACATGTACTCAGATATTCATGATGTATAGATATATGAGATTGACATTTTTGTTACCTGAGCACTTGTGTAGTTGTGTACTTTGCTTCTTTTCCACGTTCTTTGTTTTACCTTACTCTGCCCTGTACCTGCAGCCGTGGTTCACACTTTAATAAATATGTTAATTCATCTGTTCGACTTGGCCCCTTGCTCAATAAGCAAGGGGTGCCTTTACTTTTGACCTGGATAGCGGGTCAAGGGGCCAAGCCTTTAATCAAAATAAGGTAAATGAAATAACCAATAAAGGGAGATGCAACACGCAAGCATACGTATGCAAACAATAATCAAGATGCCCTATGCAATAATGCAAGCACGCACATGAAGAATAAATCCCATTTCCTCTTTTCTTTTCTTTTCTTTATATTTTTATTTTTCAAAAGACGCGCCTTAGATTAGGTCGTTATTTAAACAAAAGACGCCCAAGGTGACAGCGTGAATTTGAAAACGTTTTTGAATTTTGTTGAAAAGACGGCCCACACAAGGGCGTTATTTAAAAAAAAACGACCTTCTCCACAGGCGTTAATTTCAGAAAAGGCGCCTCATTCAAAGGCGTTAATTTTCCTGTTTTCAGCATTAGGTTAACAAAGCTACTAGGGCACTGGGTCATACACGGTCATCATTGAGGATTCATTGACCTTTCTTGATTAATCAAAAAGGGGGTCGACATGCCAGTGGTTAAACTTATACACGAGATCTCGCCCGGTGCAATTTCCTGGGTCAGCCTCGACCATTCTGCTGGTTTATGACTTACCACAAAGAAAGAGATGGAAGAAAATATAAGGAAGCCCATAAGGGATTCTGAAAAGCTCAAGGTAAAACTACCTCCCCTACCCTATGCCTGTTGGGGTTCGGTCTTGGGCATAAGGAAATTTTATTACCTTTTGCCTCTTTTGTATTGCATGCATACGCCCAAGGTTTTCCTTGCGGGGACTTTGCCCTCTTGACATACTTTTCTTTCACGATTTGACTTTCACTTTGAAGTTGATTTGCGTTGATGAAAAAAAAAACCTAATTGAACTTGGCATTTGTGGCATTTTGTTCCCTTTTGGGCCCTGACTTCCACCTACTAGGGCGGCGGGTAGGCTTGGCGGGTCTACCCCGAGACCTTCCTTCCTCCCTTATGGGCCGAAGAGGAAAAGAATGGGTATTGTCTTCACCTTTAGTCAGGTTTTGACTTTCCATCAGATTTTGTACCGCTTGAGTTCAAGGGTAAGCGTGTAGTGTGTGTGGGTGTCGACCCCATTTTGAGTTAACAAGACTGATGAATGAATACTGAATTTTAACCTTTCGGACCTTGCGTCCTCGCAATCATGTCAACCATCTTGAAAATTTTTTATTCTCGTTGGAGAATTTCTATTTTTTTGGATTTTGGAAAATTTCTATTTTTTTTGGACAGATTTTGAAATTTTCTTTTTTTTTGGAAAATTTCTATTTTTTTGGTTGGATTTTGGAAAGTTTCTATTTTTTGTTGGATTTTGAATTAGGGATAGTATTTCTTAAGGTACAGACCATTCCAAGGATGAGTTAGCTCTTATCCTTCAGCATTAATCAGTTTATAAGCATTGCCAGGATAAACATCTTTTATGACGAATGGTCCTTCCCAGTTTGGTTGGAGTTTTAAACGGGGCCCACCAGGCTTTACAAAGATTCTCTTGATTACCATCTCACCGACTTTGAATTTTCTCTCAATTACTTTCTTTTGATAAAAATGTGACAGCCTGTTTTGATAAACATGCGCATGCTCAGCGACGACCAGACGCTTCTCATCTAGGAGTTCCAACTGGGCAAGGAGTGAATCACGGTGCTCATCAACAGAGAGTTCCTTATCCAATTGTACTCGTAGAGATGGAATAAGAATCTCATAAGGGACTACCGCCTCCATTCCATAAGTAAGGGCAAAAGGGGTTTGCCCAGTAGGGGTACGAATGGAAGTGCGATAGGCCCAGAGAGCTTCAACTAGCTTGTCTGGCCAATCCGAGAATTTATTAGCCTCACACGTCTTTTTAACGATTTTGATCAAAGTTTTATTAGTGGCCTCTGCCTGGCCATTGCCCTGCGGATAATAGGGAGAAGAATGATGCAATGCAATGTTATACCTGTTGCAGAGATCCTTGAGCTCTTGGGAGATGAATTGAGGTCCATTGTCGGTGACGATGGTACTTGGGATGCCGAACCTTGCGATGATGTTCTTCATTATGAACTTGCAGATAGTTGATGCTTTGATCTCCACGAATGCTTCCGCTTCCGCCCACTTGGTGAAGTATTCCGTTGCCGTCAAGATGAACGACTTTTGCTTGGTCAGGAGGTTCGAATCACCAAGAGGTCCAATGATATCAAAAGCCCACATGGAAAAAGGCCATGGGGAGGACATAGGATGGAGTGAAGAAGCAGGAGAATGAATTTTGTCGGCGTGCAGTTGGCACTTAACACACCTTCGAACATAAATGGAGCAATCCTCTTCTAGGGTTGGCCAAAAGAAACCTAGCCTAAGGATCTTCTTAGCTAGCATCTGGCTGTTCACATGACCACCACACACTCCTGAATGCGCCTCTTCCACAACCTTCCAAGATTCATCGTCGTCGAAGCATCTTAATAAAACACCCGTGAGCCCTCTCCTATAGAGCACACCTCCAACCAAAACATAACGTTGAGCCACTCTTCTGATTGCTTTCCTTTCTTCTGCTGTGGCCTCCTCGGGATAAGACTGATCATTGCAATACCTGGCAATCTCATAATACCAAGGTTTCTCTTCGTCAGCCAACTCTTCTTCCCAATCTAACAACATGACCTCTTTGCCTTCAAGAGCTTCACTCCACCTGACCTTCTCGAGCACCTTATCCCTAATATCGAGGAATGCACGATCCTTAATAGCTGGAGTGTCACGCTGATGAATGAGAGGAACATGAAAATCACGCTCGGGAGGGAAGACTAGAGCAGAGGCCAAAGAAGCAAGAGCATCGGCTAGGATGTTCTGGCTTCGAGGAACATGAATGAAGATTAACTTGGTAAAGACTTTGGCATAAGCTGAAGCAAGCTCCTGGTAGGGCTTGAGCTTAGGATTGATAGTGCGGCACTTGACAAGCACCTGGCGCAGAATGAGCTGACTGTCACCAAAATTCGTAATTGGGTAACACCATATCTATGGGCGGTTTGAAGGCCGGCCAAAAGAGCCTCATACTCAGCTATGTTGTTTGTGACAGGGAAAGTGAGCTGAGCAGCAAATGGGATGGTGACCCCTTCTGGTGTTAAAAGAACCATGCCGATCCCTCTTCCTTGGGAATTTAGAGCTCCATCAAAATGTAATGTCCACATAGGATCGTGGGGCTGATTGATGGACATCAGTTCCTCATCTGGAAACTCTGAATTGACAGGATCAAATCGGGGGAGAGGGTGGTGAGCAAGATGTTCGGCAATGGCGTAGCCTTTGATTGCTTTCTGTTGAATGTAAGTGATGTCGAACTGTGAAAGGAAACTTTGCCAGCGTGCTAATCGATCAGTAAAAATAGATTTTTCAAGAAGGAATTTAATCGGATTCATGCGAGCAATGAGGTGAACCTCGTGAGCTAAGAAATAGTGTTTTAATTTCTAAACTACCCAGACTAAAGCAGCGCAAGTCTTCTCCATGGCTGAGTACCTCTGCTCACAAGGGTTTAGAAGTTTAGACAAATAGTATGCTGCCCTCTCTTTACCTTCTTCATCCACTTGAGCTAAGACAGCACCTACGGAGTCATCCAGGACAGAAACATAGAGGATAAGTGGTTTGCCTGGAATTGGCGGCCTCAAGACAGGAGGATTGGCCAGATAATCCTTCAATCTGTCAAAAGCTGCCTGACACTTGTCATCCCAATTGAACTTGACCCCCGGCTTAGTAAGCTCGTAAAACGGCCTACATCTTTGTGAATGCTGGGAGACGAAGCGGCGAATAAATTGTAACCTCCCGATTAATCCTCAAACTTCCTTCAAATTCTTGGGAGGAGGCATGTCCCTGATGGCCTTCGCCTTATTGGGATCAACTTCAATTCCCCTTTTGCTAACAATAAATCCAAGCAACTTCCCTGATGAAACGCCAAATACACACTTTTTGGGGTTCATTTTCAATTGATACTCTCGTGATCTTTGCAAGACCTTAGCTAGAACCCCAGGATGCTCAATCCTTGTCCTTGATTTTACTACCAAGTGTGAGCGACGTCACGCGGTTCGGGGTGCGAAGAGGACGCGGAGCGCGCGGGCTCCTCTTTTGTTTGCTGCAACACAGAAATAAGAGAAGAGAGAAGGGGCCACCACGGGAGATTGCTCCGGCGGGGCGAGCGGGACAAATGTAATATAGCAAGATATGAGGGTTAAACGGCCATAGCGGCAAGTGACTCGCCGCGACCTCGGGGGGACGGGAATGGTGCAGAAATTAAATAGCAAGAATTGAAATGGCCATTGGGGAAGTGACTCGCCGCGGCCTCGAGAATATGAGCAGATAAGAATATAACAGAATATAAGGAGAATATAAAGAGCGGGAATTTAAACGGCCATTGGGGAAGTGACTCGCCGCGGCCTCGAGAACATGAATAGATAAGAATATAATATATAAGAATGGGAATTTAAACGGCCATTGGGGAAGTGACTCGCCGCGGCCTCGAGAATATGAATAGATAAGAATATAACATATAAGAACGGGAATTTAAACGGCCATTGGGGAAGTGACTCGCCGCGGCCTCGGGAATATGAGCAGAATACAACAGAATATAAAGAGAATATAAGAACGAAAATTTAAACGGCCATTGGGGAAGTGACTCACCGCGGCCTCGAAAACAAGATGTGATCGCCAGGGGCCAAAAGACCCCAAAATAAAGAAAGTGATCGCGCCTACCTCTAGAGCGGGAGATGGCGGGTTGCTTCTTCCTCCCCCTTCGGCCGACCGACGGAGAGGGCTTTCCTTGGGTACCCTTGCAAAACAACGATAAACAAGTAACGAGTGGATTAGAAAGATGAAGGTGTAGTATTCAAATCCTTGCGATAAAAATAACGAAATGATGGCAAGACACACACCTAGTTGGTGTTGTCTTTTAAACCCCTCTCGGACTCGAGTAGGAGGAAAATGAGATGATGGATGCAAGAAGTATGTAAGAAGAGACGCCCTTATGAAGGGGGATAGATGATGCGAGATGATGAATGCAAAAGAACTACGAAGAAAAGGAAAGGATTGGCTTATTGGATGTGCCGATGGTGAAATCCGACGGAGCTTCGGCAGCGTGGGGACGACGTGGAAGCGCGGTGGATGAAGATGACCTTCCTCTCACGAGCGTGGGCACCCGAGAAGCCGGCAGAACCTCCACCTACAAAAGACCCCACGGGTTAGAAAATGACTCCGGCAGCCTCTGGGCTCCGGCAGCCTATCAGATCTCTTAGAAGCTCTTCCAGAACTGAGGGGGTGGGCCTCTATTTATAGGGCTCCGGAGGGTGGAGGCGTCCAGGACCCTGGACACCTCCATCAGGGCCGAACTAATATTTTATTCTATTTTTATTCATTTTTTCAGAATTTTTTTGTGGAGGCGTCCAGGGTCCCGGACACCTCCAATAGGTCCACCGAACCCCACCGACGGCCGCACGCGGTTTGGCACAACGCCTGGTTTTGTGAGCGGTGCCTCATGATTGAGAAATGGGCGCGTCCAGTTGCCTGGACATCTCCACAATTTGGATTTTTTCACACACGACAAACCGTCGTTCGGTGGGCGGCGCCCGTGAGGGAGTTGATGGAGGCGTCCAGGGTCCTGGACGCCTCCATTAATATATTTTTTTATTTGATTTTTGTTTTGTCTTCTTATGCCAACTGGCATATATATTTTTTATATTTGTTTTTATGGAGGCGTCCAGAGGCCTGGACGCCTCCATTAATATATTATTTTTTATTTTGTTGTCTTTTTATGCCAACTCGCATATATATATATTTTTTATATTTGTTTTTATGGAGGCGTCCAGGGGCCTGGACGCCTCCATTAATATATTATTATTTATTTTGTTTTGGGCTTTGAAAAATAAATTAAAAGAATGGGGGCGTCCAGGGGCCTGGACGCCCCCATAAAGACCCACCCGGGTCCTCAGTTCAGGCGTTGGCGGCCGCCCGGCAGACACCCTTCCTGGTTCCGGAACCTCCTGATGCGTCTGACTGGTGTTGATGCCGTCCGAATGCCGTGACGAGACGATTCCGGATGCCGAAAAGGGCGGAAGAAGACTCAAGAAAAGGAAGCACTCAAGTGATTCAAAACGCGTAAGCCGTTGCGGGGCGTTGTATAGTAATATGAGACTTTCTCAGGAGACGTCAGGAATGGCGTGTCTACAGCTGCCCCTCCTTGGCGTCTGCTTTGCAAGGGAGCGACACGTAGTGGAATGGTATCGAAGTGGAGTGAAATGAAGTGGGAGCGGACTGATAAGTTGATGCCAAGGTGTGATGAGACACGCTTTTGACGTTACTGTCTGGAATTTTTTCTGGAGTTTCAATGAGGCAACCTTTGAAGAAGGTCTTTCAAATCTTGACAATTGCTTGGACGGAGATCAAATAAGGGAGGGTGAGATGTGCGCTCAGGCACGAAAAAGAGACCAACTTCTCGGTGTGGAAGTACCTGGGTCATAAACCGGAGGTTTCACCTTTGGGGAGCGGTTACCAGCCAATGTGGAAGTGCTGCGGCCAAGGTGGGTCAAACAAGGTAAAAAGTAAAGGAATATTTGAGGGTCTGTCCAAACAAGGGTCTCCTTTGGAAGAGTAGCGTAAGGCCGTTTCAAGGAAATTCAGTATTTTATTTGGAGTGGAATATCTCATATTTGTAAGAATTGAAGCACAGCGGCTTTCGCAATCGAATCACTTGAATGATCTTCCGCAATAAATCAAAGTCCTATATGAATGCATGCTGGGCTTAGAGAAAAATTTAAAACAAACTAAAATAGAAAATAGCCAAGGATAATATTGTCAACTTGTTAAGAACGGGTCAGGATACCAATCCGGTGAGCTGATACTGGGCTGGGGCCCGTTTATCCGCGCACCAACTCACTGAATGGAACCGTCGTCCCCATGCTACCACAAATTAACGGCCTATCCGTACAACCCAATTTCTTCGGGATCATCACGGTTTTTGTTGAAGGGGAACTCAAATCCCGGATTCGTTCGGGCCGCAAGGTCCTTGACATGTTCTAGTAGCGTAGGTATCATATACTATGATGCATGTCATGGTGGGACCAACCATTGAAAGGTGGGACAGGAGACAGGACAAAGACGTCCGTTAGCAAAACCTGCACAGGCCAGCATGGATTAATAACATTACAAAGTAACAGAATTGTAACAGAATCACACCACAATGAAAAGGAGATCTAGCCAAAATCCTGACATTGACCGCTGATGTGACATGTTCTGTCCTGTAGCGCCCTACCCTTCCTATAAGAACTCCCCTTAGGCTAGTTCATTCAAATGCACCAAGGTGGGTTTTGGAAGCTTAGGAGAGGAAGGAGAGGAGAATCTAGAGTTTTTAGGATGGAAGGAGAGTCTTCCCGCGTTATGAAGAGGAGCAGGCCTAGCGGCGAGATCAGGCGACTCTCCGACCTCGAGGGTCATCTGAGTGGGACGATCATGTCGCATATGGTAAGCTGATTCTTTTCAAATTTCTCCACGTGAGCCTTCTTCTTACTTCCTTCATTTATTCTTCTTGCTTTTCTCTTCCAGCCATATCCACTCTTCCCAGGCCCGAGGAAGTTTTCCAAACTGCCATGGCTTTCAAAGCTAACTTCCAACATCTCCATCGGCATGAGGGCCATACTCTCGAAGTGGCATCTGCAGGGGCTCCTTATTCACGCCAAACACTACGAGAAGATTCGTATGGACTGGGCGGCTATGGGCGCACTAGTGGAGATCTGGCATCCCCAGACCCACACTTTTATCTTCCCGACCTTCGAGATGACCATCCTCCTCGAGGAGGTGGAACTTCTGCTCGGATTGAAGAAATTCAAGAGTGACGGGAAGGTGAAGGCTATGTGGATGCTGACACGGAAAACTTCCGAAAGCGTCCTTGGAAACTTCATGCCGCCTGACGCGGCCAGGAAGGTGCGTAATCAAAAGGGGATTGATTTGCAAAAGCTTGCGGAGTGGGTCATGGACGCCCTGAGGGGGGCACCAGATGATGACTACTTAGAAGGAATCATGAAGGGGTTCACTATCTGTCTGGCGGGTGCTCTCTTGTTTCCTCATACCGACAACATAGTGGAGGAGGATCAACTAAGTGCCATTTGCGGAATCTGGAGTGGAAAGAGGGTGGGACCCGCCGTCCTTGCCTATCTTTACAGCGGCCTTACTGCCTCGAGCATGGGTAAGCCTCCATTTGGTTGCGCACTTGTCCTGAATTGCTGGCTTGATTTGCACTTCAAATTCGACCACCGTGAGGGAATGCCAACTGCTTTGAAGCTCTTCCAACAAAGCCCTCTTCATCACATAGCCGACGTGTTAGGCTTCGGTGGTACTGTAGTGAACCGCGTTCCGTGGCTGAAGAAACGTGAAGACTGGCGGTCTCACTTCCGCACCGTGACACAAGGCTTCTTTACTTGTGCACCGGCATGTTTGCTTTCGCTTGATCTCCTCATGAGGCCTTCTCCTGAAGTTGATCTTCAACTGATTGGCGCAACCGAGTTCGTCCTTTATAACGCGCATCGATGCTGCCTCCAGGTCGGCATTCCACGCCATTCATTCCCACTACCTACTGGCATTGTTCCTTTGAAGAAGAGGGAGTTGGGCACGGAGGCGGATGCGAGGGAAGCGAAAGCCATTAAAGCTCCCTGGAAGACAAGTGTTGCGGGAAAGGCCTTAGCGCACGTGGGGGAAGAATGTGAGCTGTGGAGGGCTTATGTAACCGAACTGGGGAAGTTAAGGCCTAAGGCGCCTAAGCCCCTGATGTAGTTCATTTTACTTTTCTGATGGAATAAAATCTGGCATTTGGATGTTTTGGGCCCCTGTCCCCTTAATTATTATTATCGTTTTTGTGGTTTTTCTTTTTCTTTGTGTTTTTTCTTTTGTTTGGATTATATACATACTCTTATCTTTTTTTTTCTTTTATTATATATTTTTTTTTGAAATTGTTATTATGGGGGCGTCCAGGGGCCTGGACGCCCCTAAATTTTTATTTATAATTTTTTTCAGTTTTTTTGTTTTGGGGGCGTCCAGGGTCTTGGACGCCCCTATTTTTTATTTTTTATTTTTTTTGGTTTTTTGTTTTGGGGGCGTCCAGGCGCCTGGACGCCCCTAAATTTTTGAAAAATAAAAAAAAGGTGGGGGCGTCCAGGCGCCTGGACGCCCCTAAATTTTTGAAAAATAAAAAAAAGGTGGGGGCGTCCAGGCGCCTGGACGCCTCAAAGATAGTGAGTTCTATATATATGGGGGGGCCTCCCCCCTTTGCTCATTTACTGTTCATTCAAACGACCCAGTCAATCCAGACGACCCATTCTTTGTCCCAATGGAGCAAGGACGCCCGAGCCAGGGTGGAGAGAAGCGCAAACGACGGGCTCGTCGTCCGAGGAGGCTGAGGGACGATGCCGAGGAGGCTGCTGCGGCGGAGGAGATTGCCGGGGAGGAGGAGGCTCCTCTTTTGGCCGTGGAGGCTGCAGTGGATGCTGGCGACGCGGGAGAGGACGATCACGACCCGGTAAGCTCTTCGGAACTTCAATCTGTTGGTTTAATAGGCTGGATAGGCGGGCGAGAGGCCATACCGGTGAGTGAGGGATGGAGGCGTCCAGGGGCCTGGACGCCTCCACATTTTCTTTTTTCTTATTTATTTATTTATTTATTTACGTAAATAATAGAATTAAAAATAAGGAGGCGTCCAGGGCTTGGGACGCCTCCATGATAATATATATATATTTTTATTTATTTTTGTTTTTGTTTTTGATTTTTTCTAAAAATAAAATAAAGAAAAAGTAAAGGAGGCGTCCAGGGTGTTGGACGCCTCCAAAAAAACATAAATATAAAAATAAAATAAAATACATAAGTAGTATATACAGTGTTATTGTTTATTACTATTAATGATGCTGATGTGTTCTTTGTTGGTTTTGTGGTGTGCAGGGCGTGATGAAGGGCCGGATCAGCTGGTCCCTAGTGGTGGCAGCATACCGTGGGTTGCCAGACTTTCAGAGGGCGCGTGTGGACGCCATGGGCTTTGGAGCTTTTCTTCGGATCGAGCCCTTTCGGCTCGACCTTCCTCTTATCCAGGCATTGAGGGAGCGGTGGCACGCGTCGAGCCGGGCGTTTCTGATGCCCTGGGGGCACATGGTGCCGTCACTGGAGGACGTGGCTCGGATCACCGGGCTACGGGTGGACGGAGAGGCGGTGAGTGGGGTCACCTACCCCGACTACCGAGAGAGTGCCCTGGACCTGCTGTGGTTAGAGACGAGCGTGACTGATAGAGACAGCAGGGTAGTCGGCCGAGTGGAGATTATGGAGGCGCTCGGATTCGTCGACCCGCGCCAGCGGGTTAGCGAGACTGGAGCGGAGTTTCTGGCACGACTGGAGGGAGACGCTCGTGCAGCTTTCACTCAGGACCCAAGCGAGCGGGAGCTGGTGGACCTAGACCTCCGGAGGTTTCTCTTCTTCTTCCTGGGCCGCCTTCTGCTGGGGACGAAGGGGGATGGCATCCACTGCCGCTTCCTCGGAATCCTGGCGGACCTTGACAGAGTGGGGCACTACGCGTGGGGAGCGGCTCTGCTTGCCCATTTGATTGCTGATCTCTCCCAGACTTCAGAGAGGGAGACGACAGTCAGCGGCTTCACACCTTTTCTCCAGGTACACAATTTATTTATGCATTTTACCGTAGTTAAATATGCAATTATTCGTGCTAATGATGTATGATGGATGCAGGTGTGGAGTTATTACTACTTCCCGATGGGGAGGGCCAGGCAGGGGAACAGGAGAGCTGTTCCTCTAGCGCGACAGTGGAGGCCGGTCGTGGTAGCGGCACCACACAGCTACTAGCTGGCGTCACTTCGTCGGGAGCTGAGCGAGTATCCCGAGGCCATGGTATGATGCGTATGATTTTTTTGTGTTTTTTATGCATGTGACTGAATGGTAACTATCATGATGTATGTATGGTGATGCAGGTGGTGTGGAGACCTTACCTGGGCATGGGCGACGCTGGCCAGCCTTGGGTTGTAGCGGGCCTTCCTCGTTTCAGGCGGGACGTGTGGGTCCATTGCCTGAACGAGATCGAGCCGCTTCGGCTGAGGCTGGTTATGAGGACATTGGGGCTAGCCCAGGAGTGGGTTGATGTAGATGAGCCGGCCCGCATCGGGCGGAAGACCAAGGGGAAGGCGAAGATTGTGGACTGGCGTACGCGCTTCCCAGCACAGTACCAGGACTGGCAGCAGGGCGGGGTCCCAGTGGTGTCCCATGTACAGGATAATACTGATTACCTGAGATGGTATCGGGCTACGTACGGGGACCGTCTCTTCCTTGGTGGTATGGCAGGGGTAAGTGAAATGAAAATGCTTCACCCTTCTATATGTATATGCATGTGGCACTAACTTATGTGCAATGCAGGATGCTCGTGACAACATGATCGCCGACCTGCGGGCCCAGTTGGCGGACGCCAGGCGGCAGTTAGTGGCCATCCGACAGGAGTTGGAGATCCTGGTGAGTCTATGCAATGCATTTTTGCGACCTGGATTTTTGATGCTTAGCCTTTGACCGACGTTTACCCCGTGTTTCAGCGGGCCCACCTGGCAGCGACAGCCGGGATGGCTAGTGGAGCGGGTTCCAGTTCGCGGGGCCATCCTCCGGAGGTTTCTGCCCTCCAAGAGCAGCTGGCGTATGCGGTGGCTCGGGCTGAGGAGGCCGAGCGTGACCACGAGGCTCGAGTGAGTGTTTGCTTGACCTCGACTCTCCTTCTGGCTGCTCTCCTTTTATCACTGTTCTCTTACGGTGCATGCGTGCTTTGACAGGTGGCCGAGGTCCGAGAGGCCCTGGCGCGTGCTGTTCGTGCCGAGCAGGAGCGCGATGCTCGGGTGGCGGAGTGTGATGCCCGGATTGTAGAGCTGGAGGAGGAGCGTCGACGGGAGGCTGAGGAGCTCCCTCGTGACGTGCTGGATCTGCGGATCGCCCTCGAGCTGTCGAGGAGGGAGGCGGTGAGAGAGAGAGAGGAGAGGGAGAGAGAGAGGGAGGATCGACAACGGGATCAGACCGAGAGGAGGGCTCTGGAGGCCCTGCTGCTGGAGCTCCGATTGAGTCTCGGCACGGCGGAGGGGAGGCTTCGGGAGAGCGAGGAGCGGTACCAGAGGGCGAAGGAACGCGGGGCGCGACTTCGTCAGTCTGGTTCTTTTTCCATGGGCAGCTATCTGGTTTCTTCGGCCGAGGAGCGTCGTCGCGCCTTCGAGGCTGGAGTGCCACCGCAGGGCGAGGCGAGCACGGCTTCTCAGGGTTCGCAGAGGCCGCCTAGGGATCCCCGACAGAGGAGGGAGGAGAGAGATGACCAGGAGGGTGGCAGCGAGAGTTAGAGAGTTGCTTGTACACGTCACCCTTCTCACTGTATGATGTACTTTGACTATTATATGAAATAGATTTCATGTGGCGTGCCCTTTTCTTTCCCGCACTTTCTTTTGCACCACGTTGTTTACGCTTCACGAGACTTTTGCCCTGGACAGAAGGGAACTACTTTGCACGGGGGGATTATGTTCCTTTCTCCCTTTTTGGGTGCGCCCAGGCGCGAGGACGCGTCTTAATCCTTGAATTCAAATTTAAAACGTCGGGTGGCCTTTCTTCTCCCGTGCCTTACCCGCAAACGAGCCCGCCTTCCGCCGAAACTCGCTTGCCCCCTTTTTCGTCTTCCTCCTCTTTTGATCGATGGAGTTCGGTGGGCCCGACTATGGTGAAGGTGGAGAGGGACGCGGGACCCCTTGCCCAAGGAGGGACGCGCCAGAACACGGAACGACGTCTATGGAGGAGGAAGGGCCGCTTCGGGCCCCCGAGGGACCTGAGGGGCCCGATGTCGCGGAGGGAGGTGAACACGATCTGGTAGGTCCTCCAATCTCTTCCTCTTTGATCCATTTTGAGTTTTGAAGCAAGGCGTGCGAGGGGGAAAGGGTTCGGCGAGTGTTGCACTCAAGTGATGGACGCGTCCTAGACAGGGGACGTGTTCTTTGTTATGATGCGAGGTCTTCCTTCCTTGGTGCAGGACATGGCGAGGACCCTGGGCCTGGCCGATGAGTGGGCGAGTGCGGACGAGCCGAGCCGCGTCAGGAGGGAGAGTCGCGGCAAGGCGAGGCTCGAGGACTGGCACGTACGTCTCCCTGGACAGCAAGGGAGTGTATTGGTGCAGGACAGCGCCGACTTCCTGCGGCGGCAGAGAGAGAGTTATGCGGGGCTTCCCCAAGCTGGGGACACGCGTGGGATCGGCGGCTCGCGCGCCCAACTGTCAGAGGCTAGGCGGCAGCTGGCCGTCGCTCAACATGAGTTGTCGCTCCTGGTAAGTTACGTGCCGCACTTTTATCTTCAGATTTTGGAGTTTCACTGACGGCCGTTGTTTATTTTGTTCCAGCATGCCCAACAGACAGCGACGGCGGGGATGATTGGTGGCGCATCTTCCAGTTCCTCGGCCCCTTTTCTCGAGATTGCCTCCCTCCGGGAACAACTTGCCGGTGCGGTGGCCCGCGCGACCCGGGCGGAAGAGGAGCGTGATGCCTGGGTGGCGACTGTAGCGGAGCTGCGGCATCGTGGTGAGGAGAGGCCTTCTCCAGACATCCTAGAGTTAAGGGTTCTTCTGTAGATGATGAGGAGAGAGACAGAGAGAGAGAAAGCCGAGAGAAGGTCCGAGCGACAGCGAGATCAGACCAAGAGGAGGGCCTTGGAGGCCCAAGTGAGGGAGCTCCAGCTGGGCCTTCAGGCCGTCGTGCAGAGGCTAGGAGGGATGGAGACGCGCTACAAGAGAGCGCGAGAGTTCGGGGAGCGACTTCGCCAGTCCGGTCGCTTTGCCGCTTGTGGCTTCTTCGCCACGCCAGGGGAGGAGCAGCGAGTCACTGCTGCGGAGCAGGCGCCAAGAGGCGAGGCAGGTGCTGCTGCACGAGGATCCCAGAGGCTTCTGAGGGACCCGCACCTCAGGGGAGAGGAGGGGAGCGCCCAGAGAGATGATTGATGGTGAGGATCGGCGAGCTGGTGGACTCGCCTCCTCCTTATGTTTATGATGTTTTTGACAGCTCATGTAGAATTATGAAGGGAGTGATTTGATTTTCTGCTGCTTGTTTGTTCTCTTGTGCGTTCCTTCTTCCCTACACTTCTCCTCCTTTGCACTGTTCCCATGTGATGGGTCTGCCGAGACTCCGCCCCGAGCGGAGAATCGCGTCTTGTTGTGACCATTTTCCACGGGAATCTGCCGTCGAAGTCAATAATGACGGCCCTGGTGCCTTGCGTCAAATTTTATGGGCGTCCTTCAAAATATGATAGGGTATCCCTAGACAACATAGGGTGCTAGTCGTCATATTCTTCGTCCAATCAATCACCCTGTACGAACGGTGAAGTGACACACGGGACCGCATGGCAGGTGCCTCATTGCGAGGGCTATCATTAAAGGTGATGGAGGCAATCTTGGCCTGTACTCCTTCCATTTCTATAAATTCTTGTCCCTTTTATCCTCCTAGGTATCGAGAGCTAACTCGAGGAGCGCAAGTTCTCACGGGAGAGGAGGAGTTCAAAATTCCGAGAGTTGGATGGAGGGCGAATCTTCCCACTCCTCGAAGAGAAGCAGGTCCAGTGGTAGTATGTCACGTCCCGAGTGCGGAAGCTTACCCGCGGCGCGACAGTTCTTTATACAGAACCAAAGCAAGCTAGATTATGAATGAATTTCTAATTACAATAGAGTGCGCAAAATTTAATTTATTAACGGCGAAATGAGTTTGAACTAATGATTATTACAATAATCAACTGAATTACAACACAGTCATTTATTTAAACTTGGAAATTACAACTGATACATCCTGAAATTTATTTAACACACTAAATTACATAACATAATCACTACACTCATCACTCGGTCTCTTCCCCATCGGTGTCCTGACCGGCCTCCAATTCACCTGAAAGGTTAGAAGAACAACTAGATGGGCGAGTCGCTCAGTAGGGTTTACGTCTCAAATTCTAATAGGCTTTAAATGAATTATAATTTAAATAATGCAATTAACCTATGCATGCTGACAATAGATAATCAAGGAATTATAAAAGACGATAAGAGCTGAATTTAAGTTTCAATAAGCAGTAAGAATATTAAACAAGGGATAACTGGTCATATCAAGAATTTAAGCAATAGTAAGCAATGTAATCCAGATCATGTATAACAAGAATTGGCTATATTTATCAATTCATTCAAGTAATCATTCAAGTCATGTAATGCCCATTCGGGCCACGCAAGTCAAGCAAGTCAAGTAGAACACGTGAGGGGTGGAATGTCTCAATCTAGCATGTATCCCGGTGCAATGCAAGACACCGGCAAGCAAGAGATCTTTCCCAAGGGTTTCGGGTGCTCCTCCCAGGACCAGACCGGGCCCTTTTGCCAGCATTTTTAGTCATAATTTTGACATCCACTTTCATTTTATAGCCAATATAGAGTTTCAAGGCTTGACCAGTAGGAAATTGTAAGGTGGAATTTGACTGGAAATTCAAGGAGTATTTATACGTAGGAAAACACGGGAAAACCGTATACCCGATTGGTACCCTAGGATTTACTAATCCTTTAATTCCTTTATATATATATATCCATTTGGCTAAATTCTTTAGCTTATTTTGATTGTCATCATTCATATCATCTATATTTATTAACCTTTTTCATCTATTTTTATTAACTTGTAAGATTACTTAATGTACGTATTCATCTTGCAAATACCTTAACATTTCTTGACCTTGTGAGACCAATTATATATATAAATTGACAATTTCATTTATATATGCTTATTAATGATACTGAAATTTAAAATGGGTTGACAGAAATTTTAATTATTCATTTAGTGCCCTGGATTGACTTTAAACAGACCAACGGGCATGAAGCAGCCTTTGTGGAATTGGCGCCCTAGACCAGGGCGCCTCTTTCAGGGGCCTCTGTAAGTGGCGCCCTGGTCAGGGGCGCCTCTTACAGGCCTGCCAATATATATATTTAATTAACGCCCTTGGACAGGGCGTTTCTTATAAGGCTCTTAATATATATGCATACGAATTAACGACTGGGGGTTAGACCCCCATTTAAGTAATTGGCGCCCTGGACCAGGGCGCCTCTTACAGGCTCTCTGTAATTGGCGCCCTAGGCCAGGGCGCCTCTTACAGGCCATAATATTTATATATATATTAAAGTAATACCTTAGAACATGACATGTCTTATAGGGTGTAAGAATTGACGACGGGAGGTTAACCTCCCTTTTCTGTAGGTGGCGTCCTGGACAAGGGCGCCTCTTACAGGGGCTCTGTAATTGGCGCCCTAGGCCAGGGCGCCTCTTACAATTAAATTAACGCCCTAAAAGAGGGCGTTTCTTACTAACTCCTAAAATTTTTATTTTGGTTGAAAGAATTGACGACTGCACCTGCAGTCATTTCTCATGCAATTGGCGCCCTTGACTGGGGCGCCTCTTACAGAGTTCTGGTAAATGGCACCCTGGTCAGGGGCGCCTCTTACCAGGAGGCATGTAATCCCAGTTCCGTTAAGTTTAACTAAATATTAATAAACGGTTATTACTATTTCATGATGAATTGACGACCTCTATGAAGGTCGTTTCTTCAGTAATTGGCGCCCTTGACAGGGGCGCCTCTTACTGAGCCCGGGTAATTGGCGCCCTTGTAAAGGGCGCCTCTTACCTGAGGCTAATTTCTAAGGGTTCATAATTTGGGGTTTTTCACTAATTAACAACTATACCTGATTCCGACTGATTTCCAGTTTAATTATAACGGATGGCTCTAGCTAATTAAGAGTTTAATGACACTAATTAACTAACATCTTTACTGAAAGTGTGTAATTTAGCTAACAGAGGGTCTAATTAAACATGTAATCTAGCAAGATCTTCTACTTAAACAATCTGATCCTTTAATATGATACTAATGTCATGTAAGTTAACCATCAAATCTTCAATTTAACTAATAAGCCCTTTAATTAATTAACATGCCCTTCTAATAGTCTCTTAATTAACTAACATGCTCTTCAATTAACTAACAGTTTTTCTTAATTAAACTAACAGGTTCTCTAATTTGACTCACAATATAATGATTACTAGCATGATTACCTATTTAACATATTAATTACTTAAATTAAACTGCATGTATTTGCCCTATACTTAAATAGATAACAGATCATCATAGTGTAAACCCCAAGGGTTATTAATGAAAACGGTAAACACATGGATATGGCATTTAATTCCCTAACTTAACTAGATTTGTTAATTAGCCTATAGGGTTTAGTTAAAAGATGAGACCACCTACCTTAAAGGAAGAAGAAGTGGGTAGCAGAAGGATTCCCCCTCTGCAAGCAACAGCACACCGGGCAGCAGCAGCAGCAAGACCAGCAGCAGCCCTCTGCAAATACTAGAGTCACCGTAGGACTCTAGTAGCTAGGAAGGGGATATAAAACAACCCCATGCTGATTAGTTCGACAGGAAAGGGGGGCAAGATCCTAAAAAAATGGATCTGGTGCCCTGCCAACGCATGCCAGAGGGGCTGTCGGTTGGGGGATCAAAAGAATTAACGCCTTAGTAGAAGGCGTGTTTTTGCAAATTAAAGCCTTAGGTTAAGTCACGTTTTATCAAATTAAAGCCTTAGTTTAAGTCACGTTTTAAATAACGCCTTAGTTAAAGCCATCTTTTAAGTGTTCACGTAAAATTAAAGCCTTAGGTTAAGTCACGTTTTAAGTTAGGGCGTTTCTCATTGAATTAACACCCTAAGATTGGGCGTTTTTTTGTTTTTTGTTTTACAATAAAGGAAAAATGTTGGTCGTGGGTTTTGAACTCTGGTCATCGGGGTGAAAGGCAAGTTGTTAACCAATATGCTATATGATTTTCCTTGCTAAGTTAATACTTCTTCTATATGATACCTTAGCACTCTAGGTTTCATTTATAATTTATAATTATGGAAAATATATTATTTATAATTTTTATTATTCCAAAATAACTTATATATATATATATTATAGCTCCTTTTCTTCCAAAAGTGAGAGAACTATTATTTTTATTTTTATTTATTTATTTATTTATTTATTTTATTTATTTGAAATTAATAATTATAATTCAATAATTTGTGAAAATAATATAACTTGACATGTGATATTTATTAGTTAAATATTATTGGTAAATAAAAGATTTTTTTTGTAGAAATTATTATTATTATATTATTATTCTAATTAAAATTTACGGGTGTTACATAGTAGTTCCCGGAGGCTTTCAGACCTCGAAGGGCACTTCAGCGAAAGGGCCCAATCACAACTCGTAAGCCAAGTTTTCCTGCCCTTTTTTCCATTCTTTTTTCTTCCTTTCTTTCTGACCAAATCTTTCTCCATTTCTTGTATGCGTAGAGTGTGATGAAATCACAGATCTCATGGGAGTTGGTAGTGGCAGCATACCGAGGTCTCCCAGATTTTCAGAAGGCCAGGCTAGACGTGATGGGTTTTGGCACCTTTCTTCGGATCGAGCCGATCCAGCTCGACCTGGTCCTGATCCAAGCCTTGTGTAAGAGATGGGACCCAGTGAGTCGGGCATTCCTGATGCCCTGGGGGCACATGGTGCCCAGCCTGGAAGATGTGGTCCGAATTACGAGTCTCAAGGTGGATGGCGAGGCAGTGACCGGAGTCAGTTACGCGGACTACCGAGAAGGTGCCCAGAAGTTACTGGGTTTGGACCTAGATGGTCGAAAAAATAGGTCGGTAGCTAGGGCGTCCCTCATGGATGCATTAGGGCTCACCGACACTCGTCGGCGGGACGACGAATCCTCAGAAGAGTTCATGGAAAGGATGGAAATAGGATGCCGTGCCGTGTACTGCACAGATTTCGGCAACTGGGAAAGATGCAACATAGATTTGAGAAGATTTCTCCTCTTCTTTTTGGGGAGATTGGTACTGAGCTCGAAAGGGGATGGTATCCAATGTCGCTGTTGGTTTATTCCAACGTTTATTTCCAGCGTCTCCTTGTATTTGGTGTGTACCATGTGGGGAATGGGACCCACGTGGGACCATCGGTGCTTGGCAGCCCAACCCGCCGCATGGATTATGGGGTCCATGTGCGAAGCCCCTCATGCCCGCCCACAGCACGTCATAGACGTGGGGTTCTGCACTGCCATAAGGAAATACGGTCTAACCTTCGCTACCAGCTCGAGCTTTTAGCGCAACGGTAGGGGCTTGATCCTGTAAACTGGTATCAGAGCGAGGTCGCGGGTTCAAATCCCAGGTGCCGCTGGGGGGGAGATTGTTGGTTTATTCCAACGTTTATTTCCAGCGTCTCCTTGTATTTGGTGTGTACCATGTGGGGTATGGGACCCACGTGGGACCATCGGTGCTTGGCAGCCCAACCCGCCGCATGGATTATGGGGTCCATGTGCGAAGCCCCTCATGCCCGCCCACAGCACGTCATAGACGTGGGGTTCTGCACTGCCATAAGGAAATACGGTCTAACCTTCGCTACCAGCTCGAGCTTTTAGCGCAACGGTAGGGGCTTGATCCTGTAAACAAATTGTTGTGCCCCTGTGGTTTTGATGATGGTTTTGTTGATTGATTGTTGGTGTGAGTTAATCAAATGTTCAGTCATCCTGCTGCTCAATTTAGAGTCAT
Organism: Amorphophallus konjac; assembly: GCA_022559845.1. Taxonomy (NCBI): domain Eukaryota; kingdom Viridiplantae; phylum Streptophyta; class Magnoliopsida; order Alismatales; family Araceae; genus Amorphophallus; species Amorphophallus konjac. The sequence continues at coordinate 329,838,480 of CM040118.1, read as the reverse complement.
ATTTGATGATCAGTCATGCTACATGTTAAACTGATGCATAAAGCATTCATTGCTGTGGTTTTAATGATTTATCTGGTTTTGATGATTGGTGTTTGATGTTAATCATTGTGAGTCATCCTGCTGAAATGTTCATTCAGGACTTCATATGCTCATTCAGTTTATCTGCTGACATTGTGCTTTGATGATAGCTTCATGATTGTGATTTGTATATCATCTGGAGAATGCACGTGTATGACTGATATATTGCGTGTGTTAGACTTCTGGTATGTGCATGATCTATACATCACCTTCAATCTTCAAGTCTATACACTGGTTTATTCTTCAAGTCTGTACATCCACAGTTAGACTTAAAGTCTGCACTCTAGTCTTCAATGTCAAGTCTGCACATCGGTCTTCGATTTCAATGTCCATACATTGGGCTTTTACATGAAGTCTACACATTGTTGTTTGCAGTGAAAGTCCATACTTTGGACTGTTCATCAAAGTCTGTACATCATACTGCTATAGCAAGTCTGTACAGTGAGTGACTCATTGGTGAAGTCTGTACACTTAACTGTACTTCAAGTCTAGACATTGCACTGTTCCCTTCATCTTCGTGTTGTTTTTCAGTATGTGTCAATTTCATCTTCGTGTCGTTTTTACCTCGTGTCGTGTTACCCCGTGTCAATTACTGTTTGACTTCGTGTTGTCTTCAACCCGAGTCGGTTACTGTTGTTCCTCGTGTCATTTTATTCGTTTTATACTGTTCACATAGCTTCATCACGTGTCGTGACAAGCCGTGTCTATTTTTCACACCCCGTGTCTATCTTGAGTTGTTCCTACACTCCGTGTCGATTTCATCTTTTGTCTTTGTCTTGTGTTTTCATGACCTCGTATCGTTTTTCCTCTCATAACCTCGTGTTAGTGTTTCTGTGACTTCGTTCATGTTTCGTAACCACACTTCGTGTTGGTTACTGTTGTTTCTGTGACTTCGTGTCATGTTTCCACACTTCGTGTCGTTCATGTTTCGTAACCACACTTCGTGTTGGTTACTGTCGCTCTTATGACTTTGTGTCGTGTCTCCCAGACCTCGTGTCATGTTTCACTTCGTGTCGTTTTCCGTTTTGTGTTCTTCGTGTCGTGTTTTCCACACCGCGTGTCGTTGTCGCCTTAGTAACCTCACCTCGTGTCGGTTACTGTTGTCTCCATGTCGTACTCACTCCGTGTCGTTTTTTGTTCCACTGCGTGCAGAACATTGCAGCACTTCGTGTTGCTTTCTGTGCCACCACCTTGTGTCGTTCTCTGTGTAGTGTGTGTTTTTGTCACCACTATACTTCGTGTCGTTGTTCTTCACTTCGTGCTGTTTTCACCGTCTTCGTGCTGGTCTTTCTCATCAGACCTCGTGTCGTTCTCGCTTTAACCACACTTCATGTTGCTTTACGTAGACCTCGTGTCTTGCTTGTTTGCAACCACTTCGTGTCGGTTTCTGCTGTCAGCCCATGTTGTCCTCGTGTTGTTTTATAACCTCACTTCTTGTCGTTCTCTTCGTTGTGTCTGTTCTGTCACAGTGTATCTCGTGTCATTCTTTCCTTACCTCGTGCTCACCCTGTGTATCTTGTGTCGTTCTCAGTGCATCTAGAATTACTACTACATACTTCGTGCAGATTTAGTTATTGTGGCCCTCAGTTTGTAATGGTTTTCATCTCCTTGCAGGTCCGAGGAAGAAATATTCCCAAGTGACCTGAGCAGCACGTGATCCGAGGCTGGAATGAAGCCTGCTGAGAGACTGCCACGTGGTCCGAATAATTAGGGCTGGAAATGTGGAGGTCACATGTAGTGGCTGATGATGATGCTGCTGCTATATATATGACTCTTCTTCCACAGAAGAAGGTTGATCGAGTTGGCGTGAAGAAACGCTCATACAGAGAGCCACGATCCAGATAGAAGAAGAAAAGAGAAAGAAGAAGAGCAGAAGGAGAAGAAGAGAGGTAGAGAGCTCGAGAAGAGTGTGAAGAGAAGAAGAAGCAGAGAGTAAGAGGAGAGCAGAAGAAAGAGAAAGAAAGATAGAGAGTGAGCGAGAGAGCTCGTGGAGAAGAAGGAAGATCTTACCTGAAGATCCGTCTACTGGACCGTGGATCAAATCCAGGCCAGTCAGCTCCGTTGAGAGCCACATTGTGCACTTCATCTTTCAGCTTTCTGTTTTACTGAAGTCATTTTCGTTTATTGTTTTTCCTTTGTTTTCTGGTTTGCTGTGTTTCCGATACTCTGTAGAGAGGTCGGGGTTCCTCCTGTTAGTTCAGGAGAAGGGAGATTGATACCTCCGGTTGCAAGCAGCAGGTGGGCTGCTTGTGGGTTCCCTCCGGGTTGGAGGAAGGGAGATTTATCTCCGGTTGTGCTTCCCTCTGGGGTTCAGAGGAAGAGAGACTTGGGTCTCTAGGTTTCCCTCCGGGTTGGAGGAAGGGAGACTTGTCTCCGGTTCTGGGCTTGTGGATTCAAGTCCAGGGGTTCCCTCCAGGTCTGGAGGAAGAGAGACAGTGTGTCTCTGGTTTGCTAGTGACTGGTGTCACTAGTGGTTCCCTCCGGTTGGGAGGAAGAGGGGAGGCTGTTCCCCTGGTCAAGCTGTTTGGCAGCATTTGTTGCAGACTGAGTCTGCTGTTTCTAGCGTGAGCTAGTGGAAGCCACACTCGGTTTGAGTGTGGGGTGGATGTAGGTCTGGAGGACCGAACCACCTAAAAATCCTCTGTGCAGTGGTCTGATTTCTCTATATGTTTTGCTTCCGCTAGATGTTTGCATAGGGGCGCTCCAAGTGGTTGATCAGATCTTGTTCTGAGTGTTTAATCCGTTGAGTGAGCGAAAGTTTATTTGAGTGGAAGAATGGTGCTACTGCTAATTAGTATTTCAGATTTGATACATCTGTCTAGTTAGCACTCTAGATAGTTAGTGAGCATCATAACCTTTTAATTGGGTAAAGGTTTTTAAAGGGTTATATTCATTCACCCCCCCTCTGAATACTGCACCGAACCCAACAATTGGTATCAGAGCAGGTCTCTGATCTATCTGATCTAACAATCTGCAGAGGATCCTGCTGGTTTGTTTGGTGTTTTTCAGAGTGTGCTCTCTGTGTTCGTAGCTTTGATTCTCCGTCTTAGTGCTTTGTCTTGCTTATTTGGTTTAGGTGCTTCAGTTTGTTCTGAGCTTTCAGATTGTTTGCAATGGAGCCAATCGTGCTGAAGGCTAGCTCCAGCAAAGCAAACAGATCCAGCCACAGTGGATCATCAAGCAAGAAAAGTAGCCTCTCGCGGCCTGAAATTGATGAAGACCACATTGGAATGATGATTAGTAACTTCAGGAAATTTCTGAGAAAAAGAGAAGGAAAGCTTGACGGTAGCAAACAGCAAAGAAGGTATACTTCTAATCCTGCCAAGATTATTGACTCTAATGTTTGCTACAAATGCAGGAAGGCTGGACACACAAAGGATGATTGTCCAGAGTTATTGAAACTCAAAGGGAACACCTCGGACATTGATAGAGAAGGAAGAAAGTCAATATGCTTAATGGCCAACCAGGATGATGAGGAATCCTCATCCAAGGTAAATTCTGAATCCGAATCAGATGGATACTCCTTTGAAGAATTAATAGTGATGTATGAAGACTTGTTCAAAGTATCCAAGAAATTAAAATCTGAAAATAGAAAGTTAAAAAGGAGATGTGAACAGATAAATTCTAATGTTTCATGTGAAAACTGTCAGAGACTAAAAACATCTCATGATATGTGCTTAGTTGATCTGAATACGAATAAGGAACAAATCTCCTCATTGGAAAATAAAAATGAAGAATTGAGGTTGCTAAATTCCGCCATGTCTGAGAGACTCCTGACAGTTGAAAAAGGGAAATCTATTCTGAAAGAAAATGAAGTGAGTAATGAATTCACATTGACACTGGAAAATGAGACTCTGAAAAGTCTGAATGATGAATTGCAAAATCAACTTATGTTGTGTGAGGACCACATTGTGTCTTTGGAAAGAGAAATTGAAGATCTAAAAAACTCACTGTCAAAATTTGTTAAGGGAAGAGACAATTTGAATAAGCTCCTTGGTGCGAATGTAAATTTTCAGAAGGAGGGACTGGGTTACAGTCCAGACATGAAGAAGGCTGAGAAGCCTTTTGGAGAAAAACTGAAGACTGTTTTCGTTAAAAGTTCAGAACAAGAAAAGCCCTCTATCTCATTCTCACCTCAGTACAAAAATCAGAAAGAGAATGAAAAACAGAAAACATATAGAAAGAACTCTTTTATGCATATTGATCACAGTCCTCACCCACACTCGCATGCATCTAGAAAGAAAATGATCTGTCACTACTGTCACAAATATGGACATTTGATGCATGATTGTAACTTGATGGAAAAGGATGACCTAGCAGCTGCTCAAAACAATCAGGCTAGAAAGCATGTCCCATGGGATAAGAAAATTGATTGTTATAACTGTGGAAAAATAGGACATGTTGCTGCACAATGCTGGTCAGGGTCGTTTAAAAGAAACCCCCTTCAATGTTCTCATTGTAGAAAGCTGGTCAGAGTCAAAGATTGTTGGCATATCCAAGGTAGGAATATGAATTTCAAATATGCTAAATTTCCTACAAAGAAAAATGACTTTGGAAGAAATAAAGTTGCATATAAAAGAAAGATTTCTACATGTTCTGAATGTGGTAAGCTAGGCCACAAAGCTGCCAACTGTTGGCTAGTTGATTATGGAAAGAAAAATTTTCATGATAATCAAAGAAATACTCATGCTCATCTACATAGGCATCATACTTCAGCTAATTCGGTGGTGTCATGTAGATGTTGTGGAAGGGTTGGTCATTCCATGAATAATTGCTATCTGATGGAATTTGATGATTATTCTGGTAAGAAACCTTTTAGAACACCTGATAGGGGTAGTGCAGGACCCAAGACTGCTTGGGTCTCTGCAGGATCAACTTGATTGATTTGATGCAGGTGTGCCTTGGAAAGAGAAATGAAAGGGGTTAACCAAGGCACTCAAGAATGAAAACCCTAGGATTCAATCCTTCAGGTTAGTTCTGAACTTTGCCTAAATCTCATAATCTGAAAATGCTGATTTGTCTGTTTTAAATTCATCATCTGAAATTGTTGATCTGCTTGACTGATTGTTGTATGATCTTCTCTTGTCTAGTTGATCAGTCTGCATTCAAGACTCAGCTATTGAATTCAACTCTGCATATCTGATGCTCTTCTCGTACTATATGTTGAACTGAATTTGAATGCTTCTTTAGTATATACAGTTGATGCACTATACAGACTCTGCGTCCATGCATGTGTTTTGTGTTAATGCATTGCATGCTTGTCATTGAATGCACACTTGGACTGATTGTGTATAGACTGATTGTCATTACATGTGACAATGATGCTGTTCAATGCATGAAGGACTGCTTTATGTTGCATTGTCATACATGATCATCATGGTATATTAAATGGAACAAGTTGAAGGGCATATGGAGTATGTCTGGATGCTACTGACATGTGTGAGGTGGTCCTTGGACCAAGTCCTCCGCCTAGTACCATGGGTCTAGTCTTCAGGTAAAACAGTGAACTACATCATATGTTGAAAAATCTGAAAAAGGATAAAAATGCTCATGAATTGGATGCATAAACCTGAATTGATTGCATACTTGTTTAATGTATCCTTGGTGCATAGTCTGCATGTAGGACAGTATGTTGCATAGCAAGTTAATTCTGTGTTTGCATAATCATTCCTCATCAGCATTGTCTGAATTGATACCTCTGAACTCTACCCATCTGAAGTGCATATATGTGATTTGCATGTATGTTTAAATGCATATTGTAAGGGGGAGTCAATGCATTGCATATAGGTTGTCAAATGCATACATTTGTCAGATTTCATAGCATATCCTTTCTTATTGATTTTGTTGACAAACCTTGATCATATTCTGAAAAACTTTGTGCTTCAAAAATCTCTCTTAACAATTGGTAATTCTCCTATCAATTGGTATCATTTGGCTTCAGAATTCTATCAGTCTTTCATGAAGATTTCAATGGGCTATCTCGATCATAAATCTGAAAATCTTGAACTAGAAATCTTCTATTATACGTTTTTATGAATGACTGAAATAACTAGTGTGGTTTAAGCTTAATGTATTCATGGAGTTTAATTTCAAAATCTCTTAACATATCTGAATCATGTTTAATAAATCTTAACCAACTATTTCATGCTATGTCTTGCAAAAACTTCTGAAATCTGCACTTTTGAACACATGACTTTATTTGGTTAAGTACATGAGATTAATATTGTTTTGAAGCAAATGAATGTGTCTGAATTGTCTAAAGGGTAAAGTAATTGTCGGAGCAATGACCTTGGTCACTGAGAAACACATATCCAAAGGATTGTGTCATGAGGTGCCTTAGTTAACTCTGTAAAATGAGAATTCATTGAAAATCAGGCAGAGCAATGGCATGCACACTGAGAAATACAATTCACTCATTAAAAATTGAGCTGTAGTGTGTCATGATGTGTAAATGCTAACTCTGTTTACATAAGGCATGACAGTTAGTCACACTAAGGGCTTAGGGATATTGGCCTCTGATCAAGGTATATCCTCTAGTTACAAGGTGTGTACTGAACTAGAAAGCACGTAAAATTTGTAGCAAGGAAAATTGCTGAATAAATTGAAATATCTGAATATTGATGCCAAAATCAAATTGCTACAACCCTAGACAAAATCATATGACTTCATAATTGCTTGATTTCAATACAGATGCATGTAATTGCGAAAGAAGTCAATAAGTTTGATTGTGTAAGAGAAAGGGAGATTTATCAAGATAAATATGAGGGCTTGGTTCATATTTATTAAACCGTGGTTTTAGATATCAATACAGAATTTTATTGATAAACTCTGCATACATCATGTTTAAACCATGCTGTTCAATAAATGTCATTCATAAGCCCTTATGATAGAAGACTTTGAAAACTTATGCTTTAGATTTATGATATTGATATCTCTTTGAAAATCAGGCTGAACTTCTTGTGTTTGGAACATCCTTGAAAAATCTGATAATTGAAACTCTTCTGCTCATGGTATTGACTTATTAACCTGAACCTCTTCTTGTTTGCCCCTGTGGTCTCCTTCTCATAAGAGTCCACTTATTGAGGGGGAGCTTCCATGTCATGCATCACTTGCATATCAATTGGCATCTCTTCAGGGGGAGCATTCCTTGTCATGCTGAATCATGCTCATATCATTTGTGACCTTGCATTCATATACTCAGGGGGAGTATTGCAAAGGGGAGAATTTGACTGAACTTTTATGCATGCTTTAACTTCTCAAATTATTTTCTTTTTGATGAAGTCAAAGGGGGAGAATAATTTGAGTCTTCAGAATGCCTCACATCATCAGAATGACTCAATATCCTCACATCATCAGAATGACTCAATATATTGAATGTGTTGCCATCATCAAAAAGGGGGAGATTGTTGTGCCCCTGTGGTTTTGATGATGGTTTTGTTGATTGATTGTTGGTGTGAGTTAATCAAATGTTCAGTCATCCTGCTGCTCAATTTAGAGTCATATTTGATGATCAGTCATGCTACATGTTAAACTGATGCATAAAGCATTCATTGCTGTGGTTTTAATGATTTATCTGGTTTTGATGATTGGTGTTTGATGTTAATCATTGTGAGTCATCCTGCTGAAATGTTCATTCAGGACTTCATATGCTCATTCAGTTTATCTGCTGACATTGTGCTTTGATGATAGCTTCATGATTGTGATTTGTATATCATCTAGAGAATGCACGTGTATGACTGATATATTGTGTGTGTTAGACTTCTGGTATGTGCATGATCTATACATCACCTTCAATCTTCAAGTCTATACACTGGTTTATTCTTCAAGTCTGTACATCCACAGTTAGACTTAAAGTCTGCACTCTAGTCTTCAATGTCAAGTCTGCACATCGGTCTTCGATTTCAATGTCCATACATTGGGCTTTTACATGAAGTCTACACATTGTTGTTTGCAGTGAAAGTCCATACTTTGGACTGTTCATCAAAGTCTGTACATCATACTGCTATAGCAAGTCTGTACAGTGAGTGACTCATTGGTGAAGTCTGTACACTTAACTGTACTTCAAGTCTAGACATTGCACTGTTCCCTTCATCTTCGTGTTGTTTTTCAGTATGTGTCAATTTCGTCTTCGTGTCGTTTTTACCTCGTGTCGTGTTACCCCGTGTCAATTACTGTTCGACTTCGTGTTGTCTTCAACCCGAGTCGGTTACTGTTGTTCCTCGTGTCATTTTATTCGTTTTATACTGTTCACATAGCTTCATCACGTGTCGTGACAAGCCGTGTCTATTTTTCACACCCCGTGTCTATCTTGAGTTGTTCCTACACTCCGTGTCGATTTCATCTTTTGTCTTTGTCTTGTGTTTTCATGACCTCGTATCGTTTTTCCTCTCATAACCTCGTGTTAGTGTTTCTGTGACTTCGTTCATATTTCGTAACCACACTTCGTGTTGGTTACTGTTGTTTCTGTGACTTCGTGTCATGTTTCCACACTTCGTGTCGTTCATGTTTCGTAACCACACTTCGTGTTGGTTACTGTCGCTCTTATGACTTTGTGTCGTGTCTCCCAGACCTCGTGTCATGTTTCACTTCGTGTCGTTTTCCGTTTTGTGTTCTTCATGTCGTGTTTTCCACACCGCGTGTCGTTGTCGCCTTAGTAACCTCACCTCGTGTCGGTTACTGTTGTCTCCATGTCGTACTCACTCCGTGTCGTTTTTTGTTCCACTGCGTGCAGAACATTGCAGCACTTCGTGTTGCTTTCTGTGCCACCACCTTGTGTCGTTCTCTGTGTAGTGTGTGTTTTTGTCACCACTATACTTCGTGTCGTTGTTCTTCACTTCGTGCTGTTTTCACCGTCTTCGTGCTGGTCTTTCTCATCAGACCTCGTGTCGTTCTCGCTTTAACCACACTTCGTGTTGCTTTACGTAGACCTCGTGTCTTGCTTGTTTGCAACCACTTCGTGTCGGTTTCTGCTGTCAGCCCATGTTGTCCTCGTGTTGTTTTATAACCTCACTTCTTGTCGTTCTCTTCGTTGTGTCTGTTCTGTCACAGTGTATCTCGTGTCATTCTTTCCTTACCTCGTGCTGTAGTCACCCTGTGTATCTTGTGTCATTCTCAGTGCATCTAGAATTACTACTACATACTTCGTGCAGATTTAGTTATTGTGGCCCTCAGTTTGTAATGGTTTTCATCTCCTTGCAGGTCCGAGGAAGAAATATTCCCAAGTGACCTGAGCAGCATGTGATCCGAGGCTGGAATGAAGCCTGCTGAGAGACTGCCACGTGGTCCGAATAATTAGGGCTGGAAATGTGGAGGTCACACGTAGTGGCTGATGCTGCTGCTGCTGCTATATATATGACTCTTCTTCCACAGAAGAAGGTTGATCGAGTTGGCGTGAAGAAACGCTCATACAGAGAGCCACGATCCAGATAGAAGAAGAAAAGAGAAAGAAGAAGAGCAGAAGGAGAAGAAGAGAGGTAGAGAGCTCGAGAAGAGTGTGAAGAGAAGAAGAAGCAGAGAGTAAGAGGAGAGCAGAAGAAAGAGAAAGAAAGATAGAGAGTGAGCGAGAGAGCTCGTGGAGAAGAAGGAAGATCTTACCTGAAGATCCGTCTACTGGACCGTGGATCAAATCCAGGCCAGTCAGCTCCGTTGAGAGCCACATTGTGCACTTCATCTTTCAGCTTTCTGTTTTGCTGAAGTCATTTTCGTTTATTATTTTTCCTTTGTTTTCTGGTTTGCTGTGTTTCCGATACTCTGTAGAGAGGTCGGGGTTCCTCCTGTTAGTTCAGGAGAAGGGAGATTGATACCTCCGGTTGCAAGCAGCAGGTGGGCTGCTTGTGGGTTCCCTCCGGGTTGGAGGAAGGGAGATTTATCTCCGGTTGTGCTTCCCTCTGGGGTTCAGAGGAAGAGAGACTTGGGTCTCTAGGTTTCCCTCCGGGTTGGAGGAAGGGAGACTTGTCTCCGGTTCTGGGCTTGTGGATTCAAGTCCAGGGGTTCCCTCCAGGTCTGGAGGAAGAGAGACCGTGTGTCTCTGGTTTGCTAGTGACTGGTGTCACTAGTGGTTCCCTCCGGTTGGGAGGAAGAGGGGAGGCTATTCCCCTGGTCAAGCTGTTTGGCAGCATTTGTTGCAGACTGAGTCTGCTGTTTCTAGCGTGAGCTAGTGGAAGCCACACTCGGTTTGAGTGTGGGGTGGATGTAGGTCTGGAGGACCGAACCACCTAAAAATCCTCTGTGCAGTGGTCTGATTTCTCTATATGTTTTGCTTCCGCTAGATGTTTGCATAGGGGCGCTCCAAGTGGTTGATCAGATCTTGTTCTGAGTGTTTAATCCGTTGAGTGAGCGAAAGTTTATTTGAGTGGAAGAATGGTGCTACTGCTAATTAGTATTTCAGATTTGATACATCTGTCTAGTTAGCACTCTAGATAGTTAGTGAGCATCGTAACCTTTTAATTGGGTAAAGGTTTTTAAAGGGTTATATTCATTCACCCCCCCTCTGAATACTGCACCGAACCCAACAGTCGCTTCCTGGAGCTGCTGTCAGACCTTGAAAGAGTAGGATACTATGCCTGGGGAGCTACCATGCTGGCGCACTTGTTTGCGGGTCTGTTCCAAGAAGCGGACCGTGAGATGACTGTGAGTGGTTTTACACCATTCATCCAGGTATTTTTGGTTTTGCTTGTTTTGTATTTTTTTTTGTGTTTTTGCAAGGTACTGATGACCTGCGCCGAGCAGCTGTGGAGCTATTATTACTTCCCCATGGGGAGAGCTCGGCATTGGCGACCCGCGATGGTGCCGCTAGCCAGGCGGTGGGAACCCATCATGAGTGCGGCACCCCTAACCTACCAACTGATGGTGCTAAGGAGGGAGCTACAGGAGTTCCCTGCAGCGATGGTAAACTGGAGACCCTACTCAGACATGGTCGATGCCGACCAGCCGTGGGTTCTAGCAAGTCGTGCCCGGTTCAGACGGGAATTGTGGATGCACTGCCTGAATGAAATCGAGCCGCTTCGGCTACGATTGGTTATGAGGACTTTAGGACTGGCTCAAGAATGGGTGGATACGGCTGCGCCACCTCGTGTCGGGAGAAAGACGTGAGGACCGGTGACCTGCATTGACTGGTGCGCGCGGTTCCCTGAACAGTATGAAGACTGGCAACGGGGTGGCACGATTGTAGAATCGCAGGCACGGGATAGCGAGGATTACCTGCGTCTATACAAGATAAGGTACGCAGAGCGGTTCCAACCCCGGGGACTTGTGGAGGTAGATTTCCCCTTTTCTCTTTTCTTCTTTCTCCTTTTCTTGGTTTTCTGGTGAAAATGCTGACTCGTAAGGCTGCAGGATGTCCGGGATGCCATGATAGCGAATTTACGAACTCGCTTGGCAGAGATGGAGCAACAGTTGGGCGATGCCCGCGGAGCTACGAGTGCCTTGGTAGGTGTACAATGCGTTCCTAATTAAAACCCCAGATTCCAGATGTTGGCTGCTAATTCACACGGTCGTAGCATGTCCAGATTGGCGCGGCTTCCCCAGCGATGGGAGTAGGTGGTGCCTCTTCCAGCTTGTGGATTCCCACCTCAGAACTCGACTTACTTCATGAGCAACTTGCTCACGCCACGCACCGCGCTGCGGAGGCAGAAGGAATGCTCTGTATACAGGTAAAAGTTTCAGTGTTGAGTTCTCTTTGTTTACGCCTTATCGCGTATCTGAGATGGTACACTCGGTAGGAAAAAGAGACGGAAGAAGCGCTTGCCCAAGCTGCGCAGAAGGAGGCTAGGATAGCAGAATTGGAGAGGGAACTGCGGCGTCATCCTGATGACGACTCCTCTAGGGATGCCGTGGAACTGAGGATCACTCTCCAGTTGGAGAGGGAAGACCGCGAGAGAGAACGTGCAGAGAAAGAAAGAGACGCAGAGAGAGAAAGAGCCAACAGATTGACTGAAAGGGAGGAACGAAGGGCCATGGAGGCCCAACTATTCGAACTCCGAATCAGCCTTGGTCTTGCTGAACAGTGTTAGGGTGCTTGGCCTGGATACAGAGGGGGGGTGAATGAATCCTTCTACGAATAATGGCCAAATTTAAAAAACGGATGCTAGATAAAGAAACAGAATAGAGCCAATTCTATTCTACTCAAATACAAACCCATTGAGCGCACCTATTCAAGCATTTAGCGGAAGCAAACCAAACAATCAAGCTACTGCTCAAAAGATTTTTTAGGTGGTTCGGTCCTTCAGACCTACATCCACCCCTCACTCCCAACCGGAGTGAGGCTTCACTAGCGAATGCTAGAACCAAGCAGACTCAGTCTGCAAACAGTTGCTGCCACACAGCTTGACCAGGGGAACAACCTCCCCTCTTCCTCCAAACCGGAGGGAACCTCTGGACTTGAATCCACAAGTCCAGAACCGGAGACAAGTCTCCCTTCCTCCAAGCCGGAGGGAACCCACACGTAGCTCCCAGCTACTTGCTACTGGAGATCAAATCTCCCTTCCTCCAAACCGGAGGGAACACGACCTCAGACCAGAGGATCGGAAAGCACAACAGACCAGAAAACAAAGGAAAAAATAATAAACGAAAATAACTTCAGCAAACAGAAGCTGAAACACGAAATGCACAATTTGGCTCCTAACAGAGCTGACTGGCCTGGATCTGATCCACAGTCCAGTGAAGACAGATCTTCAGGTAAACTTCTTTCTTCTTCTCCACGAGCTCTCTCACTCACTCTCTATCTCTCTTTCTTTCTCTTACACTCTCTTCCTCTTTCACACGAGCACTATCTCTCTCTCTTTTCTTTTTCTTCTTCTGCTGGATCGAGCTCTCTGTAACATTGCCTTTTCTTTCTTAGCTCTGATCACCCTTCATCGGTGGGCGAAAGGTTTTTCTTTATAGTCGCAGCAGATGAATAGGGCACTGAACGCGTGTGCCTCCCACGCTCGATCCTAGAACCTTCCTGCCACGTGCCCTCTTTGTATTTGTTCCTTCAGCATCGGATCATGTGCACCCAGACATTGGTGAATGTTCTTCCTCAGACCTGCAACGAGATAAGAGCCATTAATATTGAGTGTCATAAAAAAACTAGAACTGCATGAGGTTAGTGGACACGACAAGAGGTACTAAACAGAGAACGACACGAGATAAGGTGGTGACACAATGAACATTACTAAGAGAATTTTACGAGGTAGACAGACAAACAACGCAAAGACACGAAGACAAGAACAGAAACCAACACTAAGTATGGTTTCAATACAAGAAGAACACGAGGACTAGGAAGAATAAAAACGACACGAAGATACAACAAAACAAATGACACGAAAGTGAAACAGGAAGCAACATGAAGTGCTGCGATGTCCTGTACGCACTAGAACAAACCCGACACGAAGAGACGAAAACAACACGAGGTGAAGACACAAGGAGACAACGACACGAGGTGTAGAAAAACACGACACGAAGTTATGAGAGGAGAAGCGACACGGAGTGTGATCAATGTGATAAAGACACGAAGTCTAAATAACGAAAGATCAACACGAAGACAGAATACAAAGAAACAACACGAAGAAAGAACAGTGATCAGCACGAGGTGTGATTTCAACATAAGAGAGACACGGACTGATAACGATACGAAGTCGAAACAGTAATTGACAGGGGGTAACACGACACGAGGTGAAAAACGACACGAAGACAAAGTTGACACATACTGAAAACAACACGAAGTCGAAACAGTAATCGACACGAGTTGAAAACAACACGAAGTCAAAAACGATAATCGACACGGGTTGAAAACCACACGAAGTGAAGTTGACATGAAATGAAAAACAACACTAAGTATGATGAGAACAGAAAATAGACACGGAGTGAAAACAAGGATGACGCAGGAGGACAAAACAACACGGGGTTCACTGGAAAACGACTCGAAGTTCATCAAAACAGAAACCAACACGAAGTGTGGTTTCAACATAAGACAGACACGAAGTGAACTCTGACAGAACCACACACTACACGGAGAATGATACGAAGACGATGAAAACAACACGAAGTAAGGATCAAATGACACGAAAATGTCACTGAATCAAAACAAACACTTCAGAGAAAAACGACACGAAGACAAACAGTTCAACACGAGGTGTTATATACAAACATGACGAAGTGCCAACCAACACGAATACAGTCCCTGAAAAATACCTGAAATGAAATGAAGGTTCATTCTTCAATAAACATGTTCTTTGTTCATTTTTCACAAAAAATATTTTTGTTAAGTTTTCACATAGACATAATTTTTGAAGACCACTAAGACTTATAGTGTTGTCATCATCAAAACATGTAAAGATTCAACAAGACTCAACAATCTCCCCCTTTTTGATGGATGGCAACACTATGAGTCTTGAGTCTGTGCAGAGAAGGAAAAAACACTAGATAGCCATTCGCAATGAATATCACAAACATTAAACATTTTTCCTTTCCTGATTTCTCCCCCTTTGACATCATCAAAAAAAATGAAAACAAGAAGAATGCAACAACGCAAATGATATGAGTTAAGTTAATTTGTCCAAGAGTCTGAGGGAGAAGGCCTCAAAAGGGCAACAAAAATACAGAGCATCAACTTTTCAAGAAAAGTATCTGGCTTGTCTGCTAGAGGGGCCACGCGTCCTGCCTTGTGGTGGTCTCCCCCTTGGAGAAGCAGAAGAATGTTCTTGAGGTGGAGTTCTGCTGGAAGAGGCGTGACCAGGTGTTGAACCCAAGATAGACTGAAATTCCTTTAAATCATTTGATAGTTCAGCAAGCCAATACGCCACAGTGCTTCTGACATTTGCCACTTCAGAAATAATGTCTTCTTGGCGAACATTGACCGTTTCATATCTGTCAGTCAGAGTTGTCATTTCTGATAAGAAGGTGACCAACTTATCATAGATTTGCTGAATGCCTGGACCTAGGGCACTTGAAGACTTCTTCAACAATTCTAAAGCTGTTCTGATCTCATAGCAATGATCTATTATGGTAGAAGACATTTTGAAGGAGGAAATACTAACATCATGTGACTCTCTCAGAGCTTTTGCAATTTTTGAACAAATCTCCTGTAATCCTTCCATCAAGGATTTGTTTGCATCATCTGAAGCCCTTTTGTTTAGAAGGAATCGTCTCCATTCAGTGAGGAGAGATATCTCAAGCTTCAGTAATCTGGTATGTACCTGATTAATGTTGAGAGTGACAAATGTAAGCAGATCATCTAATTTCTTGTCTTGTTTTTGCATCTGCTGAGTCAGGTTTATGAGAAGCTCTTCAATGTTGGGCGCCCGAGTAGATTCAATGTTGGGTGCCTCTGCAGATAGAAGTCTAGGTGGACCTAGAGGTGTACCAAAAAATTCACTGCTAGGTGCAGTTCTCTCAGCTGCTTCCTCTTGTACTGGCATTTGACTGCTCTCAGCTGGGACCTGAACTTCATCTTCAGCTTGAGTTTCTTTCTGAGGGAATACATCTTCAGGTTCCTCTTCCTCACTTGAAGATTCTGTATCTAGTTCTATGACAGGAACCTTTTCTCTATCTTCCATGAGTTCCTGATCTGCAGGGCTGCCAACTAAGGCCTGCTCAAGACTTTCAGATACGACCAAGTTGGTAGCCTCTTCCAAGCTTCGCTCAACAGTTTCTCTTAAAATTTCATTAACAAAAGCAGCAAGATCTTGATCAGTACTGTCTTGCTCTTTAGCTGGCTGTTCTTCAGGCACTATTACCTCTTCAGATGTCTTCCCAAAAGAATCAAATAGCCCAGCAATAGTTGCATCTAGATCTGTCTGAATGCTTTCGTCAGACAATCTGATGTCCTCAGATGCAGCCTCAACTAGCCTCTGAAATGAGAATGGTACTTCGATGGGTGCAGCTGGCAAGGTAGACACTGGTGGTTCAGCTGGTGTTTCCTGTTGAGCAGTCTCAGAAACCAATTGCTCACCAGCTTGGGCTAAGACTTGAAATTCTTCTAAATGCTCCCCCTGAGATTGTGATTCCCTGGCCTTTTGGACCTTAGCTTGTCCCACCATAGAGGAGTCCTCTAACCCCAAGAATACTGAAACAAAGTTCATATTAAAAATGTTTCTGGCCTTCACTTCTGATGCGGCCTCTCCATCCAAGCAAATCTCAGAGTGCTTGAATATCTCAGTCAGATGGGCGGCATAGGGAAGATGTCTCTTGGATCCAATGCATCCCTTCATGACCGAAAAAATAATCTCTGGCAGATAAATCTTTACATTTTGAATCAGACAAAACAGTAGAAATCTCTGTGTGTCTGTAATTCTTCCTCTAGCCCCAGTCTGTGGAGTGATAATGGAAGCGATGACATTCTGAAGGAGCTTGTGAAGAGGAGGAAATGACGATGTCTGATAAGCTTTTAGCTTTAACTGCCCCTTATCATGAATATTACTGGGTTTACCAGTAATGACTGAGAAAGCTTCATGGAGACTATATCGAAAGCTTCCCTCTACCTCCCCTTTATCTGGAACACCGAGGGCTTTATGGAGGGAGTCACATGTAACAGTTATCTCGACCCCTTTAACAGATGATAACAAGGTAGACTTGTCTCGGCTCAAGGACAAGTTATTGTAAAATTCCATTACCGGCCTAGGGTAATAGACACGGTGATTTTCTAAGAAATTTCTCCACTCCTGAAACTCAAAGATTTTCAACAATTCTGGAAACTTCGAGACCAAGGTTTCATCTCCGAAATCTATTATTCTAGGAGGAATGATTTTCCCACTTTCTAAGAACACGGTAGACTGAGAAAACCTGGTACCTTGTTCTGAAGAGACTTCCGCAGCAGGTTCTGGCTCAACACATCTCTGTTGTTTAGATGAAGGCTCTTCAACAATTTCTTTTCCTTTCCTCTTCCTGTCACCCGGAGCTCCTGACCTCTGCTGATCCATCTGCCGGAACTTTCAGAGTATCAACTCTCTCTTGCAGGCTGCTGTTGGACGCGATGCTAGACTGAAGAGAGGAATGGACCTCTGTGGGGGGAAGAAGGTGAGCGGGAAGAGATGGAGATAGGTTTGAAGAAGACGCTCAAGGTGGAGCGGCACGAGGATGAATAGGAATCGACAAGGGGAAATAAGGGTTTGAGGTTGAAGACGTGTGAACAAAACAAGAGGTATTGTCGAGTAGCTTTTTACTCTTATCACACTTATTTCTGTAAATACCCAAAATACCCTTAGTTCTGATGTAACGCAGCTACACCATATTAAGTTAGCCCTTCAATATGTGGACGGGTTATATTCTTCCAAAAACCAAGGTCAGTTAACTCAAGATATTAAATCAGCATAATCACAAAATTAGCTGTTAAAATTGCTTAACCTAGAGAGAGACACGATTAAATTGCACCTTATGTTTGTCAAGCAACGAAATAACACATTAATGTCAAGCAGAAAATATTTCTTCATTTAATGGACGAGAAGGCATACAGAGTCAACCAATTTGTTGAACACAAGGTAGTATAGTCCCTTTTTACACAAGGAGACATGTTTATCAGACACCAGAAACCCTGGTTACTCAGGACGAACTACCTTTATGCCAAAGATATTTTTCTTTGAGGACTTTTTCCCTTTCCCCCTTTTTTTTTTATTTTAACATTTCTACACAGAGATAGCTAATTGTATCATGACAGATACTCTGGACTTCATTGATCTAGAGTGTCTATTTCTCCACAAAAGCCATTGCTCTGCCACAAATAATGGCGTATTCCCTGGAAGCACTTCTCATGATAAAAAAAATCTTACTTAACATAATTTTTATCTCAGAGCTCTCTTTACATAAGTTTCAGTTAAGTCGAGATCCTCAATAAGTTTTTCTCATTTAACAGGAAGTTTTATAATATGTTGACCAACACTTGAGAAGATAACTTAGAAGGATCAAGGACCAAATATAACCCCCAAACATTGAAATTCTTTATTAACAGGTGTAGATTGTTACACTTGATATAGGGTGGTTTAAGGTATACAGATCTTATCTGATAAGAGCAAGAAGACTGAAACCACAATTTCTTCGAGAGAGAATCTGAACCAATAGTGAGAGGTGAGAGATAATGAGGTGGCTGATTGAATAGAGAAAGATGAAATGAGATGAGCAGCACTCCTATCAGCAAGCCAACAAGTGAGAGATCACTCAAGACATTAAGCACTAAGGACATATCCAAATATAGTATTTGAAGTAGTTCTGTCTCACATCCAGAGCAACTCTTGGACAACAGACTGCAACCTCTTGAGATGACTGATCTTAAAACCACATTAACTGCATCGGCTGACAAAAATCTTCAGAAACCAAATAGCCTGACAAGCTCCTCTTCAGCCCACTCAAGGACATCTCACACACGACTCTTGGAAGTGTTAATTATTTAATGAATGCAGTGTATGCCAAGAAAGAATTATGCAACATACAGTTTTCAACCAGCATTCGCTTTCAGTTAAAGATTTCAGAAATTTCAGAGTGCATGTTTTAGAAAATAATGCAACTTGCAGATGATGAATGAATATGCAAGACCAGATTTAATATGCATGCACTAGATGAAACTAATAGCAGGATATGCAAGAATGTATCAAACCAGATATGCAGTAAGTTTCAAAATGGGACATGTAGAGAGATTACCTGAAAATTGTGAGAATGGAGTTTTCATTCTTGAGTGCCTTGGATCATTACCCCTTTTATTCCAGTCCCAAGGCACACCTGCAAAACAAGGTTCATTTTGCACAAACAGGTACCCAAGAGGTCTTGGGTCCTGACATGACATTATTATGTTTAGCAAGTTTTCTCAGCACATTTCCAGGAGTGGTTTTCTGATCTGATTTATGCACATTTTTATTAGCATGAATTCTATGTGCATACACATGAGATTTTCTGTTATCAGGGTAAAATTTCTGTTTACCAAAATTGGTTTGGTTTTGATATCCTGCCAGCCAACAGGTTGCAGCCCTGTGACCTGACTTCCCACAGTGATGACATGAAGGTTTTGTTGATTCTTTTACAGGGAATTTGGCATGTTTGAGATTCACATTTCTACCCTGAATATGCCAACAGTCCTTGACTGTGTGGCCATGCTTTCTACAGTGAGAGCAAACGAGAGAATTTCTTCTAAAGGAACCTGACCAGCATTCAGAGGCCTTGTGACCAATTTTGTTGCAATTAAAACATATAATGTGCTGGTTCTTCTTAAAGACATGCTGATTTACAAAGTGTTTTGTATAATATGAGCATGATTTTTCCTTACTACTTGCAAACCAACAATGAGCAGTAGTGTGTCCTACTTTATCACAATTAGAGCATTTGACATTCCTTTTCTGACCAGACACAGATTTTCTAGCATGCTTGTTGTCATCTTTTTCCATCACAAAACAATTACTCATAAGATGTCCATACTTACCACAATAATGACACGAGCCACTTGATTTCTTTAAAACATGGCATTTATCTGATGAGTTCTTAGCATGCAGATTGTTCCTTTGAATTTTTGATGTTTTATGATTTTTATTTTGTTTTTCTGTTTTCTTAGCCTTGTACTGAGGTGGAGATGAGATAGAAGGTTTTTCCTGTTCAGAGGATTTGACAAAGATAGTTTTCAGGTTGACTCCATCATCCTTCCTCATGACTGGACTGTAACCCAGTCCTTCCTTGTTAGAATTAATCTTTGTTCCCAGAATTTTCTGAACAATGGGCTGTTTGTCTTTTGATGTAGTGGCTACATTTGACGTATTTACAAAGGATGTCATTACTTTGTTCTGCAAGGCCTTCTTATTGAGATTATAGTAGCCCAACCCTTCCTTTTTGACATTGACTTTTACACCTAGCAGCTTGTCTAGGTTTTTCTGCCCATCAACAAATTTAGACAAGGAAGCTTTCAAATCCTGAATTTCATTTTCAAGAGATGCAATGTGTATTTCATAACTAGTGATCTCTTGTTCACTACAATTGACAGATTCATTCAAAACCTTGTTAGCTGTTTTGTATTCTTCAATTTCCCTTCTTAGCTCATCTACCTCTTCAGTCTCGTTTGTGCAGATAGCTTTCCCTTTTTCCAATGTGAGAAGTCTTGCAGACATGGCACTGTTTAACAGTTTTAATTTTTCAACTTCTTCTTTAAGCTTACCATTTTGAATTAACTCATTTATTAGAAGCTGATCTTCTGAGTTAACCATGGTTTCTCTCCTAGCTTCAAACTCCCTCAAATCCTTTTGTTGTTTTTCAAAATCTTTCTGTAATTCTATGTTCACAGATTTTATGGCATTAAAATTTTCAATCAGCAACTCATTCTCTCGTTTAAGTTTCTCTAATTGTTCTTCAGAGAACTTTCTGAGAGAGTCATCCTCAGATTTTAGATTGTTCAGTTCAGAGTAGACACGTTTAAGTTCCATCTTCAGTTCTGCATTCTGGTTTTTATGCATATGATTATCAGACAGACATGCATCATGTGATTGCTTCGTACTTGAACAATTTTTACATGGAGAGCTAGAACTATCTACCCGAGTACTCTTCTTCAACTTTTTATACTGTTTTCTTAACAGTTCATGAGATTCAAATAGTTCAGCATATGCATTCCCCCAATCTTCTAGAGAGAAGTTCTCGAAGAGATTTACCTCATCATCATCGTCTTCTTCAGTCTGATTGCTGCCTTGATCGCTGGCACTTTGATTTCTTCTGTTGGCCATCATGCATCTGTCCACATCTATCTCCTGAGTTCGCTTCAGTGCATCCAAAATATCTTTAGCAGAACTGGATTCAAAGAAACATGAATGAAAAGCTCTATCAGTAGCTGCCTTCATTAAATTTATTGCTATCTGATTTTCTTCATGCATGGATTTGTGACTGTCAGTCCATTTGGACTTTTTCTTAGGTAGTTCATGAGGACCATGTGAAATTACTTTCCACAGGTCTGGATTCACAGATTTAACATAATTCTTCAAAACAGCGAACCATGCATCAAAATGCGTACCACTGAAGATCGGTGGATGGGCCATGAGAACACACAGATTAACGCACAAGAATATTGAAGCACTAAAAAGAAATAAGCACCTAAGATTGCAAGATCGATCTGCAGGTCGCTGGACCTTGTAAGCAGACACCCGCTCTGATACCAACTGTTAGGGTGCTTGGCCTGGATACAGAGGGGGGGTGAATGAATCCTTCTACGAATAATGGCCAAATTTAAAAAACGGATGCTAGATAAAGAAACAGAATAGAGCCAATTCTATTCTACTCAAATACAAACCCATTGAGCGCACCTATTCAAGCA
The DNA here is from genome assembly GCA_022559845.1 of Amorphophallus konjac. Taxonomy (NCBI): domain Eukaryota; kingdom Viridiplantae; phylum Streptophyta; class Magnoliopsida; order Alismatales; family Araceae; genus Amorphophallus; species Amorphophallus konjac. Next base: position 329,817,155 of record CM040118.1, on the reverse strand, counting down.
TTTAGCGGAAGCAAACCAAACAATCAAGCTACTGCTCAAAAGATTTTTTAGGTGGTTCGGTCCTTCAGACCTACATCCACCCCTCACTCCCAACCGGAGTGAGGCTTCACTAGCGAATGCTAGAACCAAGCAGACTCAGTCTGCAAACAGTTGCTGCCACACAGCTTGACCAGGGGAACAACCTCCCCTCTTCCTCCAAACCGGAGGGAACCTCTGGACTTGAATCCACAAGTCCAGAACCGGAGACAAGTCTCCCTTCCTCCAAGCCGGAGGGAACCCACACGTAGCTCCCAGCTACTTGCTACTGGAGATCAAATCTCCCTTCCTCCAAACCGGAGGGAACACGACCTCAGACCAGAGGATCGGAAAGCACAACAGACCAGAAAACAAAGGAAAAAATAATAAACGAAAATAACTTCAGCAAACAGAAGCTGAAACACGAAATGCACAATTTGGCTCCTAACAGAGCTGACTGGCCTGGATCTGATCCACGGTCCAGTGAAGACAGATCTTCAGGTAAACTTCTTTCTTCTTCTCCACGAGCTCTCTCACTCACTCTCTATCTCTCTTTCTTTCTCTTACACTCTCTTCCTCTTTCACACGAGCACTATCTCTCTCTCTTTTCTTTTTCTTCTTCTGCTGGATCGAGCTCTCTGTAACATTGCCTTTTCTTTCTTAGCTCTGATCACCCTTCATCGGTGGGCGAAAGGTTTTTCTTTATAGCCGCAGCAGATGAATAGGGCACTGAACGCGTGTGCCTCCCACGCTCGATCCTAGAACCTTCCTGCCACGTGCCCTCTTTGTATTTGTTCCTTCAGCATCGGATCATGTGCACCCAGACATTGGTGAATGTTCTTCCTCAGACCTGCAACGAGATAAGAGCCATTAATATTGAGTGTCATAAAAAAACTAGAACTGCATGAGGTTAGTGGACACGACAAGAGGTACTAAACAGAGAACGACACGAGATAAGGTGGTGACACAATGAACATTACTAAGAGAATTTTACGAGGTAGACAGACAAACAACGCAAAGACACGAAGACAAGAACAGAAACCAACACTAAGTATGGTTTCAATACAAGAAGAACACGAGGACTAGGAAGAATAAAAACGACACGAAGATACAACAAAACAAATGACACGAAAGTGAAACAGGAAGCAACATGAAGTGCTGCGATGTCCTGTACGCACTAGAACAAACCCGACACGAAGAGACGAAAACAACACGAGGTGAAGACACAAGGAGACAACGACACGAGGTGTAGAAAAACACGACACGAAGTTATGAGAGGAGAAGCGACACGGAGTGTGATCAATGTGATAAAGACACGAAGTCTAAATAACGAAAGATCAACACGAAGATAGAATACAAAGAAACAACACGAAGAAAGAACAGTGATCAGCACGAGGTGTGATTTCAACATAAGAGAGACACGGACTGATAACGATACGAAGTCGAAACAGTAATTGACAGGGGGTAACACGACACGAGGTGAAAAACGACACGAAGACAAAGTTGACACATACTGAAAACAACACGAAGTCGAAACAGTAATCGACACGAGTTGAAAATAACACGAAGTCAAAAACGATAATCGACACGGGTTGAAAACCACACGAAGTGAAGTTGACATGAAATGAAAAACAACACTAAGTATGATGAGAACAGAAAATAGACACGGAGTGAAAACAAGGATGACGCAGGAGGACAAAACAACACGGGGTTCACTGGAAAACGACTCGAAGTTCATCAAAACAGAAACCAACACGAAGTGTGGTTTCAACATAAGACAGACACGAAGTGAACTCTGACAGAACCACACACTACACGGAGAATGATACGAAGACGATGAAAACAACACGAAGTAAGGATCAAATGACACGAAAATGTCACTGAATCAAAACAAACACTTCAGAGAAAAACGACACGAAGACAAACAGTTCAACACGAGGTGTTATATACAAACATGACGAAGTGCCAACCAACACGAATACAGTCCCTGAAAAATACCTGAAATGAAATGAAGGTTCATTCTTCAATAAACATGTTCTTTGTTCATTTTTCACAAAAAATATTTTTGTTAAGTTTTCACATAGACATAATTTTTGAAGACCACTAAGACTTATAGTGTTGTCATCATCAAAACATGTAAAGATTCAACAAGACTCAACAAACAGTGGCTGAGAGATGGTGAGGAGCGCTACCGAAGAGCACGAGAGCGCGGCTTTCGTGTTGGTAGCTTCTCTGCTGCTTCCGTGGATCAACGCCGGGATGTGGGAATAGGAAGGGGAGTACAGAGTGGTAGGAGTACCGCTTTTCGTAGTGGGGTAGCACCTTTGAGAGCGTTTTGCCCGGGGAGTAGTGGGACGAGTAATGCAGAGAGAGAGGGCGGAACTTGATGTAATTTTTTGGTTTTTTTGGAATAAAATATAAGGTTCGGTTTGTTTGATTTTCACCTTTGCTTTTGTTGCCTGATTCCCTGCACACATCACTGAAATAAACAAATCAGAATTTCTGTTCTGACTTGGCCCCTTGCTCAATAAGCAAATGGTCACTGTGACTGTCCTTGATAACTGGTCAAGGGGCCAAGCCTTTATCAACGAAGGCGAGGAAAAGATGTGGTGATGATAAATGCGACAGGCAAGCACACGAATGCAAGCGGTATTAAAAGCGAGATGCTGCACGCAAATGCAATCATGCAAAATTGATTTGTTTTCTTTTTATATTTGGCATTTTTTTTGTTTTATCATAAAAAAGATTTTTTTGTTTGCAAATATGTACATTTTCTCTTTTCTCTTTTTTGTTGTTTTTATCATTTCAATTTTTTTTTTGCTAACGCCCGGCAAGCACCCAAATGGCACCTAACCTACGTGAGAACATGGGTTTCTTACTAACCTCCCAGGTATCCTAAGTGCACATCTAGGTTGATTTGGACCTCTAGACCCCTCGAATGATGATTCCGCCGGCTAAGACTTACCCTGATGACAATACCGTCATGCCATGCTTAGGCTCCCAGTCGCTTCCGACCACAGGGATTCACCCAAAAGGTGTTCGAGGTAAATGATTTGCCCGACCCGGGTCTGTTTCCTCACAACTCTAGATGGTATATGATGGAACACCCTGGAACCCTAACGACCAACCGCGCGACGCTGACCCGGAATCAGACGCCGTCGCACCCATAGGTGACGCGCTTGCATTGGCCTAAGCCCGAGGTTAAACAAGAAGACATCAAGGCGGTAAACATGGGTCTTGACCAGCCAGAAACACGGAGACTCCTTCGCAGCGATAGCTTTTACTTTTCAAAGTAGGCAACCAAATGTGTATATTAAAATAAGGTCACAGACCCTAGGCAGTTTTCACCCTTCAGAAACTCCATCGAACCTTCATCTTTAGAGGAAGAAGGAAGAGCGTGGGGGATAAACCTCCTGAGAGGATCGGCAAAACCGTTAACCCGGCGAGCGAATAAAGGCCCATTAACTCTTTCCTTTCGGACAACTTCGGACCAAATCTCGAGCATTTACATTCCACGGCCCCTTTTGTGGATTCAGACTTTTACTTTGAGGGGTTCCGTTTATCGCAACAGGCACGGTCACGACCAGGCTTTTCTCTTGATTTTGATTTTGTATTTCTTTTTGTGAGGGAGATATAGTCATTTGACGTTTGTGGGATCCCTTTTTGTATGCCTGCGGGGACACTGCCCTCTTCTCGTGCTCTGATCGATGCTCGAGGAAATGGATCCTACTCTTGCCTTTGGGGTTTGAGTTTCGGTTTCTCATGCTCAGCGTTTTAAGGGCGCCGACTGTCTCATTTGGTCGAAGAGAAAAGAATAAAGATTAAAGCTTCCGGAGATCTTCTGGGTGGGGCCCCACCGTAGGTGATGCTACCGACTTTTGAATAAAATACATAAGTGAGCACATGTTAGCTTCCTTCGAGCGAGCATAGGCCGACGTGGCCGGACAGGGATCTCCACGGTTCTGGCAAATCAAGACCCGGTGCCTACCAAGTCTTAATGGGCCCTATCCTAACATGAAGGTTAGATGCAGGGACTTAACTACATGGTGACCACCAGGCATCGGCATTTTAAATTTTCCATATTTTTAGTGGTTTTCAATATTTCTTTGTTTTTGATGTTTTTTATCTTTTCATCATTTTTGTTTGTTTGTTTTATGCTAAGGGTAGTATTTCTTAAGATAGAGCCCATTCCAAGGGTGGGATAACTCGGTTCCTTCGGCGTTGACTAGCTTGTAGGCGTTGCCGGGGTATACGGCTTGAATTACAAATGGTCCTTCCCAATTGGGTTGGAGCTTAGAACGCGGCCCTCCAGGTTTGACAAAAATTCTTTTTACGACCATCTCACCGACTTTGAATTTTCTCTCAACGACTTTCTTTTGGTAAAAGCGAGCGAGTCTATTTTGATACACACGCGCGTGTTCGACAGCGGCCAGTCGCTTCTCATCCAAGAGTTCCAACTGGGCGAGGAGTGAATTACGACGATCGTCGAGGGGAAATTCCTCGTCCAATTGTACCCTGAGAGAAGGGATCAGAGTCTCGTATGGGACTACCGCTTCCATACCATAAGTAAGGGCAAATGGAGTCTGCCCGGTGGGGGTACGGATTGAAGTGCGATAGGCCCATAGGGCTTCGATAAGTTTTTCTGGCCAGTCTGAAAACTTACTAGACTCGCAGATTTTTTTGATGATTTTGAACAATGTTTTATTGGTGGCCTCCGCTTGGCCGTTACCTTGTGGGTAATAAGGCGATGAATGATGCAATGCAATTGCGTACCTTTTGCAGAGGTCCTGTAGGTCCTGAGAAATGAACTGTGGCCCATTGTCGGTGACGATCGTGCTTTGGACGCCGAATCTGGCGAGGATGTTCTTCATGATGAACTTGCAGACTGTTGACGCCTTGATTTCCGCGTAAGCTTCGGCTTTGGCCCATTTGGTAAAGTATTCCGTCGCAGTTAGGATGAAAGATTTCTGCTTGGTGAGGGAATTGGGATCACCTAGGGGACCAATGATGTCGAATGCCCACATGGAGAAAGGCCATGGGGAGGATATTGGATGAAGTGAGGAAGATGGTGAATGGATTTTATCGGCGTGAAGTTGACACTTGACACACCTACGGACATAGACAGCACAATTCTCTTCCATAGTGGGCCAATAAAAGCCTTGCCGAATGATCTTCTTGGCGAGCATCTGACTATTCACGTGGCCACCGCACACACCCGAGTGCGTCTCCTCTACACATTTCCAAACCTCATCGTCACCAAGACATCTTAACAGAATACCAGTAAGGCTCCTCCTATAGAGTAGACCTCCAACCAATGTATATTTCTGAGCCACCCTTCTTATGGCTTTCTTATCCTCTGTGGTGGCCCCTTCAGGATAAGACTGATCTTGGCAGTATTTGACGATTTCATAGAACCATGGTTTCTCTTCATCAGCCAGTTCTTCTTCGGCCTCTGCCAACATGATCTCCCTCTTCTCAAGGATATCTTCCTGCATGATCTTTCTTGCTATCCTGTCTTTGATATGTACGTAGGAAGCATCATCGATTGCAGGGGCGTGAAGTTTGTAGATGGAAATGAACTTAAACCATCTTCCTAGAGGGAACCTTATGGATGATGCCAACGAGGCGAGGGCATCGGCGAGAATATTCTGATGACGAGGGACATGAACAAAGATCAGTTTTATGAACAGTTTGGCAAAGGCAGCAGTGAGTTCTTGGTATGGCTTGAGTTTGGGATCGCGAGTGTGATATTTAGTGAGCACCTGGCGAAGGATGAGTTGACTATCACCTACGACTCGCAACTCAGTGATACGAAAAGAATGGGCGAGTTCTACGCCAGCTAGAAGGGCTTCATATTTGGCTATATTGTTGGTGACTAGAAATTTGAGTTGGTATGCCAATGGGAATGTGAGGCCTTCAGACGACAGGAGGGCGATGCCGATTCCTCTCCCTTGAGAATTCAGAGCTCCATCAAAATATAGCGTCCACATTGGCTCCTCTGATTGGTTGACGGACATTAGTTCCTCATCTGAAAACTCTGATTGGACGGGATCGAACTTGGGAAGAGGATGGTGAGCGAGATGCTCGGCTATGGCATAGCCTTTAATCACCTTTTGCTGGATGTAGGTGATGTCGAACTGAGAGAGAAAACTTTGCCAGTGTGCTAGCCTATCCATAAGGACGGATTTCTCCAGAAGGAATTTGATAGGATTCATTCGAGCAATCAAATGGACCTCATGAGCCAAGAAGTAGTGCTTTAATTTCTGCACTACCCAAACGAGGGCAGCACAGGTTTTTTCCATGACGGTGTACTTCTGCTTACAGGGATTGAGAAGTTTGGACAAGTAATAGGTTGCCCGTTCCTTACCTTCTTCATCAGCTTGTGCGAGGACGGCTCCCACGGAGTCATCCAAGACTGAGACGTAAAGGATCAGAGGTTTTTCTGGTTTAGGTGGAATGAGAACGGGTGGACTAGCCAGATATTCCTTCAACCCTTCAAAAGCTTTCTGACATTTAGAATTCCAGTGGAATTCTACTCCTGGCTTGGTCAACTCGTAGAGAGGTCTACACCTTTGTGAATGTTGGGACACAAACCGAAGAATAAACTACAACCTCCCGATTAAACCTCGGACTTCCCTCAAATTCTTGGGAGGCGGCATATCCCTGATAGCCTTGGCTTTGTCGGGATCTATCTTGATCCCTCTTTTACTCACAATGAACCCCAATAATTTACATGATGACACACCAAACACACACTTCTTCGGGTTCATTTTCAATTGGAACTCCCTTGACCTCTGCAAGACCTTAGTCAAAACTTCTGGATGTTCCATCCTGGTCCTTGATTTCACCAATAAGTCATCCACATACACTTCCAGATATATGTGCATCATGTCATGAAATATGGCCATCATCGCTCTTTGGTAAGTAGCTCCAGCATTATTTAACCCAAACGGCATGACCACGTAACAGTATGTTCCCCAAGGGGTAGTGAATGACGTCTTTTCCTGATCCTCTTCTGCCAAACGAATTTGATTGTATCCTGAAAATCCATCCATAAAAGAGAGGGCCTCATAACCTGCCGTGTTATCGATCAACACATCAATGTGAGACAAGGGAAAATCATTCTTTGGACACGCGCGGTTAAGGTCCCGGAAGTCGATGCAAATCCTGACTTTCCCATCTTTCTTCATGACCAGGACAATGTTCGCCATCCATTGAGGATAAAGAACGACTCTAATGAACCTGGCTTTGTGGAGCTTATTGACCTCTTCTTTCATTTTCAAAGCTATTTGAGGGTGGAAACGCCTTAACCTTTGTTTTACCGAGACGGACCCTGGTTTTAAGGTTAAACGGTGTTCGACCAGGGTTGAATCGAGACCCGGCATATCCTCGTAGCTCCATGCAAACGTGTCCTTATATTCCTCTTCTTCAGAGGGTGGTAGGTTGTCACTTATGAGGATGATCCTAGGGTCTTCCTCAGTTCCCAAGTTGACTTCTTTGGTGGATTCTTCTACGGCGGTTGACGGCTCGTCGAATCTCCTCATTCCACTAGCGTATGCGCCCGCCGCATCCTCATATTCTTCACCCTCATCTTCAGTGGGGCATTCTTCATCCGTGATCTCGTAGACTCCATATCTTTCATCAAATGCACAGTCGCCCTCACATTCTATTTCCGATAGCTGGATGGGATTTTCTAACAACTGGGGGATGGCAAGAAGGGCCTGACACCTGGCAGCCAAATCCAGAAGAAATCGACGAGGGATCTACCTACCCTTGGATTTCTTCCTAGGTACTACCCTTGGCCTATCATTCCTAGATTGACTGACAATATTTACAGAAGAAGAGGAAGATGAAGAGGATGGTGTAGAATGTACAGGAGAAGACCCCTCAGAGGAGGGGTAGAAAAGGTCACTCATCGGACCTTGGACGGGTGGTCCGCAGGGCGGGACGCACCCGTGGGAGATGTAGGAGGTTTCCTCAACGAAGATGTGTTGTTGGGGAGTTTGAAAATTGACATTTTTTTTCGTTTTCATTTTTGATGACAAAATAGTGAAAATAAATCGGAGGAGAAAGAAAAGTGGTTATGGCTAGAGGATTGGGAGGCTCGTAGAGCAGATCATGATTGAAAGCCTGGCGCGGGTTGAGAAGCCCGCGTAGGTATGTAAGCAGAGAAGGGGATCTGGGAAGATCATCAGACAATTGTCTGGCCCATGAAGACGATATCAGCAAAGGCTGAGACGAGTGGATGGAGAAGATGGCGGCTAATGAGCCGTCGACGGCAATGTTGAGGACGGATGAAGATCCGTCGATGACAGGGTCCTTCTGGCGAGGACGAGGATAGTTTGGAACCTTGGCAAGAGTGGTAATATTCTCTGGTATTTCGGAGATCAATGGTGGTCCTTCAAGCTGCGGAGATGAGAACATCCTTTCCAGTGCAACGGAAATGTCCCGTATGTCAAACCATTTGTTCCACTCGCATTCCGGATCTTTGATCTTGCCTCTTTTGGTGATCTTCGGACATTTTTCAGTAAAAATATACAGCATGTGATCCCCCATATGCTTCTCGTGGGTAATCTCCCATCTGAACAACGGGTCCTCTGTTGAAGTGGTTTGATAGAGTCCATGTGAGGGGCTTCCAATCCGCCTTGAACGGTCCTTTGAAGCCTAGGCCAAACCTACGGTTCGGCCTAATTTCCTTTGGCGGTTTGAGCATACCATGTAATTGTGCGCCCAGACCTTTACCCTGTTGATAGCCGATGTTCCTCATAATCTCCCAACCTTTGGAGTGAAAAGGGAGACATGATGTTGCGGTTGCCCTGACCGGCTCCTTTGGTGCTAGTGGAACGTGAGATAGATCACGCACGTCCAGCAATGACAATATGGGCCGATGAGATGGTTACACAGAGGGCAGAGAGGTGTTGATAGCATCCACTGTGTGATGGACAGGTGTACTGACCACTTTAATAATCCTCCCATTGTAAGGAAACTTCAGGCACTGATGGTTGGTGGAAGGCACATCGTCCATGGCTTCGATGTAAGGGCGACCCAGTATAGCCTTGAATGTGGGGGGTCCATGTCGAGGACATGGAATTCTGTGGGAATTGACATGGGGCCTAGTTCTGCCTTCAGAATAATCATCCCCTGCGGTGGCCTTTTGATATTGTCATAAGCCGTGACCGTGATAGAGGAAGGTCTTATTTGGTCCTCATTGACCCCACACAACTGAAGGGTGTCCATGGAGATCACATTTATGGACGCACCCGTGTCCACAAGACACGGGTTTATGAATACCCCATTAATTTTTATTGAAATGCACAATGCATATTTCCGAGCTTCCTTGGGAGCGAGCTCGTAGTTGTGGAACATGATGGCCGGTTGTGTGTCCGTTGGGGTCAGGACGGTAGAGATCTTTTCTACAGGGAGGTCCTCATTCACCATGACCCTTTGAAGGTACTTCATTAAGGCTGCCTGGTGGGATGTGGATCTTTGAAGTAGCTCCAGGATGGAGATCCGAGCAGGCGTCTTGTCCAAGTGTTTCAATAGATCATACTGTGTTCCAGGGATAGCTCTTTCTGGTTGTTCTCCATCATCCTTCTCTGGCTGAGATCGCTCAGGATTTTGACTGTTGTGGGGGAAAACCCTGTGGAAAATCCTTCCACTCTGGAGCACCATTGCCTGCGGCTTTTGTACCTCTGTGGGGGTAGCAGTGGGTTTTAACAGGGGTTTGAGGGGTAGTGGTGGAGGAATGGTTGATGAAGCAGGGGTGATGACGGGAGCAGGGATTCTGATGAGGGGTTTGTTAGGTGGAGACATGGTGGAGGTAGAGGGGATGTCGCGCGGATTATGAAGGATAAGGGGTCTGGAAGGCGGAGGTGGAGACGAAGTAGAAGTGGGTAGGGCTTGAAGTGGGTAATGATTTTGAGGTGGGTGATGGGTAATGAGTTGTTTTGAAGGCATTAGTGGTGATACGGTGGAGAAAGACGGGGTTATGTATGGTTGACGGATGATAAGAGGTTTAGAAGGCGTATGGGTAAATGTGGTAGAGGTGGATGGTAAAGTGGGGGAGTGGGAGAAGATGAGAGGGTGTGAAGGCGTAGTGGAGAGTGTCGATTGATAGGGGATCGGGGTATGGATGAGAGGGCGTAATGGTAGTGGAAATGGTGAAGGCGATACTGACGCGGGTTGATGAGAGAGAGGTGCTACCCGGGCAAGGCAAGGGTGTTGCGTGATGATAGGATTGGCGGTAGAAAGAATGGAGGTACTTTCCTGGTGCCACACCTGCTCTCTCCCGACTTCTGGGAAGAAGGAGATGGGGTTAACCTGATGATTGGGCTGTTGGTGCTCCGGTAATGGATTCTGGATTATGCCCATGTCGGGCTATTGTTGTAGGGCCTGCTGAGGCTGTTGTTGTTGTTGTGGTTGCTGCTACTGCTGCTGCTGTTGTATCTGCTGCTGTGGCCTATGAGGAGGTCTCCTAGCCTTAAGTGCGGCGACGTATCGTATCATTTCATCCCAATCAATTTGATGTTCATCATTCATATCGTGGATGTAATCTTTGAAATGGAAGCAGTAATCTACTGTGTGTCCTGGCTGCCTGTGGTAGACGCAGTATTTGGAGGTATCAACATTTGGGGGCCACACGGGCCTTTCTCTGGGTAGGGCGAGTTGGTTTGATGCCATGAGGGCATTAAAAATGTCTGCTAAGGTTTCTGGCAATGGTGGATAGTAGGCTCTCTTGGGACCGAGCGGCCTCCTTTGTTGCTGTTGGGGACCATAGTTCCCCGGGGGTGGAACTTGGTTGTACTGAAGCGGTGGTTGTTGTTGCTGAGGTTGTGGTTGTTGTTGCTGGGGTTGACGTAATGGAGGCATATTATCCTGGGGTGGATTATTTTGGGGTGGAGGACGAAGAGGGAAAGGACCTGGTTGGAGGGGAAGTCGGGGCATTTGTGGAGGCCTTGGGTTGACTGCATAGTTGGCATTGTTGACCGCACCCACTTGCTCATTTGTCACGACCCCTTCTGTGGCTCCGCCCGGGACACCAGCGCTGTTTTTCTGACCACTTTGGGCTTCGGTGACTCAAACATGTTCATAATGGGGGAGTCTTTTAACTGGGTTTGGATGTACCGGGCCCTTTCATAGAGTTCCTCCATCGTAGTAAGTTTATTCATGGCCAGGACGTGTCTGAACTGTGGGGTTGCATTAGACACAATCATCTTCACTTGTTCGGGCTCGGAGAGGGTATCCCTTATTCTTTCCGCCAGAGACCTCCATCTATCAGCATAGCGGACAAAATCTTCATCGGGCTTCATCTTTTCGGCCACTAGGTCGGTAATGGAGAGTGAGGGACCGACCCTATCCCTATATTTCTGCAAGAACCTTCTCTGGACTATTTCAAAATTCTCGGCCTCGCGGGGCTCCAAAGAATAGAACCACTCTAGTGCGGGACCATCCAATGATCTCTGAAAGAGGTATGCCAGGGACCTCTGATCGTTTTGCCAATAGGAGGATTCATACATGAAATCCTTGAGGTGAATGAAGGGGTTGCCGGTACCATTATATCTACGGTACGTGGGCATTTCGGAGGGAGGAAGATGAATGACGGGAAGGATTGGTAAAGCAACCTCCGGGATGGCTTTCACGTCCACCATCCTTCTCAGATTTTGAAACTGCTCATCCATGCGATTGAACCTATTGAGGAGCGATTGGGCGAGCTCCTCTGGAGGTGAAGGTGGCACTTGCCACTGGGGGAGAAACTGTCTCCCGGAGACTTGAGGGGGGAATCCGGAATGAGAGGGAGCTGTCGGACCGCCGACAGTTGGCCCTGGCTGAAGCGGTGTGTGGGGAACAACGGAAGTTTGAGATTGTGACGAGAACTGGAATGAGGGTGGTTGTTGACTCGCTTGTCCTTGAAGCGAGGGAGACTGGATGGCTTGTGCCAATGAAGGAGATGGAATGGCCTGCACGGACTCTTGGAGAGGTGCGATGGCCGGAGTTGATTCCTGGGGCGTGGGGGAAACAGATTTCCCCTTTAGAATGGCCTGGAAGGCCCGGAGCTGTTCAGAGGTAAGCTCTGTGTTGGCGAGGACGCCCAGTAAGGAAGAGATATCCTGTGGTGGGGATGTGTCCCCGGCAATAACCTGCACCTCATGCGAGGGCTCATGAGAAGGACCCGAGTCCATAGCATAGACTCGCGGGTCGACTGACAAACCACGACTAGGGTGGTTCTCCTCAAAAGACTCGTGAGCCATGCTCACAGTTTTCCCAGAACGCAAAAACATACACTAGCAAGCAGGTAGCAGAGATTATCAAACAAGTGGATGCCTTTACGCCTTTTTTGTGTTTTGATTTTGATGATTTTTTTTTGTGTTTTTAGCGAGATCCGAAGTTCACACAAAATAGGGACCCTAGTTTATTTTTGTTTCACCGCCGTGTCAGCTAGGGTCTCTCGTCTCACCACGAATGAAATGACTAACTCCGGGGAACTTCAATGGTACAACCGGCCTAGTGAACGAAGAGGAGATTCTTCGATGTCGGGGACTTACGGAGGTCCCAGTGTAGGAGATTCTAGTCCGTTGAGAGGAATTCCCAAACGGAGAGTCCTTCCTTCACCGGGAAAGGGTGATCCTCAAAAAAATGAAGAAAGGATAGAAAAGAGGGATGGATGCATGCAATGAAATGCTGACAGAGGTATGGAGTGGGAAAATAACAGAAATATCAGACATATAATAAACAAACAACCAATCAAAACTAACAGTGCTGCCGTGAGCACAACGGGGGCGCGCGCGGGCGCCAAGGTGGAGAGGCACGGATGGTGCCGAACTTGCAAGGGTACCCGAAAGGAAGCAGTAGAAGTCCCACCGTGATCGCCAATCTGTGAGCGAAGTCACGCGGTTCGGGGTGCGAAGAGGACGCGAAGCGCGCGGGCTCCTCTTTTGTTTACTGCAACACAGAAATAAGAGAAGAGAGAAGGGGCCACCACGGGAGATTACTCCGGCGGGGCGAGCGGGACAAATGTAATATAGCAAGATATGGGGGTTAAACGGCCATAGCGGGAAGTGACTCGCCGCGACCTTGGGGGGACGGGAATGGTGCAGAAATTAAATAGCAAGAATTGAAACGGCCATTGGGAAGTGACTCGCCGCGGCCTCGAGAATATGAGCAGATAAGAATATAACAGAATATAAGGAGAATATAAAGAGCGGGAATTTAAACGGCCATTGGGGAAGTGACTCGCCGCGGCCTCGAGAACATGAATAGATAAGAATATAATATATAAGAACGGGAATTTAAACGGCCGTTGGGGAAGTGACTCACCGCGGCCTCGAGAATATGAATAGATAAGAATATAACATATAAGAACGGGAATTTAAATGGCCATTGGGGAAGTGACTCACCGCGGCCTCGGGAATATGAGCAGAATACAACAGAATATAAAGAGAATATAAGAACGAAAATTTAAACGGCCATTGGGGAAGTGACTCACCGCGGCCTCGAAAATAAGATGTGATCGCCAGGGGCCAAAAGACCCCAAAATAAAGAAAGTGATCGCGCCTACCTCTAGAGCGGGAGATGGCGGGTTGCTTCTTCCTCCCCCTTCGGCCGGCCAACGGAGAGGGCTTTCGTTGGGTACCCTTGCAAAACAACGACAAACAAGTAACGAGTGGATTAGAAAGATGATGGTGCAGTATTCAAATCCTTGCGATAAAAATAACGAAATGATGGCAAGACACACACCTGGTTGGTGTTGTCTTTTAAACCCCTCTCGGACTCGAGTAGGAGGAAAATGAGATGATGGATGCAAGAAGTATGTAAGAAGAGACGCCCTTATGAAGGGGGATAGATGATGCGAGATGATGAATGCAAAAGAACTACGAAGAAAAGGAAAGGGTTGGCTTATTGGATGTGCCGATGGTGAAATCCGGCGGAGCTCCGGCAGCGTGGAGACGACGTGGAAGCGCGGTGGATGAAGACGACCTTCCTCTCGCGAGCGTGGGCACCCGAGAAGCAGGCAGAACCTCCACCTACAAAAGACCCCACGGGTTAGAAAATGACTCCGGCAGCCTCTGGGCTCCGGCAGCCTATCGGATCTCTTAGAAGCTCTTCCAGAACTGAGGGGGTGGGCCTCTATTTATAGGGCTCCGGAGGGTGGAGGCGTCCAGGACCCTGGACACCTCCATTAGGGCCGAACTAATATTTTATTCTATTTTTATTCATTTTTTCAAAATTTTTTTGTGGAGGCGTCCAGGGCCCCGGACGCCTCCAATAGGTCAACCGAACCCCATCGACGGCCGCACGCGGTTTGGCACAACGCGTGGTTTTGTGAGCGGCGCCTCGTGATTCAGAAATGGGCGCGTCCAGTTGCCTGGACGTCTCCACAATTTGGATTTTTTCACACACGACAAACCGTCGTTCGGTGGGCGGCACCCGTGAGGGAGTTGATGGAGGCGTCCAGGGTCCTGGACGCCTCCATTAATATATTTTTTTATTTGATTTTTATTTTGTCTTCTTATGCCAACTGGCATATATATTTTTTATATTTGTTTTTATGGAGGCGTCCAGAGGCCTGGACGCCTCCATTAATATATTATTTTTTATTTTGTTTTATCTTTTTATGCCAACTGGCGTATATATATATATTTTTTATATTTGTTTTTATGGAGGCGTCCAGGGGCCTGGACGCCTCCATTAATATATTATTATTTATTTTGTTTTGGGCTTTAAAAAATAAATTAAAAGAATAGGGGCGTCCAGGGGCCTGGACGCCCCCATAAAGACCCACCCGGGTCCTCAGTTCAGGCGTTGGCGGCCGCCCGGCAGACACCCTTCCTGGTTCCGGAACCTCCTGATGCGTCTGACTGGTGTTGATGCCGTCCGAATGCCGTGACGAGACGATTCCGGATGCCGAAAAGGGCGGAAGAAGACTCAAGAAAAGGAAGCACTCAAGTGATTCAAAACGCGTAAGCCGTTGCGGGGCGTTGTATAGTAATATGAGACTTTCTCAGGAGACGTCAGGAATGGCGTGTCTACACCAGGTCATCCACATACACCTCAATATAAATATGGATCATATCATGAAAAATTGCCATCATAGCCCTCTGATAGGTGGCTCCAGCATTCTTGAGTCCAAAAGGCATGACCACATAGCAGTATGTACCCCATGGTGTAGTGAATGATGTTTTCTCTTGGTCTTCTTTAGCCAGGCGAATCTGATTATAACCTGAAAAACCATCCATAAAGGAGAGAGTCTCAAATCCTGCCGTATTATCAATCAAAACATCAATATGAGGGAGGGGGAAGTCATCTTTAGGACACGCACGGTTGAGGTCCCGAAAGTCTATACAAATCCGAACATTTCCATCTTTCTTCATGACTGGGACGATGTTAGCCACCCAGTTAGGATAGAGGACAACTCTAAAAAATCTAGCCTTATGAAGCTTGTCGACCTCTTCTTTCATCTTTAAAGCCATGTTAGGGTGGAAACGTCTCAACCGTTGTTTGATCGGGACAGATCCTGGCTTAAGTGTAAGCCGATGTTCAACGAGCGCAGGGTCTAATCCAGGCATATCCTCATAACTCTACGCAAACGTGTCCTTGTATTCTTGAAGCACCAAAATAAGCGCCTCCTCTTCGGAGGGCGGCAAATTCTTGCTGATGAGGACAATCCTAGGGTCTTCCTTGGTACCCATATTTATTTCTTTGGTAGGCTCTTCTACTGAGGCTGATGGTTCATCAAATCTTCTCATACCACTGGCAAAGGCATCAGCCTCGTCCTCATATTCTTCATAACTTTCATCCCCCTCTTCAATAGGGTCTTCATCATTCATAATCTCATAGACACCAAAACCCTCATAAGAAACATTAGTATCCTCATATTCCAATTCTGGCAGGATGATCGGATTTTCCAAAAATTCGGGAAGAGCTAAACAAGCTTGGCATCTTCTGGCTAACTCCAACAGAAACCTACGGGGAATCTGCTTACCCTTGGATTTCTTATGAAAATCTACCCCATGAATTTTATTAGAAGAAGAAGAACAACTAGCTTGATTGAAGGAAGGAGGTGAAAAAGTGGATACAGGAGGTGATACAGAAGGAGACCCCTCACCAGAGGGGGAGAAAAGATTTATCAATGAATTATGGAAGAGTGGCCCCTGGGTCGGGACACACTCGGAAAAGAGATAAGAAGTCTCCTCAACGGAGATGGAGGCCTGAAGAGTTGGAATTTTGGCATTTTTTTTTCATTTTTATCTTTATCTTCATTTTTATTTTCCTTTTCTAGAAGAAAGCAATGTGAAGGGAGAACAACAGGAGGAGTGGAGATTGAAACTTGGAGAAAGATTGAATCAGAGATGACCCGCGTGGGGGTGTGATGGAGAGTTTGGAGAATTGCTCGAGGAGAAAGGGAGGAATCAGGAGAGAAATCTGCAGTGAATCTGGAGAAAAGCTGATCATAATTGGCGGCGGTCTCGGCATGCGAGAGAACAATTGAGAATGTAGAGAAGTTAGAAGAGACGGATGCATAGAAGTGAGGGAAAAGAGGCCGGCCCACAGCCTATCTATTGTAAAACCTTCTTCATATGGAACATCTGGCTCTCCAGTGTTAGTGTAGTCACTCATCAACTGCCTCTTATCTGTAATCATAGCCGGCTTTTCAATCAATTCATGTATTAGTGGCGGCCATTCTGGATCAGTCGGCATAAAGAGACGGCTCAAGGCAATAGTAATATCATACATATCGAACCATCTGTACCAATCACACTCTGGATCATCCATCTTCCTTCTTTTATCAGGCCTTAGAGACTCCAGGGCTTTATAAGTGGCCAATGGTGCAATATGGCGAGCAAACTGTCTCGCATGAACATCTTGATAGTCTAGAATGGAGGTGATTATTGTAGTCTGCTCATGATTCTGAACGCCACCCGTGACAAAATGTGTCTTCAATGTCCAAGTAAGCGGCTGGCGATCTGTCTTCAAGGTGGATGTCATAAGTGCCCATGGTTCATCTTCATTTTTACCTGGCCCTTTGTAGCCCAGGCCGCCTCATGTAATCAATTTCTGAGGCTTAATAGGCCTAGTCCTGCCTTGACAACTGGTACCCAGTCCTTTGCCATTTTGATAACCCATTTTCATTAGAATTTTCTAGCCAGGGGTGTTTATCATGCTTTTCTTCTTCTTCCCCTTGGAAGGCAAGGGTGTCATAGCAACTATCGTGACTGTCTCGGGCGACATTGGCCGTGGGTGAGGGAGGTCTAGCATTGATAGCAACGGCTTGTTGGAGTGCCAAATAGAAGGAACTGATGAAGCCAAGTGTATATCTTCCTCTGGCAGAATTGGCATACTAGTAACTTTGATAATGCGGCCCTTGTGTGGAAACTTAAGGCACTGATGGTTTGTAGAGGGCACTGCATTGAGCTGTTGAATGTAGGGGCGGCCCAGAATGCCATTGAATGTTGGATCCATGTCCAAAATATGGAAATCGACCGTGATTGCGGCTGGACCCAAACTAACCTTTAATGTGATCATGCCTAGAGAAGGCTTCTTGGTATTGTCATATGCTGTGACTGTTATGGTAGATGGCCGAATCAGATTTTTAGGAATGCCGCACATCTTCAAAGTGCTTGGCGGCAATACATTGATAGATGCCCCAGTGTCCACCAGACATTGTTTCACCGCCACCTTATTAATATCAACCGTGATGCACAGAGCATATTTCCTTGCTGAGAGTGGTGCCAGTTCATGCTCATGAAAAGTAATCGCCGGCTGACTGCTAGCGGGCGTTAATACTGTGGTTATCTGCTCAACCGGAATGTCTTCATTGACCATGACTTTCTGCAGATAATCTTTCAGGGCCATCTGATGAGTGCTTGACCTTTTGATCAGTTCTAAAATGGAAATTCTTGCTGGAGTTCGGTCAAGATGCTTTAACAAATCATACTGAGTGCTGGGTACAGACTCTTGCTCCTGTTCTTGTTCATTAGGCCCCTGCACGGGCTCTTGCTCTCTTTGGGGAAAGATGCGCTGGAACATCCGTCCACTGCGGAGCGGTGCCATGTTTTGCCGCGCCTCTGCCGGGGCAAGTAAAGGAGGAGGGTTGGAAGAAGAGGAGGGTGTATTGGCGTTAAGAAGTGGTGGAGGGGTGTTTGAATAAGGAGACCCCGTAGGGGGTGTTGGTGAGGAGTTCAATGAAGAAGCCCCCGTAGGAGGCGTATGAGTAAGGAGGGGTGCCCGAGTGTGGGGAGAGTTAATAGGTGGAATGAGGAGAGATCTGGGTATAAAAGATGGGGGAGCTGATGGTGGGGGGATCCTTGCCGGTGAAGGAGTAGTGATGGTGGATGTTGGTGATGGGCGGATAAGGAGTGGTCTAGACGGCGAAGGTGAAGGGTTGGTAGTGGATGGCGGGGTTTGCTGCGTGGTAGGCTGCGGAGGTGGTAAGCGGGTAAGGAGAGATCGGGTTGGCAAGGATGGAGAATTTGTGGGAGCAGGTGGATTAACAGGGCGTAGAAGAGCTCGGCTCAATTGGGGAGTAGAAGAAGAAGGAAGGGTGCGCAAGAGGCGCGGAGGTTGATTTGGATTATGATTAAATGCCCCGACAGAGGCGTTTTCTTCATGCCATCCCTGTCCTCTCTCCACCTCACGGAGAGATGTGACAGGGTTCACATGCTGATTTGCTTGGTGCTCCGGCAATGGGTTGTGGACAATCCCCATATCTTGCTGAGGTGCTGGAGCTTGCTGTTGTGGCTGTGGAGCTGGTTGCTGTGGCTGGGAAGCTTGCTGTTGCCGAGGAGGCTTTCTTTCTTTCATAGTGGCGATAAACTGTCTCATCTCATCCCAATTAATGCCACCCTGGTCATTTAAATCATAAATGTAATCCTTGAAGTGGAAGCAACGATCAATGTTATGACCAGGGGAGCGGTGAAAGACACAGTAGCGGGACGTGTCAACATTAGCGGGCCACGCTGCCCTTTCCTTTGGTAGTATGAGCAAGTTGGCGGCCATTAAGGCATTGAAAATATCCGGGAGACTTTCTGGCAGTGGAGGATAGTGGACCCTTTTGGGGCCTAGTGGTCTCCTTTGCTGTTGTTGTTGCGGTCCATAATTAGTGGGTGGCGGTACTTGGTGGTATTGTTGCAGAGCTGGAGGGTCAGCGCGGGGCGCTTGGTTTTGTGGTGGAGCGAAGGAAGGTTGAGGAGTAAATTGGTGTTGTGGGGGTGAATTAAATAGGGTGCCTTGTGATGGAGGTGGGGGTCGTGGGTTAGATTGGCGAAAAGGTGTGGGGTTGCCGACCGCGCCAACCTGCTCATTGATGACGGTGCCCTCAGTCGTGGGCCCGCTATTGTTGACATTTGTATTTTTCTTGAACAACTTTTGCTTTGGTTCAAACATGCCCATGATGGGCGAATCCTTCATTTGGGTTTGAATATAACAAGCTCTTTCATAGAGCTCCTCCATGGTTGTCAATCTGTTCATGGCTAATATGTGCCGGAACTGAGGGGTTGCATTGGATATAATCATCTTAACATGTTCCGGTTCTGATAAGGTATCTTTCAACTTCTCGGCCATTGACCACCATCTATCAGCAAATATGATGAAGTCCTCCTCGGGCTTCATTTTCTCTGCAACCAAATCTGTAACTGAAAGGGAGGGTCCAACCCGGTCCCTATACTTCTGCAAGAATTTCCTTTGAACCACATCAAAATTGCTGGCATCTGCGGGTTCCAAGGAATAAAACCACTCGAGGGCTGGCCCCTCTAAAGATCTTCTAAACAAATAAGCCAAAGAAGCCTTATTATCTTGCCAAAAGGAGGTCTCGTACATGAAATCCTTCAAATGAATAAAAGGATTGCCAGTTCCATTGTATCGCCGAAAATTCGGCATCTCAGAAGGCGGCAAATGAAAAACTGGCAGTGTAGGGAGAGAGATCTCCGGGGCATTCTTGGCTGCAGTAACTTTCTTAATTTGCTCTTCCATGCTGGCCAACTTTTGGAGCAGTAGAACATTGGTGTCGGACTCGATCGGGGCCGGATTTTGAATAAAAGAATTTGGTATAGGCATCCGTAGAATTCGGGGAGGTTGGAGAAACTGAGGCCTAACCGCTGAGTAGCTTGCCTTTTGGGCCGGCATGGCCGCACCAGGCGTTGGTGGACAAGAGGGGGGTTTGTGCAAGACCGCTTGGTCATTAGTGAGGTGATGGCCACTCTCGGCCGGAGGGGGATTGGAGGATGAAGAAGGAACGGACTTCCCTTTCAAAGCGGCCTGAACTGCCTGCCGCTGGGAGTCATCTAATTGAGATAGGGCATTAATCAAATCGGTAACATTGAAAGATGGGGAGGGGTTCCCCGAAGTGTTGGAGGGTAAAGCCTGAGAAGAGGGCACAACCTCTTGAGTAGTGGTATCAACCACATGAACTTGAGGATAATGAGAATGAGGAGGAGGGTAATTCCCTTCATGATAGATAGAATCTTGGGGAACCTCATAGGATTGACCAAAAACGTTCTCCTCCACATCATCATAGGAATATCCGTAGCTTGCCATGTTGATAATCTTACCTGAACGGAGTTGCATGCTTAAAAAGAGAGAAAGCTTTATGAAGGAATTATCACACAATCAATCACCCAATCGAAACAAGCTTAAGCAAATCAACCCAACCAAGTTTATGCAATCAAGTTGAGATGAACGCAAGATTTTAGTGTTATGTTTGAGATTAGAGTGAGTTAAATTGCAGAATAATTCACTCCTCTTTGCAAAGTGAAACCTAGTTTGGATCCAAGTGTAGTTTCCGGGTTAACTAGGTTCTCTCTCTTTTCTCCAACGATAGGTTCTCTAAACTCCGGGTACTTCAAGGGTACAACCGGCCCAGCGTCCGTGAGGGAATCCACGGGTGCGGGGACTTACGAAGGTCTTGGAAAAGGGATTTTCGGTCCAAAGAGACGGAATGCTCAATGGAGGGTTGTCCCGACTCCAAGAAAGGTGTGTGGAATCCTAGTGTAGAGAGAGGAGGTCTCTCAACCAAATGCCACAAAATGCAGTATAAGATAAGCCAATCACAGCAATATAATCAAATAATCAATGTAAGTATGAATCCAGCATGAATAGACAGAAACAGTAAGGCTCTGTAAACACATAGGAAAGAGGCGACCTGGAGGCAGTCGCTACCAACAAAAGAGACGACAGCGTGGCTGTCGTGAAATGCTGTGAGAGGCTCACAGGCAATGCAAAAAACGCGCCTTGATTTGGGGCGCTAAATATGATAAAGACGCCTCTGACAGAGGGCGTCAAATATAAGTGGTGCGCAAGATCGAAGAAAAACGCGCCTTGGTGCAAGGCGCTGCCAAATAAAAAGACGCCCAAGGAGAGGGCGCAAATTCACAGAAGCAGCAGATATGATGAAAGACGCCTTCGTGGAAGACGTTAAACAGGAAAGAGACGCCCTGGATGAAGGCGTTAAATAAAAAGGCACCTTTGTGAAAGGCGTTAATTCAAAAATAGCAATAGATTAATCACAAGCTGGCTGATCCCGGGGAATGTGCAGTGTACATAGTGGAGGGTGCCCGTGGGGCACAAAGGAGGGGTACCGTGGGTACCAAAGGGAAAGGGCACGCGTGGGTGCCAAGGGGGAAAGGGCACACGTGGGTGCCAATAGGAAAGGGCACACGTGGGTGCCAAAAGGAGATGGTAATCAAAAGAAAAACAGTGGTTGTCCCACCGTGATCGCCAATTTGTGAATCATGGAAAGTAATCCATTTTTAAGACAAATAATAATAATAATAGAGCATAAGTAATAAGAAGAATAATGAAAAAGGGAGTAAAAGAGCACGTGGTGCTACTAAGGAGGGTGATCGCCAGAGGGGTTACCTCAATAAGAAGAAAAGATGATCGCGAATACCTGGTGATAATAGGATGTGGGATGGATGTGAGTTCCTTCCTCCTACTTCTATCGGCCGGCCGATGAAGGGGGTCTTCCTCTTTGATTACCTTTGAACAAAGAACAAACAAGTAAAAGGAAAAGAGATCAGCTAAACATGAGTGTAGTATCAATCCAAAGATGAAAGATGATGATGAAAGGAGAGCATAAAGTGTGCACCTTTTTGTTTGTTTTGAAACCCTAGAGAATTAGGGAGAGGAGAAGAGATGCAATGAAACTAATGCAAGAAAAGGCTATACGATGATGAGATGATGATGATAACAAACAACAACGAAGAGAAGAAGAAGATCCCTACTGTTCCTGTAAACAGTAAAGGGAAAAACTTTGTTTCGGATGTGGCACCAGGAGGAAGCAGAAGAAAAATCGATCTCTCTTAATCTCAATCGCCAGCACCCGTGAAACTCTGTGACAACAGCTCTGCTTCTAACCTCGCACGATAACCTCTCTGTGTCCTCTATCTAACTCTATCTATCTCTGTGCACTCGTTAACCCCGCGCGAGATCAACCAGGGGACTCTTTTATAGGGTAGAAAACACAGATAGACACAGATTTAGGAAGATAAGAATAGGTAGTGGTCGTTAACGGCAAGGACTCTAGTTCCCAGATCGAGCAAAGTGATCAAGAAAGGCAGGGAACTCTTCAGGAAAGGTGAGTTTAAGCAGGACACGAAAGGGTGAGACACGACCTACCAAAGGGCGTCAATTCAGAATTGACGACCTGCTCCAGGGCGTTAATTCAAAACACGACCAGGATCAAGGCGTCACTTCCTGGATTCAATTTTGGTAATAAAAACCTTCTTTATTTAAAAATTGCAAAGAGACGCCTGAAGCAAAGGTGTTAAACAAAAACACGCCCTATGTAAGGACGTTAATCATTGATTTTCCAATCGGGGTGGGACTCGTAAAACACCAGGAATTGACGCCCTTCTCTGTGGTCGTCCTTTCTTAAGAACACGCCCCAGATTAGGTCGCTATTTAAAACACGCCCTTCTTTAAGTCGTGAATCACCAAAAACCCGAGAATAAATCACAAAAACACACAAAAATAGAAAAACTTTATATTATAAAAATATTGAAGTTCACTTTGGGGCGTTAACATAGTGACATGAGATTTGATCAACATAGCGTCAATTTTGGCGTGTCTACAATGGTGACTCCTCAAAGTGGGACAAATGTGTGCCTCAAGAGGGCCCTGAATGTTCACCTTTCTGACGGGTTCCTCCGAAGGCTATGCTACGTAGAAGCAAGCTTCGAAGGGCCCTAGGTGAGTAGAAGATAAGGAGGAAGGAGAGGGAACCAAAATGAGTGGAACACCATATACTGCAACATCTTTTCTTTTATTCACCCACAAGAGGAGGAGGAACGAAATACACAAGGGGATCTATCCCAGAACAAAGGAGAATACATCTCGAGGAAAAGAAAGATAGTAGGGGGAAGAGGTGAATACATCGGTGCCGGAGGGGGGAACGGAGCACAAGCCCCTCCCCCCGGGCTCACCTCTCACTCTCACGCTTAATCTCTCTTCTTCTTCACCTATCAGGCGTAGGAACGGGGCTTCTTCTTTTTCTTCTGAGGGAACTCCCAGCTGAACCAGACTTCCTCTCCCGCTCTTGTCAATAGCCCCTCTTCTTCCTTCTGTGTCGAACATGCAGAGTATATATAGCCGGCTGCCCTTTCTTCGCTCGGACGGAAGGAACTCCCGCCATCTTCCTCCTCGTTCGCTGAGGCATCCGGAGTTGACATGCCGCAGTGTCGTCTGTTGATTTGCGTAGTACGCTGGCATTTATCCGAGGACGGGATGTTTGCGGGTTTACCGGAAGATCTGCTGCTGCCACTCCCCCCATCGATGCTTGCCTTCACCGTTGATGCTGCTGCGTTGTCAAACGGAGGTGGAGGAAGGGCTTCAGAGCATTGAATGCCTGTGGAGATAGGGATTCAGAGCATTGAATGCCCTCTAGGCACCAGGCTGATGCGAAAATAGGGTATCGGCTGGCGGATGGGATGGCTTTTGAGTTAAACCGGAGCGGTATTGTGCGCGCCGGATTAACAACACACAAAGAGGCGCGCCGATTTGTAGCCAAGATGGGGCGCGCCGGTTTAAGGCCCAAGCAAGGGCTCGTCGGTTTAAGTGCAGGCCGCGCTGATTTAGACTTCGTCTCAGAGTCGCGGCTATTCGGACGGACGCTTGTCCTCCCGTGTTGCTTTAGTTGTAATGCACCGCCTCCGGGGTGTTTAGTTCAGGGCCTCTGAATCCCGATTCGAAACTTTGAGTGATTTTCGGCGCATGCCAAACATGTGTTTGAATTCTTGAGTTTCTTTTGACTCGGCCTTCCGCATCGCCGATTGGGGAACCGTGGCTGTCTCTTCTGCCCGAGGGGTTTCTTTGTTGGGTGGCGGAGCACCGGGTATATATTCGTCCTGCTTGGAGGAGGCATGGGGTTTTTTCGGCCTTTTCGTCTTCGACTCGCTCTCGAGTGCTGAGACGTGCATGCCGCATGATCATCATCATTTTTTGACGTCCACAGTTGGTGCCAAAGCTCTATGAGGGCTGAGATGCTTGCCCAATCCAAGGACAATTTGTGGAAATTCCTTGCAAGACTAATAAAGGTTGGAGATGCCATGCCCTAAGGATTGATGTTACTTCTAAAGGGAGCCCTTTTATCATTGGAGCCACCCACTTCAGAGAGGAATAGCACCTTGGACCGGGAAGAAGCTAAGAAAAATGAAAAGGAGAGGAAACAAAGAGAAGAGGATCATGAGAAGGAAAGTGCAGAAATTTATGGTTTGGATTAGAATTGCCACTTACCTCTCTCGTAGAACTTGAGCTTATGTGCTTGGGGATGGAGGTCAATCTTTGTAGCTCCCCATGATCCTTTCTAGCTGCCTTAGGGCCGGTATAAACCCTCTCCTCCATGGCAATAGCTCCAAAGCTCCTCTTCATGGCTATGAAGTTCTAAGCCTTAGGGCAGAAAATTGGATGGAGCTGCGATTTTTGGGCTTGTTCCTATTTGTAAAGGTTTGATTTTGGTGCTAGAATGATAGGACATGGATTAGAAAGCCATATTCTAAGCCTACAAGGGTTCTAATGTGGATTAAGGCCTCTTTACCTCGAGTTCGGGCTCTCACGGCAGAATCCGTCTCGGATTACATAGTTTTCCTCTGATGGTTCATCGTAGGACCGCCACAGCTCTCTGACGCTCCAACATTAGATCGTTACATTTCCTGCTGCAGGTTTTTACTTCCCCTTCGCTCTGTCAGTTCTGACGGCTTAATCTTGGACCGTTACATGACCCTGAAGCTCCAACATTAGACCGTTACATTCTCTGCTGAAGGTTTTTTATTCGCTCTTCCATCTCTCCTTTGCTCAATCCTGCCAAGTCTCACCCTGTCTCTGCCTAACTTGTTCATCCACACATCCAAGCGTTCATTCACACATCCACATGCTAAAAACACATCAACAACAATAACAAAAACACAAAAAGATTTTCATTCCATTTTCTCATTTTATTTATCATTCATATAGTCATGTACAAGTGTGGGTCAAAGAAAAAGGAAAGAAAAGAAAAGTACAAGTCACTCATCCGATTTATCTCCCGGGCCGTCGCTATCACCGGTACCCTTATGCCGCTTCGCTGGTGGCTCCATGACGCTGCTCTCCTCTCCCCACTGTCGCCTCTGCTCCACCTCCTCATTCCTCCGCTGGCCGGAAGAACTGGCAAGGAAATTCGCAACTGATCCACTCGGGGCGACGCTCCGAACACCACTCCGTGCTCTGCTCTGGGAGGCGCTCCTCTCTGGTCCGCGGCCCATCATCCGCACAGTCCTCTCCATCATCCGCAGCTTGATCTTTAGCTCAAAGATCTGATGCCGTGACTCCCTGGCCTCGGTCCGGTAGCGCTCCAGGTCCGCTGTCCCAGTCCGAAGTCTCTTTGCCTCGGCCCATGCCTGTGCCAACTCCGCTTGGAGTCTCTCTGTCTCCGACCGTCCTCGCTCTGCCTCGGCCACGACTGCGGTCAGCTCTCTCGCCTGCATTAGCATTTTCATCATAATCAGTCAATTAGGCATTTGCATAATCTTAAGCATTTAAGTCTAAAGGGACTCGGTTGGTTTCTTACCCGCTCCGCGAGGGTAGCCTCGGCGTCCTCGACCCGAGCAACAGCCCGAGCGAACTCCGCATCTCGCTCAGCTTTGCCGCCCGCAACCTTTGAGGATGGGGATGGAGCATCAGGTCCCGCTCTCTGGGCTCCCTCGGCCCGCTGCATTTAGAAGTCAAAGACAGGCATTTGCATAATCATAAGCATTTAAGTCTAAAATTTAGAAAACTCACCAGGAGCTCCAAAGCTATCCGGTACTCATCCTGCTGCTGGATAGTGGCATGGAGGAGCCCCTCGAGCTCGGCAATCCATCTCTATGGGTCTAGCTGCATTTAGAAACAAAGTGTTAATGCATATAGGAGTTCAATTAAATTAAATAGACAAAAGTTTGAGTTTAGAAGTTCATACCGGTCGTCGGGTGCCTCTGAACACCTGGTCGCCGTATGGCTGGGAGAAGGCCTTGAGGTAGGCCTCATCACAGTCGGCTCACTCTTTCACAGCTCGACCCTTCTTGTTCCAATCATGCACGTACTTCGCCTTCCGGGCGCACCAGTCGATATCCCCACTAATGCCCTTTGAAGACTTCCCTGGGAGCTCATCGTTCCTACGAGGGAATGTTACCTCTGGCTGGTGAACTCCCCATGTCCTCAAGATCAGGCGGTAGTGAAAGGGCTCGATGACGTTAATGCAATGCAGCCAGATGTCGGGCGCACTGTATGCTAGGGAAGCCTTGACCCATGGCTGTCCCTCGTGGCCCTCTTCCCGATACGGTGTCCAGCGCACCTGATAAGGCAATTGAGTCCATGTCAACATTTAGAAGCATTTAACAGCATTTAGCAGCATTTAAAGGCATTCGAGCATATAGAAAAGAGTTCGAGTTCAAGAGCTTACCGATGCATACGGGAACGAGTCTATGTCATCCTGGATGGTTTTGGTCAGTCTGTTGATCGATCCCGTGTCCCTCGCAACTATCCACCGCCTCGCGATGGGGATCCGCCCAGGATGCATCTGTGTACCTCGCCCGATTCTTGGGAGGTAGAGGAAGCTCTAGATCTGCATTTTAGAAGTCAAGTGTCAGCATATAGTAGTCAAAAGCATATAGAAGCATTTTTTTAGAATTTAGAATTTACCTGTAGAAAAGGCGAGAAGTCGCCCAGCATCGTCTGCCGGTCGGTCGTGCTAAGAGACTCGAACAGGAAGGCGAGCACTGTCGCTCCCCATGCGTATTTGCCCACTATGTTAACATCCTCCAACAAAGGCAGGAGCCTGCAGCTGATCACATCTGCTCTAGTCAGGAACAGTAGCTTCCCGAACAACAAGATCAAGAAGCGTCACAGTACTCTATCCCCCTCTGGTCCCGCCTCCGCTGCTACCCTCGGGCGGACCTGCTCAATCACTCTATCCAGATGCTGCTCTGGAAGCTCCCCGACTGCGATAGCTGCTCCTCGAAGCCCCAGCTTCTCATGGAGTCTCGATCGTGACAACTGGGACGATGGATGCCCCTGCCTCACTAAGTCCAGCCCCAGCAGCTCCTGGGCTAGCTCTCGGTAATCTCCATAAGTTCAGCCTGTCACCGCTGCACTGTGGACCCTCAGCCCTGTAATCCTCACTATATCCTCCAATGTGGGGATCATATGACCCCATGGGAAGATGAACGCCCTACTGATCGGATCCCATCGCTCATGTAGCGCATATAGCAACGGCGTGTCCATTCTTGTCACTTCTACGCTGAGGACTTCCCCGAAGCCCATAGCAGCCAGTCTCTCTCTCTGGTATTCTAGCAGTGCCTGGTACACCGCCCTGATCTGAAGCCAAGAAATCCGGGTTCTTCTTTTCCCCTGCACACATATAGAGCATAAGTTAGTCATTTCATTAGTTTAAATTCATTGCATTTAACATGAATAAAACAAAAAAAATTGAATAAGCAAAACACCAAATGGATAGGAGAGTCCTTAAATTGGGTTTGGATGAATCACGTCCGGCTATATAATTGATGCATGTTTGCTATATCATTCATCGCCAGAATATTGCGGAAGGTCGGAGTGGCATTGGAGATGAGTAGCTTGACCTTCTCTTCCTCCGGAATGTGGCCTGGTACCCTGGCGGCCATCTGCCTCCATCTGTCGGCATAAGTATCGAATTCTTCATCGGGCTTCATTTTCTCGGCTACTAAATCTGTGAAGGAATATTCTGGGCCGACCCTATCTTGAAACCTTTGGATGAACTTATCTTTCACTATCTTGAAACTCTCGGCATCTTCCAGGGGCAGAGAGTAGAACCATTCAAGCGCGACCCCATCTAGTGACCGACGAAACAGATACGCCATAAGGCGATCATCATACTGAAACTGGGCTGATTCATATAGAAAGTCCCTTACATGGATAAAGGGATTACCATTCCCGTCATACTTGCGGTAATTGGGGAGCTAGGATTGTGGAGGGAATCGGATATTTTGAAAGCTCGGGATTGAAACGTCTGCCAAGGACTGTGGGCCAACCCGCTTCTGGAGGAAGTCAAGTTGTTGTTGCATGGCGGCCCATTTATCAAGTAGTTCCTGCTCCCTGGAAGGAGTAGGGACAGTGAAAGATGGAATCTGAGGAGCAGAGGGGTAAGCAGATAGAGGGGGCGGCCTATAAAAAGGATATTGGGCCGAAGGATGACCCATATTGGTGTGGACTCGGGCTGCCCCTTGATGAGGGCGCATGAAATCATTTGGGCCTACAAGGACCTGCGGCACTGATGGGCCAGACATGTGATAATCCGACATAGAAGAAGGAGGGACAATGGTCTTTCCCTTATCCAAGAATTGCTGGGCCGAACCAGAAGACTGGCCCATCTCCAGATTAGTGAATCTAAGGGTCCTAGGTTGGACCGGAGTGAGGTCAATGGGCTGAACAACGGATCCATCAGCCCTAGGCTGAGCAATGGAGGGATTGGATTGACCTTGCATGATCATGGAAGGTGGGGTGTTGGACCCTTGCATGGCTTGATAAACCGCCTGGAGTTGGGCCGGGTCTAATTGGGCCATCATTTGAAGAATAGAATTGGCGGAAGGAGGAGGAAGAGATTGAGTGGATTGGGCACCTTCCATAGGGATGGAGGACGAAGGGGGGATGTGCCCCTCCCCGGGTTGGAACGAGATAGCCCTAGAGGGATCCTCTAGGAGCCCTTGAGGAAGAGACTCCTCTTGGGAACGGGGGAGATCAAAAGAGGCCATAGTGGACTCAAAGAGCGGATTGGAGTAACACTTGGAGAAGGAATTGCCCCTAGGTGACGATGCTTCTAGAGATCGGAGGCAACTCCACATGCAACGAAAGACCTTAACAAAAAAGCAAACAACACCAAACAAACACACAATGAGTGACTTAAGCTAGATGATTTTAACAAAGATGTAAGTGAAAAAGAGATAAAAAACACTCAAGGTCAACCAAGTTATTTAGATGATGCAACAAGATTTTTATGGTTTTCTCCTTTTGAACCTTAGTGACTTGATTAAAATGGTGCTCTCAACAGTAGGTTCTTAATAGGAAGGGGATGTGTGGCTTGGTTGACTCTAAATGTAATCACTCCTTCACTTATGCAATCCTAGACACGGTGTGGGAAGAGGTACAATCGGCCCGGCGTCCGTGTGGGAATTCACGGCTCGCGGGGACTTATGGAGGTCCCCGATGTGATCTCCTGGTCGGCCCCAAGGAATATGGAGACGAGAGGTTCACACACCAAGATAGGAAAATGCAATCTAAAGTATGAGCGTATGAATGAACCTATGTGCACCGGAGTGCATGCAAATTCTAGCTTAAAATCTAACAATCAAGTATGCACATAATGATATAAATATATAAATCAACCAAGGAGGAGACCAAGTAGCACCCAAGCATGAAAATCACAGCAGAAACTACGGAAATAAACTGCACCTCGGGATGCGTACCTACGCTGGAGTGTGTGACGGTCTAGAATAGCCGCGCCAGAAAAGTGTGACGGTCTAATAATAGACCGTTAATATAATGTAACGCGTCGATGCAAGACCGTCAGAGGAGCTAGAGAACCAGAAAATAGTAGAAAATAAAGGGAAAATTCGGGGGAAACTAGGGCAAACAAAGGACAGCATGTTTAACAGAGATTCAAAGCACGATTGGCACTAGATGTCCCACCGTGATCGCCAAAAATTCTGTTGATTATTATGTGTTCCTTATCTTGCAAGATGGATACGATCTCAACTATGATGAACAAGATGAGCAAGCAAAATCACTCAACCTATGAACATGTGCAACATGAACCTAGGCAATCAGCGTAAAATCTAGCATGGGCATGCTATCTCTATCAGGAATAAACTAAACAAAGAAAAACACACGCCGGGACGTGGAGCAAGGAAGTAAAGGAAAACACACCATATAGGTGGAACAAGCAAGATAAAAAAAAGAGATATGAAGTATGATGAAGGAGAAAGCTACTGCCCAATACTAAGGAAAGATGTGATCGCCACTAAGGTAATAAACATGCCAAAGACCTGAGAAATACCTTAGAATAGGTGGATGAAACACCCGCCCACGGGAGAGAGAAATAACTGCAGCTCTGTGGAACTTAACGGTCGAATAGTGATGCGCCACAGACGTGTGACGGCCCCACGATAAGCCGCTACGTAACTCTAACGCGCCTGGGATAGACCGTCAAAGATCTGCAGAAGAGGAACTTAGGAATCTTTGATCTCCAAGCCTTCCAGCCGGCCAGAAAGCTTGGGCCTCGTGTTATGGACTCTGTAAACCTACAAAAGAGTGTAGAACACAAAGAAAGCAACCCAGATTAGCCCTAGAGCAAGAGTTGTATCAATAAACCAAAAGGACTAAAAAGCATGCAAAAGGAGAGGGAAATACCGGGGAGGTTAGTTTTTTTTAACCCCTTTGGGGCGTTTTAAAAGATGGGAAGATGTTTAGATGAGTGCAGCAAGTGCAAAACGTGAGAGAAAAAGAGGGAAGGATGCTATGATGCTTGGAAGAAGGAGAAAAGACTAAGAAGATAATGTGACTGAACTAAACCCTTGAAACCAATACTCCCTGGATGTGGGAAGCAGATGGACGTGGGAAACAGATCTCCTTGGTTGGTTCTAGCTCCAGGATGCGGTAGCACTTCGACGCGAACTCCAGATGTCTCTTCCTCAAGCCATGAAGGCAAGGGTTCTATTTATAGACCCTCAAACTCTCTGGTTGAGTAAGGGATAATCCAACTAAAAAGTAGGACGTTTCTTAGCAAACTCTTGTAGATAATACTCCCAAGAGTCCATAGAAACAAATAGAAGGTTCTTGAGGATCAGATTTGAGGGAGAAATCATCGGATCAAACTCTTAATTCAGCCACGGAGTAGCAGAGGAAGAACAGTTATGCTAGAACTCTCTGTTTGATGTAACGGCTGCACGATAGACCGCCACAGTGATTTAACGCCCCAAGAATGGACCGTCACACAACCTTATCCATCAAAGGATAAGACCAAAGGGTGAAGTTTTTGAACATAGGACTCTGCAAGGATGTAACGGCCATGAGCAGGTGCGTCAGAGTGATAGTAACGGCCGCACGATAGACCGTCACACTCAACGGATCAGATAAAAGATAAGCTTGAAAGAAGCCTTAGCCTTAAGGACTCTGAAATGATGTAACAGTTATAGGAAGGTGCATTATAGAAATGTGACGCGCCAGCAATGGACTGTTAGATACAAAAGGAGTGATAAAAAATGAAGATATGCTAAACTTCGTCTAGCGGGAAAAGGCAAGAAACCAGACCCAACCAAGGAGACATGACCCATGAAATAAACCTCAAATTTGACCAAGATGGCTCAATAAAGGTGAACAACTCGGAGCATCATTTAAAATGAACAAAGAGATGACCCAACTTATTGGTCATAAAATGGGTGTCAACAATACAATATGCATGTTAATCTACCCTTGATGCATATGAGTTTCTACAAGTGCAATTCTTATTCTAAGTGCAGACCTATGTATGTATGCTCTCACCCTTGCACATCCCAAGTTATCTTCTTATCTTGCTAAATTGATCCTGGTTTAGGGGTTTTATGAAAATTTCAGCTAGTTGATTATGTGTGTCAATGAAATTCAGTTCAAAGACCCCTTTTCCTATATGATCTCTCAGAAAATAATGTCGAATGTCAATGTGCTTTGTCCTAGAATGTTGAACAGGGTTTTTTGACAAGCTGATTGCACTGGTATTATCACACAAGATTCGCACACATTTCATTTCAACATCCAAATCAAACAATTGATTTTTGATCCGAAGTACTTGGGCTCTGCAACTTCCGGCGGCTACATATTCAGCCTCGACCGTTGAGAGAGCTACTGAATGTTGTTTCTTGGAGGCCCATGAGACTAGGCACCCACCAAGAAACTGACAGTACCCACTAGTACTTTTACGATCTATAATACATCCGGCATAATCCACATCGGTGTATGCAATCAAATCAAATGAACTACCAATGGGAAACCACAAGCCAAAGTCTATGGTGTCAATTAAGTATCGAAAAATACGTTTAACAGCCATTAAATGAGACTCTTTAGGACATGACTGAAAATGAGCACATAGACATACACTGAATTGAATGTCAGGGCAGCAAGCTGTGAGATACAGTAGTGATCCGATCATACCTCGAAACAGTGTGGGATCTATTGTTTTATCATTTTCATCTTTGTCTAATTTCGTGGTTGTGGCCATCGGAGTTGACAAAGGTTTCGCTTCAGCCATCCCAAATTTCTTTAACAGCTCCAGTGTGTACTTAGCTTGATTGATGAAAATGCCCTCGGGTGTTTGCTTCACGTGTAATCCAAGAAAGAAGTTCAGTTCACCCATTAAGCTCATCTCAAATTCCCCTTGCATGATTTCTACAAATTCTTCACATAAGACATTGTTAGTGGCTCCAAAAATAATGTCATCCACAAATACTTGAACTACTAATATGTCTTTACCTGATTTCCTCGTGAAGAGTGTTTGGTCAACCTTACCTCTTTTGAAACCATTTTCCATGAGGAATGAAGTGAGCCTTTCATACCATGCCCATGGTGCTTGCTTTAACCCATACAAGGCCTTCTGTAACTTGTACACATGCTTTGGATGCTTTGAATCTTCAAAACCTAGAGGTTGCTCAACAAAAACATCCTCCTTGATGTAACCGTTAAGAAATGTAGATTTAACATCCATTTGAAATAGTTTGAAGTTCAAAGAGCAAGCATTGGACAGTAAAATCCGGACTGCTTCTAGTCTAGCAACCGATGCAAAGGACTCATCAAAATCAAAACCCATCTCCTGACTATACCCCTTGGCTACAAGTCGGGTCTTGTTCCTAACAACCAGTCCTGTATCATTTAGTTTATTCCGAAAAACCCAACGGGTTCCTATTACGAGTTGATTCTTAGGACGCAGCACAAGAGTCCACACCTCGTTCCTTTCGAAATGGTGTAGCTCTTCATACATAGCCTGAATCCAGGATTCATTTTGAAGAGCTTCATGAATATCCTTAGGCTCTTCTTGAGAGATTAAGGCCATCAAATCTTCTTCTTCCACTAGCCTTAGTGACTATCTAGTTCTTACCCCATCTTGAGGATTACCTATGATGTTTTTAGCTGGGGGATCTTTCAAGAATGTAGAAGAGCTGGGCAAGTCGGGGTGCTACACTTGTTGTTCTTGGAGCGTTTCAATTGAAGGCTCTTCATCCTCTTTATTCTTGCTTGGGATTCCTTCAGTTGGTTCGTTCTTGACCTTAGCATCATTTGAACGTTTAGGATCTTCAACTGCATCTACAATTGGAATAGATTGATTGGTCAGCTTCAATTCAGATTCATCAAAAATAACATGAGGACTTTCTTCAACAACCAAGGTCTTTTTATTAAACAATCGATAAGCTCTAGAGTTAAGTGTATAACCTAGGAAAATTCCTTTGTCACTTTTCT
Organism: Amorphophallus konjac; assembly: GCA_022559845.1. Taxonomy (NCBI): domain Eukaryota; kingdom Viridiplantae; phylum Streptophyta; class Magnoliopsida; order Alismatales; family Araceae; genus Amorphophallus; species Amorphophallus konjac. Next base: position 329,783,183 of record CM040118.1, on the reverse strand, counting down.
CATCAAACTTACCTAGGTTGGACTTATCATTGTTCAGGATGAAACATGGGCATCCAAACGGTTTAAGATGGGAAATATTTAGTTTCTTACCCTTGTAGAGCTCATAAGGAGTTTTCTTCAAAATGGGCCTTACCATCGCCATGTTGATGATGTAACAGGCTGTACTTACCACCTCAGCCTAGAAATATTTTGGTAGAGAATTTTCACTTAACATGGTTCGCGTCATGTCTATCAATGTTCTATTTTTCCTCTCCACTACTCCATTTTGTTGGGACTGTTGTGCCCCTTGTGCTTTGTTGATGATGTGATGTTTTAATGATAGCAACATGAATGAGTCACCACATTGTCTTGAATATGTCTGACCTTTTCTGTGGGAGATTGCATAAGTGTGCAATGTCTGAATTGTGAAGAACGCATGTGTATGCTTGAGTCATGCTGTGATATATTGGCTTGTGCTTGATTTCTGTTCTTGATTTCTATTCTGTGCATTGCTTCTCTGCTGATATGTTCATACATTATCTTAGGCTAAGTCTATACAGACTTTAGCGTCTCATTTAGCGTCTAAGGCAATGTCTACACATTGGCTAAGTGTGTACTTCGCTTACATTTCTTGAGATCAAGTCCATAAGTTGCACTGTTTCTTCAAGTCCATATAGTGGCAAAGTCTGGACATTGTGCTTTGAAGATCACCAAGTCCATACATCGTGAAAGTCTATACACTCCTCTTGGCCTTAGCATCTGTTTTGAAGTCCATACATTGGTCTTCAGTTCAAGTCTGTACAGCGTTACGTTCTCTTTGGAAAGTCTGTACAGCGTGAAGTCTGCACATTGGTCTTCGAATTCAAAGTCTGTACATTGGGTTTTTCACATGAAGTATGTACAGCCGTTCACTGTTGAAGTCCATACACTGGTCGATGGAATTTGAAGTATGTACACTGACTCGTTTCATTTCCTCAGATGTCTATACATTTGCCTCCATGATTCTAAGTCTATACATTCGCTGCAGAGATCTCTGTCAAGTCTATACATCGACTGTCTTGCTTGAGCTTAAGTCTGTACCGAGTCAGCGTCTCGTTGACTGTCTCTTGTTGTGTCCTCATGTTATTTTTGCTGTTTGTTATGTCGTGTTGCTTTTGTATTCATGTCTTCGTGTTATTTTTGTGTTTGAGTCTTCGTGTTATTTCTGTCTTCTGTCTTCATGTTGATTTTACTTCGTGCATTCTTCTCTAAGTTCAAGCGTTAAGTGTCTCAAGTCGAGTCTGACTGTGCTGTCTCCATGTCGTCCTTAGTTCGAGTCGGTTCTTTGTTATTTCTATCTTCGTGTTGCTTTTCCTAGACCTCGTGTCTTTCTTGTTTTGAAACCACACTTCGTGTCGGTTTCTGTTTTCGTGTTTCTCTTGTGTTTATGTCGGCGTGTTGTTTTGCTTCTACCTTCGTCCAGGTTTCCTCTGACCGCGTGTCTTCCTTTTTACCTCGTGCTGTTCTCTTTCTACTTCGTGTCGTTCTCTTTGTGGTGTTAGTTTTATTATAATGTATCTCGTGTCATTCTCTTCATAGTGTTTATTTTGTTACAGTGATACTTCGTGTCGTTTTCTTTGTGGTGTTAGCTTTATTTTTATGTATCTCATGTCGTTCTCTTCATAATGTTTGTTTTGTTACAGTGATACTTTGTGTCGTTCTCTTTTTACCTCGTGCTGTTTGCATCTGACCTCGTGTCATTCTCTCATTGTCTCGTACTGTAATAATCTTGTGTATCTCATGTCGTTCTCAGTAAAGTGCATCTCGTATTGCTATCACATACCTCATGCAGTTTTAGTTCTTGTGGCCCTCAGTGTTAATAGTTTTTATCTCCTTGCAGGTCCGAGGAAGAACATACACCGGTGTCTGGGCTGCACGTGATCCGATACTAAAGGAACCAATGCTATAAGGGCACGTGGCAAGAAGGTTCTGGATGAAGCGTGGGAGGCACACGCATTCTGCACCTTACCCACCTGCTGCTGCTGGTATATAATGGAGCCTTCGTCTTCAGATGAAGGTCGATCGAAGCAAAAGCCTGAAGAGCAGAAAGCCCTTCGATCCAGAATAAGAGAAAAAGAAGGAAAAGAGAGGAAGAAGAGATAGAAGAGAGAAGCCGTGAAGAGAGAGCGATGAGTGAGAGATTAGGAGAGTAGAAGAGAAAGAAAGAGAGATAGAGAGTGAGAGATTTGGAGAGCAGAAGAGAAAGAAAGAGAGAAAGAGAGTGAGCGAGAGAGCTCGTGGAGAAGAAGGAAGAAGCTGCTTGAAGATCTGTCTTCACTGGACCGTGGATCAGATCCAGGCCAGTCAGCTCCGTTGAGAGCCACATTGTGCATTTCGTTTTACAGCTTTCTGATTGCTGTGTTATTTTCCTTTATTATTTTCCTTTGTTTTCTGATCATCTTTGTTCTTCCGATTGCCCTGTTGGGGATCGGGTTCCTCCTGTTGGTTCAGGAGAAGGGAGATCTGATCTCCAGGTTGCGAGTGACAGGTTGTCACTTGTGGGTTACCCTCTGGTTAGAGGAAGGGAGGCTAGTCCTCCGGTTCTGGGCTTGTGGTTGCAAGTCCAGTGGTCCCTCCTGGTCTGGAGGAAGAGAGGTCTTCGACCTCTAGTTTCCAAGTGGCTGGGAGTCACTTGGGTGTCCCTCCGGTTGGGAGGAAGAGGGGAGGCTGTTCCCCTGGTCAAGCTGTGTGGCAGCAACTGTTTGCAGACTGAGTCTGCTTGGTTCTAGCGTTTGCTAGTGAAGCCTCACTCCGGTTGGGAGTGAGGGGTGGATGTAGGTCTGGAGGACCGAACCACCTTAAAATCTTTGAGCAGTGGTTTGCTTGTAGTGTGTTCTTCCATATCTCCTACCACCCTTCACAGATTCTCTTGAGATTTCTTATTCTCATTTGTGTTGCTTCCGTTAGTTGGTTATTTGGGGGCCAGTTACATATTTGCTCTTTTATTTAAAAGGATTTTCAACTGGTTCATCAGATTGCTTGATTTGCTTCCGCTAGATGCTTGGATAGGCACGCTCCAAGTGTTTGTATTTGAGTTGAATCAAATTGGTTATATTCTGTGTCTATCTCTAGCTTCCAAGTTTTTATTTGGCCATTATACATAGAAGGATACATTCACCCCCCTCTGTATCCGGGCCTAGCACCCTAACAGTTGGTATCAGAGCGGTGTTTGCATACAAGGTCCAACGACCTGCAGATTCGATCTCTGGTTTTCGGTGCTAATTTGTTTTTAGTGCATCAATATTCCTATTGCATTAATTTGATTTGTTTTCAATGGTTCATCCATCGATTTTCAGTGGTACGTATTTTAATGCATGGTTCGCTAGTCTGAAGAATTATGTTAAATCTGTGAATCCAGACCTGTGGAAAGTAATTTCACACGGTCCTCATGAACTACCAAAGAAAAAGTCCAAATGGACTGACAGTCACAAGTCTAAGCATGAAGAAAATCAGATAGCTATAAATCTGATGAAGGCAGCTATTGATAGAGCTTTCCATTCATGTTTCTTTGATTGCAGTTCGGCTAAAGATATTTTGGATACACTGAAGCGAATTCAGGAGATAGATGTGGACAGTTGCATGATGGTCAACAGAAGCAATCAAAGTGGCAGCGATCAAGGCAGCAATCAAAATGAAGAAGATGATGATGATGAGGTAAATGTCTTCGAGAATTTTTCTCTAGAAGATTGGGAGAATGCATATGCTGAATTATTTGAATCTCATGAACAGTTAAGAAAATAATACAAAAAATTGAAGAAGAATAGTAGGTCAGACAGTTTCAATTCTCCATGTAAAAACTGTGCTGAACTAAAAAATGTTCATGATACTTGCATGTCTGATATTCAAATGCTAAAGAAACAAATTTCATTGCTGAAAATTGAGAATCAAGATCATGTAAAAGAAAACTCTGAACTTGAGAAGAAGCTTAGCCAAACTTGTCATGAGTCTGTTCAGAGTAACGATTTGCTGAAAGAAGTTGAATGTGTTAAATCTGATCTAAACAAGCTAAAATCAGAAAATGATTCTCTTAGAGGGTTCTCCAAAGAAAATGAAGAAAAATCAGAGAAACTTAAACAGGAGAACAAATTGCTGATTGAAAAACTTAATGTCATAAAGTCTGTAAACATAGAATTACAGAAAGATCTTGAAAAATAGCAAAAAGATATGAAGGAAATTGAAAAATTGAAGCTGTTAAACAGTGACATGTCTGAAAGACTTCTTACTTTGGAAAGAGGAAAAACTATTTGTATTGAAGATTCTGATAAACTGAGCAATCTGGAAAATGAAATTAAAAAATATAAAACTGCCAACAAGGTGTTAACTGAATGTGTGAATTGCAGTGAACAAGAGATTGCCAGTTATGAGCTACATATTTCCTCTTTAGAAAATAAAATTCAGGATTTGAAAGTTTCCTTGTCTAAGTTTGTTGATGGGCAGAAAAACCTAGACAAGCTACTAGGTATAAAAATCAACCCTAGGAAGGAAGGGCTGGGCTACAATAAGATAAACAAGAAGGAACTTCAGAACAAAGTTATGACAACTTTTGTAAGTGGTTCAGATGTAGCCACCACCTCTAAAGACAAACAGCCCATTGCTCAGAAAAAGCTGGGAACAAAGATTAATTTTCAAAAGGAAGGACTGGGTTACAGTCCAGTCATGAGGAAGGTTGATGGAGCCAACATGAAAACTATCTTTGTCAAATCTTCTGAACAAGAAAAGCCTTCTACTTCATCTCCAATTCAGTACAAGGCTAAGAAAACAGAGAAACAGGATAAAAATCAGAAAATGACTGGAGAACAGAAAATGAATAAAAAGGGTCCATCAGTGTTTGCTGATCACAGTCCTCACACACACTCACATGCATCTAAAAAGAAGATTATCTGTCATTACTGTCATAAAGTTGGACATCTGATGCATGCGTGTAAGTTGATGGAGAAGGATGATAAGAATGCTAGGAGATCTCATGATAAAAATTCTTCACCTCAGAAAAGGAGTGTCACATGGTCTAATTGTGGCAAATTAGGACACTCAATTGCTCATTGCTGGTTTGCTAGTGGTAAGAAAACCTTTTATTCATATCATGCTAAATTCCCTGCAAACCAACATGTTTTTAATAAAAATAAATCTGTTTCAATGAACCAGCATATCATCTGTTTTAATTGTAACAAAATTGGTCACAAGACATCTGAATGCTGGTCAGGCTCTTTTAAAAGAAATTCTATTTCATGCTTTGAATGTGGAAAGTATGGCCACAGAGCCATTAATTGTTGGCATGCTCAGGGTAGAAACGTGAATCTTAAACATGCTAAATTCCCTGTAAGACAATTTACAAAACTTTCATGTTATAACTGTGGGAAGCCAGGTCACAGGGCTGCAACCTGTTGGCTGGTAGGATATCAAAACCAAACTGGTTTTGGCAAACAGAATTTTTATTTTGTTAACAAGAAATCTCATGCTTATGCACATAGAATTCATGCTAACAAGAATGTGCATAAATCAGATCTGAAAACTGCTCCTAGAAATGTGCTGAGAAAACCTGCTAGGAGTAATACTGTTTTGTCAGGACCCAAGACTTCTTGGGTACCTATTTGTGCAAAATAACATTGCTATGCAGGTGTGCCTTGGGACTGGAATAAAAAGGGGTAATGATCCAAGGCACTCAAGAATGAAAACCCCTTCCTGAGTCTTTCAGGTAAAATTCTTGCACTTCCTATTTTTAGTTCTACTACATGACATACTAAATCTATTTTTGCATAATCATTCTTCATCTGCATTGTCTGAATTGATGCCTCTGAACTCTCCTCATCTGAAGTGCATATATGTGATTTGCATATATTGTACATTGAAAAATCTGAACTGCATCTGAATGCTGTTTGAAATATGTCCATTGATTTCTGAAAAATCTGATCAGCTGAAATTTGATCCATGCATGCTGCCCATGTTGAAAAATCTGATAGGACAGTCTGATTGTGCACAAGTCACAATATCAATTGGTTTCATATGTTCAGTTTTTCAGTGCAAACATTGCATGTTTTCAGGGGGAGTAAGTTGCATATCCTTGCATAGCATTCAATGTTGAGTCTTTGCATGCATGTAGTTACTTGCACTGCATTTCATGAAAAATGCCAAAAAGATTGTCTGAATGTATAGTGTTAGGGGGAGTCAATGCATTGCATATAGGTTGTCAAATGCATACTCATGTGAAAATTCATTGCATATCCTTTCATTGATTCCTTTTGACCAAGCCGTGATTATTTTTGAAATCTTAAGCTTCAATATCTCTCCTATCAATTGATAACAATTAGTATCATTTGGTATCAGAATTCTATCAGTCCTTCATGAAGATTTCAATGGGCTATCTCGATCATAAATCTGAAAACTTTTGAACTAGAAATCTTCTATTATACGTTTTTATGAATATCTGAAATAACTCAGGTGGTTTAAGTTTAATGTACTCAAGGTTTGACTTTAAAATCTCTTAAAAATATCTGAAACATGTTTAATAAACATTAACCATCTATTTCATGCTGTGTCTTGAAAACTTCTGAAATCTGCACTTTTGAATGCATGACTTCAACTGATTAAGTACATGAAACTATTATTGATTTGAAGTAAATGAAGTTTTCTGAAATGTCTAAAGGGTAATATCTGTCAGAGCAATGACATTGGTCACTGAGAAACACATGTCCAAAGGACTGTGTCATGAGGTGCCTTAGTTAACTCTGATTAAGAATTCATTGAAATTCAGGCAGAGCAATGGCTTGCACACTGAGAAATACAACTCACTCATCAAGAAATGATTTGGAGTGTGTCATGATGTGTAAATGCTATCTCTGTTCATATATAGCATGACAGTTAGTCACACTAAGTGCTTAAGGATATTGGCCTCTGATCAAGGTATATCCTCTAGTTACAAGGTGTGAACTGAACTAGACTGCTCGTAAAATTTGTAGTATGGAAAATTGTTGAACAAATTGAAATATCTGAATATTGATGCTAAAATCAAATTACTACAACCCTAGACAAAATCATATGACTTCATAATTGCTTGACCTCAATACTAGTGCATGTAATTCTGAAAGAAGTCAATAGATTTGATTGTGTAAGAGAAAGGGAGATTAATCAAGATAAATATGAGGGCTTGGTTCATCTTTATTAAAACATGGTTTTAGATATCAATACAGAATTTTATTGATAAACTCTGCATACATCATGTTTAAACCATGGTGTTCAAAAGGCTCATTCATAAGTCCCTATAATGGAAGACTTTGAAAAATTATGTTTTGGATTTATGAGATTGATATCTCCTTGAAAACCTTTCTGCTCACTTTCCTTAGATCATTGACCTGAACTTCTCATTGTCTGCCCCTGTGGTCTCCTTCTCATCTATCTCATAGATTCCACTTATTGAAGGGGAGCTTCCATGTCATGCATCACTTGCATATCAAGTGGCATCTATTCAGGGGGAGCATTCCTTGTCATACTGAATCATGTTCATATCATTTGTGACCTTGCATTCAAATCCCTCATGATCAGATTTATGCATGATCAACAAAAGCTGTATAGTCAACTCCTTTCTTATCAGTTGATTGATTCCATCTGCATTTTTCTGACCATACAAATGTGAGGTGCCACTCCCATTATTACCTTGTTCACTTGCAGCCTTCTGAACCTCAGAATCTTTATGATGGTGGATTTTAGATTGATTCCTGACTGTATTTCTCTCCACACTGTTGGAATCTTCCATCTTGTTCTGCAATAAGTTCTGATTCTGTGGTATCTTCACCAGAATTCAGATTCTTTGTAATGACTGACTTCAGATTGATTTATTGGATAACCAGAGTCCATTCCAGTGCTTCAGGGGGAGTTATGGTTTATTTTCATCTAAGGGGAGAGTAGTCAATCATGCATGTTGATAGGGGGAGAACTGTTTTATGGTCGTAAGGGAGATCTTCATTCTAAAGAACCTTGACTCATTCTCTGCATTGTTGTGCTGCATTTGACTATCAAACCATTTCCCTTCTTTTTGATTATGTCAAAGGGGAAGAATAGTTTGATGAGTCAGTGTGACTCATTATGTTGCCATCATCAAAAAGGGGGAGATTGTTGTGCCCCTTGTGCTTTGTTGATGATGTGATGTTTTAATGATAGCAACATGAATGAGTCACCACATTGTCTTGAATATGTCTGACCTTTTCTATGGGAGATTGCATAAGTGTGCAATGTCTGAATTGTGAAGAACGCATGTGTATGCTTGAGTCATGCTGTGATATATTGGCTTGTGCTTGATTTCTGTTCTTGATTTCTATTCTGTGCATTGCTTCTCTGCTGATATGTTCATACATTATCTTAGGCTAAGTCTATACAGACTTTAGCGTCTCATTTAGCGTCTAAGGCAATGTCTACACATTGGCTAAGTGTGTACTTCGCTTACATTTCTTGAGATCAAGTCCATAAGTTGCACTGTTTCTTCAAGTCCATATAGTGGCAAAGTCTGGACATTGTGCTTTGAAGATCACCAAGTCCATACATCGTGAAAGTCTATACACTCCTCTTGGCCTTAGCATCTGTTTTGAAGTCCATACATTGGTCTTCAGTTCAAGTCTGTACAGCGTTACGTTCTCTTTGGAAAGTCTGTACAGCATGAAGTCTGCACATTGGTCTTCGAATTCAAAGTCTGTACATTGGGTTTTTCACATGAAGTATGTACAGCCGTTCACTGTTGAAGTCCATACACTGGTCGGTGGAATTTGAAGTCTGTACACTGACTCGTTTCATTTCCTCAGATGTCTATACATTTGCCTCCATGATTCTAAGTCTATACATTCGCTGCAGAGATCTCTGTCAAGTCTATACATCGACTGTCTTGCTTGAGCTTAAGTCTGTACCGAGTCAGCGTCTCGTTGACTGTCTCTTGTTGTGTCCTCATGTTATTTTTACTGTTTGTTATGTCGTGTTGCTTTTGTATTCATGTCTTCGTGTTATTTTTGTGTTTGAGTCTTCGTGTTATTTCTGTCTTCTGTCTTCATGTTGATTTTACTTCGTGTATTCTTCTCTAAGTTCAAGCGTTAAGTGTCTCAAGTCGAGTCTGACTGTGCTGTCTCCATGTCGTCCTTAGTTCGAGTCGGTTCTTTGTTATTTCTATCTTCGTGTTGCTTTTCCTAGACCTCGTGTCTGTCTTGTTTTGAAACCACACTTCGTGTCGATTTCTATTTTCGTGTTTCTCTTATGTTTATGTCCGCGTGTTGTTTTGCTTCTACCTTCGTCCAGGTTTCCTCTGACCGCGTGTCTTCCTTTTTACCTCGTGCTGTTCTCTTTCTACTTCATGTCGTTCTCTTTGTGGTGTTAGTTTTATTATAATGTATCTCGTGTCGTTCTCTTCATAGTGTTTGTTTTGTTACAGTGATACTTCGTGTCATTTTCTTTGTGGTGTTAGCTTTATTTTTATGTATCTCGTGTCGTTCTCTTCGTAATGTTTGTTTTGTTACAGTGATACTTTGTGTCGTTCTCTTTTTACCTCGTGCTGTTTGCATCTGATCTCGTGTCATTCTCTCATTGTCTCGTACTGTAATAATCTTGTGTATCTCGTGTCGTTCTCAGTAAAGTGCATCTCGTATTGCTATCACATACCTCATGTAGTTTTAGTTCTTGTGGCCCTCAGTGTTAATGGTTTTTATCTCCTTGCAGGTCCGAGGAAGAACATACACCGGTGTCTGGGCTGCACGTGATCCGATACTAAAGGAACCAATGCTATAAGGGCACGTGGCAAGAAGGTTCTGGATGAAGCGTGGGAGGCACACGCGTTCTGCACCTTACCCACCTGCTGCTGCTGGTATATAATGGAGCCTTCGTCTTCAGATGAAGGTCGATCGAAGCAAAAGCCTGAAGAGCAGAAAGCCCTTCGATCCAGAATAAGAGAAAAAGAAGGAAAAGAGAGGAAGAAGAGATAGAAGAGAGAAGCCGTGAAGAGAGAGCGGTGAGTGAGAGATTAGGAGAGTAGAAGAGAAAGAAAGAGAGATAGAGAGTGAGAGATTTGGAGAGCAGAAGAGAAAGAAAGAGAGAAAGAGAGTGAGCGAGAGAGCTCGTGGAGAAGAAGGAAGAAGCTGCTTGAAGATCTGTCTTCACTGGACCGTGGATCAGATTCAGGCCAGTCAGCTCCGTTGAGAGCCACATTGTGCATTTCGTTTTACAGCTTTCTGATTGCTGTGTTATTTTCCTTTATTGTTTTTCTTTATTTTCTGATCATCTTTGTTCTTCCGATTGCCCTGTTGGGGATCGGGTTCCTCCTGTTGGTTCAGGAGAAGGGAGATCTGATCTCCAGGTTGCAAGTGACAGGTTGTCACTTGTGGGTTGCCCTCTGGTTAGAGGAAGGGAGGCTAGTCCTCCGGTTCTGGGCTTGTGGTTGCAAGTCCAGTGGTCCCTCCTGGTCTGGAGGAAGAGAGGTCTTCGACCTCTAGTTTCCAAGTGGCTGGGAGTCACTTGGGTGTCCCTCCGGTTGGGAGGAAGAGGGGAGGCTGTTCCCCTGGTCAAGCTGTGTGGCAGCAACTGTTTGCAGACTGAGTCTGCTTGGTTCTAGCGTTTGCTAGTGAAGCCTCACTCCGGTTGGGAGTGAGGGGTGGATGTAGGTCTGGAGGACCGAACCACCTTAAAATCTTTGAGCAGTGGTTTGCTTGTCGTGTGTTATTCCATATCTCCTACCACCCTTCACAGATTCTCTTGAGATTTCTTATTCTCATTTGTGCTGCTTCCGCTAGTTGGTTATTTGGGGGCCAGTTACATATTTGCTCTTTTGTTTAAAAGGATTTTCAACTGGTTCATCAGATTGCTTGATTTGCTTCCGCTAGATGCTTGGATAGGCACGCTCCAAGTGTTTGTATTTGAGTTGAATCAAATTGGTTCTATTCTGTGTCTATCTCTAGCTTCTAAGTTTTTATTTGGCCATTATACATAGAAGGATACATTCACCCCCCTCTGTATCTGGGCCTAGCACCCTAACAGGGACGTTCTTGGTGATGAAAAGTTGTGCGTGTACCCCTGCTCTTCACAAAAATTGTTGAACTCATGATTTTCAAATTCACCACCATGATCACTTTGGATGGTAGTGATAAGGGAGCCTCTATCATTTTGAATTTTCCTGCAAAACACTTCAAACTCCGTCAAGGCATCACTTTTATTGGCTAAAAATAATACCCATGTAAATCTGGAGTAGTCATCAACAATAACAAATCCAAAAGATTTACCTCCTAGGCTGGATGTCATAGTAGGGCCAAATAGATCAAGATGCAGCAATTCTAGAGGTCGGGAGGTAGAAACAATGTTCTTATTTTTGAAAGATATGTGTGTTTGCTTGCCTTTTGTGCAAGCCTCACATATTTTCGCACTTTCAAATTTTAATTTTGGCAAACCATTCACCAAGTCATGTTTAGACAACTTGGAGATTACTCCAAAACTAGCATGACCTAGTCTTCGGTGCTAAAGCCATGCATTATCATGATTGTTTGCTACCAAGCACACATCATCACCAGAAACATCATCTAGATCAATAGTATAGACATTGTTATTTCTCTTGCCGATGAATCTGATTTCATTGGAGGTTTTATTTATGACAAGGCACTGGATTTCATCAAAAATAATTTTAAAGCCCTTGTCACACAATTGGCTTATGCTCAGCAGGTTGTGATTTAAGCCTTTCACTAAAAGGACATTTTCAATCAAGGTTTCAGAATTCTTACCTATGTTGCCAATTCCAATTATTTTACCTTTGTCCTTTCCCCCAAAGGCAACTGAGCCTCCATCTTTCCCTTGCAGTGTAGAGAACACATTCTTGTCCCCTATCATATGCCTTGAACAGCCGCTATCCAAGTACCATTTACTCCCCCTGGCTTCAAGACATATCTGCAAGAAATAATATTCTCATGCAATTATTTTTGGTACCCAAACGAATTTGGGTCCATTGAAGTTAGTCCAATTCTGCACATATGATTTCTTTGTCCAAGCAGCATGATTTCTATGTGAGTTTTATCTAAACCAACAATGAGCAATAACATGACCAAAACGACCACAATGAAAGCAATTGACATTTGAGAACCTTCTTGGGAATTGGCGTGGTTTTGGTTGAACATGTAATGGCTTAGAGTGTGAACATGAAGCACAATCATTTCCTTTTTCATGCACGTAAGATGTAGTAATCTTGTGCTCAAAAGATTTCTTGTTCTGGGGTATGTACCCCAATCCTTCTTTCCGGAAGTTTGTTTTAACTCCCAACACATTGTCTAGGTTTTGTTTTCCTTTAACAAAACTAGAGAGAGTGAACTGCAAGTCAGTCACCTCTTTATTCAAGCTCACATTTTTATTTTCAATTTCTGAAATAGAAGATGTCAGAGTTTCTTTTTTATTATTGAGCTTTTCACAAACTTTTTCAATTTCAGACATTTTACATGATATCTCCTCTTTGGCGTTTTCAAGATCTGAAATTGTTTGAAGCAAATTTTCTTTTTCTTCTATTAACGCAAACCATTCTTGTTCCAGTTTCTCAAATTTAACAAAAATATCCTCATGTGATACATCATCAATTTTCTTTTTGAGAGTTTTATTTTCAGATCTGATTTTTCTGTAGTTTGTATACAGCTTTTCATATTCTGACTCCCATTGTTCATTGGAAATAAAATCAGGATCAGAATTTACCTCTGTTACGTCATCCTCGTGTGCCATAAGGCACAGGCTCTCCACTAGCTCTTGCAGATCCTCGTCGGACGGTTTGTCCTCTTCGTCGCTCCATGTAGCGACCATTGCTTTTGACTTCCTAAAATTTTCCTTCTTGAACTTCTTCTTCAGATCTGGACACTCTCCTCTCATGTGTCCGGGTTTCTTGCATTCATAGCAAATGACGTTGTTGGGCTTGCTTGGCTCGCCCTTGGTTTGAACAAGCTTTCTTTGCCCTTTTCTGAAGTTTCCATGGAAGTTATTCTTTCTTCTCAAAAATTTCTTCACTTGATGGGTCAGCATGGCAAGGTCTTCTTCTTCATTGCTCCCTTCGATGGATTCCTCTTCTTGGGAATCATCATCAGATTGGTGGGCTCTCAGTGCCACCGTTTTCTTCTTCTTGGTTTCCTCCTCAGCAGTTCTTTTGATGTTTATCTCATAGGTCATGAGCGACCCTATGAGCTCGTCTAGAGAGAGTGTGGACAGATTCTTTGAATCTTCAATGACAGTAGCTTTGGTGTGCCACGCGGATGGGAGAGATCTCAACACTTTCCTCACGAGCTCGGAATTGGCGTATTCTTTTTCGAGACTCTTGAGACTATTAATAATCTCAGTTAACCTTGCGAACATCTCAGAGATAGATTCTTCAGGTTTCATCTTGAATAGCTCGTAGTCTCTGACGAGTAGGTTGGCCTTGGTCTCCTTGACCTCGTAGGTTCCTTCATAGATAAGCCGTAATTTGTCCCACATCTCCTTTGTTGAGCTGCACATAAATACTCGAGAAAACTCATTAGGATGTATAGCACATTGCATAATGTTCATAGCATTAAAGTTTACAGTGCATTTCTTAATTTTTTCGGGTGTCCATTTTTCTTCATCATCCGAGAGTTTATACGGACCCTTGTCCACAACCCTCTAGATCTCATACTCTTGGGCCCTCAGAAAGACATGCATTCTATTTTTCCAATAGGAGTAATTTGAGCCATCGAAGTATGGAGAACGATGGATAGAATGACCCTCAGGCGAAATTTATACGGACCCTTGTTTGCCATTAATCTAGATCTGACTCTAGATCATTAGATCTGAAAGAAATAGAGTCTTAGCTCTGATACTAATTGAAGTCCCGCGATCAATGACCCCCAAGAGGGGGGTGAATTAGGTGTTTACAAACTTTTAACAAAATCTTTGCCCAATTCAAACAAGTGTGAAAAAAGCCGAACGAAAATATAGATCAATATGTAAACACTTAGATCTAATAAAATCTATCACACTCAACCGATCTTAGGTACGGTGGCGGAGGTGAAAATCCGAAGATTCTACTCACGCAAGATGTTATCTTCCTGACAAGGTTTGCCTTGTCGATCCGAACCCACCTTTTAATATACCCGAGATTTAATATGAGAATGATAAATTATGCTAGATCTAACTCAAACAAAACAACCAAATAGATCTACGTGTGTGCTGCACAGAATGGAGATAGAGGAAAAGGAACAAACCACACAATGGACAGTGATTTTTAGGTGGTTCGGATGCAACAATGGCAACCTACGTCCACCCCTCACGATCTGTGAGGATTCACACACTATCTTGCAAAAGATTACAAGATCAACACACACACACACACACACACACTTGTGGAGAGTTCGGAACTCCCACGACAGTGCACACTCACCAAACCACACATGGATCTGAAAGATCCACGACACACACACACTGATCTAAACAGATCCACACACACTAGAATGTTTAGAGATTATACATAACAACACTTGAAGCTCAAATAGAAATGGAAGGAGAACCATTAAAAGAAAATTTTCAATCGAAAGCTCCCCCTTAGTGGATGAAGATTGATTTGGATGAAGCTTGCTCCACAGCTTGATCTTCTCTTGAATGGCTTCAGGATGATCTTCAAAAGTTTGGAGATGGATGAAGAAGTTCTTCCCCGAAACACTGTTCACGGAGCTACAGTGGCACTTTTCTTTCTCCCCTTGATAGCCTCCTTGAGTGATTAGGGTTTTTGACCCTAAAGTGATGTTTTTATAGATCTTGGATGGTCAAGGGACAAGCCAGGAACCAGATCCACAAATCATGGCATGTCTAGTGACTTTGGGATTAAACAAACCTAATGAAAGGGGCTTCCCGCGTTGAAGAACACAAGTCAACAATTGCTGTCTCGAGGCTGGCGGTCGACCGGCAGGAGGGGGCGGTCGACCGGAAATTTACAAAGTTTGAACTTTTCAGCACTAGGAAAACTGGTCGACCGACCCCTGATCGACGGTCGACCGCTACTTGGAAAAACTACAATTTTAATGGAGTTAGCCAATGAATCATAATCCGTGAGCAAATTATCGTATGACCATATCCTGTTCCAATCACTATGAATTGCTTGAACTTATCTAGGGTATTTCTTGACACATGGTAGATTTAGGCATTTGCATGATTAAGGAAGGCTTTGAAAGTAGTTTAACAAAGTTATTACTTAGGTTGTAATACCGGGGTTTTGTTATCATCAAAATCATTTGGAGAGACTCAACAAGCCTCACAGGGATAGGATGATCGCAAGTGCCTTTGGAGCGCGAGAATGTGGGTTCTTCCTATCCTCGCTCTCGGCCGGCCAAGAACGGGAAGCTCTATGAGTCGGTGATGAAGTCCCTGCAAGTTAAGCAGCAAATAGAGAAAATAAACCCATTAGTCTTTGATAGTGTAGTATATACTCAGACGGAAGAGGAAAAAATGTGTAATTGGGGGTGATCGTACTGGGAAGGGGGTTAGGAAGGGGGATGGCTGAGACTTTCGACTATCCACCTTCCCTATGTTTTGGATTAAAAAATCTCTTTGAATAGAATTTAGGAAAATCTATTATGCATGAATGCAGTAGAATGGACTAAAATGCAACAAGATAGAGAACAAAGGAAGAAAGACGGGGTTTGCCTGTCGACCAACAGAAGGCGGACAATTGTGTGGCCATTCAAAGGTGGTAGGCAGCCACGTCGATGGCCGCCTCCTAGAACCGGGACTCTCCCATGGCAGAGCTCTTCGACTTCAGGTTCTGCTTCTAGGGGAAGGTCGGGAAGGGTGCTCTCATCCACACAGCTCCTTCTGCACTCCCCAAACTGCCAGCCTCACCTCCTCTCCAAAGTGTCCAAGCTCCCCCATGAGATTGTTCAGAACCAGTTTTGTATATGGGGGCATTTCCCTCCATCCCCACATTCAAAAATAGAGTACGTGTGAGACTACATGCGTCTCGACCCCTCAAGTGGGAACAGTTGCGGAGGACATGCCCGGAGTGGGCGGAATCATGGCGTTGACGGGCAGTTACCAGGAGGTGGCCAAGTCGATGGCCGTTCCAAGGGGAGCTTGGCGGCCAAGGCTGTGGCCGCCTAGGGAATTGGCCGGCCAGGAATCTGGCCGCCTTGAGGTCTGGGCGGCCAGTACCCTGGCCGCCTTGGTCGGCTGGGGTAGCCAGGTATCTAGCCGCCTTGGGATTTGGGCGACCAGTACCCTGGCCGCCTAGGGATCTATGTAAAATATATATTAATACCTCATAAAATTCACCCCCGAACCCCCGACCTTTCGGGCAGGGGGGTGCTGCCCCCCTGCAACCTCCCGCCAACTTACCATGAAGTTGGATCCACGAAAGGACAGGGTGGAGCCAACCTACATAAAGATAAGACCCCACACTCCCAATCATCCAAAAGAAAGTGTCACTTCTATGATGGCTAGACAAGGTCCGCGAGATGTCCGAAATTAGGCATCTACAAGGGGGCCTTGCCCCTCTCTATGTGCGTGTGTACGACAGTGAGAGAGAGAGTAAGAGAGGGAGATAGAGTGAGGGAGAGGGAGACAGAGGGGCTCGACCCCTCCTTTTCTATCAGTGCGTGTGTTAGAGAGAGAGTTAGAGAGTGGAGACAGAGTGAGGGAGAGGGAGACTGAGGGGATCACCCCCCTTTGTGAGTGTGTGCGTGTATTAGAGAGAGAGAGAGGGCGACAAAGGCCCCCCCTCCCCTCCCCTGCCCTCCCCAACCGACCCTCCCTCTCCTCGCCATCGGCCACCGTGGAAACCCCCCTCCCCAACCGACACCCCCTCCGCTCCCCTCCCCCATCGACTCCCCCTCTCTCGAACCCCCTTGCCCTCCCCACCGTGTAACCCTCCCCTCCCCTCCCGTCTGCCACCGACCCCCCTCCCCTACCCTCCCCAACTGACCGCCCCTCCCCTCGCCACCGACCACCGTGGAAACCCCCCTCCCCCTCCCCAACCGACGCCCCCTGCCCTCCCCTCCCCCATCGTTGCCCCCTCCCACCCCCCAGGGACAACAAACAAAGGAAAAAAAAACATAGAGGGTGAGGGGGGACTTGCCGTTGGCTATCGAGAAGCTCCGATGACGCTCCGGCGATAAGGGCTATGATGACCGATGGTGGCGAGCTGCTGAGAAGTGGTGGTGGCCACCAGGGGAAAGGTGACAGTGCACACGGCTCCAGCGGCGACGGCGAGGATGGCTCTAGCGGCCTCTCGTCGGTAGGGAGAGAGTGGAAAGAGAGAGTGAGAGGGAGAGAATGGGACAGAGAGAGTGTGAGAGCGACAAACTGAGAGAGTGGGAGGGAGAGGGTTCGGGCATTGGTGGGGAAGGAGAAGATCTTCCGATGGATTTCCAGCAGAAATAAGTTTTGTCGAAAAAGTGGTCTGCATTTCTAATTTGTGGCGCCAATTTTTGGCGATTTTCGGACGGCTACTTTTTCGTCTGAATATCCATCAAAAATTCTGACAGAACTTTATCTGTCATAAATGCTGATGGAATTTCTGACACAATTTAATCTGTTGTAATTTCTGAAGGATATTCGAACGGAAAAGTAGCCATCGGAAAATTCCATCACTAATACCACCGTTTCTTGTAGTGCTCGGATTCTTAACCACACCAACCTTGACTACCATGCTGCCATACACTGTCCAGACATGAGTGACATAGAGTTCCATCTCATAACGCCATCACTGAAGTTCTCGCATTTAGGGACCATCTATTTTGAATGACAACCAGCTAGCTAGCACTTGTCATGGCCATCATCTTCTTCTTAGCTGGCTAGCCAATAGTTTCTAACTCGCGGAGCCCACACACATCATAACTTGCTCAGATCGAGTGACCACAAACCCATAAACACCAGCTCACTTCCTTCCAAAAAGAAAAGCACCATACTCCATGATGGGGACATCAAAGCAAGGCCACTAACTTGTTTTGTTTGCATTTATATCCTTGAGTCAAATGGGTTTGCAATTGTATGGCAATTATAACCCAATGGGTTAGTCATTAGGAATTAATGGGTCTCTTTCCTTAAAAGAGTCCATTAGGGGTTTATTTTCATATTGGGCCTTAAACCCACTAGAAGCCCAATTGGGCCAACTTTCTCCCTTGGTCACCCAAAGCCCAATTGACCCTTCCAAGCCCACTTGGCCCATTCCAAGGCCCATGCCACATGTCCACATTTCCACTTCCAATAGCTACAATTGTTTACCATTCTTGGTCCACTTTCCACATTCCACCACTCAAGCCCCATATGTTGACATTCCAAGCCCACAAGTGGCATTTTTTTTACAAAGAGGAACACACCCACGTGGCAGCCCTCTCCATTCCACAACATGTGGTCAAATGTGTTACATTGTTGACCAAGCCCCCTTCTTTACCCCTTTTTATTATTTGTTTTGTTGTTTTGACCACATGGGGAGGAAATTAGAATTTCCTATCCCTTTTGCCCCTCCCTAACCCTAGATCTGAGGGTAATTAGGTCTTTTAGTTAGAATTATATAACCCTTGTATTTTCATATTAATGAGAATAAAATGATGAAAAAATTGCATTATGCACAAGAATGCCCAAGCGTGCCCCTCTCTCTTCTCTCCCCCTTGCAGCTGGATTGCTGTGATTTCTATGGTGTGATGCCATAAAACTTTGTGGATTCTAAGTTCTATCTTCCCCTCTGGGTGTGATTCCCAGCCACCGCCGCCATCGGATCCGCCAACGAGCCGCCACAACCCCACCTTCCTCCTGCTGTCCAGATCTGTGACCTACAGAATCGAATCCCAAAGAATAGGTTGGTTCTCCCAATACGGTTATCTGATGGTTATCAAATTTTGATAGATCATCCCCCTTGTTGTTACCTCATCCTATTTTAAATTTCGTGTCAATCCGCCACCGTTTGCTATTTTTCCCACTTATTTAGTTTCACCCGCGCAATCTGCCAGTTTGCAGATCTGCGAGGCAGTGTCTTGTTCTTCTATTTTTCCCACCCCTTAAATCACTCCAGAAAATTACCATAAAAATTGTGCACGTCCCCCACATCCCCCTCTATCCCCCATAAAATCCCCAAGACCCAGATCCACCACTTCCCTATCGGTCAAAATTCATTTTCAGGCAGATCCTTATATGTCCTAACTGTCAGTAATCCGACCCAGATGCAACAGTTGTGCCACAGAGTTTTTCATTTCTAATCCGTTTACTGGATGGTTGTGAAATTAATATATGTTGTAGCCCTTTGAGTCCTCTGTCCAACGGCGCCAATCTCGCCTCGATCCGCCTCCGGATCTGGGCGCAAAAATTATTTTTGTGGAGATGCGCAGATCTATAGAGCAGTCCGCCGGATAATTCCTCAGAAAATATGCCGGCTCAAATTCGGCCGATGCCGAGTTCAAAGATCAAAGAGAAGGATTCCACTGGTGTCCCAGCCAACCGCCTCGACCAGAAGTCGACCGGAAGCCACCGTCCCAGCAGCCGAGTTCACTTATTGTCCAGCGAGTCGGAATAGTACCGAGTCGGACCAGGAGCCTGCCTCCGGTCCGATAGCCCTTCCGACTTGCTGCCCGTGTAACCCGAGTTCACTACTCCGGGGGCCCACGTGTAACCCTTTACCTCCATGCGTGGAGTGGGCAATAAAATCATTTCTGTAATTATTGTTAATTATTTGTACCGGGAGTACGAGTCTTGGCCGGGGTCGCCTTCCCCACGCCCGGAGCG
This sequence comes from Amorphophallus konjac, assembly GCA_022559845.1. Lineage (NCBI taxonomy): Eukaryota > Viridiplantae > Streptophyta > Magnoliopsida > Alismatales > Araceae > Amorphophallus > Amorphophallus konjac. The sequence goes on along the minus strand of CM040118.1, from coordinate 329,763,464 downwards.
TGGAGGTATCGTGTCCGCTCCCCTCTCTCGACATTTTGCTTACTTCGTATATTCTATATGCCGTTGCGTGAGTGTTAGGGTAATTAGCTCTTATATTATTTCAATCACCGCTGCGAGAGAGAGTGAGACCCATCCTGTGACTCGATCCGAGCACGAGAGTGAGTAGACCACCCTTGACTCATTGCCGATTTCTCAACCGCGCACATCCGCATGCTTCCCTCGCTAGGGACGAGTCGCGAGTTTGCCTAGAGTCCAAGGTTTGCATTCAAATTGGCGTCGAGTCACGTCCCGTCCCGCATCACTCCACCTTTACCAATCTGATCAAAGGCACCACAACCTATGTCAAATTCCAGGCATTCCTAATTTCTATTAAAGACATGTCTGTCTTCCAACGACCATCGTACCATTTCACCTAGACTGCTAGTATCACAACTATCGTTCGCCCGATGCACCAATCCATAAATCATCAGGGTGCTAGTCAAATCAATTAACTATCTTGATTACTCATGGCACCCCCGTATAGAAATCTGGGACCACTTTCTCGATACCCACACCCTTTTTATCTTTCAACTCTGCCTCCAGAACACCTATCATAACCAAGGTTGGTCAATCATAGTCTGCCTAGAATTCCAACAGCTAACCAGCTTCACTCTAAGCCACATGACACATTCTACGAAGAATGACTAGCGCAATTCATCATCCTCGCCTATCGGCTCCTACATACATGCCACTTGATTCCCAACTCTGTTGGTACCGCTTGGCACGGTGCCATTGCCGACAACATGGCAATCAATGCCATTCGCGTGGCCAACACACTCTCAAGCCAAGAGACAACTCTCTCCCATTGGCTACGAAATTTCCAGGACTCGCGTACCACCGGATCATTCACCATTTCCACTGCCCATTTGATCCTAGAGTATATGGGTTAGGGGACCACCATGCTTCTGCTGCACAACTCTGCACCACCTACACTCTCGAGGCAAGGGGTAAAATACCCCCCCCCCCCAACTCTACTAGCTAGATCTAGAAAAGAGGTGAAGAAGTTCATACATCATGATTCTAGAACACAACTTCCTCATCTTACCTGACAATCCACCTATAACACCATAGGTTCCAGTTCTAACTCACACCAGAAAGCATAACACCAGCCTACGATGTAACACATTAGCCCAGCTGGTAACTCTACTCACCAGATTCTACTCGCCCTTAATCGCATTAATACACCTTAACACAACAAGGGGTAATCATACATCCCCCACAACAGCTCGACTGCCACATACACAGGACGCTCTTACAAGCTCCCAACATGCTCGAGGGAGTTCACAAAAGCAAATAAACACAATTAGATGAAAAACAGTGGAACTGAATCAGAACACACACAACGCATACCTTCCATGAGGTGGAACGCCTCCATTCCGATCCTGATCATGCACCTCTTGTGTCTCGAGAATTGTGCCTCGCTTCCTGGAAGAATTGCTGTTACTATTGGAATGGCTAGAACCGAGGTGGCTACCAAGGGCACTCACGTGCATTATGTACAATCTGACCACATCTAAAGCATTCCGGTTCTACCACGTCCACTGAGCAAGGCCTACCCTCATGAAATCCACCACATCTCGGACATTGTCCTGGCTGCTCACTCGTCGCGGTTGAGTCATCAGCTACTGAACAATCACTAATGGAACCATCTCCTCCTGCTCATGGCATCACCTGCCAGACCTACTCCTCCTGAGCAACCTGGCCATCCGACTGAGCCTCGATCCCGAAGAGGAAGAGTCTACACCAAAAAATAAGAAAGATGACGATTCTGGCTCCCCAGAGACTTCTGAGGGACATTTTACTGATGAAGAGTCCTCTGCTGACCACGGCCCTACTGAGAATGTCTGGCACTAGTCTGCTCTTGGGTCCTCAGCAAATCAACCTCTAATGCTACTGCAGCCTGATAAGCTGCCCCATATCCATAACATGGGTCACAATCACAGGATGCAGAGCTCTGGTCTCAAACCCCTGACAAACTGCTGAGTTTTCAGTCACTCATCTGCCATGATATGAGACGCATAGCGACGCAAATTTATAAATCGGGACTAGTACTGCATCACTGTCATATCCCCCTGGGTCAGCTCCATAAACTGATACACCCTCTTTGTCTTGACGTGCTCTGGGCTGAAAACTCACTCGAAGGCTGCAAGAAACTCCTGCCATGGAATCTGTCATAGAGGACGGGATTGGAATGCCGATTCTCATTCTGTAGTCCACTACGACAAAGCTGAACCTTGCAACTGATAACTTGCCAGCAGGACTTTCTTATCATCAGCTCATTCCATCAATCGAAACACGCGTTCTACAGCATCAATCCATGACCTTCCTGCATCAGGATCTGGCTAGCCTTCAAACATCGGTGGATGAAATTACAAAAATTCTCACAAAATGCGCCTTTGACCACCACGCGACGAACTACCCTCGCCAGCCTCCTGACCATGGCGCTCTTGGTGCTGATGCTACACAAAGAACTCACGCATGTTGGCATAAAACTCGACCCGACTCGGCACACCCAAGGCTGCTACCTCCGGAGGAGGTGACTCTCCACTGGGCTCTTCCCGAGCCCTTGCCGAAAACTTTGACAATGAACTAACCTGCCTTCTTGGCGCCATCGCCACTCTTCTAGCACAAACCCAAAAAACAAGGCGGTAACCAAAATGAAACACCCTATGCCAATTGCCGACTGTACTAGACTCTCTGAACTCTTATACCACGATCGTCTTAAATTCCCATGCATTTTCACAACCTCGCTCTGATACCATCTGTAACGACCCAGAATTCGAATACCGAGAGGAACCTAATACCATTCAGATTCTGTGCCACCACCCACGAGCCGGGAGGCTTGGAAGGGTTATTCGGGTGTTGTAGAGATGCATTGAAATTTGAAACAATTGCAGGAATTAAATTACAAATCTAAATAATCTAATAGCAATAATAAAGTTAACATTTTACTATTAAACAATTTAACTACAGAGTCCAGTGCATAAGTACAGTCAACTACAAAGAGAACGTACACTGCTACAGGGCATACCCCAGCACTGACAAACTGGCGACTAATGACCGTCCGAGTGCTGCTCCAAGCTCGAGGAATAGCGCCACACCTAAACAGTAGGGAGTGAGCCTCATCTCATTGACTCAGTTGGGGTCCCGCGGATCCCCACCACAACAACGGAGGTAAGCAGTAACAATCCAATAATCACAACAACAATAACGATAATAACAATAATAAAATTGTTGGGAGCAGAGGATTGTCAAGCTAGAGGGGGAGGGGGTGAATAGATTGACCACTTAAAATTTTAAACAGAATAAAACGATCGCACACTTTGTGATAGCACAGGCATAACCTCACTCTGTGAACTCTAGAAGGCAAACGCAATATCTAAGTGCACTAACCGAGACAATAAGCACGAAATCAAACCACAAGCACAAACCACGGGAGACAGGAGTTTTAAGGTGGTTCGGTCTCTATCCCGAGACCTACGTCCACCCCCTCACCAACCCGGTGGGGATCACCGCTGAGCTTTACAGCTTATGCTAAAACCAGAGAAGAACCCTTCTCTGACCTGCAGATCCAATCTGCAGAAGACAGCAACACACTGTCACAGAACCGCTGTCAAACAGCTTGCAAACACGAAGTCTGTTCTCCCTCTGATCTCAGAACTCACTCTGGATCAGAACAAACCTGTCCACTAAATCCCAGTGGAACAGTAATCCGAATATAACAATGTATAAGAAAAACAAAAATACAAAGTAAGGAATGAACTCAGAAGACGCTGGTCAATGAATCTTCAGGCTTCTTGCGCAGCAGAAGAGAGTGTATCCTGAAGGGATGAACATCACGATATGAGTATGATCTCTTCTACAATTGAGGCTAGATCAGACTGATGCTTCCACGGTTCTTCAGCGTGTGATCTACTTCACCAGGAGAACGAACCTGTACTGCAAACTTCGCACTAGACAGTCTTCGAATATCCCCTTGCTCTTAGTTCTCCTGAAGAAGAATGCCTCACCCCGTTCCTCTCTCCTTTTTCCTCAACTCCTCGGATAGATTAGAGATCCACTTCTCTATCTCCTTTTTTCATTTTCTCGCGTAGGATTGGGCCCCACGAGATTCCCAATCATTTGCCCACGTGTGGAGAAGCTTCTGGACTAACGGAGGAAGTGTGCACTTTATTTGCAGACGTGGCTGGCCCACTTTATCCAGTTCTTCTGCCCGAGCACTTGTCTGGGACTGGGTGCGTCGACGCCAACATCTGGATGCGTCGACGCTGTGTGAAGATAGCTTGAGGACAGATTTCTATCTTGGGCTTCTGGAGGCAAACGCGTCGACGCTGCACCCGAGTGGCATTGACACAGTTAGTATGCGCGTGACTTAAACAACTTGAGATCCAGTCACAGCGTCGACGCTGCCTTGCTTGAGGCTTCAACGCAGTCTTGATGAAGTGTGCTTCAACTTGGAGGAACTGAAGGCTGCGTCGACCCTTTGAGCTTGTGGCGCGGACGCTGACTATTGCCTGCAGTAATTCTCAACAAAAATACTTGCCACATAACAGATTATCAAATAATACATCAACCTGTCATATCATGGTGGTCATCATCAAAACCAGGAGGACAACAATCTCCCCCTTTTTGATGATGGCAACCATGATGGAATTCTAGCACTTTAATGATCATGCAATTCAATAACCAATGAAGCAGAGGCATGCACGACCATAGCAATCAAAAGCAAGTATCAACATTCAACTCATTCACCATTCAACTAAACGCAACACATGATCAAATTATAAAGATGAAAAAGTGAAGTGCATCACAGTCTCACAGTCTCCCCCTTTGACATCAGCAAGAAAGGGAGGCCACAAGTCAAGTAATTATAACAAAACATCTAGACCATTACTTAGGAAAAAACTGTCCATATCTCCTAGACGACTGACTAGAGGACTGGCCCGGTGGAGGTGGAGGACGATGGGATGAGAAGGTCTGTTGGGCGTGCAGAGCTTGAATTTCCTGAGTGAGCTCGCCCAACTGAAACATCAGATTACTTTTAAGACCTCCCAGCTCTGAACGGACATCTTCAGATCCTCGTGTTAACGTCTCAAGCGTACTGCAAATTGTTTCAATGGAGGATGAAAGACTAGTTAGCTTATCAACAACAGCTTGAAACTGTGTGGCAATCGAGGTTACTGGAGATTGCAGAGTAACTATCGCAATTTGAATGTCATAACACAGGGATTGCAGCTGGGCCATGGTCTGAAGAGTAGAAATCTGTGCAGCGTGCATATTGGACACTAACTCTGCAGTCTTGTTTACAATCTTTGCAACACTCTTCAGGACCTTCCTCATCGCTTTGTTAGTTTTCTGCTTGGCCTCCATATAGTTTTTCCATGAGACCAGTATATAAATTTCAGATAGGACAATTCTCTTGTACAGTCGTTCCAGCTGAAAGTCAGTATACAGAATGAAAGAATTAATTTTGTCCCCTTGATGCTGCATCATTCTAATGAGGTGAACCAGTAAATCCTTTTCTGTTGCACCAGGAGGGGCCTAGAAATAATCATCCTGAGGCTGTTGGCCATTGGACCCAAGTTCTCTATTAGTATTATGTGAGCTGGACTCACCTTGTTCCCACTGAGTCTTGGGTGCCTTTCTAATGTCATGCCACTCAGGCTCATCATCTTGGAAAGGAGGTGCATCAGGCTGAAATTCTTCCTCATCAGCTGTTCTGGGTGGCTCATCAGCATCTTTGGGAGACTCCACCGCATATGAAAGAAAAGCCTGCTCACCACCTGATGTGACACAAATATGGGGTAGGCAGCAAGCAAACAAAAACTTAGGACCTATTCCGCAAGCACAACCACATAGCAATTAAGTTGATAAATCGGGGCCAATTCGCCGTCGCACACACACGAGCCCGGGGTGACTAGATGATGCTAAGGAGAGGTGATGGATCAAGACCCTTGCTGGTAGAGTGCCAGCAAGGCTTGGGTTGCCCTCCCAAGGGTACGTAGCCCACACTCAAGGGGCTGTCCGGTGCCAATTGGGGCACAAGGTCCCACTCGCTCACTGCCCACGGTGACCGCTGTAAGTGGAGCACGTGGGGTCGGGCACTCTCTGTCTCGTTTGCACAACGGAGCTATGTCTACGGATATTAAATGAACAAACACTAGAGAGTAATGGAGCAAAGTTCAGAGCTCACCTGGTTGGTTTGAAGAAACCAACCCCGCTCGGAGACGAGGGCGAGCGGGGAAGTGTGGATCCCCGCACACTGCGCCGGTGAAGCTTCAACCCTGTGTAAAATGATTACAACCACTACACCTCACGCAGGAGGGTGAACTTGGGGTGGGGATAATTAAGTACACTCAAACACTACCTCCACGTAGGGAGGGGCGGTAAGCCAGCCAGGCGGGGGAGGGAGATTCGCCGGAAGACGCGTAGGTGAAGCCGAAACGGAAGCTCCCTGCTCGCTGTGATGGCTGACAGCCAGTCGATGTAGAGACCGTAAATCACGTTCCAGAATTATGTTGGAGGCGAGACCAGCCTAGAATTCCTCGTATCTGGTACGCAGATGGCCCTGAATTTCCTCGATTTCTTCTGCTGCAGCTTCCGGTCCGGGTCGGGCTTTGAACAGAGTGGCAGGTTCTGGCCACAGTTACTATCTGGCACGAACAGTGACTTGTAGAAGCTACCCCGGCCACTCCTGAGTGCCAAATCTTGAACCGTTGGAGTTTTTGGAACCGTGGACGAAGTCTCTGCGCTGCAAAACTGATGGGGAAGCCGTCCGATATCGGGGTGAACTGGGGGACGCCAATGAGTGGGAGCTGGTCGCTGCAGACTGGGGGAGGCAGACCCGCGAGACTGAAGGGGAAAAATCGGAACGTTGGCTCCCGGATGCCGAATGTGGTCCTGCTTCTTTCTTCTGGTCGGGGACAGGTGGAGGAAGAACTTTGAAGAAGGACCCTTGGTCTGAATCCTCCACTGCTAGTCGTGGTTCAGCTTCTGGTTGAGCTCAGGTGCTCTGCAGATGGAACTTGGCGCAGTCGGGGGAGAATGGCTCTCCCGGACAGCCCCAAACTTGGAATGGTACGATTATTCCTCGCCTGCGTAGGGGACTGGACGATCTTTCCAGCAATGTATGATACGTCTTCAGGTGTTGCCGTGAGGAATCGTGGTCGCCTCTGCAAGTCGTCCCTTATTTTTGCTACCTGCAGGTTGGTCAGAGAGAAATCTAAAGTGGAAGAACTAAGTGGGATGGAGAGGGGGTTTAGTGTTGGTGGAAGGGGGGGTGATGGTGGATGGGAGGGGTGTGCTTAGGAGTGGTGGATGGGGGGAAGACGCAGGGGGGGGGGGCTGATGGAGGGGTCGGCCAAGGTGAGGGGGAGGGCTTGAGGATGATGGATGCGCAGCAAGTAGTGGGAGGGGGCTTGGGTCGCACTAGGGCTATGAATGGGAGGGTGTGGGGGAGTGGAATAGTTGTGTGGGGGAGAGGGAAGGTTGTCTTGGAGGTGGGGAGGGTGTATGGGGAATAGGAAGGGTTGCTTGGGGAAGTGGGGGTATTGATGGGAGTTAATGCTCTTGGGGAGGTGAAAGGGTGGAAGGGTGAAGTGGTTGATGATGTGGCAAGGGGGGGGGGAAGGGGAAAGGGCAGGTTCGCCCAAGGGAGAGAGAGAGAGAAGGGGAAGGGAGAGAGTGGGGTTCGCCCCCTAGAGAGAGAGAGAGAGAGAGAGAATGAGAAAGCTAGAGAGAGAGGGAGGGATGCACTTATGCTCTGAATTCAAATGTTCATTACTCAACTCAAGTGGAGTTGGGGTCCTATTTATAGGAATCCCAACATTTACAAAAAGTCCCTGGAGAAAGTGCTAAAAGCAAATAAGCAAGGGGGTGGGGAAGGAAGAGGGCGCCCATGGGCCAGGCCCATCTACTTGGGCCCATATGACCCCCTAGCCTAACAAACATAGGTAAATAGCATGATGACCTAGGGACATGACTCAAAACAAAGGGGAAATTACATCAAAATGACTCAAGAAATATATAAAAATACATAGCTAAACTTAGGAAATCAAGCTGAACATAATGGCAATCATCCGGACCCATGGAGAAGTGGGAAGTGGTAAGCGATGTCCCCATCACCACCAGCATATGAAGGAGGTGACCTGGCTGGAGCTTGGTCTGCACCTCGGAACTCAATGTCCACATCTCTCTCCTGTCCTGCCCATTGTGGAGGAGAAGCAACTGGCTCAGGAGGTGTCCTGACTAACTCAGGTTCAGGCTCAGAAGGAGGGGCAGCTGCCCTTACATCAGATTGTTGACGAGGCAGCACTCTGACTGGCTTTCCATCTACTATTTTTATTCCCATAAAATTCTGGACAAAAGACATGGAGTAAACATTACCTCTAGGAACTACACATTTCTTCTCATTGCCAAAAGGAACTCCAACCTTTCTGAACAGGGCTGTGAGGTGTGCTGTGTAGGGTAGAGTCCTAGAGTTGTCCAGACAAGTGCCCATTGTCTGAATAATAACATCAATCAACGAAACTTTGATTTCTTTCAACATGCAGTACAGTAAAAATCTCTGCATGATAGTGACCCTTTCACGTCCACTGCTCTGTGGGGTAAAGATGGATGTGCATATATGGTGCAGTAGATGAACAGGAGATGAAAACTGATTCACTTTTAAGCTGGACAAATAGGTCTGCTTAATGTCTGAAGGGTCCTCTGGCTGGCCGGTCAAAACAGCAAATGCTTCATGTTCATTCAAAGGAAACGAGTGTAGTTCGGCCCCCTTCTTAGGAATCTTCCACACACTGGCGAGTAGACGAGCCGTGAGCTCAAACTTAACACCCTGTACAGAGCTGGTTAGTATTCCAAGGTTGGGTTGATGGCAGAGATTGTGGTAAAACTCCCCGACAAACGTAGGATAATAAATGGAATACTTGGTGGCAAAGTCCCACCAGCCTTGAAACTCCAAAATAGGCCGAATCTCAGGGAAGGCAGCATGAAAAGCTTCGTCCGATTCAAGAATATACTGTGGAATTAAAACTTTCAGGGGTTCGTCTGTACCGGAAGTAGGAGCGGACACAGAGACCCCAGACTTGGATTTTTTGGAGGAAGCTTTCTTCTGAGGAGAGGAAGGCTTGGAAGACGAACGTACCTTCTTCTTCTTAAAAGGAGGAGAGGGACTGCGTGGACGCTTCCCCTTGTCCTTGCGTTTTTGCAGAGAAGAAGATTTAGGAGGAGGAGCCGCCGCAGGTGATTCAGGAGCTTGGGCTTCAGCGGCTAGCTCAGGAGTCGGAGGAGCCGAAGATGGTTCCTCAGCAGGCTTCTTTCCTTTCCTAGAGTAGGTGAGCGCCATCATCACGGATAGAGGAGAAGAGGATGGCCGTGAGGTGTTTCAGAAGGAGGAGATGAACAGTTGCCTGAGAAGGATGAACGAGAAGGTAGCCGACTGTTTCCTCGGTTGGGGGTTTAAAAGAGTGAAAAGAGAAACCCCCAATCCAGTTATCGGGTAACCGGGTAATGGATCCAGGCCATATTCTAAGGAAGCTAGATAGAGTGGATGTGTCGACGCTAGGAGATCAATGCGTCGACGCCGTGAACACTTATGTTCAAGTGTGCATTGGAAAGGCACAGATGCGTCGACCTTATGAACAAGAGTGCGTCGACGCCATAGTGTAAATAGATTCTGCCAGACAAAGAGTTTGAAAGAGAGAAGAATCAGCTTAAAGAGCAGAACTTGGGAAAAAATCGTTAGAGTCCAGGGTTCATAAGGTAATACACTCATATTCAGGGATTTTTAATAGCTTCAGTTCAAATTCCCATGAAAACTAAATTTACTCAGATTAACTTTGAACCATTCAGTGATATAAAATAATGATATTCTTCCAAGTTTGAAGCACAGAAATGAACATTAACAGTGCAGAAATGGAATAATTTCTAAACTAGCTTCATACTGGGGATCTTCTCACATCTGTATCCTGTATTATTCAATTTCGAAAAAAATCTTTGTAGAAAGAAATTTAATGAGCATTGAGGATGAGTTCATTAGATCTGTTGAGCCTTTTGATTTCATACTAACACACATGAGTTTTAATTTTTATTTTATTTATTACATCCATTAGCAGTCAAGTATAGCTAGCCTTGTGACACAAGTACACATGCTTATCAGGCACCAGAGTCCCCGGTTACTTAGCATAGACAACTATTTTGCCTAGAATCAAAGGTAGTGATCAACCTCATGACATTCCTTTCAACACTTCATGGGTGAGGAAGGTAGTTTCTCAGTTGAGAATCACCATTACTCTGAAATGGATAATTTTCATTTAAGGACAGAGATAGTAGTCCACCTCATGACTTGCTCTTTAGCACTTCTTTGGTGCATAGAGCCAGTTTCTCAGTGAAAGCCTACCAGTGCTCTGCGTATTACAGATACAATGTGTGTTGCACTTTATCTTTTAGCTCTTTTTAGACCTAAACAAACTTTAGCAACAATACCAATTAAATTCCAATTCATTGAAAGATCCTTCTACTTTTGATTAATTTGGGATAACGAGATGATAGGAACCAAGTCATATTAACTTGTTTAGTCCTTATTCCAGATTCAATCACTTTTAGGTTCAAGGACTGTTGAGTTCAAGCATTGAAGGATACACATTTTATATCAGTAAGTAGTGTGAAGCTATTCTAAGAAAAAAACTTATTTTCATTAAAAATTATTCCCTTAGCTCCCCCTGAATTTAAGGCATTTACTTTTCACCCTAACATTTGAGACAATTCCCTTATTCTGGAATAGAAGAAGAGTACATCAAGAAATCTTGGTAGCAGAAGGTGGATAAGATAGAAAATAAGCATGATGGGGTGCAAAGGAGACTCTCGAAGAAGAACAAGTCTAGCAAGAAGGATGGATGAGTTGACCCTATGGACTAGACGTGAGGACACAGTCACCACCACAGCTATCTGAGTCCAGTAGAGCGTTGACGCAGAACACCTGCAGCGTCGACGCACTCAGCCATTCTGCTCGGACTGTTTATTAGTGATCAGAGGCAGTCCACCGCTGCGTGGACGCATCCTAGAGGCTGCGTTACCGCATCAGACAAAAACAAGTCAAGCTAACAAGGATTCATACTCCCCCTAAGTATATGAATTATTCAAACATGGACATTTTGACCATAGCAGGACATCAAATGATCATGACAAAGGCAATCAAAGAGCATTCAGACATTTGAACATGCAATCAATTCAAGCTTCAGAATGTAAATTACAGAGTCCAAGCTCTCTCCTAAGATATGAAAAATGCTCATTATTGAGAGGCTTGGTAAAAATATCAGCTAGTTGTAGTTCAGATTCTACAAAAATAAGCTTGAAACTCCCTTTACTGACCTCATCTCTTAAGAAATGATGTCTGATTTCAATGTGCTTGGTCCTAGAGTGCTGGATGGGGTTCTTGGCCAGGTTTATAGCACTTGTGTTATCACACAATATTGGGACACTTCCAAGATCAGTTTAATAATCTTGGAGCTGATGCTTGATCCACAACACTTGAGTGCCACAGCTCCCTGCAGTGACATATTCTGCCTCTGCAGTGGACAGTGCCACTGAGTGTTGTTTCTTGGAAGCCCAAGAGACCAAGCACCCACCCAAAAATTGGCAGTAGCCACTAGTGCTTTTTCTGTCCAATTTACATCCAGCATAGTCTGCATCCGAATATGATACCAGATCAAAGGAGCAGGATGCAGGATACCATATCCCTAAGTCTTGAGTTCCAGCAAGGTATCTAAAAATACGCTTGACAGAACTTAAGTGGGATTCTCTAGGATCAGCTTGAAAACGTGCACACATGCAAACACAGAATTGAATATCAGGCCTTGATGCAGTAAGGTATAAAAGTGACCATATCATACCTCGATAGGTCTTGGCATCAACTTGTGTACCTTTCAAATCTGCATCCAAGGCTGTGTTTGTGCACATGGGAGTGCTGATTGCCTTCAGATTTTCCATTTTATACTTCTTCAGTAGCTCCTTGATGTACTTTGTCTGAAAAATAAAGCATCCGTCCCTGCTTTGAATGATCTGCATACCTAGGAAAAATTGAAGTTCACCCATGAGGCTCATTTCAAATTCTGTAGTCATTAAGTTAGCAAACTCCTTACACAAACTGGGTTTAGTGGAACCGAAGACAATGTCATCAACATATATTTGAAACAGAATGATATCTGAATTCCTTACCTTTGTAAACAATGTCTGGTCCACTTTACCTCTTGAATATCCTTTTTCAGTGAGGAAGGAGCTGAGCCGGTCATACCAGGCTCGAGGTGCCTGCTTGAGTCCATACAGTGCTTTGTCTAACCTGTATACGTGGTTAGGATTTTCTGCACATTCAAAACCAGGGGGTTGTTCCACATATACTTCTTCTTTTATTATTCCATTTAAGAAATCACTTTTTACATCCATTTGTTGTAATTTTATTCCATGACTTACAGCATATGCAAGCAATAACCGAATGGCGTCTAATCTGGCTACTGGTGCAAAGGACTCTTCGAAGTCGATACCGAACTCTTGATTGTAGCCCTGTGCAACCAGTCTAGCTTTATTCCTAACAACAACACCATTTTCATTTTGTTTGTTTTTATAGACCCATTTAGTTCCTATTATAGATTGATCCTTGGGTCTAGGCACTAGATGCCACACTTCATTTCTTGTAAATTGGTTGAGTTCTTCATGCATGGCATTTATCCAGTTGGGATCTTTTAAGGCTCCCATGACATTTTTGGGTTCAGTTTGAGACACAAGTGCCATGTTATCCAATTCTTGAATTTGAGAACGTGTCCTAACAGGTTCATGCAAGTTGCCAATTATGCTAGATGAGGGGTGATCCCTTAACATCCTAATGTTAGTTAGAGGGTTACCTCCATTGATACCTGCATTACCCTGATTACTCGACTCTGGCTCATCTTCTTTTGGCCTTGAATCTCCTTCCAATGTTTCTTTCTCCTCCAGCTTGTCAAGGAAGTCTTCATCACCCTCGTTCCTGCATGAAGATTCAACTTGTGAATTTTCAATTAGCTCATCAAAAACAATGTGAGGTGATTCCTCAACCGTTTGTGTTTTCAAATTTAGGACCCTATATGCCCTAGAGTGACTAGAGTATCCTAAGAAGATGGCAGGTTCACTCTTGGGTTCAAACTTATCTAGGGCCCGTTTATCATTATTCTGAACAAAGCATTTTGAACCGAAAACTTTAAAATGAGCAACAGAGGGCTTCTTACCTTTCAGCATTTCATATGGAGTCTTTTTGGACTGAGGTCTTACCATTGCCCAATTTACAATGTAGCATGCAGTGTTCACAGCCTCTGCCCAATACTTCCTTGGGAGTTGCCCTTCAATCAACATGGTTCTGGCCATCTCCACAAGGGTTCAGTTTCTTCTCTCCACGACTCCATTTTGTTCAGGTGTTCTTGGGGAAGAAAACCTGTGATTTAGCCCTGTTGCTCTGCAGAAATCCTCAAATTTAGAGTTGTCAAATTCTCCACCATGATCTGACAAAATGGAAGAAATGACAAACTTACCATCCTGCTGTGTTTTCTTGAAGAATGCCTGAAATTCCTCAAATGCCTCATTCTTATGAGTTAGAAAGAATACCCAGGTAAATCTAGAAAAATCATCCACTAGAACAAATCCATATTTATTACCACTAATGCTTGCTGTTCTAGTGGGTCCAAACAAGTCCAAATGAATGAGTTCAAAAGGTTTAGTGGACCGACTCTCTATCTTGGACTTAAATGACTTCCTAGTGTGTTTGCCTTGGGTGCATGCATTACAGATTTTGTCATTTTTCTTGAATGAAGCATCAGGCAGGCCATTTACCATGCTGTGTTTGGCTAACTTATGCAAGACACTATAGCTAGCATGTCCTAGCCTACGGTGCCACAACCAAGCTAGTTCAGTTTTATTTATAGCAAGGCAAAGATTATTATGAGCAGGATCGTCTAAATCTACCATGTACATGTTGTTTATCCTTTTTCCAACAAATTTAACTTTTTCTGATTTTTCTTCTAAGATCGTGCATGTATTTGCATCAAACACCACTTTATTACTCCTATCACACAGCTGGCTTATACTGAGCAAGTTATACTCTAGACCCTCTACTGAAAGAACATCATCAATGGAGGTAGAAGGGTTCTTGCCAACTTTACCTTTGCCAACTATTTTACCTTTATTATTTCCACCAAAGGTGACAAAGCCTCCATCCTTCTCAACCAAGAGACAAAACTTGGCCTTGTCCCCTGTCATATGCCTTGAGCAGCCGCTGTCAAGATACCACCTGTTGTGCACGGCCGCAAGGCATTCCTGCATGAATCATCAAACAAGAGATTTTGGAACCCAAACACACTTGGGTCCTATTGAATCACTGGATGACTTCAGGTAATTCAGCAGGTTCTTAGGAATCCACATTTGTCTTTGTTGAGGTTTTTGATGGATTTTAGTTGAGGAGGCAGCAGGTTTCTGATTTGATTTTAAGGTTGTTTTAGATGCTTTATTGAACCATCGTTTATTTTGACTCCAATAGGTTTCTTGGTGGTGTGGGTTGAATGCCCTAAATGAATGCATTTGGCTTATTGGATATGCATACATGGGATGCGTCGACCTACCTGAATGAGTGCGTGGACTCACCCACCCATAGTTGCTTCTGTGTGCATGATAGAATGTAGGGTGCGTGGACGCATTGTGATGTGTGCGTCGGCCCATCCGCCCAGACTGATTGAAGTGTTGGCCATGGTGGTTTGGGTGCGTCGACGCATTTCCCTGCATGCGTCCACCCATGTGGTCGTTCCTATTCTTATGGACTCTCTGGAATCCGGTCTGCGTCAACACATTACTGGCCTTGCGTGGACGCATCTGGCTCTTGCCAGACTTGGTGCTTTCAGTCTTTCTACTACGATGCTGGTGAGAGGAGGGTCTGGAGCTGGAAGCCTTATGTGGTGATGAAGTGACAGGCTTGCAGCTGGTTACATTCTTAGCAGATTTTGCCTTAGGAGTTTCATTCATCTTCTCTTTTCCTTTCTCCTTTGTCACTTCATTTTTCTTAATCTGTTTCCCTTTGCCTCTTTCAACATTTTTTACTTCAGCCATCTGTTTCTCCTCAGCTTTCTTCTCTTCTGACACGAAGGTCACCAGCTTAATTCCAATTTCTTTCTTTTTGCTTGGATTATATCCAAGTCCTTCCTTGCCAACATTGCATTTTGTTCCCAGTAAAGCATCAAGATTATGTTTGCATTGTGTCATTTTCTCCAGGGAAGCTTGTTTGTCCAATTTTTCTTCTTTAGCTTTCTTCAAATCTTCCTGAAGTTTCAAGTTGACACCATTTACGGCTTGGTATTTTTCTTCAGCGATTTTGGTGTCCTTTTCCAGTTTCTGCATTCTTAACTTCAGTTCATCGTGCGTATTTAATAAGAATTCATTTTCTCTTTTCAATTCAATCAATTGAGATTTGTATTCATTTTCTTCATTCAGAGTTTTCTTCAGACAAACAATTTCATCCTCTAGCACTTTAACCTTTTCATTTGACAAGTTCTCTTGATTTCCCTAGTTTTTCTTCTTTTGAAGCATTTTATTTTCTTTCTTCACAGCATCATATTTATCCATAAGGTCATTGAAAGCTTCTTCCCAGTCATTACAAGTAAATTCATCAAATGGAGAATTTACCTCAGCAGAGTCCTCTCCCCTGGCCATTAGGCATAGCTTCACCTCTTTTTCTTCCTCTGAGGTGCTATCCTCCTCTTCTTCTTCTTCATCACTCCATGTACTGATCATGGCCTCGGGCTTTTTATTTTTGAACTTGGGGTGAGCTTTCTTGGAATTTTCTGGACACTCTGACTTGATATGTCCCTGTTTCCTGCATTGAACAAACCACTTTGTCATATTTCTTTGATTGGTCAGACTTAAACTTAGAATTCATTTTACCTTGATAGCTTCTAAGTCGACCAGTTTTACCTTCCCTTCGTAAGAATTTTTGAAATTTCTTTGTGAGCATGGCAATCTCACCTGAATCACTATCGGATGAAGAGGTCAGACTCTCATCTGAGCTCTCCTTACAGCTTGGAGCAGCTTTGAGAGCTAGCGGTTTCTTCTTCTTTATTTCCTCATCAGATCTTTTCAAATTCAGCTCATAGGCCATAAGGGAACCTATCAGCTCGTCAGGAGTGGTCTTGGGAAGATTCCTAGATTCTTCGACTACTGTGGCTTTTGTGTGCCACACGGGTGTCAAAGATCTAAGAATCTTTCTCACCAGCTCATAATCTGAATAGGCCTTCCCTAGACCTTTGAGACCATTGACAAGCAACGTTAAACGAGCATACATTTCAGAAATACTTTCTTCAGGTTTCATGTGGAACGACTCATATTCAGAGATTAACATGTTAGCCTTGGTCTCCCTTACCTCCGAGGTACCCTCGTATATTACCTCGAGTCGATCCCACATTGCTGTTGCACTCGCACATGAGGAGACGTGCGAGAATTCCTTGGGGTGCAGGGAGCATTACATAATGTTCATTGCCTGCTAGTTGACAGTTGATTTTCTTACCTGCTCCTTCACCCATAATTCTTCGTCGCCTTCAATTATATAGGGCCCCTTACTCACGACCTTCCATGTTTCATAGTCCTGGGCCCTGAGAAAAACTTGCATGCGATTCTTCCAATAGGAATAGTTAGTCCCATCGAAAAATGGTGGTCTATTCACAGCATAACACTCTGGCATGAGTCCTTTGCTCTCCATTACTTCTCTCTAGGCTGTTAAACCCTTCAAGAGAGCCTGGAGCTCTGATACCACTTGTTGGGAGCAGAGGATTGTCAAGCTAGAGGGGGAGGGGGTGAATAAATTGACCACTTAAAATTTTAAACAGAATAAAATGATCGCACACTCTGTGATAGCACAGGCATAACCTCACTCCGTGAACTCTAGAAGGCAAACGCAATATCTAAGTGCACTAACCGAGACAATAAGCACGAAATCAAACCACAAGCACAAACCACGGGAGACAGGAGTTTTAAGGTGGTTCGGTCTCTATCCCGAGACCTACGTCCACCCCCTCACCAACCCGGTGGGGATCACCGCTGAGCTTTACAGCTTATGCTAAAACCAGAGAAGAACCCTTCTCTGACCTGCAGATCCAATCTGCAGAAGACAACAACACACTGTCACAGAACCGCTGTCAAACAGCTTGCAGACACGAAGTCTGTTCTCCCTCTGATATCAGAACTCACTCTGGATCAGAACAAACATGTCCACTAAATCCCAATGGAACAGTAATCCGAATATAACAATGTATAAGAAAAATAAAAATACAAAGTAAGGAATGAACTCAGAAGACGCTGGTCAATGAATCTTCAGGCTTCTTGCGCAGCAGAAGAGAGTGTAGCCTGAAGGGATGAACAACACGATCTGAGTATGATCTCCTCTACAATTGAGGCTAGATCAGACTGATGCTTCCACGGTTCTTCAGCGTGTGATCTACTTCACCAGGAGAACGAACCTGTACTGCAAACTTCGCACTAGACAGTCTTCGAATATCCCCTTGCTCTTAGTTCTCCTGAAGAAGAATGCCTCACCCCGTTCCTCTCTCCTTTTTCCTCAACTCCTCGGATAGATTAGAGATCCACTTCTCTATCTCCTTTTTCATTTTCCCGCGTAGGATTGGGCCCCACGAGATTCCCAATCATTTGCCCACGTGTGGAGAAGCTTCTGGACTAACGGAGGAAGTGTGCACTTCATTTGCAGACGTGGCTGGCCCACTTTATCTAATTCTTCTGCCCGAGCACTTGTCTGGGACTGGGTGCGTCGACGCCAGCATCTGGATGCGTCGACGTTGTGTGAAGATAGCTTGAGGACAGATTTCTGTCTTGGGCTTCTGGAGGCAAACGCGTCGACGCTGCACCCAAGTGGCGTTGACGCAGTTAGTATGCGCGTGACTTAAACAACTTGAGATCCAGTCACAGCGTCGGCGCTATCTTGCTTGAGGCGTCGACGCAGTCTTGATGAAGTGTGCTTCAACTTGGAGGAATTGAAGGCTGCATCGACCCTTTGAGCTTGTGGCGTCGATGCTGACTATTGCCTGCAGTAATTCTCAACAAAAATACTTGCCACATAACATATTATCAAATAATACATCAACCTGTCATATCATGGTGGTCATCATCAAAACCAGGAGGACAACAAAAATAACAATAGCGGTAGAGACAGTAAGAATAGTAGATGGCGAAACTACAGAGTCTCTACGCTACTCCGACTCTCGACAAGGAATCCATGACCTCTAGTCGGGATCGCTGACCCATGGCGAAATCACAGTCTTACTACTGAGAGAAAACCCACGACAACACTATCATAACAATCCGTCCTCACTGATGGGACCACAGTCAAGACCACGTGGCCACACGCACAACCTCCACCCCCGGGAGGACAACCTTAACACTGGTAGACCTCAGTCTCAAGCCAAAACCAGTAGGAAAACCATGTCCTCTACACAGGGCGACTCCAGCCCATCTGTCGGACGGGGCATCGACAACGCTATCGGTACCTCAACCTTACCGGCATAGGGTCCGCTACTCAAATGTACACAACAAGGCTAGATGCATTCACTGACGTCTTATACTGCCCCAAGGTCTCATATGCGCGCACACTATCCACACCCGGTCTCAAGAAGAGTAGAGGAGACACACACACACCATACCATGGGACTGGCTAGGATCCGTGCCTCTACGCCCAATAGCATGGCCGTGTCCTACCGCCTAACATGGGGTATGCGCCTCTGCGTCCACCAGCGACGTACACTTGTCCTAACCAAGGTACACATTCTCAGGCGATCTCACCTCTACACAAGGAGCGTCGTACACACTAGGTGGTCTCACCCGGTCTGACCATGACAGGCCACTAGGCTATCCTCGCCTGGCCTGACATGAAATTCCCTCAAGGTAGTGCATCAACATAACATGATATTTCACAGTCTCACGGGAATCCACTGTGTCACACTATCATCCGCGGTCTCGCGGGAAGCTACCATATAACACTATCATCCCCGGTCTCACGGGAAACTAAAAAATGTGCATACGCACACATGCAAACCACCATAAACGATGAGATGACACTACCGAGCAATAAGAAACCATCCAAGGCCGGATCATGGGAACTAGTGGATGTCGGCTTGCTAAACTCACACAAGGACCACCCACCGTGATCGCAGAACTCCCGCGGATATAACCCTCCGTGGTCACAAAACTAACGCAGATATAGCTCACCACGGGCACACAAGCCACGTGGAAATAGTATTATATATATAACAAAATCCACCATAGCAAATGTATAAAACCTCGCATTACGTGAATTCATTCTCAGGTGACCGCCACCCTCATAGGACTAAAATGGCCCAATTTCCATGGGTTTTGTAATATCCCAGAATTTCAGATCAGGTGTTCGCATGTTTGGATCTGTAAATATCATACTTCTGGATCTCCAAATAATAAATTATTTTTAGATGTAATGGTATTTTATAATTGAGTGGGATTTTATCCCATTTTCAAAAAAATATAACAATAAAGGAAAAAAAGAAAAGGAGAAGAGAAGAAGAAAAAAGAAGAAGAAAGAAAGGGAAAAAAAGAGAAAGAGAAATAACCAAAAAAAAGAAAAGGAAAAAAATTGGGGGCGGGGCCCCTTGCCCTAAACCCCCCTCCTCTTCTTCTTCCTCCTTCTCCTCTCGATCTCCCTCTTCTCTCTCACGATCTCACCCCCCTCTCAATCTCTCCCCCTCTCTCTCACCTATCTGCCCTCTCTCCCCCTAATCCCTCTCACCCTCCTTTGCCAGCACCGGCGACGTCGGGGGGCTCTGCGGCTGGGCGTCGCGGCCGGCGCTGTGGCTAGGCAGGGCTGCAGCGATAGTCGGCGAGGATGGCCACGCCTAGAAGCGGCCGTGGCATGGCGGAGATGGCTGGTGGAGGGGGAGTGAGTCGCATCAGCGGTGGCCAGCGGGGACGGTGAGAGCAGACGCGGTGGCAGGGGCCGCTGCAGCGATGGAGGCAGCCACAAGGGCCACCGGTGGGTAGAGAAGTGGCGGAAACAGTATGGAGCACGGCGGTGGCCATGGGGGCGAGCTTTGGTGGCAGTGGCCGACCGGTGCGAAGGAGAGGACATCAACGGCCGTGGTGGTGGCCGGTGGCAGACTGAACTGGGGCGGTCTTGTGGCGCGGCTTTGCGAGAGCGAGCAGGTGGACAAGATTGGCCACATAGGGTGGTGGTCCAGCAGGGGTTCTCACCCTCGAAGGTAGGGGGATGGAACCCAAAACTCCCTGTTGTTTAATCTTCCTCGATTTTAGGATTAAATGAGATTTATTGCTTGCTCTAGGTTAATTCCATGCTGGAGGGTCAGGGTTCACAATTTAATTTAATTTAGTTAATTTAATTTATTTATCATTTATTCATGGTGTGGATGGAGGGGAATGTTTCCCCGGTGTTTATTTTACCCGCACATGTGAATGTGACGATGTGATTGTAGGGGAGAAGTTCCCCATGTTTTCCCTATTGCAGAGTAGTAATAGGGCATGGCTTAGAACCCCCCAATGCTGGGGTTCTGTCTATTTTCTGTCTCATAGGGGAAAGAGTTCCCTAGTGTTTTCCCTATCGTAGAGTAGTGATGGGGCGTAGTTTAGAACCCCCAAGGCCACCATTTGGTTCGTTTTCTTCCAATTTCTGATTTATTGTATTTTTATTTAATTAATCGTTGGTTTAAAAAGGGTGAAGTGGGCGGAGGATGACTCCCTTGGGTTTTACATGTACCTGCCCTCTCTCTCGAGATGAGTAGGGCGTGACATAATTCCCGTCCCCCAAAGTAGTGGGATGAGGTCAATGGATTTATCAAATATTTTCCTGGAAATAGTTGCCGTGTGGATAAAGGGAAATAATTTCCCCGAGTTGTTGTTGTTACATTCTATGTGTTTTGATGATGTCAATACAATATGGTTCTTTAGCTAATAAGATAAGTCTTAGTTGTAGGCGTTTTGGCTGTTGGAGTTGTATCAAAAGAGTGAGGAAGATCTGGGAAATGACAGGGTAAATTCACCTTGAAACAAGGTGAAACTTTCAGAAGAAAAGATCAAGAGTACAAGTGTCGAGCTTACCATAAGAGGTTGAGGCAGCATCGACGCAACAGAGAACGGCCTCGATGCAGTAATGCTCAAAGAAGTCATTTCAAGAGTTTTGCACCTATACAACAAAGAACGGCCTCGAAGCAGTGATGATCAAGGAAGCCATCTCCAGAGTTCTACCTCGATGCAACAGAATACTGCCTCGATGCATCAAGCTTAAAACTGGTTTGCGAATCACACCACGTCGAAGTACCAAGAAGCTGCCTCGACGCACCAAGTCAAAAGCCAGCATTCAAAGCCTCTGGCCAAAGGTTCTATCTTCACACTGCACCGACGCTTCAGAGGAGTGCATCGATGCAGTCAGCTCGAAACCAGCAATTGGAAGCCAACAACGTCGAAGCATCCAAGCGCTGCATCGACACACCAAGTGCCATGAATTTTGAAGCCAACAGCTCAAAAGTCTCTTAGCTACACTACCTCGATGCATTAAGTAGCTGCATCGACGCAGCTTCTTTTAATTCTCAAAAACGTGAGAATCAAGTAGATCACGTGCCAGCAACCTAAAGCATTTTGACGCACAATCTAATACACGTGCCTGAGTTTTGGAAGGATAAAAAGTGACATAATATTCTTTGCCACCTGGACCAATGAATTATTCCGGCAATGGATCAATTTTCTATTCTAGAAGGGATGATTTCTCTGCTATATATAAGAGCCAATCAGAACAAGCGACGATGCTGCATTCCCTGTGAACTCAAGAGAGAAAAGCTGCCTTCGTTGAGAAAATAGAGAGAACCAAAGAGAAAGAAAGAGAGAAGAGAAAGAGCGAAGAGATTGTAGCCCAGCGGAGAGAGGATTGATCTCAAGTTTCTTAAGCTCTTGAATCAACGTTCAGAGCTACGCTTGTCTTTCTCTTCAGCTATCTTTTATTTTTCGTTTCTGTTCTTCTCAATTCAGACCAAAACTTCTTTTGTTTTTATTCCTTCTGAGATTTCAGAAGAAAGGAGACATAGTCCGTGAGACCCGTGCTTTAATGGATCTTTACCGATAATCAATTAAAATTTAATCCATGAATTTTGGCTAATTTTATTAACTTTATGGGCTTTTTTTAGTATTTAATCTAATTAGATTAAAGTTTTTAAAGAAACTATTGGGCATATGCATAAATATGCTTCTTTGGGGGTTTGTAATGCAAAAAGGGGGTTAAAAATAAATAAAAAATATATTATTTTAACCCTTTTTTAACCCATTCGATGGCCCCCCTCTCTCTCTTACTTTCCCATTTCTCCCCCCCTTTTTTCACCCGAAACCGCAAGGCGCAAGGAAACCCACGGGCGAACCCGCAGGCGGCCGCGCGGCTGCCCCGACCGGCGACCCCCCTTCTCGCCCTTCCTCGGTCGTCCTCTCGGCGCGGCGGGCCTGCAGAGGTGGAGGAGGCTGCGGCGGCGCCACCGTCGGAGCCGCCCCCGACGCGGAGGCGCGAACCCGCGAACGGCGACCTCTCTCCCTCTTTCTCTCTTCTCGGCGCGCCGACGACCCGACGGCCTTGGCGGAGGAGCCGGAGCTCCGTCGGCGAGCCTACAAGGCATAGGAGGCAGCGGCGGTCTCGTCAGACCTGATCCCATGATGGAAGACGGTAGCTCTCTCTCCCTCTCTCACGGCGTTCTCACAGTGGAATCATCGTCATCGGCCTAGATCCGGTGGGGGGGCGGCCTTCTAGCCTCGTTTGGGGTGACGAGGAACGTCGTGGCATCAACCCGGGACGAACCGCGGAGTGCAGAGACGGCCGGGAATGAGCGAACCGCGGCATCCCTCGGCTTGTTCGCGGCCGGATCGGACATTTTGGCACGTTTGAGGTAGGGGGATCAATACCCTAGCCCGTTAAATTGTTCCTAATGCATGCCCATCATCGCTGAGTTCATAGATTAACTCTTGCATGCCCATCGTTGCTGTAAGGCCCGTGTCTTAACGGATCTTTGATGTTTCGGGTTTAGGATTTATTCTGCGAACTTCGGCTAGTTTTCTGGATTTTTAGGCCATTTACTGGTGTTTATTCAGATTAAGTTATAATGTTTATAGATTTTATTGGGCATTTTCATAATATTGGAGGTTTGGGGGTCTTTTTGCAAAAGGTGGTTTTTTTCAAAAAAAAATATATCTCAACCCCTTTTTCTTCCTCCCCACGTTCACCATCTCACCTCCCCCTCTCCACCCCTCTCGATCTCTCTCTCTCTCTCTCTCCCCGGGCAAGAGGGCGAGACGGCGACGGATCGCGACGTGGAGGGCGCCGTTGGACTCGTGGCGACGAGTGGAGCACGTTGACGCCCACCTCGGCATGGATCGTGGCCCCAGGAGACGGGATGGGGCGAGGAGGAGCGTGGAGGTTTCACCCTTGCATGCGGCCGGTCGTCCACTTTCAGCTTGAATGAGGTAGGGGGATGGAACCCTTACCTGGCTAGGATCGTCTGGACACCACTTGCACCGTCATGCACGGCCCTTTTCTCCATTTTCGGTGAAATCCCCATGTTAGTGTGATCTAGCTCAATTTCATGTAAAATCACTCCTTGGGCTTTGTTTTTATGTTTCATAGTGTTTAATTGATGTTATGGATATATGCATGAGTAGGGATCAGGTTTTTAGCGTGAGCCCCGTCGATTTTGGTCGATCGGGGGATGTTCCGATTTCAAACCGGACATACTCGCAACCCGGCACGTGTGACGGTCATCCCAGCGACCGTCACACGCATAATGCACCCTACCCGGTGCGTTACGTGAGTGTGACGGCCCCGTCCGGGTGCGTCACAGCTTCTGGGCAGCTGGGCGGAGGTTTAACCTAACGGACCTAGCTAGGGCCGTTAGGGTGTTGTAACGCCCCAGCCTAGGTGCGTTACATTCCCCTGATACCTGCGTGTACTTTACCCCTCGGGTGGGTGTAACGGCCTCGGATGGTGCGTTACATCAGTGTAACGCCCCTACCTTGGACCGTCACACCCTGTGTTTCTGTATTTCAGTGAAATAGCCCTCGGGTGCCTCTAACGGACCTAAGGGGGTGCATCACAGTCATGTAACGCACTGCCCCTGGTGCGTTACGCACTGCTATCCCCTGTGTGTGGGGAAGTAGCCTCGGATGAGCCTGACGGCCCCCGGTAGGCGCATTACAGAGAGGTAACGCACCTACCCTAGACCGTCACACTCTGTTACGGTCTAGGCTAGACCGTCACACCCTCTGGCATTCAAAAAGATGCTCGGTTCATCTTCTAATGCATTTCATGTTGCATAACCGCTATGTTTAAATTATTTTATAAATAATGGCTCACTTTTAGATCCCGGTAGAGTACTTCCTCTTTCATTGTGACAGAACCACTAGACTTAGCCCTGAGACTTTCAGTGTCGCTCCGCCTGGCAAAGGTGGAAGGGCGTACCCGTTGAGCAGTTTGTAAGCTAGTTACCGTGGGCCCCCGGCTCTTTACCGTAGCGTCCTACGCGGGGGGGAAACTAGCTAGAGGCCTGGCTCTAGGCAGGAGTCAGTGTGTGCACACGTGGTCAGAGGCCTGGACTGACACTAACGAGTGTTACTCTGACTAGTTCTTGGTTCGGTACTGTCACGCCTCTCGCTTATTGTCAGCCTGACTTGCGAGTTCCTTGAGACGCAGTGTAAGTCGTTAGTGGACACTTCTGGTCTCTATTTTCTAGTGGGTACCTTCTGCGGTCTCTTGTCACCCGGAGTAGTTGGGATTCTTTCTACTGGTAGATTTAGCTTCAGTCGCTAATGTATACATTTATATTGGCATATAGTTAGCTATTTAGACTGTTTAGCTAGGCCTTACAGCTTTGCTATACCTGTGTTGTTATGTCAATGCACATTTGTTGTATTAAATGCATGCTCTAATTGCTTTATATTTGCATGCCTGCTTGTTGGTGCGATGTAGGGATCCGCTTGACCCCTACTGAGTCTGGCTGTGACTCACTCCTTCTCTTTTCAGGTGAGCAGCCACAACCTCCCGTCGGCGGTTCCCGCGTTTTTGGGGATCATGTATAGAGTGCCAGCGATAGTTCGACAGTCTTTTTTGGGTGCTTTTGATCGGGGTATGCCCCATGTAGTTGTACTTCTGGACTTCCTTTGTGTCGTGGACTTGTACTTTTATGACTCTGGACTAGTGTACATTTTGGCTATCACTCTGACATTATGAATTGCTTCCGCTTAAATCTTCATGTTATAAATCTAATCTTTTCGCGTGCTCGTGATTCCAATTCGTTATGCAACTCCTCAGCAAAACTTCCAACCCTTCAGGGGCCTCATCAGCCTCTTGGGTGGCTTCCCCAGTTCTTGGTATCGGTATATCGGTATTCGGATCTCCGGGTCGTCACAGTTGGTATCAGAGCCGTTTTGAGGACTCGTATAAGGAATTGAAATCCATGCTGGTCCAGAGCAAGTCCATTGTGTCGTCTATTGGTGGCTTAGGTTGTTTCTTGCGATTATTGATGGATTTTCTGTTATTCCGTGTTTTCTCAGATTCTAGATGTTGCCTCGTGGTTGGCGGAGAGCTCGGGCACCTCGGGAGGAGAGTGGCACCTCTTCTAGCCTAGCTGCGCCGGTTCCTGTAAGTCCTGCCCCACGTGATGTTTTGCCTGTTGGTCGTGGCAGAGCGTTGAAGGAATTCTTGCTTTTCCACCCACCTATTTTTGAGGGTCAATCAGACCCGGAGGCAGCGAGAGCGTGGTTTGATGCCACCGTGAGCGCGTTCCAATCGATGGAGTGCACGGAGGATGAAAGGGTCATGCTGGTGACCTATCAGCTGCAAGGTACCGCACACACATGGTGGACTACGGAGTGGGAGATTGCCTTCCATTCCCGTCCGGTCAGGCAAATCACCTGGGCGGAGTTTGTTGCTGCTTTTGAGCGTGCCTATACTCCGGCCTGTCTTAAGCTTGCTAAGATGTATCAATTTCTGGAGCTGACGCAAGGTGACCTGACCGTGCTGCAGTACCGAGAGAAGTTCTTTGAATTGGGCCGGTATGCGCCCCACATCTTTGCTGATGAAGCGATGAAGACTCAACAATTTCTACGAGGGCTGAAAGCGGAGTTGAGCCTGCCGTTGTTTGCAACTCGGGTAACCGACTTGGATGCGGCATACCAGGCAGCTATCGCTCGAGAACTGGAATTGGCAAGGACTCAGGGACTTTCTCAGACTAGGATAGTCCAACATGCGGTGCAGTTTCAACCGACGCACCGGCCGACTATTCCAGGAGCTTCCCCTGTGTTTCCTGCTGCTGGTGGTGCTTCTTTTTCTAAATCCAAGGGCAAGAAAGTTTAAATTCAAGAAGTCCAAGAAGAAATTCGATCAGCAGGTGTCTCCTGGTGTTGTTCAACCTTCTGCTCCTTCTTTTCCTCAGTGCCAGGGTTCCTCACCCAGTCAGCCTAAGCGGTGCTGGAGGTGTGGCGGTAACCACCCGGGCAAGCCGTGCTCGTTGCCGGTGGTTTGTTTTCGTTGTGCCCAGCCGGGTCACATTGTTTGAGACTACCCAATGAAGTCAATGCCAGTGCAATTATCTCAATCTGTACAGCCTCAGCAGTCTCAATTCAGACTCCCTCCACCACCTCTACCTCAGCAGTTCTATCCTCAAGCCTCGGCGTCTTCCCAACAATCTTCTGCGGCAGCTAGAAAGCAAAAAGGGAAGGTTTCTCACATTACTCGAGCGGAGGCTGTTGCATCTCACCTGGTGGAAGGTACGATCATACTTTATGGTTATGCAGCTCGCGTATTATTTGATTCGGGTGCTTCTCACTCCTTTATTTCTGAGGATTTTCTTGCATGTATTGAGGAGCCCACCACTGAGGTCACTTGTGATTTGTTGGTTGAGTTGCCATCTGGAGATTTTATGTTCACTCCATTGTGTCTCGAGGAGTCTCCTGTTGTGGTCAGTGACCGTCGGTTGCCAGCGAGATTGTATGCTTTGCAGTTGTCAGAGTATGACGTTATTCTGGGCATGGATTGGTTGGAACAATATGGAGCCGTGGTTGACTGCAGATCCAAGAAAGTCTACTTTCAGCCACCTGGGAAACCAGCATTCTATTTTCAAGGTATTCGGTCCCGTTCCTCTCGCTTGATTATTTCTGCTATTCGACCCCGTAGATTGCTTGATGCAGGTTGTCAGGGATTCTTAGCTTCAGTGGTTGCTGTTGAGACACCTCAGTAGGATATCAGTGGTATTCCTGCTGTGTGTGAGTTCCCCGATGTGTTCCCTTACGAGTTGTCGGGCTTACCTCCACAACGAGATATAGAGATGATAATCGACTTGATTCCGGGTACGGCACCCTTGGCCAAGGCACCGTACCGGATGGCTCCAGCTGAATTGAAAGAACTGTGGGCGCAGTTACTTGAGTTGCTAGATAAGGGTTATATTCGACCCAGTTTTTCTCCTTGGGGTGCTCCTGTTCTATTTATGAAGAAGAAAGATGGGAGCCTGAGGTTATGTATTGACTATAGGCAGTTGAATCAAGTGACTATCAAAAACAAGTATCCTTTGCCCAGGATCGATGATTTGTTTGATCAGTTACAGTCTGCCTCTGTCTTTTCTCGGATTGATCTCCGCTCTGGTTATTTCCAATTAAGAATCCGAGAATCTGATGTCGAAAAGACTGCTTTCAGTACGCGGTATGGTCATTTCAAGTTTTTGGTTATGCCTTTTGGGTTGACCAATGCTCCTGCAACTTTTATGGACTTAATGCAGCGTGTGTTTCGGCCATATTTGGACCAATTTGTTGTAATCTTTGTCGATGATATTCTTGTCTATTCGGCTTTCGAGGAAGAACATGCACATCATTTGAGTATTGTGTTGCAGACTCTACGAGACCATGAGCTCTTTGCTAAATTTAGTAAGTGTGAGTTCTGGCTTCGAGAAATTCATTTGCTAGGCCACGTGATTTCTGGTGATGGAGTCGCAGTGGATCCAGCTAAGATTGAGGCCGTTCTTCAGTGGCAGAGACCGAGGACAGTAACAGAGATCAGAAGTTTTCTGGGTCTTGCAGGTTATTACCGCAGGTTCATTCAAGACTTTGTGAAGATTGCAACACCAATGACTAGACTGACTCGCAAAGATGTTCCTTTTGTCTGGTCAGATCAATGTGAGCAGAGCTTTAATGAATTGAAAAGGCTTCTCACTTCTTCTCCAGTGCCGGTGTTACCTTCTAGCTCGGGTGGATTTGTGGTCTGCACAGATGCTTCTCGGGTTGGCCTGGGGGCAGTGTTGATGCAACATGGTAAAGTTATTACTTATGCATCCCGGCAGTTGAAACAGCATGAGGAGAACTATCCGACTCATGATTTAGAACTTGCTGCAGTGATCTTTGCTTTGAAAATCTGGAGGCACTATCTGTATGGTGAAAAGTTTGAGATCTTTACAGATCACCAGAGTTTGCAGTATGTGTTCTCTCAAAAGGACCTCAATCTCAGACATCGCCGATGGATGGAATATATGAAGGACTATGACTTTACACTCTCCTATCAGCCAGGTAAAATGAATGTTGTGGCTGATCCTCTGAGCAGGAAAGTGCAAGTCTGTCAGCTATTGCTTCAGGAATGGAAATTGTGGGAACAGCTTCATAGTGAGGTAGTCAGTGTGGACATTCCAACCGATCCAGTGGTAGCTGTGTGTGCTAGTTTGGCCATGTCTTCAACTCTATATCAACAGATTAGAGAGGCCCAATAAGCTGACTCTGATTTGACCCGCGTCATATCGATGCATGACATTGAATTTGATGATGAGCTGGTTGTCAGTTTTCGTGGCCGATTATATGTTCTCGCTATTGAAGAGTTAAGAAATGCAATCCTGAGCGAGGCTCATGGATCCCGTTTTGCTATTCACCCCGGCACTACCAAGATGTATCAGAATCTAAGAAGGCAGTTCTGGTGGACAGGCATGAAGCGAGATGTGGCTGTGTTTGTTTCCAAGTGTTTGACTTGCCAACAGCTGAAAGCCGAACACCAAAAGCCAGGTGGATTACTTCAGCCGTTGGAAATCCCGCAATGGAAGTGGGATCATATCACAACAGATTTTGTGGTGGGTTTACCTCGGACTTCTCAGGGTTTTGATGGAATCTGGCTGTTAGTTGATAGATTGACTAAGACAGCTAGACTTTTGCCGATTAAAGTTGCTTGGAGTGTGTAGAGATTGGCCGACCTGTACATTGAGAAGATCGTGCCACTGCATGGTGTTCCAGTCTCACTTGTGTTAGATCGTGACCCACGTTTTACCTCCATCTTCCGGCGCAGTTTCCAGAAGGCCTTGGACACTGAGTTGGCTTTTTCTTCAGCTTATCATCCGCAGTCTGATGGTCAATCTGAAGGGACGATTCAGACTCTTGAGGATATGCTGAGATCGTGTTGCCTTGAGTGGCAGGGTTCGTGGAGTCAGCATTTTCCACTTGGGGAGTTTGCTTATAATAATAGTTTTCACTCCAGCATCGACATGGCACCTTATGAAGCACTATATGGTCGTCCTTGTCGTACTCCGTTAAACTGGTTTGACGCCGGTGACAGACTCTTGACAGGACCTGACATGGTGCAACAGTGTGCTGATGTGCTCCGTCTGGTCAAGCAGAAAATGTTGACAGCTCAGAGTCGACAGAAGAGTTACGCGGATCATCGTAGACGACCACTATAGTTTGAGCTTGGAGATAAGGTGTTTGTGAAAATTTCTCCGATGAAAGGAGTTTCCAGGTTTGGGAAGCGTGGGAAGCTCAGTCCACGGTACATTGGTCTGTTTCCTATTGTGGAGTGTGTGGGCCAGGTGGCTTATCGGCTTCAGCTACCAGCGGCAATGCAGGCTATTCATGATGTATTCCACGTCTCCCAGTTGGGGAAATATGTCTCTGATCCATCTCATGTCCTCGATGATGCTGTTTGGCCAGAAGTGACTGCCAACCTATCTACACCAGAGTATCCCATCAGAATTGAAGACCGTCGTGAGCAGCGGTTGAGGAATAAAGTGATTCCGCTGGTTAAGGTCGTCTGGCAACGTCACTGGGGCAACGAAGCTACTTGGGAACGTGATGATGAGATGAGACAGCTTTTTCCTTTCTTGTTCGATTGAGGTATGAGTCCTTTGCAGTTTCCTCTTTGTTCTCCTTCTTAAACTTTGGGGTCAAAATTTTTATTAGGAGGGAGGGACTGTAAGGCCCGTGTCTTAACGGATCTTTAATGTTTCGGCTTTAGGATTTATTCCGCGAACTTTGGCTATTTTTATGGATTTTTAGGCCATTTACTGGTGTTTATTCGGATTAACTTATAATGTTTATAGATTTTATTGGGCATTTTCATAATATTGGAGGTTTGGGGGTCTTTTTGTAAAAGGTGTTTTTTTTCAAAAAACAATATATCTCAACCCCTTTTTCTTCCTCCCCACGTTCACCACCTCACCTCCCCCTCTCCACCCCTCTCGATCTCTCTCTCTCCCCATTTCCTCTCCCCCTCTCCCTCACGATCTCTCTCTCTCTCTCCCCGGGCAAGCGGGCGAGACATCGACGGATCGCGACGTGGAGGGCGCCGTTGGACTCGTGGCGACGAGTGGAGCGCGTTGCCGCCCACCTCGGCACGGATCGTGGCCCGAGGAGACGGGACGGGGCGAGGAGGAGCGTGGAGGTTTCGCCCTTGCATGCCGTCGGTCGTCCACTTTCGGCTTGAATGAGGTAGGGGGATGGAACCCTTACCTGGCTAGGATCGTCTGGACACCACTTGCACCGTCATGCACGGCCGTTTTCCCCATTTTCGGTGAAATCCCCATGTTAGTGTGATTTAGCTCAATTTCATGTAAAATCACTCCTTGGGCTTTGTTTTTATGTTTCATAGTGTTTAATTGATGTTATGGATATATGCATGAGCATGGATCAGGTTTTTAGCGCGAGCCCCGTTGATTTTAGTCGATCGGGGGATGTTCCGGTTTCAAACTGGACATACTCAGAACCCAGCTCGTGTGACGGTCATCCCAGCGACCGTCACATGCGTAACGCACCCTACCCGGTGCGTTACGTGAGTGTGACGGCCCCGTCCGGGTGCGTCACAGCTTCTGGGCAGCTGGGCGGAGGTTTAACCTAACGGACCTAGCTAGGGCCGTTAGGGTGTTGTAACGCACCAGCCTAGGTGCGTTACATTCCCCTGATACCTGCGTGTAGTTTACCCCTCGGGTGGGTGTAACGGCCTCGGATGGTGCGTTACATCAGTGTAACGCCCCTACCTTGGACCGTCACACCCTGTGTTTCTGTATTTCAGTGAAATAGCCCTCGGGTGCCTCTAACGGACCTAAGGGGGTGCGTCACAGTCATGTAACGCACTGCCCCTGGTGCGTTACGCACTACTGTCCCCTGTGTGTGGGGAAGTAGCCTCGGATGAGCCTGACGGCCCCCGGTAGGCGCGTTACAGAGAGGTAACGCACCTACCCTAGATCGTCACACTCTGTAACGGTCTAGGCTAGACCGTCACACCCTCTCGCATTCAAAAAGATGGTCGGTTCATCTTCTAATGCATTTCATGTTGCATAACCGCTATGTTTAAATTATTTTATAAACAATTACTCACTTTTAGATCCCGGTAGAGTACTTCCTCTTTCCTTGTGATAGAACCACTAGACTTAGCCTTGAGACTTTCAGTGTCGCTCCGCCTGGCAAAGGTGGTAGGGCGTACCCGATGAGCGGTTTGTAAGCTAGTTACCGTGGGCCCCCGGCTCTTTACCGTAGCGTCCTACGCGGGGGGGAAACTAGCTAGAGGCCTGGCTCTAGGCCGGAGTCAGTGTGTGCACACGTGGTTAGAGGCCTGGGCTGACACTAACGAGTGTTACTCTGACTAGTTCTTGGTTCGATACTATCATGCCTCTTGCTTGTTGTCAGCCTGACTTGTGAGTTCCTTGAGACGCAGTGTAAGTCGTTAGTGGACGCTTCTGGTATCTGTTTTCTAGTGGGTACCTTCTGCGGGCTCTTGTCACCTGGAGTAGTTGGGATTCTTTCTACTGGTATATTTAGCTTCAGTCGCTAATGTATACATTTGTATTGGCATATAGTTAGCTGTTTAGACTGTTTAGCTAGGCCTTACAGCTTTGCTATACCTGTGTTGTTATGTCGATGCACGTTTGTTGTATTAAATGCATGCTCTAATTACTTTATATTTGCATGCCTGCTTGTTGGTGCGAGGTAGGGATCCGCGTGACCCCTACTGAGTCTAGCTGTGACTCACTCCTTCTCTTTTCAGGTGAGCAGCCACAACCTCCCGTCGGCGGTTCTCGCATTTTTGGGGATCGTGTATAGAGTGCCAGCGATAGTTTGACAGTCCTTTTTGAGTGCTTTTGACCGGGGTACGCCCCATGTAGTTGTACTTTTGGACTTCCTTTGTGTCATGGACTTGTACTTTTGTGACTCTGGACTAGTGTACATTTTGGCTATCACTCTGACCTTATGAATTGCTTCCCCTTAAATCTTCATGTTATAAATCTAATCTTTTTGCGTGCTCGTGATTCCAATTCGTTATGCGACTCCTCAGCAAAACTTCCAACCCTTCAGGGGCCTCATCAGCCTCTTGGGTGGCTTCCCCAGTTCTTGGTATCGGTATATCGGTATTCGAATCTCCGGGTCGTCACAGTTGCTGAGTTCATAGATTAACAATCGCATGCCCATCGTCACTGAGTTCATAGATTAACAATCGCATGCCCATCATCGCTGAGTTCATAGATTAAATATCGCATGCCCATCGTCGCTGAGTTCAGAGATTAACTGGCATGCCCATCATTGCTGAGTTCATAGGCGATAAATTATTGTATTATGATGGTGGAATGGCAAGGAACAGGTTAAAAATAATAACTCCCGTAGATTTGAGTCGACCGGGAGGGGATCCGGTTATGATTCCGGTGGATCTAGTTCTCCGGTAAGGACTATGTTTAATTTATTTTAGATTTTATACCGGTCCGCCATAAACCGTTTATTGACCCGAGCGGCTGACGATTAGACCGCGTAAATAAATTAAATTTGAATGGCGGTAGAAACTTCACGGCCAGTCCGTATAACAACACGCGGCGGTTCGTTGTTCGACCGCT
The DNA here is from genome assembly GCA_022559845.1 of Amorphophallus konjac. Taxonomy (NCBI): domain Eukaryota; kingdom Viridiplantae; phylum Streptophyta; class Magnoliopsida; order Alismatales; family Araceae; genus Amorphophallus; species Amorphophallus konjac. The sequence continues at coordinate 329,730,231 of CM040118.1, read as the reverse complement.
TGTTCTGCAACTATGCGTGTTCGTTAAATCATGCATGTAATAGAGCACCTCCACCATGTTTAAGTTGTTTTATCGACTGGGGCGGTTTTCTTTCAACCGTTTAATCCCGACAAATTTCAATCCTTAACATAGTCAATTATTCATGCATTTAATTATGAAATAATTGCCATTTCAGCATATTCAATAATTTAGGCATTTAGTTATGGAATAATTATTTTAGCATATTCAATTATTTATGCGTTGAATTATTGAATAATAGCAATCTTAGCATATTCAGTTAATCATGCTTTTAGTCTTACATATTTGCCATGTTTAATCGTTATTATAAATTATGGCACGTTCTTAGATCCCAATAGAACTTTATTATCTTTCCTAGTGATGGAACCACCAGTCGTAGCCTGACGACTTTGAGTGTTGATCCCACCCGGGAGAGGTGGTGGGGTATCCCAGTTTCATGATTTTTAAGCTAGTTCCGTGGGCCCCAGTCCAACCGTAGTGTCCTACGGAGGGGAATACTAGCTAGAGACCTGGCTCTAGGCACGAGCCGGTGTGTGCACACGTGGTCAGAGACTTAGACTGACACTGACGAGTGTTGCTCTGACCAGTTACTTGTTCTGGTACTGTTACGAGTCTCGCATGCTATGATCAGGCTTGCGTAGATACTTGAGACGCAGTGTAAGCCGTCAGTGGACACATCTGGTTTCTTCTTTTGGTGCATCGCCTCCCCTTCTCACTCTGGTCTCTTGGAAACGATTGAGTTATTGTCTATTGGTAGATTTCGAGTACTTGCGTTTAAATTCTAATTGGCATGCTAGTTAGCTATTTATAAACTATTTAGTTAGTTTTACAACTTTATTAAATTGTCATTTATTTATGCCAATGCATGCTTTACTGCTTTCCTTTAGTTAGTTGCGAGTTAGGGCTCCGGTGAACCCTACTGAGTCTCTGCTGTGAGACTCACCCCTTCCTTTTACAGGTGTGGCGGAGCAACCGGCTACAGGATTCTCTCGTGCTTTTGGCAAAAAACCTTAGAGCCAGCAGTGGTCTGTCAGTGGTCGGTCAGTGGTCAGTCTGTCCTTTTTCTTCTTTTGGCCGAGCTATGTCCCGTGTAGTTATTTAATTTTGGACCATTGTACAGTGTGAGACTTGTGATATATGAATATGGACTACTTGTATAAATTTACCACTCTGATATATATATTTGCTTCCGTTTAAAGTTCAAATGAATGCTTTAATTAAAATTGCGCGTGTAATTTCTTTTTGTTATGCATCCTCTCAACAAACACTCACTAACCCTTACGGGACCTCATCAGCCTTTTGGGTGGCTTCCTCGAACTCTTGGTATCGGTAAATCGATGATATCGAGTTATCGATATCCGGATCTCCTGGGTCGTCACAGTTGGTATCAGAGCGGTGTTGAGGATTTGTATAAGGAATTGAAATTACATTAGTCCAGAACAAGTCCAGGTGAGTCTACTGCTGGTTTAGGATGTTTTCCGTGACTACTGATGAATTTTTTGTTATTGCGTATTTTTTTCTAGATTAAAATGCCGCCTCGTAGAAGGGCACGCGTCCCGAGGGAAGGAAGTGGCACTTCTCCTCCAGCTCCAGCTAATGTGCCAGCTCCAATTCAAGCTGACCCTGCTCCTCAAGCTGAATTGCCTCCTGGTGGCCGTGGCAGAGCTTTAAAAGAATTTTTGCTATTCCACCCACCGACTTATGAAGGACTGGCAGATCTAGATGCAACCAGAGTGTGGATAGATGCAACTGAACATGTATTCCGTTCCATGGAATGCACAGAGGATGAAAAAGTCATGCTGGCTACTTTTCAACTTCAAGGAACAGCACTCACGTGGTGGACCACGGAGTGGGAGGTTGCTTTTTGATCCCGTCCTCTTCGTCAGATCACGTGGATGGAGTTTGTCACGACCTTTGAGCGCACTTTCAGTCCAGCTTATCTTAGGATGGATAAAATGCATCAATTTATGGAACTAGCTCAAGGCGATATGACTGTGCTGGAATATCGAAGCAAGTTCGTGGAATTGGGTTGGTATGCGCCCCACATTCTTGCTGATGAAAGCTTAAAGTCCGAGTAATTTCTGCATGGATTAAAAACAGAGTTGAGGCAACCTTTGATTGCGACCAAGGTAACAGAAATGGACGCAGCGTATCAGGCAGCTGCGGCTTTAGAGCATGATATGGCTAGATCCCGAGGGCGTCTTCCAGTTGACTCAGTCCAGTCGAGTGTGCAGCATCAACAGTTCAGTCAGCCATCTGTGGCAGGAGTTCCATCTGCTGTTCCTGCTGCCAGTGGCATTCATATGTCTAAACCTAAGTTCAAGAAATTCAAGAAGTTTAAGAAGCGCTATGGTAGTCAAGATTCTTCTGGTACCGTACAGTAGCAATCGGTACCTTCTTTCCAGCAGCGTCAAGGCTCAGCAGTTAGTCAGCCGAGAGTATGTGCAAGATGTGGTGGGAGCCACCCAGGCAAGCCGTGTTCGCTGCCGGTGGTTTGTTTTTGATGCGGTCAACTGGGACATGTTGTTCGAGACTATCCACAGAGGCAGAAGCCAGTGCAGTTTTCTCAACCGCAGCCGTCTTAGTTCAGACCTCCTCCTCCACCTCAACCTCAACAGTATTATCCTCAAGCTTCAGTGTCTTCTTCCCAACAGTCTACTACAGCGGACAGGAAGCAGAAGGGGAAGGTCTATCATATTACCCGTGCTGAAGCTGTGGCTTCTCATCTTGTTGAAGGTACGGTTATGATTTATGGACATGCAGCTCGTGTCTTATTTGATTCAGGCGCTTCTCATTCGTTTATTTCGGAAGACTTTATTGCTTGTATTGAGGAGCCGACTTTTGAAATTACTTGTGAGTTGCTTGTGGCACTACCTTCTGGGGATTTCATGTCCACTCCTCTTTGTCTAGAAGAGTCACCTATTATGATTGGTAATCATCAGTTGCTGGCTAGATTGTATCCGTTGCAGCTGGTTGATTATGATATTATTCTGGGCATGGATTGGTTAGAAAAATATGGAGCCGTGGTTGATTGCAGATCAAAAAAAGTCTATTTTCAGCCACATGGGAAACCGGCATTTTATTTTCAAGGTATTCGATCTCATTCTTATCGCTTGTTTATTTCTGCTATTCGAGCATGTAGATTGCTTAATGCAGGTTGTCAGGGCTTCTTAGCTTCCGTGGTTGCTATTGAGGCACCACAGCAGGATATCAATGCCATTCATGTGGTCTGTGAATTTCTTGATGTATTTCCTGATGAGTTACCAGGCTTACCTCCTCAGCGAGAAATAGAAATGGTGATTGAATTGATCCCAGGTATGGCACCTTTGGCAAAGGCACCATACCGCATGGCTCCAACTGAATTGAAGGAACTGAGGGCACAATTGGTAGAATTATTGGGAAAAGACTATATTCGTCCCAGCTTTTCTCCATGGAGTGCTCCAGTCTTATTTGTGAAGAAGAAAGATGGAAGCCTGAGGCTATGTATTGATTACATGCAATTGAATCGGGTAACTGTCAAGAATAAATATCCTCTACCCAGGATTGATGATTTGTTTGATCAATTACAGTCTGCTACTATCTTTTCATGGATTGATCTTCGATCTGGCTATTTTCAATTGCAGATTTGAGAATCTGATGTGGAAAAGACTGCTTTTAGCACGCGTTATGGTCACTGAGTTTTTGGTTATGCCGTTCGGGCTAACCAATGCTCCAGTGGCTTTTATGGACCTAATGCAGCGTGTGTTCCGTCCATATCTGGACCAGTTTGTTAAGATCTTTGTCGATGATATTCTTGTTTATTCGGCTTCTGAAGAGGAACATGTTCGGCATCTCAGGATTGTATTGCAGACTCTGCGAGATCACGAACTCTATGCAAAATTCAGTAAATGTGAGTTTTGGCTTCGGGAAGTTCATTTTCTTGGCCATGTGATTTCTGGTGACGGAGTCGTAGTTGATCCAGCTAAAATTGAAGCTATTCTTCAATGGCAGAGACCGAGGACTGTGATAGAGATCAGAAGTTTTCTGGGTCTTACTGGTTATTATCGAAGATTCATTTAAGACTTTGCACGAATTGCCGCGTCGATGACTAGACTGACACGTAAAGATGTACCTTTTGTCTGGTCAGATGAATGTGAGCAGAACTTTGATGAGTTGAAAAGGCTTCTCACTTCTTCTCCAGTGCTGGTGTTACCTTCTGGCTCGGGTGGATTCGTGGTTTGCACGGATGCTTCTCGAGTAGGTTTGGATGCAGTGCTTATGCAACATGGTAAAGTCATAGCTTATGCATCCCGACAATTAAAACAACATGAAGAGAAATATCCGACTCATGATTTAGAGCTTGCAGCGGTGATCTTTGCACTGAAAATATGGAGACACTACTTGTATGGCGAGAAATTTGAGATCTTTACTGATCATCAAAGCTTGCAGTATGTGTTTTCTCAAAAAGATTTGAATCTCCGACAACGCAGATGAATGGAATATATGAAAGACTATGATTTCACTCTCTCCTATCTGCCAGGAAAAATGAATGTTGTGGCTGATGCTCTGAGCAGGAAAGTGCAAATTAGTCATCTGCTTGTTCATGAATGGAAGTTGTGGGAACAGTTTCCTAGCGAGGCATTTAGCGTGGAAATTCCTTCTGATCCTATGGTAGCTATGTGTGCTAGTCTTGTGATGACTCCAGCTATTTATCAGCATATCAAGGAAGCTCAGCAAGCTGATTCTGAATTGTCCCGCGTTATAATGATGCATGATGTTGAGTTTGATGATGATTTAGTTGTCAGCCTCCATGGCAGGCTGTATGTTCCAGCTGTTGATGAGTTGAGAAATGCCATCTTGCGTGAAGCCCATGGATCCTGTTATGCTATTCACCCCGGCACTACCAAGATGTATCAAAATCTGAAAAGGCAATTCTGGTGGCCCGGAATGAAAAAGGATGTAGATGCATTTGTGTCTAAATGTTTGACATGCCAACAGGTTAAAGCCGAGCATCAAAAGCCTGGAGGAATGCTTCAGCCTTTAGAAATTCTGATGTGGAAATGGGATCATGTCACGACAGATTTTGTTGTGGGTTTACCTCGCACTTCACAAGGCTTCGATGGAATCTGGCTGTTATTTGATTGGTTAACAAAAACAGCAAGATTATTGCCAATTAAAGTTGCCTGGAGTGTTCAGAAATTGGCCGAGCTTTATGTTCAAAAGATTGTGCCATTGCACGGAATTCCAATATCAATTGTGTCAGATTGCGACCTACGGTTTACTTCTGGCTTCTGACACAGTTTTCAAAAAGCGTTGGACACAGAGTTAGCTTTTAGTTCAGCGTATCATCCGCAGTCAGATGGTCAGTCAGAAAGGACTATTCAGACTTTAGAAGATATGCTTTAATCTTGTTGCCTAGATTGGCGGGGTTCGTGGAGTCAGCATTTGCCACTTGTGGAATTTGCTTATAATAACAGTTATCACTCCAACATCGACATGGCACCGTATGAGGATTTGTACGGGCATCTTTGTCGTACACCTTTGAACTGGTTTGAAGCCGGTGACAGATTGTTGACAGGACCTGATATGGTTCAGCAATGTGCTGATGTGGTTCGCTTGATCAGGCAGAAAATGTTGACAGCTCAGAGTCGACAGAAAAGTTATGCAGATCAGCACAAGCGACCATTGGAGTTTGAGCCTGGAGATATGGTGCTTGTAAAAATATCTTCGATGAAATGTGTTATGAGGTTTGGGAAGCGTGGAAAGCTCAGTCCCCATTATATTGGTCCGTTTCTTATTCCGGAACGTGTGGGCCAAGTGGCTTATCGTCTTTAATTGCCAGCGGTGATGCAAGCAATCCACGATGTATTTCATGTATCCCAACTGAAGAAGTATGTTTCTGATGCATCTCACGTGCTCGATGACTCAGTTTGGCCGGAAGTGACTGCAGATTTATCCACACCAGAGTATCCGATCAGAATTGAAGATCGTCATGAGCAACGATTGAGAAATAAAGTAATTCCTCTGGTTAAGGTTGTCTGGTAGCGTCACTCTGGTAATGAAGCTACATGGGAACGTGAGGATGAAATGCGTCAGCAATTTCCCTTCTTGTTCGAATAAGGTATATTACTTTCAGTTCTCTCCTTGTTCTTCCTTTTAAATTTCGAGGATGAAACTTCTATTAGGAGGGAGGGACTGTGAGACCCGTGCTTTAACGGATCTTTACCGATAATCAATTAAAATTTAATCCATGAATTTCGGCTAATTTTATGAAATTTATGGGCTTTTTCTTGTATTTAATCTAATTAGATTAAAGTTTTTAAAGAAACTATTGGGCATATGCGTAAATATGCTTCTTTGGGGGTTTGTAATGCAAAAAGGGGGTTAAAATAAAAAAATATTATTTTAACCCATTCGATGGCCCCCCTCTCTCTCTTACTTTCCCATTTCTCCCCCCCCCCCCGCCTTTTTTTTCACCTGAAACCGCAGGGCGTAGGGAAACCCGCAGGCGAACCCGCAGACGACCGCGCGGATGCCCCGACCGGCGACCCCCCTTCTCGCCCTTCCTCGGTCGTCCTCTCGGCGCGACGGGCCTGTAGAGGTGGACGAGGCCGCGACGGCGCCACCGTCGGAGCCGCCCCCGACGCGGAGGCGCGAACCCACGAACGGTGACCTCTCTCCCTCTTTCTCTCTTCTCGACGCGCCGACGACCCGACGACCTTGGCGGAGGAGCCAGAGCTCCGTCGGCGAGCCTACAAGGCGCAGGAGGTAGCGGCGGTCTCGTCGGACCTGATCCCACGATGGAAGACGGCGGCACTCTCTCCCTCTCTCACGGCGTTCTCACGGTGGAATCATCGTCCTTAGCCTAGATCCGGTGGGGGGCGGCCTTCTAGCCTTGTTTGGAGCGACAAGGAACGCCGTGGCATCAACCCAGGATGAACCGCGGAGTGGAGAGACGGCCAGGAACGAGCGAACTGCGGCGTCCCTCGGCTTCTTCGCGGCCGGATCGGACATTTCGGCACGTTTGAGGTAGGGGGATCAATGCCCTAGCCCGTTAAATTGTTCCTAATGCATGCCCATCGTCGCTGAGTTCATAGATTAACTCTCGCATGCCCATCGTCGCTGAGTTCATAGATTAACAATCGCATGCCCATCGTCGCTGAGTTCATAGATTAACTATCGCATGCCCATCGTCGCTGAGTTCATAGATTAACTGGCATGCCCATCGTTGCTGAGTTCATAGGCAATAAATTGTTATATAATGAGGGTGGAATGGCAGGGAATAGGTTAAAAATAATAACTCCCATCGATTTGAGTTGACCGAGAGGGGATGGTTATGATTCCGGTGGATCCGGTTCTCCGGTAAGGACTATGTTTAATTTATTTTAGATTTTATAACGGTCCGCCATAAACCGTTTATTGACCCGAGCGGCTGATGATTAGACCGCGTAAATAAATTAAATTTGAATGGCGGTAGAAACTTCACGGCCAGTCCGTATAACAACACGCGTCGGTTTGTTGTTCGACCGCTTGTTCTGCAACTATGTGTGTTCGTTAAATCATGCATGTAATAGAGCACCTCCACCATGTTTAAGTCGTTTTATCGACTGGGGCGGTTTTCTTTCAACCGTTTAATCCCGACAAATTTCAATCCTTAACATAGTCAATTATTCATGCATTTAATTATGAGATAATTGCCATTTCAGCATATTCAATAATTTAGGCATTTAGTTATGGAATAATTGTTTTAGCATATTCAATTATTTATACGTTGAATTATTGAATAATGGCCATCTTACCATATTCAGTTAATCATGCTTTTAGTCTTACATATTTGCCATGTTTAATCGTTATTATAAATTATGGCACGTTCTTAGATCCCAATAGAACTTTATTCTCTTTCCTGGTGATGGAACCACCAGTCGTAGCCCGATGACTTTCAGTGTTGATCCCACCCAAGAGAGGTGATGGGGTATCCCAGTTTCATGATTTTTAAGCTAGTTCCGTGGGCCCCAGTCCAACCGTAGCGTCCTACGGAGGGGAATACTAGCTAGAGGCCTGGCTCTAGGCACGAGCCGGTGTGTGCACACGTGGTCAGAGACTTGGACTGACACTGACGAGTGTTGCTCTGACTAGTTACTTGTTCTGGTATTGTTACGCGTCTCGCATGCTATGATCAGGCTTGCGTAGATGCTTAAGACGCAGTATAAGCCATCAGTGGACGCATCTGGTTTCTTCTTCTGGTGGATCTCCTCCCCTTCTCACTCTGGTCACTTGGAAACGATTGAGTTATTGTCTATTAGTAGATTTCGAGTACTTGCGTTTAAATTCTAATTGGCATGCTAGTTAGCTATTTATAAACTATTTAGTTAGTTTTACAACTTTATTAAAATTATCATTTATTTATGCCAATGCATGCTTTACTGCTTTCCTTTAGTTAGTTGCGAGTTAGGGGTCCCGGTGAACCCTACTGAGTCTCTGCTGTGAGAGTCACCCCTTCCTTTTACCGGTGAGGCAGAGCAACCGGCTGCAGGATTCTCTCGTGCTTTTGGCAAAAAACCTTAGAGCCGGCAGTGGTCTGTCTGTGGTCGGTCAGTGGTCAGTCTGTCCTTTTTCTTCTTTTGGCCGAGCTATGTCCCGTGTAGTTATTTATTTTTTGACCATTGTACAGTGTGGGACTTGTGACATATGAATCTGGACTACTTGTATAAATTTACAACTCTGATATATATATTTCCTTCCGTTTAAAGTTCAAATGAATGTTTTAATTAATATTGCGCATGTAATTTCTATTCGTTATGCATCCCCTCAACAACCACTCACTAACCCTTACGGGGCCTCATCAGCCTCTTGGGTGGCTTTCCCGAACTCTTGGTATCGGTAAATCGATGATATCATGTTATCGATATCCGGATCTCCTGGGTCGTCACATAGTCTCTGGGTTGTTTCCCTCTGTGCAGGCAAAGGAAGGGAGAATCGTCTCCAAGGTTCCTTCTGAGAAATCAGAAGAAGGTAGGATTGGTCCTCCGGATACTGCATTGTGCAGTGGGTTCCATCTCTGTTGGAAGCAGGATCGAGGTTCAAGAGATTTGTCTCCCTTGGGTGTTAAGCTGTGGATTCAGCCATTGTTTGCAGACTAAGTCTGCGTGTGATTTGCTTTGTGCAAGGAATCCTCATTCTGCAGAGTGAGGGGTGGATGTAGATTGCGGATCACAATCGAACCACCTAAAAAGTCCTCTTGTCCATTGTGTGGTTTGCTTAGCTCGTTATTCTGCTTGTTTCACTTCGACTAATTGGTATATCAAAAGTCGTAGCTAGAAAGATAGGTCAGGCCAATCTGGAAAGCTGCCCCTTGCGAGAGGAGTTCCTTGGATCAAACCTCCGCCTCGTATCGATGTTAGTCGTTGCTTGCATGCTCGGTTGCTGAGTGAGTGTTCTCATTGCTGATATTCTTGTGTGTGCATTCTAAGTTTTTCTATATCATCTGCACATAAGCTTGTTGATCCTTTATCTGAGTCAGTGCTTGTATTTGAATTGATTCTCCTTTTAGCCCAAACTGATAGTTTAGCACTTGGATTTTAATTTGGTTGGGTTTGGGGATAGATCTATTCATCCCCCCTTCTAGATCTTTTACTCTAATTCTATCAATTGGTATGAGAGCGGGTTTCCCACAATGTGGTCCAACGACCAGGGAAGACCTAGAACTAGCAATGCTCGTAGCTTCATAGTTGAAGGGCATTCAATTAATAGACCCCCATTTTTCAATGGTGCTAACTATTTGTACTGGAAGAACAGGATGGAGGTGTTCTTACGAGCTCTATATCATGAGCTGTGGAGAGTTGTCACCAGCGGTCCATTTGAACTCCCTGAAGATGAAAGCGCATGGACCAGGGAACAAATTCGATTGTTAACAGTCAACTGGATAGTTCTAAATATCATGCAGTGTGTCATGCATCCAGTTGAGTATTCAAGGATCTCTGCTTGTAAAACTGCCAAGAAGATGAGGGACGAGCTGAAATTGATCTACGAAGGAACGTCCCCGGTGAGAGCAACAAAGGTAAACATGCTCACCTCAGACTATGAATTATTTAAGATGAAGCATGATGAAAGTATTTTTGAGATGTATGCGAGGCTCTCACTGATCGCTAACAGTCTTAAGGCTCTAGGAAAACAATTTCAGGACAGTGATCTAGTTAGAAAGATTCTTAGGTCCCTAACCCCTGCGTGGCACACCAAAGCCACTATGATAGAAGAGTCTAGGGATCTGTCCACTATGACAGTGACGGAGCTGATGGGATCATTGGTGACATATGAGATTAATCTCAAGAGAAGTGTGGAAGAAAACAAGAAGGGAAAAACTATAGCTCTTAAAGTGTCTCGAACTAGTGGAGAGAGCAGTGAAGAGTATGAGAACTTCTCTGATCTAGATGATGCTCAACAAGCTATGTTGACTCGACAGTTCCAAAGGTTCTTAAGAACCAGAGGTAAGACTTTCAGAAAAAGAAGGCCACAGCAGGCTGGTAAGAATTCTAACTTAAAGCTGATAAGAACAAAAATTCTGACAAAATTACTTGTTATCATTGCAAAAAGCCAGGTCACATGAAAGGAGACTGTCCCGAGTTGATGAGTTCAAAGGTCAGAAAAAGAAGCCTCAGGCCATGGTTTGTACATGGAGCGATGAAGAAGAAGACATCGAAGGTGAAACCTCAGATGAAGAAGAACAAGGGCTATGCCTTATGGCCAATAGTGATGAAGAGGTCATCAATCCCTTTGAAAAATATTCAATTGATGATTGGGAAGATGCATATGCCGATCTGTTAGATAAATTCAATTGTCAAACCAAGGAATACAAAATGATGAAGAGAAAATTGAACAATGTTATTCAGGATCAAACTTCTGTTAAAGAGGAAAATGAAAAACTCAAAACAAAGGTTGAAGAATTAAAATTGTTGAAAATTGACCATGATAACATGAAAACTGAAAATGAGGAGATTATGAAACAACTAGATGATTTCAAAATAAAATTTCAGGAAATCTAGAAAGAAAAAGAATTAACAACCGAGAAATATGAAGCTGTCAGGAATGCAAATTCTGAAATTCAAAAACAATACGAGAAGCTTGAAAAGGAATTAAATGATAAACAAGCCATGCTGGAAAAGTTTGTTCAGGGAAAGACAAACCTAGATACCATGCTAGGTATGAAAATAAATTTCAATAAAGAAGGATTGGGATATGATCCCTCAAGCAAAAAGCCATTTGAATTCAAAACAATGACCTACTGTCAAGAGAAGGGTAAAGAGAAACTGGATTCCCCATCCAGTTCAAACAACAACAAACAAGTCCAGTAACCAAAAATGATGAACTTCATAAAAGCCAATTCAACCAATTCCTCTGGACAACAAACCAAGATTCAAGGAAATTCAACTGTGAAGACAACCCTGCATCGACCCAACCCAAGCGGTGAGTTGAGTCACCATGTCCCAGATAGAGCTAACATTAGCCGTCAAGCTAAGATGCATCGACGCAGCCCACACTACAGGTCGATGCACCCTAACCAGAACAGAAGCTCTAGAAAATATAGAAATGTGAATAATAACAAGACACATTGGTCTTATCTTGATTATTCTCAGGGGCATTTTAATAAGTACACCTTCCAAAGTCAGAAGAGCTTCATGAGGTATCCCATAAATCATGTTGGAAGAAGGTGGAATAAATTTTTTTTTAACAAAGTTCAAGTAAGAAAAGACCAAACCTTTGCCAACTCCAAAACTGTCAATGTTGAAATAAGAAATTTAACATCAATCAGAAGAAAATTGTTAGGCAGGTTTGGATCCCTAAAAATTTGTTGAAGGGTTGAATGATATCTTTGGACCCAACTTTTCTTGGGTTCCAAAATTTTCTGCATAATTTGCTTGCAGGTCGGCCTGACAGCCATGCAAAATAGGTGGTATTTAGATAGTGACTGTTCGAGGCACATGATAGGAGATCGAACCAAGTTCAGCAAGCTGGAGATGAAGGGAGGAGGAATGGTTAAGTTTGGAGGGAAAAACAAGGGTAAGATAGATGGTTCAGGCACCATTGGCAAGTTTCCCTCAAACACCATTGAAAAGGTTTTACTTGTTGATGGACTTGAGCAGAACCTGTTAAGCATTAGTCAACTCTGTGACAAGGGTCACAAAGTTATCTTTGATAACCATGCATGCAAAATCTTTGAAATAAATTTTGACTCAATAAAATTCTTAGGACACAGAGTCAATAATGTCTACATGGTAGACTTGGATGAAAACTCTTCATCTAATCTTTGTTTGTCTGCCAACCTAGACAATAATGCCTTCAATTGGCACATGAGGTTGGGTCATGCTAGTTACATCACTTTAAATAAATTGGTCAAGCATGATTTAGTTAGAGGTCTACCCAAGCTTGAATTTAAAACAAACACAAAAATCTCTGATGCATGTGCACTGTTGGGCATGTATGAAACATGCTTGATTTTATTGTTTTGTTGATGTCTGACAATGACTCATTGATGAGTCTTATATGGATTTAACGATGTCAACATGTATAAGTTGCAAGTCATAGTCAGCACTGTGGCATGAGAATGGGATCATGAAGATGAGTAGTATAAAGATATTATACAATGGTGTAATGAGATGTGATGCATTGAACCAAAGGGTTTTAACAAGGCCAGCCAACTACAGTGCAACAGAAGCTCCAGATCCAGGAGTACCTTAAGTGCTGAAATTCAGTTGCAAGTTTAAGGGAAAGCAAATAACAAGTTCAGCAGAAGCAATAGCAAGCCAACAAGCTCAAGCTAGAAATAGAAGCAGAAATGGCAATGCAGTAAGAAGCTATGCATTGGATGATATTCAAAGGGCAAAGAGTTCTAAATCAACAGGAGTGTCGACCTCAAGATCAAGAAGAGTCGACCTGTGATCGCAGAACGAAGAAAAGCCCAAAAGGCTCAAAGACAGGCTCATAGAAGTGTCGACCTCACTCCATCAGGAGGTCGATCTCAGGCTCTCCCACAAAGCATTATAAATGAGATTCTCTAAAGAAGTGTCAACCTCAGTCTCTCAGAGTGTCGACCTCAGACCCTCATAGAAAGCGTTATAAACGCTCTTCTGCAAAGCAGTGTCGACCTGGTCTTCAGGAAGTGTCGACCTCACAATCGCAACCAGCACTCTAGGAAGAGGCCAGCGTGGGTAGTGTCGACCTGATCTTCTCAACATGTCGACCTCAGGGTTCTTCCATAAGCTGTGTGAGAAACTAGTCTTCACAGCCGTGTCGACCTCATTGACACAGGAGGTCGACCTTACGCTCCTTCCAGAAGCCGTTATAAACTACATTCTATAAAGAAGTGTCGACACTACTTTCCAGTAGGTCGACCTCACTGAAGGAAATCATCAAAAGCACTCTGTTAGATCTGTATGTTCGTAAACCGTACAGAAGGCATTAATAGCTGGCGCAAACCTTCAAAAACACCTCTTTTGAGGTCTGGAAGAAGGTACCAAAGTCAGAGGTTCTGCCATCTCATAATATCAACTCAAAACATCTTCTTGGAGAAAGGTTGGTCTGCCACCAAATCTGTGAAAGTCCTCTCTGCCAACAGTCTGTCTTTTCTATCCTATGCAAGGACTGCTCAGGTGGTCAGCCCTCTAGTGCACACTGGACCAAGCCATTCACTCTGCCACAAGACTTCAAACATTGTCTACCTTCTACCTGCCACTGTCCTTTCCTAGGACTGGTCTGAAAAGCCCTATAGTTCAAGTCAACCTTCAATAGAATATCTACTTCAGCCAAGAAAGATATTTTTGGAGGGAAAATAGACTTTCCATCTGCTCCCTTATGACCCGTGGATTTAGTCAAGCCCTGCTGAAAGAAGGCCAGAATTCTAGAAGAACATTCAAATTTGAATCAGTCTTCTGCAATTTTTTTGGAGGGAAAATTTTCCCACTGGCTCCTCTATAAATATCTGAAGCTTCCTTTCAAGAAGCTGCTGCTGCCCTTAGAAGAGAGCCACGCCCTTGAGCATTCAAGAAGGTATCTGTGAGAAGAAGAAAAGGGGAGTGTGTGCAGCCCAGCTCTGGTCCGACCTAGGCCAATGTTGTAAGGAGGAGAAGAAGAAGAAGAGTGAAAGGAGAGCAACCAGCATCTAAGAAATAGGAATAGAGATCGAACCAGTATTTTGATCTGCTCATAGAGCTTCCAGACCATGTTCTGAAGCCTGTCTTGTTACTTGACATGCAGCCTTTCATGATATCTCTCTTTATTGCTTGATGAGTGAAAATGGGTTTTAAATCTTTTGATCTCATGCTACTCCATGTGCTCATTTTCTGACTTTGAAATTGGCTTCTATTTATGTCCTCTTTGCTGATGGCAAAGGGGGAGAAGTTTTGAGATGAGTCATAACTACTTCAAGAGATGACTCATGATAAACTCATAATGACTCATAGTTGCCATCATCAAAAAGGGGGAGAATGTTGGGCATGTGTGTAACATGCTTGATTCTATTGTTTTGATGATGTTTGACAATGACTCATTGATGAGTCTTATATGGATTTGACGATGTCAACATGTATAAGTTTCAGGTCATAGTCAGCACTGTGGCATGAGAATGGGATCATGAAGATGAGCAGTATAAAGATATCATACAGTGGTGTAATGAGATGTGATGCATTGAACCAAAGGGTTTTAACAAGGCCAGCCAACTACAGTGCAACAGAAGCTCCAGATCCAGGAGTACCTTAAGTGCTAAAATTCAGTTGCAAGTTTAAGGGAAAGCAAACAACAAGTTCAGCAGAAGCAGTAGCAAGCCAGCAAGCTCAAGCTTGAAATAGAAGCAGAAATGGCAATGCAATAAGAAGCTATGCATTGGATGATATTCAAAGGGCAAAGAGTTCTGAATCAATAGAAGTGTCAACCTCAAGATCAAGAAGAGTTGACCTGTGATCGTAGAACGAAGAAAAGTTCAAACGGCTCAAAGACAGGCTCATAGAAGTGTTGACCTCACTCCATCAGGAGGTCGATCTCCGACTCTCCCAGAAAGCATTATAAATGGGATTCTCTAAAGCAGTGTCGACCTTAGTCTCTCAGAGTGTCGACCTCAGACCCTCACAGAAAGCATTATAAATGCTCTTCTGTAAAGCAGTGTCGACCTGGTCTTCAGGAAGTGTCAACCTCACGATCGCAACCAGCACTCTGGGAAGCGACCAGCGTAGGCAGTGTCAACCTGATCTTCTCAACAGGTCGACCTCAGGGTTCTTCCAGAAGCTGTCTAAGAAACCAGTCTTCACAGCCGTGTCGACCTCATTGGCACAGGAGGTCGACCTTACGCTCCTTCCAGAAGCCGTTACAAACTACATTCTATGAAGAAGTGTCGACACTACTTTACAACATGTCGACCTCACTGAAGGAAATCATCAAAAGCACTCTATCAGATCTGTCTGTTTATAAACCGTACAGAAGATATTAATAGCTGGCGTAAACCTTCAAAAACACCTCTTTTGAGGTCTGGAAGAAGGTACCAAGGTCAGAGGTTCTACCATATCATAATATCAACTCAGAACATCTTCTTGGAGAAAGGTTGGTCTGCCACCAAATCTGTGAAAGTCCTCTCTACCAGCAGTCTATCTTTTCTGTCCTATGCAAGGACTGTTCAGGTGGTTGTGGAGCGAATGGACCGGATGGATGCAAATCTAGAGGGGGGGTGAATAGATTTAACCCCAGAAATCAAGTCTATAGCAGTTTTTAAAAGAACTAATGAGCAATTAAAATGAACTGCTCAGATCAACAAATATTATGAGGAATGAAAATAGGAAACACTGAGAATCTGAAATCAACTAAGATGATAGCAAGATGATCAATCTTCTTCAGTATGGTACAAGGCGGAGCTTGGGGATCACAGATCTCCTTACGCAAGAGTCAGTGGTCTGGATAGGCGTGACCTATCTTTCTCACTGGAACTTTTGATATACCACTGAAGAGACTCCCACAATTCAGATGGACAAAGAAAATCTAAGCATGCATAGCAGATAAAAATTCAGATTGACAGTTTCACACCAACTTTTCACGAGCCTAAGCATTCATCTAAACGGAGAGAAATATTGGAGAATTCAATCAATCAAGAGACAACGACAATTTTAAGGTGGTTCGATCTCAAGCTAGAGATCTACGTCCACCCCTTCCTCAACCGAGCAAGGCTTCCTGCTGTCACACAGCTTAAGCACCGCTAATCCACAACTTTGGGGATTGAAATCCCTATACACCGCAGAGCCTTACAGCTTGCTGTCCTAGGAACACCCTCGTAAACGCTGAGCACCACAGCTTGCTATCCCGCTGATTCACAGCTTACAATGAAAATTGAAAATGGAAACAAACGCTGAAGAAAACTAGACAACGAAGGAAAATAACTTGCAGACGCAAGAAATGTAGCTCTAACAATAGAGCAGTCTAACTCTGGATTTGATCCAGAAATCAGAGACATACACTCTTCCTCAACGAACCAAAAATTCACTTAGCCCTCTTAACTCTTTCTCCCTGATCCCTCTTCTTTTCTTCTTCTTTGCTCGCTCTCTCTTCTCTCTCAGAGTTTTTCTCTCTCTCGCGCTCTTGGCTCTTCTACTCTTCCGCTCTTCTAGGTTCTGGCTATATTCTCTGGACTTCTTCTTCTCATCTTCTTTGCTCCGATCGCCGAAGGGCTTTTTATATGGCTTCAAACCTGGGGACCCACGAGCTCATGCATTGGGCGTGTGGAGGGCTCGTTCCCGCCTAATTGGAGATGACACGCGTCAGGTGCAGATAAGTGAGCGGATCCACGTGGTAGAATCCTCTGGACGCATCTACCTTGGATCACGTGCCAACAATCTGATGTTCTGGAGACATGTGCCCATCATTGGGTGACTTGGGATCACGTGCCCCAGCTTTAGTTCGAGCTCACGTGCTCGCCTGAGATTAAATGAGTTTTGCCCTTCATATGTTTGATGAAGTTCCTGCCAATAAAAAATGAAGCATTTCATCAAACACTTTCTAGTCAGATTAGTGTCAGAGAGAAACATGATTACAGATAATCAAAGATGCTTTGAATGAGATGCCATGATAGAGTCATTCATGCAATTAATCTGATTAACTTCTAAGTCTTGAACCACCACTAGTAGACTTTCAAGAATGCATGATGTGCATCGACCTTGATCATGATGCACTAACATGCACAGACTTAGTGTGGCATGGGTTAACATTTAGTATTGATCTAGTGAAAACCTGCACTGACCTAGTGAACACATGCATCAACCTCAGGTTCAATTGCTTGGTCACTAGCCTTGACCTAACCTTCAACCGCTAGGTTGCTTACGTTGACCTCGTAAAAGATGCACCGACCTTATAGCTCAAGGTACCATATGTGCATCGACCTGAAAACTAGGTCCAATGTGCATAGACTTGACTTCAGTGTGATGTACCTAAGGTGCATCAACCTTAATGTGCACTAAGCACAAAGTGCACCGACCTGTGTATGCACGATGCAATATGTGCATCGACCTTAGATGATGGCTGACAAAGATGTGAACCGACCTTATACACTGGTGACAAAAACATGCACCGACCTATGTGTGCATGATGCAATATGTGCATCGACCTTAGATGTTGACTGACAAAGATGTGCACCAACCTATATGATGCATTATGACAAAGTGCACCGACCTTGATGTGCATGAAGCACAGTGTGCCTCGACCTCAATATGCACAATACAGAGTATGCATCGACCTTAGTATGAGAGTGAGACAAAAGTGCATCTACCTTATGTTGCATCCTAATGGATTGCACCGACCTTAGTGTAGACTTCACTAGATGTGCATCGACCTGTGTGCAGACCAACACAACATTAAGTTGCCAATCATTAAACATTTATCATAAAAACATTTTCTGTTGCCAACATCAAAACTTGGTCATCAAGGAAAATAGCCAATCATCAAAAATAATATGAGATACAATACTTTCCCTTTCCTTTGATGACTCATCACACTCAGAGGAGACACAATATTCTCCCCCTTTTTGATGATGGAAACACCAGAAAATCAAATGATGATAATACTTCTAAAGTGATGACAATGCAGACATGGCGATGCAGAAGCAGACAGAAACAATCTCCCTTTATCTCACACTCTAGCCATAGTCTCTCCAACTATAACACCTTTAAGTTTAACAGATCTCTCCCATTCTCTCCCCCTCACTAAACTTCTCTCCCCCTCACTAAATCTCCCCCTCACTGAACTTCTCTCCCCCTTTGCCATCAGCAAAAAGAGGAATGTGAAAAAGAGCAAATTATAAGGTAAGGGAGGTAGATGAAGGATAGCAATAAGATACCAAATGTGAAGAGAAGAGAAATGGCATAGGGAAGAGAATCAGATGACAAACTGAATAATCTCTCATTAGTCAAGCATACAAAGCTCAGAATCTATTAGTATAAGAATTCAGTTAATGTAGCCTTGATTAACATCTGATTTATGAGTAATGAGAGTTATAGTGTAACAGCTTTACTCTTTGAAGAGGTTTGTATTAGCTTTTAATAGCAATAAATCAGACATACATAAATCATGTCAGAGTGGTCTATCTGTATCTTACTTGTTTAAACATTCAATGAAGTTCTCAGGAGAGCCTAGAACATGTATTGTGGTTAAACAAATTCTTAGAACTTTTCAGGGTTACAGCTGGTTTCTTCGTTTTCTTTACAAACATTTGAACATGCTGGTATAATCCATACCTTTTGACATAGAGGTACACGTTGATTAGACGCCAGTACCCCCAGTTACTTAGTAGGATTTACCATTCTATCTCTATAAGCCTTTTCAGGTTTAGTTTACACCTTTAGCATAAGTGTACACGTTGATTAGACGCCAGTACCCCTAGTTTCTCAGTGAAACTACCCTTTCAGTTTTAATTTCTTGAACAGAGGTAACTAAAGCACTTCATGACATGATATCACTCCATTTCATTGATAGAGGATTCAATTTCTCTATGCATTCAGCCATTGCTCTGCCAATAGCTTTTGATTCTTATTTATCTAGCTGCCCTTTGATTTTGTTTAAAAATAGTACACACTAAGCTTCTCAACTGAGAGTTCTTGAGTTTTTACTTTCAGAATATGAAAGACTGGCTCAGACACAATCATGTAAAGATTGATTGAGAGCTATTACATGTAATGAACAATCCTAATTCATTGAGCTTAGCCTTTAGACTCTAAAATTCATTAAGCTTAAATCATCAGTTTGTTCATGGTGCATTCTAGATTCTTACAGAAGTAGATATCTGATTTCAATAGTTTAAAGTAATGAACTGATTACCAGAATGTCATTCATCCAGTTTCAAGAAATTTTAGAATTTTAGGGATGATAGTGGAGGAATTATCAGAAGTGAAATTCAATGAAATTGCCAAGAGATGTTCAACTGATGCCAATTTTCTGGAATTTGAAGCATATGTCAGGTATTGAAGTTCAAAACATGACAGCCAGTGAGCTATCTGATTGCAATTTTAATTTTCTGACAACACTAAATGAGTTCTGAACACCCCTTATCAACTTAGACTTACAGGATTTTTACCATGTACTCACCCTGTCTAGTTGGACACTTCATCTGAACACCTAACATGAGACACAACCATCACACTTGACTCAAGGTACCTGGCGGAGGACTACCCTCTACGCATAGTGTGGGTTTCCAGACAGAAGATATATGCCCTTCTCCCAGCAAACCATTTGATATACCTTTGAGATCAAGGTGATCAACATGCATACTCTACTGACAAGCTTTATTCAGTGATAATCATAAAGCATGAGCAACCATTACATCATGAAGGAGGATTTATTCAGAATAGACAAAAATGAATTGTCAATCATCATGCTGAAATTTACATAAGCCTAGTTCCCTTCTCAAATATTTAAATCTATCATTTCCAAGTGGCTTAGTAAAAATATCAGTAATTTATTTTTCAGAATCAACAAAGTTAAGTTCAATTTCATTCTTGCTTACTACATCTCTCAAGAAATGATGTTTAATATCAATGTGCTTAGTCCTTGAATGATGAACATGATTTTTAGCTAATGAAATAGCACTGGTGTTATCACATAAAATAGGAGTGCATCCTAGATTAATGTGATAATCAACAAGTTGGTGCTTTATCCAGAGGACTTGGGCTGCACAATTCCCTGCTGCAACATATTCTACTTCAGCAGTGGAAAGTGCTACAGTATGTTGCTTTTTGGAAGCCCAAGACACTAGACAGCCACCTAGATATTGACAATATCCACTAGTACCTTTTCTATCTATCCTACACCATGCATAGTCTGCATCAGTGTAAGCTACAAGCTCGAACTCACACCTAGCAGGATACCATAGACCTAAGTCAGGGGTGCCTGATAGATACCTAAAAATCCTCTTTACTGCACTCATGTAAGATTCCCTGGGACTAGCCTGAAATCTAGCACATAAACATACTGAAAACTGAATATTAGGCCAAGATGCAGTAAGATACAAAAGGGATCTGATCATATCTCTATAAATCTTGGTGTCAACTAATTTACCTTTTGCGTCACCATCAAGACTAGTTGAGGTACCCATAGGTGCAGTTATTGCTTTGAGGTTTTCCAGTTGATACTTCTTCAGCAGGTCCCTTATATATTTTGACTGATTGATAAAGCTTCCTTCAGAGGTTTGATTAACCTGCAGTCCTAGAAAAAATTTTAGTTCTCCCATCAAGCTCATCTCAAATTCATTTGTCATTAAAGTAGAAAACTCCTCACACATGGTGGATTTAGTTGACCCAAACATTATATCATCTACATAAATCTGAACAACAAGGATGTCTTTGTTGTTTACCTTAGTGAATAGAGTCTGGTCAACTTCACCTCTTATGAAACCCTTACCTATGAGGAAGGAGCTCAGCCTGTCATACCAGGCCCTGGGAGCTTGCTTCAGTCCATATAATGCCTTGTCTAATTTATAAACATGATCTGGAAAATCAAGGCATTCAAAACCTAGAGGTTGTTTAACAAACACATCCTCCTTTATTAGTCCATTCAAAATGCAGATTTAACATCCATTTGCTGCAATTTTATTCCTAGGCTACTAGTAAATGCTTAAAGGATTCTGATAGCTTCTAATCTGGCAATGGGGGGCAAAGGATTCTTCAAAGTCTACCCCAAACTCCTGGTTGTACCCCTGTGCCACTAGCCTAGCTTTATTTCTAACTACCTTTCCCTGCTCATCTGTTTTATTTCTGAAAACCCATTTAGTGCCTATAATGGAGCCATGAGTGGGTTTTGGAACTAGGTGCCATACCTTGTTCCTTTCAAATTGGTTCAGCTCTTCATGCATGGCATTTATCCAATGTCTATCTTTTAATGCACTATCTATGTTTTTGGGTTCTATTTGAGAGACTAGAGCAAAAGAATTCAGTTCATTTTCAACCCTAAAGTGTGATCTAATCCTAGGGGGTTCATTCAGATTACCAATAATGTTTTCCAGAGGATGATCTCTAAGAACTCTAATATTAGTAAGCTGATTACATGTTTCTACATTTACCTCCCCCTGAACTCCAGACCCACTAGTCTCACCTTCTTCTGCTGGTTCAGGATTTTGCTCTTCTTTATACTGCAGAATCTCACCATCAGACTTGTCTCTGCAAAAACCAATTTCAGAGTTATTTGAAAGCTCATCAAAGATAACCTGTGGTGATTCTTCAACAATTTTAGAAGTAAGATTATAAATCCTGTAGGCTCTGGACTTTTCAGAATAACCTAGAAAGATTTCAGGTTCACTTTTAGGTTCAAATTTATCAAGGTCTCTTTTAGAATTCACATGTATAAAGCACTTGCAACCAAAGACCTTGAAATATGCTAGTGAATGTTTCTTACCTTTTAAAATCTCATATGGAGTTTTGTGAGTAGAAGGTCTTACTAGAGCTCTGTTAATGATATGACAAGATGTGTTGACTGCCTCAGCCCAAAACCTTCTTGGTAGATTGCCTTCCACCAGCATTGTCCTGGCCATCTCTATCAAGGTTATGTTTCTTCTTTCCACTACTCCATTCTGTTCTGGAGTTCTTGGAGAAGAGAACCTGTGGTTGATTCCATTCTTTCTGCAGGAATCATCAAATTGTGAGTTTTCAAACTCACCACCATGGTCAGACAAAATATTCAGAATTGAATGTTCACCAGTCTGACTTATTCTATGGTAAAATTCCTCAAATTCTTCAAATGCATCATTTTTATGTGTCAAGAAAAATACCCAAGTAAATCTAGAAAAGGCATCCACTAAAACATAACCATATCTCCTACCAGATAAGCTGGTTGATCTAGATGGTCCAAATAAGTCCATATGAATCAGCTCAAATGGCTTAGAAGACATGCTTTCAGTTCTGGATTTGAATGACTTCCTAGTTTGCTTGCATTGGACACAGACCTCACAGATTTTGTTGATTTTCTTAAATGAATTTTCTGGGAGACCTCTAACCATGCTGTGTTTATTCAGTTTGTGCAGCACATTATAGCTAGCATGACCTAACCTGCGGTGCCAAAGACAGGCTAAGTCATCCTTGCTAACTGTGAGGCATAGGTTTGAATGAGCTACATTATCTAAATCTACCATGTAGATATTGTTGATTCTCTTACCAGTGAATTTAATGGTTTCAGAATTAGGTCCATATACTGTACATGCAAGAGAATCAAATACTACCTTATGCCCTTTATCACACACCTAGCTAATGCTAAGCAGGTTATATGCAAGCCCTTCTACTAATAAGACTTCCTTAATGCAGCAAGAAGAGCTCTTACCTACTTTACCTGTTCCAATGATTCTGCCCTTGGTATTACCTCCAAATGTAACATGACCTGCATTCCTTTCCACAAGCATGCAGAATTTATCTTTGTCCCCGGTCATGTGCCTGGAGCACCCACTGTCCAGATACCACCTATTTTGGTTGGCTGCCAGGCATACCTGCAAGAAAAATCAAGTAGAAAATTTTGGAACCCAAAACTGTTTGGGCCCCAAATGTGCACTCATTTTATGCAGACAAGATACAAGCTATTTTGGTAACCACATTTGATTCAGTTTCTTTATTGAAGTTGTGGATTTCTTGGCATTCAGCTTAGTCTGCTTTTTCTTGCCACCTTTAATTTTGGGAGATTGTTTTTGAGGTGTGGCAATTTTCTTCTTAAGCCCATTCTGAAAATTTCTTTGCTAGTGATCAGTCCAATGGGCATTGGAAGTAGTATGTTCATAGGGAACCCAAGGCTATTTGGGCATGACATTGACAAATCCATAAAAGTTCTGGCTTCTAAAGGGTTTGTGCCTAGATTGCACATAGGAGTTCCAAGGATAGGGTCTATGCATTTGTGTAGGATGGTAGTTCTAGAACTGCATTGACCTTGTGTAGAGGTTGCCTCGACCTCTCCCATCAGAGTAGTGGTGATATGAGTTATAGAAAGAAGGATGGGTCGGAGCACTCTGGTAATAGCCTTGACCTGAGGTTCCTCTGCTAATACCTTGGCTACCAAAAGACTTGAACCCAGAATAAATGGAGGTTGGTGCAGGTTTGAAATTGCCTCGACCTTTCTATTAAGGCTGGGTTGTTTTGGCCTTGGGGCTTCTTTGGACTCTAGTCTTAGCAAACTGACCCCTAGCCTGTCCTTTGGTCTGAGGTATGGGAGTGTATGAGCATGATTATCTAGACTCCTCAACTTTCCCTTTGCCCTTATCCTTGGCACTGGGCTTAGACTTCTCAATGTTTTTCAAAGGATTTTCATTCTGAACTAGTCCAGAAGTCATTTTTATTAATGGCTGTGATGTCCCCTTCTCAGCAACAAAGGAGATGGTCTGGACATCAAATCTTTTCTTGTTAGTTGGGTTGAAACCCAAACCTTCCTTCCTGAAATTTACTCTAGTTCCCAAGATAGCATTAAGATTTTCTGCTCCCTGGGTCATGCTTTCTAGGGAGTTTTGTTTATCTTGGTTTTCCTTCTCCAAATTTTCAATGGCCTTTTTCAATTTTGTGTTTACACCATTTACTGCTTCATATTTTTCAGTGACTATCCTAGTTTGTTCTTCAAATTCTTGCATTCTTATTTTAAGCTCATCATTGGTGTTTCATAAATTTTCATTTTCTACTCTCAGATCAGTCAAGATGATTTTATCATGTTCAGCTTCATCAAGAGAGTTTTTAAGTTTGATGTTTTCAATTTCCAGACATGAAAGTTTATCATTCAATGTAGTGTCATTAGCTAATGAATTAACTTTCCTTTTCATATGTCAGTTTTCTCTACGCAAATCATCATACTCATCAAAAATTTCAGCATATGCTTCTTCCCAATCACTATAAGAAAAATTTTCAAATGGGGAAGTTACCTCATCATTGTCTTCATCACTGTTGGCCATTAAACATAGCTTGTCTTCCTTCTCACTATCAGAAGAGCTGCTCTGACTTTCCTCATCCTCGTCACTCCAGGTGCTAACCATGGCCTTTCATTTCTTGTTCTTCCACCTGGGCAGCTTCTCCTTCAGCTCAGGACACTCTGCCTTGAGGTGCCTTGCCTTCCTGCAATTGTAACACACAATTCCGTCAGTTTTGTTGGCAGTTTCAGATTTGTGTTTTGACTGCCTCTTTCCAGAGAAGTATTTTCTCCTAAGCCCCTTTCCTTCCCATCTAAGAAGTTTCTTAAACTTCCTAGTGAGCATGGCAAATTCGTCTGGATCTTCTTCAGAGCTGCTAGAACTATGCTCATTGGATGACCCTTTGTTACTGGATGTAACTTTAAGAGCCAGGGGTTTCTTCCTCTTCTCGGTCTCATCAACTTTCTTAAGCTTCAACTCATAAGTCATGAGAGAACCGATGAGTTCATCTACGACTGTAGTAGCAAGGTTCCTAGACTCCTCCATGATAGTGGCCTTGGTATGCCAAACGGGTGTTAGGGACCTAAGAATTTTCCTAACCAGCTTGTACTCACTATAAACCTTGCCCAAGCTTCTCAAGCTGTTAGTGAGCAACATCAGACGGGCATACATTTCGGAGATGGACTCATCAGGCTTCATTTTGAAAGCCTCGTACTCAGAGACTAACATGTTGGCTTTGGTCTCTCTAACTTGAGATGTCCCCTCATAAATGACCTCTAGTTTATCCCACATTTCCTTAGCAGTTTTACAGGAAGAGACTCTAGAAAATTCAGTGGGATGTAGAGCACACTGCATGGCGTTTACATCGCTCCAATTTAGGGTGGACTTACGGATTTGCTCCTTAGTCTAGAGTTCCTCATCCTCGGGTAATTCAAAGAGACCTTTGCTAACTACCTTCCATATCTCATAGTCCTTAGCCCTGAGAAAAACCTGCATTCTACTCTTCCAATAAGAATAGATAGTGCCATCAAAGAACGGTGGCTTGGTGGTAGAGTGACCCTCTGCAGTTAACCCTCTAGCATCCATTACTAACCTCTCCAGAATGTAAAGCCTCTAAAGGAGAGTTAGGCTCTAATACCAATTTGTAGAGCGAATGGACCGGATAGACGCAAATCTAGAGGGGGGGGTGAATAGATTTAACCCCAGAAATCAAGTCTATAGCAGTTTTTAAAAGAACTAATGAGCAATTAAAATGAACTGCTCAGATCAACAAATATTATGAGGAATGAAAACAGGAAACACTGAGAATCTGAAATCAACTAAGATGATAGCAAGATGATCAATCTTCTTTAGTATGGTACAAGGCGGAGCTTGGGGATCACAGATCTCCTCACGCAAGAGTCAGTGGTCTGGATAGGCGTGACCTATCTTTCTCACTGGAACTTTTGATATACCACTGAAGAGACTCCCAAAATTCAGATGGACAAAGAAAAACTAAGCATGCATAGCAGATAAAAATTTAGATTGACAGTTTCACACCAACTTTTCACGAGCCCAAGCATTCATCTAAACGGAGAGAAATATTGGAGAATTCAATCAATCAAGAGACAACGGCAATTTTAAGGTGGTTTGATCTCAAGTTGGAGATCTACATCCACCCCTTGCTCAACCGAGCAAGGCTTCCTGCTATCACACAGCTTAAGCACCGCTGATCCACAACTTTGGGGACTGAAATCCCTACACACCGTTGAGCCTTACAGCATGTTGTCCGAGGAACACCCTCGCAAACGCTGAGCACCACAGCTTGCTATCCTGCCGATTCACAGCTTACAATGGAAATTGAAAATGGAAACAAATGATGAAGAAAAATAGACAACGGAGGAAAATAACTTGCAGACGCAAGGAATGTAGCTCTAACAATAGAGCAGTCTGACTCTGGATTTGATCCAGAAATTAGAGACATACACTCTTCCTCAACGAACCAAAAATTTACTTAGCTCTCTGTGGGGATGTTTTTTTTGTTGGTGGGTTTATTTCATTGGGCTTATTAGGCGTGCCAGTCACCGGAGTGACAATCCATAGTGCGCTCGACCTAACTCAGTCAGTCGATTGTGATATTCGTGTCAGGACCCGGAGTCCGTCATACCGTAAAGGTTATGACGTTAATTACGTCCTTCCAAAGAAGGACAACCCTTGATTAGTTTCCAAGAAAGGATGCCTCGGGGGCAAAAGAGATAAGACTATCATGTCGATTCCGCTGACGGCATGCGAAACATGCATGGAAAACGTGCTATACAGGGCGTGATAACGGTGTTACAATGCAAATCCGACGGCATATCCCCTTCTCTTGGACTATGCCAAAGGGGAATATAGGTCATCCACCCACGGAATGCCGGGATGGAAGCCGAAAGAGAGGCGGGCGTAGCCCTGGATCCAAAAAGGATTTGAATGTGACGGGACAATGTCCGCTACCATGGCGTTCGTTGATGTTCCCCTTAAGGGACCATTGGAGTACATGCAGCGGCAGAACTCCGAGGGTCAGCGGGGTGACCAAGGAAACATCGTATTCGGTATAATGTAGGGGTAAAACCCCCATTAATGTATCTCCCGTGGACCTGGATGAAGAACCATGATTCCCTCGTAAAGCGATGAAGGCTGGCATGGAGGTTGACAGGAATGGGACATTGAATTTAGACTGGATTTAGGTTTAATGGAGTTGTTGAGACATCATATATTTAGGTAGCAGCTGTTATTGAGATGAAACGGCATGGATATGAGCCGGCGCGAGGGCCAAACGGCGCGGTGGAATCCCGACGCGTCGGGAAGCTCAAGGGCTGTCGGCACGGTGGGCAACCGGCGTGGCTAGAAAGAAAGGCAATCGGCGCGGCATGGTTCCCGGCGCGCCCTTCACCCGGCGCGAGATTGGCGCCGGGAGGAGGTGGCGCCGGGAGGAGCTGGTGCCGGTGGCTATTTTTGTTGTTTTTTTTAAAGGTATTATGAGGGTTTCTTATGAGTTCAAAGGGATCCTCTGTATTCAATGGGGATTTCATGGTAATAATTGGGTGAGATAGAAGATGAGGGTGGATTCGTTCACAGGGGGTCCAAGGAGACCATGTAACTGTAATGTATATTCCCCTGTGGTGACCAAGGTGTCATGAGATGGTATAGCTCAGCTCCTTGCCACATAGTTGGGGGCTAAATGCATAATTTCGGTGAAAACATCGTAATATGTGACCGAGTAACATTCTGAACGAATTTTGACAGCACCTCCCCTTATTTTTGGAGTATGCCAAAAGGGTATTATAGGTCATCCGCTCACGAAATGTCGGAGTGGAAACCAAAATAAGAGCTGGGCGTAGCCCGAGATCCAGGGGATCTAAATCATATGGGACTTTATCCCCCTGTTATGATATCCCCTGTATAGTCAATGGAGGACATGCAGTGGCAGAGCTCCATGACTTGATAGGGTTATAGAATGTAGGGGAACTAACCCCTTTGATATGGCTCCTGCGAGGATAGAGGGAAGGGTAGTGTGTCTCCATAGGACAGGATATCATGAACAAGGCTGGCATGGCCTAACGGCATCGGCACGAACGCATCAAAGTGGCCAAAAGGTGTAAAGGTATCGGCACGAAGAAGAAGATGGGCTTCAGCGCGACACGAACAGCTCAGCCGGCGCGGCCAGCCCTCGGTGTGAGACTTGCACCGAGAGGGGTTCGCGCCGGGAGGCCTCATGAAGTGGGGTTTTTAGAGGGATTTGAAGGCAGAGGCTTTGGGCATTTTGAATGGGGGGTTTATTCAACGATCTGACGACCAATTTGGACGATCGTAGAGAGGGTGATCCAGGGTTGAGACGACCTTCCTTCTGGGGCCTCACTAGGAGCAGAATCACGCACGGAAACTCACGATTCAGATTCGTCCCTCTTCGTTTCACGGATGAGAAGCCATGCGATAGACTGTCTCAGGCTCTCGTTGTGAGTATGAGGTTGAAAGAACATACGGTAGAAGAACCTTAAACAGACTTAGAAAACCAAAACGGTAAAACATGTATAGATGTGTAGTCATCAATATCGATAGCGTGTAGTGAACCTCGGATGCAGAGGCAGAAATAAAAGAATAATGAAAGGGCATAACTCAGCCCATCTTTCATTAACTATTCCATCTAAAACGGCGTACATGAATTCAACTCAGGAGAAAAAAAAATCCAACCCAAAGACATGCACACCGACTCTATCCCTGAGAACAGGGTTACATTGGCATTCAATGCTACTGGAGCAAAGATGCTCGAAAGCAGAGATACAAACGAAAAGAGAGAACAATATTTGGACAGAGCAAAGGGGGAGAGGAACTGCAGCCCCTCGGGACGTCGAACGGCACACCCCACCTGGCTTCTTCCTTCGAGCCTCTGCCTCTCTCTTTTCTTCAGCTTCTATGAAGGGCTCTCGAGCTCCCCCTTTCTTTCAGTGGCTAAATGCTTTTCTTCCTTTTTTTTTCTCTGTATCTTCTTCTTCTATCTCCCTTCTTCTGTCCTTTTCTTTCTTTTCTTTCGAAGGGCAGCCTTCTTATAGAGGGATGACCCTCATCCTATCGGCCTGAGCTCCCCGGCATGCCAGCATCCGTCTTCCCGGCGTGGGCAGCCCTCGGCGCGCCTCAGTTCACATTGGGCTTGGCCCATTTTCTGTCATCCGGCGCAGGATCCATCTAATGGGCTCCTTCAGACAGTGGGCTTCTTGGCATATGTATTCATCCTTCATGGGCTTGTTTAACACCTAGCGTTCACAAACACATGTGAGGCACTGTGAATCCCACCTTCGGAGAATCAGAATTGTCTGAGCATCCCCTTTTCAGCAGGTAGATGATTGCCTGAATATTGGTATGGTTTTATCATCCCAACTATCTGAATGATAGCCGTACTGGACAGCGGCCTAGCCAGGGATGGCTTTAGCCGAACAAAGTGTCAGGAGTAGTGGGTCTCTTCTATTCAGATTCTCAGAACTTCCAGGGATGGTACAGGAGCCGTACCCTTGACTGGTCTTCATAGCTATGAATCTGCTTCGGTCTCTTCTAGTATATTTTAGGTGTCAACAAATGCCCCCCACCAATAGGTGGCGTAAGCGAAGGATGAGTGACACGGGACGTGCGGGTGTACATTACACCACACCTCGTAATTTCTTCAGGTCTGCTCCTATTCATTGTTCATTCTTGTGACTCTTCATCTTCATTCTGTTTGTATAATCCCAGTACTTTGTCAGTATACTCGGACATGTATCAGCATTTTGATTTGATCTTCTGATTGCAGCACCCCTGAGCGAATTGAACGGCGCCACTGACGATCCCGGCACGGTCATCTCGGCGCGGCCATCGTCTCGGCGCGATGGATTTCGGCACGGTGGCTCCCGGCGCGCCTTCTTCTATTGACGCTCTCGGCGCGATGCTGCTTTTGGCGCGGGGAGGATCTCAGCGCGCCTTTTGGCGCAATTTCCTCTCGGCGCGGCGGCCTTCTCGGCGCGCCTTTTGGCCTTGGCCTATTTTAGGCACCGAGAGAGAAGAGAAAGCTCATTCTTCTCTGAGCTTTCTCTCTCTTTGGCCTTCTCTTCTTCCACTGCGTTGGCGATCGGCATGGGGAGCCTCCCCTTGGCCGTTTTCTCATTCGGGACTACGTCCCTCTTTATTGCGGAGTCACCCCCTCTTGGTGGGTGCTCTCCTATTTGACTTCTGGGCATACCCCGGACAAGGGGGATGCTGTCAAAATTTTTCTTGAAATTTTCTTTTCTACTTTCCTCTTCATATCATCTTATTTTCCCTTTATTTTTGTCTGTAGCTGCTGAAATGGCCTCTTCTTCCAGCCGTGTTGCTTCCGGCGCTGCCGATGTCGACGCTTCTTCCTAGGGTAGGGTGTCTGGCCCTGTTGTGACCTGGAGGAACGTCAGACAACTGGACCGGGGTCTTGGGAGGATCGCCATAGTCGATGAATCCTCCGACTCTGAAATAGACACAGTATCCTCATCTCGCGTTGTGACCGTCGAGGGAGGGCTGAACTTCAATCGCGATGACGAGTATCGTCCGGACTTCCCGAAGGACCAGCATCTTGCACCGTTCATCTGCACCTTCAGCGTCTCGGGGAAGAGAGACGTCATGTTGGCTCGGATGGTGGAGCGGGCCATGTTGTTGGACCGGGACAGCTTGAAAGGTTCTGTGTACCGCGGAGACACCATCTATCTCCCGAGAGAGCAACGCAAATGGAATGCCGTCTTGGGGGTGACAGAGCTGGAGGCAGAGCAGAAAATGCTAACACGGGCTCCAGAATTCACACCAGCTAGGTGGGACACCACTGCAGGTTGGGTCAACAGAGAGAAGCCCGGCTATGGTTTATTCTTGGCACCCATCAAGTGGCGCTATAGAGATGAGCCATTCGTCCTGAACTGCTTGGCTGTCCAGTTCAAATTCCAGTTGGCTGCTGGGTGATTTGGTGACACGAGAGTGACCGATGCACATCTCTTCCGTGTAGGAGCGGTAGAATTCACAGAATATGTTCTGAAGGAGTATGCGCCGTTGCTGGTCAGGGCCGGGGTGTATCACAGTGTGTATGCATCCCGTTTCAGGTATCCCATCTCGAAAGGGTTGTGCTGCAGTATGTTCAAAGTGTTCTGCCCGCAGTTCAATACTTTCTATACAGTAGAGGGTGAAACTTCTCTGGACCTCTGGAGCCTGTCACAGCTATCGGGTCTGCCAATCAATGGAGAGCCCTATGAGGAGGTCTGCCTTCATGACTTCATCAAGGATGAGACAGATGGTGAAGGTGAATATTATTTCGGCTACTCATACCGGTACTTAATGAAAGCGTACCGATCCCTCTGCTTGGCGCTGAATAGGGGATCCTCGAAGGGGTATCAGCCCCGAGAGAAAAGTAGCAAATTGAGAGTCTGAGTAGGACATTGGATCCAGTATTTCTTTGGCGGCCCCCTGAAGTACAGTGAGTTCCCCCATGTAGCTCCTGTTGCTGGTAAGCCCAACAGACCGCCCAAGTTCAAGTCGGCGCTGCCCTCTTCCCATCGACGGATTAGTCACGGAGGACCGAATCCCACTGGGGCGGATCCCCTTACGCATTGTGCAGCTTACCTCACTTTCTGGTTGTGCACTTTTGCTCTCCCACAGGGAGATGAGATAGTCATTAGGCCGGAGGCAATATACCCGGCTTGTCAGATGGCTTGGGGCATGCGGCTTGCACTATGCCCAGCAGCACTCTGCCTGATTTACAAATCTCTTGGCGATATTCATATGCATCGAGTCCCACGCTCTTTCAGAACAGTGGGGCCGTTTCATTTCTTCAATGCCTGGGTGTGCAATTTGTTCCCAGAGCTGGCTCCCAGGACTCTACAGATAGTAACATTGTATCCCAGGATGCTGGAGTTTGCTAGTGCTGAACCCGGTCCAGTGTCTCATCAGCTTTTCTCCATCCGAGGTCGGCTGATAAGGGTTCCGATGGATTCAGCGGAGACCATCCATTTTTGGAATTTGGCCGCACATTCTTCTCCGTTGGTGAACCGCTAGCGTGAATGCAAGCTCGAGGCAGTGGAGACTTTCACACATTTTATTTCAGGCAACATAGTGACCCGGCCAATTTTGGAGCCTGAGCTCATTGACTGGGCTTTGTCAATTCGCCCCAGTGTCTTAGTGTTCAGAAAGGGGGGCGCGGTTCATTTAGAACCTTACTATCCTTTTAGGTTTGGCCGAAATTTTGGCTATGATCAGCACATCTCACCTTCGGCTGCTCTGTTTCCTCTGGACAGCAGGTCGAAGCACGGCTCGACTGTTGTAGCTGAGGGTCGCTCCTGGTGGGACTACTTTCACCGCCGGGACGCCAATGTCTTCAGAGTGCCGGTGCCGAACCACGTTCCCCGGGTCACTCCAGAGTATGTGAAGTGGTGGAATGCTCGAACGGGCTTTTATCGCAATGCCAGGGTGGCATGCTGGGATGTAGCTGAGTGCACCTTCCTGAGCCAGCAGCCTAGGCCAGTTTTCGATATTGAAGAAGCCTATTTGAAGAGGCTGTTCTCCCAACATCCGAAGGAGGTAGAGGCATATATAGCCGGCAGAAAAGCTACAAAAGAGGAAGCAACTGAACCGCTGGTGCCTGTGCTTGCTGACATAGATGAAGATACTTTCACGCAGAATCTGGAACATCTGTGTCAGATTGGTGGTTCCCGCCTGGAGCTTCAGCAGTACCCGTTCCCCATTGAGGAGCCGCTCTCCAAAACAGTTTCATGGAAGTGCGAGGTGGACCACTTTTGCCCATACCGGGCGTTTGTCAACAGAGAAGACAGAACCCCGGCATATTATCAACATACATCTTGGCTGTTTGTCTTGATGAACATCCACAGACTGACCCTTGACAGTCCCATAGCGAGTGTCCTGGACAAGCCTTTGTTTGTATCTTTTCATTATGCTGACGTCTGGGGCTTCGACCACCTCGGCTTATATCATTGCATAGCTTCTCACGGTCACGCGGATTTGGCCGACCTAGTTGAGAAGTGCAAGAAGATTGGCGACGTCTGCTGGCTCGTTCGGGAAGCTGCATCCCGAAGTAAGGAGGTGGCTTATCAGTATTGGCCACTTTCGTCCTTTTACAGCGACCGGGCAGGGAAGTCCTCTTCAGTTGACATGTAGAGTGGTTCATTGCTCGGTTCTTTTATAACGGCATGCGCTTCATTTGATAGACCGTCCAGATATAAAGCAGCAAGGACTTTATAGAAAAATCATCTCCCAGGCCCAGAAGTCAGAATATTTTGAGGTTCCCGCACCGGTACCGACCACTACTCCATTGCCACCTGGCAAAAAGAGAGAGGCCTCCGCGATGAAAGTTGCAATAGGCCGAGCGAAGAAAGCTCGGAAAACCTCTTCCAAGCAACCTTCGACTGGTGCGGCTAAGACTCCTCTGCTTGAAGTGCCATCGTTCGAGCAGTTTGTTGCTCAGAAAGAGGCCACTCAGCAAGCGGCTGAAGGTGACATCACTTTCTCTCGCGGTCGAAAGGAGTGTTCTTTTCATGACGTCTTCATTTTTAACGCCTTCTTTATTTGACCTCAGCTCAAGGAGCGGTCGACACCACCCCACATGCTGAAGAAGGTGTCTTGGAGGTGGGAGAGATAGGGTATTCTGCCATAGCCACGGTAGGGGCGACCAAAACAGCTGAAGCCACAGGGGAGAGTCTCCCCGCTACTGATGAGGATGTCGAACTCCCTTCTCCTACACCTGCCAGTGAGGCCGAGGGTGAGCCACGTGACTCTCATCCTTCTGACTCTTCTTTCTTATTGATCCTTTTGTCCCGCCTTATGTATATGTCTGTTGCACTGGCAGGAGCTGTGACGACCCGAGAATCCGATTACCGGGAAGGCCCGATAACCCGAGACTCGCACCGCCGCCCACGAGCCGGGAGGGCTCGGAAGGGCTAAAAGGAGTGTGGAGGCACAAAGAAATAGGAAATAAAGCAGGACAATTCAACAATTAACAGAAATAAATAAACAACTACAACAGAGTCCAGTCCAACAGAAAGTACAGTCTAAAGCAGTAAAACGTACCACATGCCAAGTGAACACTCGGCCCGGCAAGCTGGCAACTGAGAACCTCCGCTCCGCACCCTCGAACCTCGAGGAAGAACAGCTACACCTGAAAAGCAGGGAATGAGTCTCCAAAACAGAGACTCAGCAGGGATCCCGCGGAACCCCAACCGGAAATGACGGCGGTAGCGGAAAGGAACGCTACAACTACAGCAGGAACAACAAACCGGTGGCCGGTCAAAACTCGGCACTACAGCTACTCCTACTGTACCAGAAACACACCCCAGACTCACGGTCAAGGGCTACCGAACTACACTAGTATCGCTTATCGAAGTGAAAAACCCACGGCAACCACGCCGTAGAGGTCTGTCTCCCAGAACACGGCCAACCTGGACACGCTGTCAAAAGTGCAACCCGGACACCTGGTCACGGGTACCGCACGACAAGACACAACCTCGGTAAAGTCACTAGCACTAGCCTCACGGCACGAAAACCGACACGCGCCACGGCGAAACAATCGAAAACTCAACGGTCAACACGACCGAAACCCGAAGGTCGAAGTCACACGATTGACAGTCCGTCACTCTCTGTCCAGAACAGGAGTACCTCCCACTAGAAGAACGACCGGATGCGTCCGCTGACGTCTTACACCACGTCACAAGTGTCTAGCTACTACGCCCTAGGCGTGAGACTCAGACACACACAGTAATCAGTACCACAACAAGGACTAGCTGGGGTCACGCTCGTCAGCGCGTGTCCTAAGCCCCCAACTACGTGTGCACACACAGACCATCTGCTCTAGGTCGGGTCCTCTAGCTGGCTTTCCCCCCCACCGGACTCTGGTGGCAAAGGCAAGGGGCCGACGGAAACCAGCCTAAAAACCGTGTCTCACCGGGTCGCGCTCTCCACCACTCCCAGGTGGGTCCGCACACGCGTGCGCAGGAAGCTACGACTAGTGGATGATCACTGAGAGAGTAGACTCTCAAAACAACAGAAAACGACGTTCGAACCTAACGAAGTACGGGGACCATCCCACGTAGCAGCACCATCGCACGGTGACCACGATCGGAGAAGAAACGGGACGCACAGTCCACGGTCAAACACATAACCCACTCGGGAATCATCTTCCAGGAAGACTCACGACATGCGGGAGACCCCACCGCACACATACCGATACACGGTGACTCGATCGAGCGAGAATACGGAAACCCGAAACGCCTGGGGTCACCCGGACTCACCAAGCCCACGGGCACGCTTATCGAGGTAACACGGCACCTTCAGACAGCCCAAAACACGGTAACGAAACCCACGGGGTGCCCGGGACACTCACAAGGCCAAAGGTCGACCACTGCGTCACAACCGGGTCAACCGGAGACCAACACAACCCAATCGGAACACTAGTAAAACCGCCCGGACCCTTACACTCACGAGCGCGCAAATCAAGGTAAACGGAACCCCCGGACACCCCAAAGACACGGTCACGGAACTCCACGGGGTGTCCAAGGCACACACGGCCCACGATGAGCACGATCAGCCGCAGACCGCCCGTCCCGGCAGCCCGGCTGGTCCCTCCAAGAACGCGCTATAGGTCCATAGCGCGTTCAAGCAGAACGCGCTAGGAGCCTATAGCGCGACAAGCCAGGTCGCGCTATGTTTCCATAGCGCGACAGTCCAGAACGCGCCGTAGCCCTATAGCGCGACAGGAACCGCCATACTGTTCATCTTCTCCGATGAACGCGCCCCGTCGGGGCAGCGCGACACTCAAGAACGTGCTACTGGAAGCTAGTGCGTTCTCAGTCCGCGCCCGAAAACGGTAGAAATGGCGGAAAAATCCATTCCACGCCCCGATCACCCCCGGGTGATGGGGAAACAAGGGGGGAAACATTCCCCAACCCCTCTGGCACCGAGAGGACCCATTTAAACCCCAAAAACACGATCAAAACACAAGATTCGGCTCACACCCCAAAAACATGCATTTTTCCCAAATCACCCCGTTTAGCCCGCTCGGCTCACCACGGCCTACGAAACTCGCGGGAATTGAAGTACACGGGTTGAGGGTCCATCTCCCTACCTCCACCGAAGATTCTACGAGCCGTGGACGCCGATCCACGAAGAAACGCCATTCAAACCCTCGCCGGTTCACGATCCCACGAACCGCCTCCACCACCGCGATCCTCATCCCGTACCCGTCGCTCCACGCCCCACGAGCCACGCCGCCCCGCCCTCGCCGCCTCCGTCGGCCGCCCGGAGTGAGAGGGGGAGAGGAGAGAACGTGAGAGAAGAGAGAGGGAGGGAAGAGAGAAAATGAGATGGGGAGAGAGAAAAAGGAGGTTATTATATAGAAAATCCGGAAATTCCCGAAAATACCAAAAAATAGAAAATCACATTTCTGCGATCCTCGGAACACACCGATCGCAACGGTACCACTCGCGCCCTGGTGAACAGCCCCGTTCACCCGTAACGAGGTTCCGAAGGAATTACCGAAACACACACCGGGAATCGGAAAACACACGCGGAAAAGCCGCGGAACGCTTCCGGGCCTCCGAAACAACTCCGGATCGCGCCGATCCGAACACGAAAGACGTCCGAAACGAAATTTCGGACACAACGGAGCTGGACACTCCGAGAAACTAGATCCGGGACCCACGAAGAAGGATCCGAAAAAACCCGGGGCATTACAGCCCTCCCCCCTTAAAGGAATTTCGTCCTCGAAATTCAGGACAAGCACAGGAACAGGGGAAGAACGCCGTAACTCACTGACAACGCCGTCAGAACCCCAACATAGAAAACCTCGATTCTCGCAAAAGCGCCAATCATGAGGGATACAGCCAGACCATAATCACGAACAACGCCACGCTCCGCACGCCGCACACACATCGGCCACTAGAGCAGGCATAAGACAAGGGCACAAGTCTGGTATCACCTCAAACACAACGGAAAACACCCACGGCATCGCTGCCACCCTCTCGCTCACCGAGGGAACGCAATCCTCGCCACAAGAACCAATCCACCGGTCAACGCCCACACTCGGCGGACCAACCAAACGCCAGCTTCACAACCGCTGATCGATCTCACACCCTGCACCAGGGGTAACCAATCACTGAGCTTCCATCAGCTCACACCTCAGAAACGGCCACCAGAAGGCCTCGCTTGCACGCCGCTCTCTCCATTCTCGAACCCTTACAACCAGCATCTTCTGTCTCTGAAAAGACCATCCACTGGTCGCCAGACATTCGCCAACAGAAAACCTCCACCGGCCCAGCAGGCACGATCCAACACATGACAGGTCATCTGCTGACTCACGCACAGACCAACACCACCTCCAATCTCGAACCTCACGCCAACTCTACCCTCTCAGGGGAGCACTGCGAAACCACATGACTCCATCTCCACACAGTCCTCACATCACTCGACTCAGACTTACGGGGAATCCTCCCTTACTGGCCACAGACTGAGGATCAACATCCAACGCCAACGTCTCATCAGAGACCACTCTCCGACGCCAATCTCACGAAAAAAAGCCTCCGCCCACAGGCGTCACTCTTCCATCTGGTCTCATCAAATCCTTCGATCAATCCAAATGGACACCTGCCAATGCCATGAACCACAATATCTCAAGCAACGGCACGCCAACCAACTTGTCTCACACCGTCGGAGACAACGCACACCGATGAACCAATCCTCCACTGCTCTACACTTCTCAGAAATCCACCCGCAGCAACCAACGCTACGATCCACGCACTTTGATCCACACGCACAGCCACCACAACGCCAACTCGAGATCCACCATCTCGACAACCATCTGCAACCCCGCAGACTTCGATCCTCCACACATCGGGAACCGCGACACCAACCGCAAATCTCAAAAACAGCGCCCAGTTGACACTCATCCTTCCGGAACAGCGCCAACATCCTTACACATCAGGGAACGGGCAACGATTCTCACAGGCAACCACCTTGCCAAGACAAAGAGCACGTCTCGCACGAACTTCATGACACACAAGGCCAACCAATCCGGACACGCAATGCAAGACGACGAACCTTAGCCAAACACGATTCTCTCCAACCAAAGGAGAACCCAATCGCACCTCCGACCAACGGAAGGAAAACTCCACACTCGACCTGACCTCGAGCCTCACGCATGCTAGGAATAGCACCTTCCAGCACAATGAAAACTATCACTTCCGTCAGGTCAGCTCCTCCGACAACACTTACCAAGTGTCCCGTCGGACCATGATCACAACATCTCTCGATGCACCACCGCTACAATCCCCCGAACTGCAACACGCCCTCCGACAACCTCTGCCCAACGCAACACAACCAGGGCCACCACCGATGAGGGAGAAGGCTCTCGACCCCGATCCGCAGACCCCGCGCCAGCACGAAAGCCGTGAACAACAACCACCTCCACAGCGCCGCACAGCGCACTCAAACTCTCAAGCGAGAAACAAAGCGGAAAACATGCACGAAACCCTATGCCAACTGCTGACTGTACTGGACCTTACGGACTCTGATCACTGCAATATCTCGAATTCCCATGTACGTCCACAACCATGCTCTGATACCAGCTGTGACGACCCGAGAATCCGATTACCGGGAAGGCCCGATAACCCGAGACTCGCACCGCCGCCCACGAGCCGGGAGGGCTCGGAAGGGCTAAAAGGAGTGTGGAGGCACAAAGAAATAGGAAATAAAGCAGGACAATTCAACAATTAACAGAAATAAATAAACAACTACAACAGAGTCCAGTCCAACAGAAAGTACAGTCTAAAGCAGTAAAACGTACCACATGCCAAGTGAACACTCGGCCCGGCAAGCTGGCAACTGAGAACCTCCGCTCCGCACCCTCGAACCTCGAGGAAGAACAGCTACACCTGAAAAGCAGGGAATGAGTCTCCAAAACAGAGACTCAGCAGGGATCCCGCGGAACCCCAACCGGAAATGACGGCGGTAGCGGAAAGGAACGCTACAACTACAGCAGGAACAACAAACCGGTGGCCGGTCAAAACTCGGCACTACAGCTACTCCTACTGTACCAGAAACACACCCCAGACTCACGGTCAAGGGCTACCGAACTACACTAGTATCGCTTATCGAAGTGAAAAACCCACGGCAACCACGCCGTAGAGGCCTGTCTCCCAGAACACGGCCAACCTGGACACGCTGTCAAAAGTGCAACCCGGACACCTGGTCACGGGTACCGCACGACAAGACACAACCTCGGTAAAGTCACTAGCACTAGCCTCACGGCACGAAAACCGACACGCGCCATGGCGAAACAATCGAAAACTCAACGGTCAACACGACCGAAACCCGAAGGTCGAAGTCACACGACTGACAGTCCGTCACTCTCTGTCCAGAACAGGAGTACCTCCCACTAGAAGAACGACCGGATGCGTCCGCTGACGTCTTACACCGCGTCACAAGTGTCTAGCTACTACGCCCTAGGCGTGAGACTCAGACACACACAGTAATCAGTACCACAACAAGGACTAGCTGGGGTCACGCTCGTCAGCGCGTGTCCTAAGCCCCCAACTACGTGTGCACACACAGGCCATCTGCTCTAGGTCGGGTCCTCTAGCTGGCTTTCCCCCCCACCGGACTCTGGTGGCAAAGGCAAGGGGCCGACGGAAACCAGCCTAAAAACCGCGTCTCACCGGGTCGCGCTCTCCACCACTCCCAGGTGGGTCCGCACACGCGTGCGCAGGAAGCTACGACTAGTGGAGGATCACTGAGAGAGTAGACTCTCAAAACAACAGAAAATGACGTCCGAACCTAACGAAGTACGGGGACCATCCCACGTAGCAGCACCATCGCACGGTGACCACGATCGGAGAAGAAACGGGACGCACAGTCCACGGTCAAACACATAACCCACTCGGGAATCATCTTCCAGGAAGACTCACGACATGCGGGGGACCCCACCGCACACATACCGATACATGGTGACTCGATCGAGCGAGAATACGGAAACCCGAAACGCCTGGGGTCACCCGGACTCACCAAGCCCACGGGCACGCTTATCGAGGTAACACGGCACCTCCAGACACCCCAAAACACGGTAACGAAACCCACGGGGTGCCCGGGACACTCACAAGGCCAAAGGTCGACCACTGCGTCACAACCGGGTCGACCGGAGACCAACACAACCCAATCGGAACACTAGTAAAACCGCCCGGACCCTTACACTCAACAGCGCGCAAATCAAGGTAAACGGAACCCCCGGACACCCCAAAGACACGGTCACGGAACTCCACGGGGTGTCCAAGGCACACACGGCCCACGATGAGCACGATCAGCCGCAGACCGCCCGCCCCGGCAGCCCGGCTGGTCCCTCCAAGAACGCGCTATAGGTCCATAGCGCGTTCAAGCAGAACGCGCTAGGAGCCTATAGCGCGACAAGCCAGGTCGCGCTATGTTTCCATAGCGCGACAGTCCAGAACGCGCCGTAGCCCTATAGCGTGACAGGAACCGCCATACTGTTCATC
The DNA here is from genome assembly GCA_022559845.1 of Amorphophallus konjac. Classification (NCBI taxonomy): domain Eukaryota; kingdom Viridiplantae; phylum Streptophyta; class Magnoliopsida; order Alismatales; family Araceae; genus Amorphophallus; species Amorphophallus konjac. Next base: position 329,689,815 of record CM040118.1, on the reverse strand, counting down.
TTCTCCGATGAACGCGCCCCGTCGGGGCAGCGCGACACTCAAGAACGCGCTACTGGAAGCTAGCGCGTTCTCAGTCCGCGCCCGAAAACGGTAGAAACGGCGGAAAAATCCATTCCACGCCCCGATCACCCCCGGGTGATGGGGAAACAAGGGGGGAAACATTCCCCAACCCCTCTGGCACCGAGAGGACCCATTTAAACCCCAAAAACACGATCAAAACACAAGATTCGGCTCACACCCCAAAAACATGCATTTTTCCCAAATCACCCCGTTTAGCCCGCTCGGCTCACCACGGCCTACGAAACTCACGGGAATTGAAGTACACGGGTTGAGGGTCCATCTCCCTACCTCCACCGAAGATTCTACGAGCCGTGGACGCCGATCCACGAAGAAACGCCATTCAAACCCTCGCCGGTTCACGATCCCACGAACCGCCTCCACCACCGCGATCCTCATCCCGTACCCGTCGCTCCACGCCCCACGAGCCATGCCGCCCCGCCCTCACCGCCTCCGTCGGCCGCCCGGAGTGAGAGGGGGAGAGGAGAGAACGTGAGAGAAGAGAGAGGGAGGGAAGAGAGAAAATGAGATGGGGAGAGAGAAAAAGGAGGTTATTATATAGAAAATTCGGAAATTCCCGAAAATACCGAAAAATAGAAAATCACATTTCTGCGATCCTCGGAACACACCGATCGCAACGGTACCACTCGCGCCCTGGTGAACAGCCCCGTTCACCCGTAACGAGGTTCCGAAGGAATTACCGAAACACACACCGGGAATCGAAAAACACACGCGGAAAAGCCGCGGAACGCTTCCGGGCCTCCGAAACAACTCCGGATCGCGCCGATCCGAACACGAAAGACGTCCGAAACGAAATTTCGGACACAACGGAGCTGGACACTCGGAGAACCCAGATCCGGGACCCATGAAAAAGGATCCAAAAAACCCGGGGCATTACAGGAGTGGTTAGCACAGTAGTTGAGGCGCCTGCCGTGGATGCTCCTCCACAGCCTGAAGGACATAAGACTGCGCTAAAGAAAGGTGCTATCCCATTGCGGCGTGTGGTCACCCGCTCGGCATCCCGCCGGGCGATAGAGGAGGCGGGCCAACCTGAGATCAGCATAGATATTTTCTCCAGTAGCTCCGCCACCCATTCTGACGAAGAAATTGACTATCATTCTTCAGAAAGTGACGAACGAGCCCCTGCGGCAGCCAGCAAAGGGGCAGCGACACCCTTCATGCCGTTGAGTGGTCCTGTGATTTTTAGTCCTCCGAGGTTGCCGATGACATCGTCGGAGGGAATGATGCAGGAGGAATTTACCGGACTGGACATGGAGGTGGAGATAACCCCTCCTTTGTTGTGCCCCTGTGGTTTTGATGATGGGTTTGATGATTGGTCTTTGAAGTGAGTTATTCTCTGTGAGTCATCTAGCTGTGTCTTTTATATGCTCGATAAATTCATGTTTTATCATGTAAGTGAATGGAGTTCATATGGCTGTCAGATAACATGCTCTACTTTAATTCTATCTACACTCTGTCTGTACAGTCTCCACAGCAGTGCGTCAACTCAGTGTGTTGATGCGTCGACCCTTCAGTCATACTTGTCTCTGTTCTAACACCAGTGCGTCAACTCCTTGAGCTGATGCATCGACTCTTCAGTTCAGGTTCTTCAAGTCTATACATTAGACTGTGGCAAAGTCTATTCATTCGTTTGGGTAACAAAGTCTGTACAGCCGTGTCATATGCTCCTAAAGTCCATACATTGGTCCTCTTTCAAAGTCTGTACAGCCACTAGTCTAGAATCTGAGTCTGTACATCGTCTTGTGCCTTCAACGTTCAAAGCCTCAAGTTTGTACAGCGTGAAGTCTGTACATTGGCTTCGTATCTGCAAGTCTATACACTGGACCTTGTTTTACCAAGTCTGCACACTCGCTGCACTGTTCAAGTCCACACACTGGCAGCTCTGCTTAAGTATATACATTCGTCTGAACTAAGTTCATTTTCCTCTGTCTGTCTGTAGATGATTTAGGCCATCAAGACTTGGCACGTGATCCAAGAGGCTGAAATGCTGACACGTGGACACAGCACTTCAAACAATCAAGAAAGAAGCTCCTGGATTATTCTGGTGCGTCAACGCAGTGAGAGAGTAGCGTGGATGCAGCGGTTCAAGAATCCCTTATTGCAGCCTCTGGAGTACATTGGCAGCATCGACGCTGCAGCTCCATGCGTCAACGCAGCATGCTGAGAGCGTCGACGCAATAGTTACAAAGGGAGAGCCAATGGGTTACTGGATTACTTTGGTGCGTCAACGCATTCATCAAGTGGCGTCGACGCAGCAGGTTGATGGATCGACCAGGTAACCAGAGGGTGGACGCAGTTGCACAATGCGTCAACGCACTCCACACGAAACGTGAGAGCGCTGAAGCCATCTAAGTTCAGAAGCCATCTAAGTTTAGATGCTGGATCACCGATGCGTCAACGCAGCAGTGGAGCAGCGTCGACGCAACTGTCAATAGGGCTAGGCTGGTTGCTCACTGGAACGCATCAATGCGTCAACGCCATGGGTTGGAAGCGTCAACGCAGCAGACTTGAGTTTTGCTGGTAGAATGTCTTTGAAGGCTGCGTCAACCCCTTGAAGCAAGTGCGTTAACGCCACCTGACTCTAGTTGCTGAGCGTGCTAATGAAGGGCACGTGATCCAAGGTGCCTGGCTCGTGAACCAGGATGCTGCCACGTGGTTCGAATTTCTAGGGCAGGAAACGTGGAAGCCACACTCGCCCAGTGTGCTGCTGCTGCTGCTATATATACGAGTCTTCATCCTCTGTAGAAGACTGATCGAAGAAGAAGCCTGAAGAGCAGAAAGCCCTTCGATCCAGAAAAAGAGAAAAAAAAGAAAAAGAGAAGAAAGTGAGAGTGAGAGCAGAAGAAGGAAAAGAGAGAGATAGTGCTCGTGAGAAGTGAGAAGAAAGAGAGAAGAAAGAGAAGCAGAAAGAAGAGAAAGAAAAGAAGAAGAGGAGAGAGTCTATTGCAGATCAGTTCAGTCTATTCGTGGATCTAATCCAGAACGACTATGCTCATTGAGAGCCACATTTCTTGTGTTTCATTTCCAGCTTTTGTTGCTGTGTTTTTATGTTCCTGTATTTTTCTTTTGTTTCTTTGGTAAGTCTTGTTCTTCCGATTGCCCTGCTGAGGATCGGGTTCCTCCTGTGGGATCAGGAGTAGGGAGACGGGTGTGTCTCCGGTTTGTGCTGGTAGCAGAATGCTACTGGTGATAGTTCCCTCCTGTGTGGAGGAAGGGAGGCTGGTTCCTCCGGTTTGCAAGTAGCAGGGGGGCTGCTTGTGAGTTCCCTCCGGGGTAGGAGGAAGAGAGGCTAGGCCTCTGGTGGATTGCTGGTAGCAGTGTGCTACTGGTTGGTTCACTGGTAGCGGGGCTGCTACTAGTGGGGTTCCCTCTTGGTATAGAGGAAGAGAGACGTGAGTCTCTGGTTTCTAGTGACCGTGGGTTGCTAGAGGTTCCCTCCGGGTAGGAGGAAGAGGGGAGGTTGTTTCCCCTGGGTAAGCTGTGTATCAGCGTCTGTTGGCAAGCTGTGTTGCCCAGCTGTTAGTGAAGCCACACTCGGTTTGAGTGTGGGGTGGATGTAGGTCTGCTGGACCGAACCACCTAAAACCCATTGTGCAGGTGGTTTGATTTCTTCATCTGTCTTATTGCTTCCGCTAGATGCTTGCATAATGGCGCTTCAAGTGTTTGCTTCAAAGCTCAACGAAGTTGATTAGCTGCGCACGCTATCTGTTTGACACTGGGATTGTGTGTTGCTTGAATTGTCTAATTGCTTAGAGTGTCTTAATCTGCAACTGCTAATTAGTCTTTCAGATTTGATAAATCTGTCTAGTTAGCATTCTAGATAGTTAGTGGGCCGAATATTTTAATTGGCCGAAAGTTATAAAAAGGGCTATATTCATTCACCCCCCCCTCTGAATACTTGCACCGAACACAACAATTGGTATCAGAGCGGTGTCTGCATACAAGGTCCAGCGACCTGCAGATTCTATCTTGAAGCCTTAGGTGCTAATTTATTTTTTAATGCATAAATATTCATGTTGCCTTGAATTTACTTGCTATTTGTTTTCAATGGCTCTTTCACCCGTCTTTAGTGGTTCTGATTTCAGTTAGTGGTACACTGCTTTACATGCTTATGTAAATTCTGCTAATCCTGATTTGTGAAAATTAATTTCACAAGGTCCTTACACCTTACCAATGAAAGTGTCCAAATGGACCGACAGACACAGATCAAAGGATGGAGAAAATCAGAAAGCCTTTAACCTGATGAAAGCAGCTACTGACAGAGCCTTATGGTCTTGTCTTCATAATTGCAGCTCAGCAAAGGACATCCTGGATAGGCTGAAGCAATTTCACAGGGTAAACGAGGACAACTGCATGATGGCTAACAGAAGTAATCCAAGTGGCAGCAATCAAGGCAGCAGTCAGACTGAAGAAGATGATGATGATGAGGTAAATCTCTTCGAGAATTTTTCTCTAGAAGATTGGGAGAATGCATATGCTGAATTATTTGAATCTCATGAACTGTTAAGAAAACAGTATAAAAAATTGAAGAAGGGTACTGGTTTAGATAGTTCAAGTTCTCCTTGTAGAAATTGTGTTGAATTGAAAAATATTCATGATGCCTGTATGTCTGATTTTCAAATATTGAAGAAACAAGTTTCATTATTGAAAACTGAAAATCAAGATCATATAAATGTGATATCTGAACTCAAAGAAAAATTCAACTCGGATAATGATAATCAGACTCTTGTTAACTATCATGACAAGTATGAAAAATTGCTGAAAAACTTTGAAAGTGTGAACTCTGATTTAAACAAGCTGAAATCTGAAAATGATTATCTGAGAAAATCTACTAATAAAAATGATAAAAAATCTGAGAAACTTGAGCAGGAGAAGAACTTATTTGCTAAAAAACTTGAAGCCATCAAATCTGTGAATGTGGAATTACAGAAAAACATTGAAAAGAAGAAAAAAGAATTGAAGGAATTCAATGCTGGAAGAAAACTTGAAACTAACTCAGAAGATCAGACTTTGATAAATGAGTTAATTCAGAATGACAAGCTTAAGGAAGAAAATGAGAAATTAAAAATGCTGAACTCCACTATGTTTGAGAAACTGTTAGCCTTAGAAAGAGGAAAAACTGTGAGTTTTGAAGATTCTGATAATCTGAGCAATCTGGAACATGAAGTTGAAAAATATAAAACTGCTAACAAAGTTTTGAATGAAGCTATGAATTACTGTGAGCAAGAGATTGTCAGTTATGAGCTACATATTTCCTCTTTAGAAAATGAAATTCATGATTTGAAAGTTTCCTTGTCTAAATTTGTTGATGGGCAGAAAAATCTAGATAAGCTACTAGGTATAAAAATCAACCCTAGGAAGGAAGGGCTGGGCTACAATAAGATAAACAAGAAGGAACTTCAGAACAAAGTTATGACATCTTTTGTAAGTGGTTCAGATGTAGCCACCACCTCTAAAGATAAACAGCCCATTGCTTAGAAAATGTTGGGAGCAAAGGATAATTTTAAGAAAGAGGGACTGGGCTACAGTCCAATCATGAGGAAGGTTGATGGATCCAATTTGAAAACTATTTTTGTTAAATCTTCTGAACAGGAAAAGCCTTCTATTTCATCTTCACCTCAGTATAAGGCTAAGAAAACAGAAAAACATGATAAAAATCAGAAAATGATTGGAAAATAGAAAATAAATAAAAAGGGTCCATCAGTGTTTGCTGATCACAGTCCTCACACACACTCACATGCATCTAAAAAGAAGATTATCTGTCATTACTGTCATAAATTTGGTCATTTGATGCATGAGTGTGAATTAAACGAACTGGATGATTTGAATGCTGAAATGATGAATGCTTGGAAATATCATGATAGAAAACCTGCTGTTCATTCAAAGAAAAGTGAATGCTCTCATTGTGGTAGATTAGGCCACACCTTTGCTCAATGTTGGTTTGCTAATGGAAAGAAAAAACCACTCTCACATCATGCTAAATCTTATGCTAACCAACATGCTTTTAATATAAACAAAACTGCTTCTCTGAACCAGCATGTCAAATGTTTTAATTGTAACAAGCTTGGGCACAAGGCCACTGAATGTTGGGCAAGCTCTTTTAGAAGAAAGTTCCCTTTCTGCTCCCATTGTGGGAAGCATGGCCATGCAGTCAAGGATTGCTGGCATGTCCAGGGTAGGAATAGAAATTTCAAAGAATTTGATAGGAACAAACTTATTTTTAAAAGAATTCATGTTTGCTCAAATTGCAGAAGACCAGGCCACCAAGTTGCTGCTTGCAGGGTAGCTGGTCATGAAAATAAAAAGTTTCATAATAATAACAGAAACCCTCATGCTCACTCTTATAATGCTCAAGTTCATGCTAGTATACATAAGAGGAACATGAAACCTGCTAGTTCATGCCACTATTGTGGGCTGTCTGGGCATTCAATGCATAACTGTTTTATCATGAACTCTGATGACTATTTGGCACAGAAAAAGATACAGGCAGTCCCAAAAGGGGCTAATTACTATGCAAGACCCAAGACCACTTGGGTTCCTGCTAGTGGAAAATAGGAAGGTGCCTAGCAGGTGTGCCTTGGATGGAATAAAGGGGTAATGATCCAAGGCACTCAAGAATGAAAAACCCCATTCTCACATTTTTCAGGTAATCTCTCTGCATTTTCTATTTTGAAACTCATTGCATATCTGATTTGATGTATTCTTGCATATCTACCATTTGTAGTTGTTTGGTAATTGTTGAAATGCATAAACTCTGAAAATAAATTACATTCTGAAAAATCTGAACTGCATCTGAATGCTGTTTGAAATCTGTCCATTACTTTCTGAAAAATCTGATTAGCTGAAATTTGATCCATGCATGCTGCTCATGTTGAAAAATCTAATAGGACAGTCTGATTGTGCACAAGTCACAATATCAATTGGTTTCATATGTTCAGTTTTCAGTGCAAACATTGTATGTTTTCAGGGGGAGTTAATTGCATATCTTTACATAGCATTCAGTGTTGAGTCTTTGCATGCATGTAGTTAATTGCATTGCATTTCATGAAAAATGCCAAAAAGATTGTCTGAATGCATAGTGTTAGGGGGAGTCAATGCATTGCATATAGGTTGTCAAATGCATACTCTTGTGAGAATTCATTGCATACCCTTCATCATTGATCTTAGTTTACAAACCTTGATGATATCAGAAATCATTGAGCCTCGAAATCTCTCCTATCAATTGGTATTATTTGGCTTCAGAATTCCATCAGTCTGTCATGAAGATTTCAATGGGACTATCTCGATCATAACTCTGAAAATTCTTGAACTAGAAATCTTCTATTATACATTTTTATGAATGACTGAAATAACTCATGTGGTTTAAGTTTAATGTACTCAATGAGTTTGGCTTTAAAATCTCTTAAAAAATATCTGAAGCATATTTAATAAACCTTAACCAACTGTTTCATGCTGTGTCTTGTAAAATCTTCTGAAATCTACATTATTGAATACATGACTTTATTTGGTTAAGTACATGAGATTAATATTGACCTGAAGCAAATGAATTTTTCTGATATGTCTAAAGGGTATTTTGTGTCAGAGCAATGATCTTGGTCACTGAGAAACACATGTCCAAAGGACTGTGTCATGAGGTACCATATTTAACTCTGATTAAGATTAATTGAAATTCAGGTAGAGCAATGGCATGCACACTGAGAAATACAACTCACTCATCAAGAAATGATTTGCAATGTGTCATGATGTGTAAATGCTATCTTTGTTCATATGAAGCATGACAGTTAGTCACACTAAGTGCTTAGGGATATTGGCCTCTGATCAAGGTATATCCTCTAGTTACAAGGTGTGCACTGAATTAGAGTGCTCGTAAAATTTGTAGCATGAAAAATTGTTGAACAAATCTCAATATCTGAATATTGATGCTAAAATCAAATTGCTACAACCCTAGACAAAATCATATGACTTCAAAATTGCTTGATTTCAATACTGATGCATGTAATTCCGAAAGAAGTCAATAAAGTTGATTGTGTAAGAGAAAGGAAGATTTATCAAGATAAATATGAGGGCTTGGTTCATTTTTATTAAACCATGGTTTTAGATGTCAATACAGAATTTTATTGAAAAACTATGCATACATCATGTTTAAAACCATGCTAATCAATAAAATTCATTCATAAGCCCTTATAGTGGAAGACTTTGAAATATTCTGATTTGGATTTATGAGAATGACATTTCCTTGAAAATCTGACTGAAATTCTTGTAGTTGAAGCCTCTTTAGAAATCTGCTAATTGAACCTCTTCTGCTCATTGACCTGAACTTGTCCCTGTTTGCCCCTGTGGTCTCCTTCTCATCTATCTCATAAGATTCCACTTATTGAGGGGGAGCTTCCATGTCATGCATCACTTGTATATCAATTGGCATCTATTCAGGGGGAGTTTTCATGTCGTATGCATCATGCTGCATAGAAACTCTTAAAGGGGGAGATTGGTTTTCAATTATAGCATGCTGGTTGCTTTAATTTCTCAAACTATTTTCTTTTTGATGAAGTCAAAGGGGGAGAATAGTTTGAGTCATCAGATGACTCACTGTGTATTGTTTCCATCATCAAAAAGGGGGAGATTGTTGTGCCCCTGTGGTTTTGATGATGGGTTTGATGATTGGTCTTTGAAGTGAGTTATTCTCTGTGAGTCATCTAGCTGTGTCTTTTATATGCTCGATAAATTCATGTTTTATCATGTAAGTGAATGGAGTTCATATGGCTGTCAGATAACATGCTCTACTTTAATTCTGTCTACACTCTGTCTGCACAGTCTCCACAGTAGTGCGTCAACTCAGTGTGCTGATGCGTCGACCCTTCAGTCATACTTGTCTCTGTTCTCACACCAGTGCGTCAACTCCTTGAGCTGATGCGTAGACTCTTCAGTTCAGGTTCTTCAAGTCTATACATTAGATTGTGGCAAAGTCTATTCATTCGTTTGGGTAACAAAGTCTGTACAGCCGTGTCATATGCTCCTGAAGTCCATACATTGGTCCTCTGTCAAAGTCTGTACAGCCACTGGTCTAGAATCTGAGTCTGTACATCGTCTTGTGCCTTCAACGTTCAAAGCCTCAAGTTTGTACAGCGTGAAGTCTGTACATTGGCTTCGTATCTGCAAGTCTATACACCGGACCTTGTTTTACCAAGTCTGCACACTCGCTGCACTGTTCAAGTCCACACACTGGCAGCTCTGCTTAAGTATATACATTCGTCTGAACTAAGTTCATTTTCCTCTGTCTGTCTGCAGATGATTCAGGCCATCAAGACTTGGCACGTGATCCAAGAGGCTGAAATGCTGACACGTGGACACAGCACTTCAAACAATCAAGAAAGAAGCTCCTGGATTATTCTGGTGCGTCAACGCAGTGAGCAAGTAGCGTGGACGCAGCGGTTCAAGAATCCCTTATTGCAGCCTCTGGAGTACATTGGCAGCATCGACACTGTAGCTCCATGCGTCAACGCAGCATGCTGAGAGCGTCGACGCAGCAGTTACAAAGGGAGAGCCAATGGGTTACTGGATTACTCTGGTGCGTCAACGCATTCATCAAGTGGCGTCGACGCAGCAGGTTGATGGATCGACCAAGTAACCAGAGGGTGGACGCAGTTGCACAATGCGTCAACGCACTCCACACGAAACGTGAGAGCGCTGAAGCCATCTAAGTTCAGATGCTAGATCACCGATGCGTCAACGCAGCAGTGGAGCAGCGTCGACGCAACTGTCAATAGGGCTAGGCTGGTTGCTCACTGGAACGCATCAATGCGTCAACGCCATGGGTTGGAAGCGTCAACACAGCAGACTTGAGTTTTGCTGGTAGAATGTCTTTGAAGGCTGCGTCAACCCCTTGAAGCAAGTGCGTTAACGCCACCTGACTCTAGTTGCTGAGCGTGCTAATGAAGGGCACGTGATCCGAGGTGCCTGGCTCGTGAACCAGGATGCTGCCACGTGGTCCGAATTTCTAGGGCAGGAAACGTGGAAGCCACACTCGCCCAGTGTGCTGCTGCTGCTGCTATATATACGAGTCTTCATCCTCTGTAGAAGACTGATCGAAGAAGAAGCCTGAAGAGTAGAAAGCCCTTCGATCCAGAAAAAGAGAAAAAGAAGAAAAAGAGAAGAAAGTGAGAGTGAGAGCAGAAGAAGGAAAAGAGAGAGATAGTGCTCGTGAGAAGTGAGAAGAAAGAGAGAAGAAAGAGAAGCAGAAAGAAGAGAAAGAAAAGAAGAGGAGGAGAGAGTCTATTGCAGATCAGTTCAGTCTGTTCGTGGATCTAATCCAGAACGACTATGCTCATTGAGAGCCACATTTCTTGTGTTTCATTTCCAGCTTTTGTTGCTGTGTTTTTATGTTCCTGTATTTTTCTTTTGTTTCTTTGGTAAGTCTTGTTCTTCCGATTGCCCTACTGGGGATCGGGTTCCTCCTGTGGGATCAGGAGTAGGGAGACGGGTGTGTCTCCGGTTTGTGCTGGTAGCAGAATGCTACTGGTGATAGTTCCCTCCTGTGTGGAGGAAGGGAGGCTGGTTCCTCCGGTTTGCAAGCAGCAGGGGGGCTGCTTGTGAGTTCCCTCCGGGGTAGGAGGAAGAGAGGCTAGGCCTCTGGTGGATTGCTGGTAGCAGTGTGCTACTGGTTGGTTCACTGGTAGCGGGGCTGCTACTAGTGGGGTTCCCTCTTGGTATAGAGGAAGAGAGACGTGAGTCTATGGTTTCTAGTGACCGTGGGTTGCTAGAGGTTCCCTCTGGGTAGGAGGAAGAGGGGAGGTTGTTTCCCCTGGGTAAGCTGTGTATCAGTGTCTGTTGGCAAGCTGTGTTGCCCAGCTGTTAGTGAAGCCACACTCGGTTTGAGTGTGGGGTGGATGTAGGTCTGCTGGACCGAACCACCTAAAACCCATTGTGCAGGTGGTTTGATTTCTTCATCTGTCTTATTGCTTCCGCTAGATGCTTGCATAATGGTGCTTCAAGTGTTTGCTTCAAAGCTCAACGAAGTTGATTAGCTGCGCACGCTATCTGTTTGACACTGGGATTGTGTGTTGCTTGAATTGTCTAATTGCTTAGAGTGTCTTAATCTGCAACTGCTAATTAGTCTTTCAGATTTGATAAATCTGTCTAGTTAGCATTCTAGATAGTTAGTGGGCTGAATATTTTAATTGGCCGAAAGTTATAAAAAGGGCTATATTCATTCACCCCCCCTCTGAATACTTGCACCGAACACAACATCCTTTTGTTGCTTCATCTGCAGAGTTGGAATCTTCCATGCAGGCGCTTGAAGAGATGGATGCTGCAGCCATAGTAAGTTCTGCCCGCCCCTCTGCAGAGCCGCATATCTTTTCATTCTTTTCTGCAATCTTGGTGCTTACTGGGATCTTGTTCCAGGAGCCTGACACCGCCATTCACCCTCCGGTATCACCTTCTGGTGCTATCGTGGTTTCGTCGGAGGCTTCGGATGTGCTACCGCTGGCCGCCGTATCTTCTTCAGGGGTAGTTACCATACTTCTCCCTGTGCCAGTAAGAGTGCACGTAGGTGCCAAAGTATCATCAATGGAGTCGAGCCCGTTGGGAGAGAGTCTCACCCTGGTGCCGGCAATAGAGTTAAGAGCTGAAGCTGACCCGTCAAGGGGTTCTGCCTTTGTCCCGGTGACCATAATGACCATTGCGCCTGACTCTGTAGCTCCATCCGTGCCAGAAATAGAGTCGGAACCTCTGCATCTTCCAGCATCTGTGGAAGAAAGTTCTTCAAGGAGCCCGACGGAGCAAGAGCATGCTGCCGTGGTACCTGCTACTTCAACCCTGGCGGCCGTTCCATCTTCTTCTCTCGTGTCAGATATTGGCTTATGGGCCTCCATAGATAGGGAGGTGACCTTTGAGGTGGCTCCGGCAGCCTCCCTGGGCTTCACTTCATCAGAGGAGTTTGTTTGGCAGTATTTGGAGATGTTGCGCCAGGTCGTGGAATCTCAGCCAACCTATCTTACCCCCAGTTGAAGGAAGTGGCCGAGCGACTGACGATCGGGCTGCAGGCATTAGGCTGTCCTTTAGACACCTGGACCCAGCGGGTGCTGTTCCTGCTAAAATTTGTAAATCACCGGGATTTTCTTGGGAGAGTGATGAACGACCGACTAGCGGCCCTCAAGCTGTAGAAAGCTGACTGTCAGGCAGAGCTAACGTCTCTGATCTCCGATCTTCAGAAGAGCAAAGCTCATGTTGAAGCATCTACTGCTCGGGCACATATTCTACGTAGCCGACGAGAAGAACTCTGGGCTGAATTGGCTACCGTTGAAGCTGAGATACCACAGTTGGAGGCTGCAGAAGTCCAAGGCATCGAGGAAACTTTTTTATTGGAGGGCCGGGTCGCGTCCCTAGAGACTGAGGTGACTCGCGTTCAGGAGGAAGAAATGTAGCTCCATGAACTGGGAGCGGCTCCACATGTTGGGCTCATTGACTTCACAGATATTTTCAAGCAGTCTTAGCTGATCTGCCTTTGTAATTCACCCCCTTCGAAGGGCTCCTTTTGTATTCATCCCTTCCTTTTTTTTATAATGAAATACAAGCTTCCTTCACTGTTTTCGGTGTCCATCTTTGCACTTGTATTCTGTTACATCTTGCGGCAATTTTGGCGACCTGCTTGGAAGTACACCCCTGTCTGTGCCGCAGGAGAGCGTCCACCCTTTCAAGGAAAGGATGAGGGCCTTGCTCCACCGCGTGACGGGGTTCCAGAGGCTGCCAGATTGGTGCAGACGTAGGTCTTGCCGACAAGAAACGTCAGAAATACGACTGCTGGCTAATGAGAGGTCCATCCCGGACAGGCTTCTTCATTGGTGGGGCAACTGATGGGAGTGCGACTTAAAGGCATAGCATATACTTTATAGTAATCCCATTATTGACCCTGGTTCGGGGAAATGTTGGCCGACCTTGTTGATGATGACAAGGGTCGAAAAGGTAGCGACCGATCTTGTCGATGGTGACAAGGGTTGAAAAGGGTAGATGGTCTTGCCGATGGTGACAAGGACCGGAAAGGGTAGCGACTGATCTTGCCGATGGTGACAAGGGTCGAAGAGGTAGACGGTCTTGTCGATGGTGACAAGGACCGGAAAGGGTAGAGGGTCTTGCCGATGGTGACAAGGACCGGAAAGGGTAGCAACCGATCTTGCCGATGGTGACAAGGGTCGAAGAGGTAGACGGTCTTGCCGATGGTGACAAGGACCGGAAAGGGTAGACGGTCTTGCCGATGGTGACAAGGACCGGAAAGGGTAGCGACCGATCTTGCCGATGGTGACAAGGGTCGAAGAGGGTAGACGGTCTTGCCGATGGTGACGAGGATCGGAAAGGGTAGCGACCGATCTTGCCGATGGTGACAAGGGTCGAAAGGGTAGACGGTCTTGCCGATGGTGACAAGGACCGGAAAGGGTAGCGACCGATCTTGTCGATGGTGACAATGGTGGAAAAGGTAGACGGTCTTGCCGATGGTGACAAGGACCGGAAAGGGTAGCGACCGATCTTGCCGATGGTGACAAGAGTCGAAAAGGGGTAGACGGTCTTGCCGATGGTGACAAGGACCGGAAAGGGTAGCGACCGATCTTGCCGATGGTGACAAGGGTCGAAAAGGGTAGACGGTCTTGCCGATGGTGACAAGGACCGGAAAGGGTAGCCACCGATCTTGCCGATGGTGACAAGGGTCGAAAATGGTAGAAAATACATATATATATATATATAGGTGGGACATTGGATGAAGACTCCGCTTCGACCCTGTAAAGGGTCTTCAGGACGGAGGATGGATCATCACTATTCATCATTCATTTATAATTTTTTTTATTCACATTACTGACCTAAGCGCCCTTTCAGGTTTTCGCCGAAGCCAGCCCCCTCTTGCTTTTGCCCACACGCCCTCTCGGGTTTTCACGCGGCGGGGTACCCGATTTTGCCTGCGACGCCCTTTCAGGTTTTCGCCACAGCTGGGTTATAGCCATTTTTGCACTTGTCCTAATATAGGAGCAAGTCTGGCGGGATATCTCTATTTTTAATCCCATTTTTCTTTTCTTTTCTTTTCTTTTTTTTTGTGGAGTACAGAAGAATTTGACTGCTAGAATGCCGACTGGCCTTGCCGATGATGACAAGGGTTGAATCCTGGTTTAGTTCGTCGACACTGGTTAAATGTCGAAGCAAAGAACATGCTTCATTAACAAGGACGTAAGATCCGAGTTAAGGGTAGAGGTCGACCGATCTTACCGATGATGATGAGGGTCGAACACGGGTTTATTCATCAGCATGGGTTACATGCCGAAGCAAATGTAGGATTATTAAACAAGGACGGAAGGTCCAAGTTAGGGGTAGAGATCGACCGATCTCGCCGATGATGACGAGGGTCGAGCATGGGTTTATTCATCAGCATAGGTCACATGCCGAAGCAAAAGGTAGGATTATTAACAAGGACGGAAGGTCCAAGTTAGGGGTAGAGATCGATCGATCTCGCCGATGATGACGAGGGTCGAACATGGGTTTATTCATCAGCATTGGTCACATGCCGAAGCAAAATGTAGGATTATAAACAAGGACGGAAGGTCCAAGTTAGGGGTAGAGATCGACCGATCTTGCCGATGATGACGAGGGTCGAACATGGGTTTGTTAGAGGATCTCCGGCGGGACTTTTGATGATTGTCCTTTTTGGAGTTTCATCGGGGGAAGAACAAAAGAGGAATTTTTAAATTACCACTTTACTGACTTAAGCGCCCTTTCGGGTTTTCACCGAAGCCAGCCCCCTCTTACTTTTGCCCACGCGCCCTTTCAGATTTTTACGTAGCGGGGTACCCGATTTTGCCTGCAGCGCCCTTTCGGGTTTTCGCCACAGCTGGGTTATAGCCATTTTTGCACTTGTCCTAATATAGGAGCAAGTCTGACGGGGTATCTTTATTTTTAACCCCATTTTTTCTCTTTCTTCTCTTTTTTTTTAAAACTCATGTGGCGGAAGGATGTTAACAGGGTCGGCTAGAACGCGAAGCCTTGTGCCGAACAAGGGATTCATTCGTTAGCAAGAAGGTAATGCTAACGCAAAGGGTAGATTTATTGCCAACTCGGGCGTAGGGCCCATAATGGCAATGATGTATGGAGGTTGGCTAGGACACGGAGTCTTGCGCCGAACAAGGGGTTTATTCGTTAGCAAGAAGGTAATGCTAACGCAAAGGATAGATTTGTGCCGATTCGGGCGTAGGGCCCGTAATGGCAATGATGTATGGAGGTTGGCTAGGACACGGAGTCTTGCGCCGAACAAGGGGTTTATTCGTTAGCAAGAAGGTAATGCTAACGCAAAGGATAGATTTGTGCCGATTCGGGCGTAGGGCCCATAATGGCAATGATGTATGGAGGTTGGCTAGGACACGGAGTCTTGCGCCGAACAAGGGGTTTATTCGTTAGCAAGAAGGCAATGCTAACGCAAAGGATAGATTTATGCCGATTCGGGCGTAGGGCCCATAATGGCAATGATGTATGGGGGTTGGCTAGGACACGGAGTCTTGCGCCGAACAAGGGGTTTATTCATTAGCAAGAAGGTAATGCTAACGCAAAGGATAAATTTGTGCCGATTCGGGCGTAGGGCCCGTAATGGCAATGATGTATGGATTATGCGGTCTGGCCAGGGCAAAGTGCCACTAGACCCAGGGTAAGTGTAGCTCGATCAAGGTGAGGTGCCACTAGACCAAGAGCCATTGGACCCAGAGTGAAGGTAGCTCGGTCAGGGCGGAGTGCCTTTAGACCAAGGGCGGAGGTAGCTCGATCAGGGTGGAGTGCCACTAGACCAAGGGTGAGGCTGACTTGGTTAGGGCGGAGTGCCACTAGACCAAGGGTGAAGGTAGCTCGGCTAGGGCGGAGTGCCACTAGACCAAGGGTGAAGGTAGCTTGGTTAGGGCGGAGTGCCACTAGACCAAAGGTGAAGGTAGCTTGGTCAGGGCGGGGTGCCACTAGACCAAGGGTGAAGGTAGCTCGGCTAGGGCAGAGTGCCACTAGACCAAGGGTGAAGGTAGCTTGGTCAGGGCGGAGTGCCACTAGACCAAGGGTGAAGGTAGCTTGGTTAGGGCAGAGTGCCACTTGACCAAGGGTGAAGGTAGCTTGGTCAGGGCGGAGTGCCACTAGACCAAGGGTGAAGGTAGCTTGGTTAGGGCGGAGTGCCACTAAACCAAGGGTGAAGGTAGATCATTCGGGGAGCGCCAGTTGAACCGTGTGATACAGCTTTAGGTGCTTCCCATTAAGGGGAGAGAATTGGATGACTCCTTTGTGATCCGTAAGGATGTACGCACCCCCTTCATATACTCGGTGGACGACATATGGTCCGACCCAGTTTTCAATCAACTTCCCCTTGGGGTTGGAGGCCATCACCTCTCTTCTTTTAATCATCACCAGGTCACCCCTTTTAAACTCCCATCCTTTGACCAATTTATCAAAAGCACGGGCCATGCGGGCTTGATAGAGTTGATTATTCTGTTGCGCCCGAAGGTGCTTTCCTTCAAGCTCGGCGAGCTCTTCTAATCTTCTTTCTACGTTGACATGCTCATCGCCCACCAATCCATGCTGGATGGCGATCCGTAATGAGGGGATTTCCAGCTCAATCGGCACTACGGCCTTCGACCCATATACGAGGGAGTAGGGCGAGTAGCTGGTAGGGGTCTTGTAGACCGTGCGGTAAGCCCACAGTGCCTCATATATTCTTTCTTCCCAATCTCTTCTGTCAGTCTTGACAATTTTCGCCAGCAGAGTGCATAGCGTCTTGTTAAAGGCCTCTGCAAGCCCGTTGGCCTGAGGATAGTAGGGAGACGATGTTCTCCAATCAATCTTGTATTTGTCAGCTAGCCGATAAACCTTCTGATTTCTGAAGTGGCTGCCATTGTCGGAGATGATTCGGCTGGGAATCCCGAACCGAAATATCACATTCTGCCGGAAGAATCTCGCAACTAATTCTCCCGTGACTTCTTTTAGTGCTACTGCATCCGCCCATCTGGAGAAGTAATCCGTAGCTGCTAAGATGTATTTGCACCCTGATGAAGATGCTGGTAGTGGCCCCACCACGTCTGTACCCCACTGGGCAAACGGCCAGCTTGGTAAGGTAGGATGTAGAGGCACTGGAGGTCTTCTTGACACATTGGCATGCTCTTGACATTTCTGACAAGCCTTGGCGAACTTGCAGCAATCATCAAATATAGTGGGCCAATAATAACCCAATTTCTTTATTTCGATTTTCATTTTCGGACCGGCCTGGTGCGCCCTGGCTGATCCGGCATGGACTTCTTGCATCACCTGCCTGGCTTCCCCTGGAGACAAGCATCGAAGTAATACCTTTTTCTGGGCATCTGCCATTATTCGGAACAATGTCCCATTCCTCATCTCATAAGAATCTTTGACTCTCAGGAGTTTCATTATCTGTTCTTTCACCTTCGGAAGTTGTTGGTGTTGGAACCAATGCAGGAGGTATTCCCGCCAGTTGGACTGCTGGACTGCTTCAACAACTGCTACTTCATCAGCTTGTTCACCGGCTAGAGCTTCTATCATGCTGGGGACTTGCCGCCGGTTGATGACTGTTATATTCAGGCTCGTATCAGGCGGGACTGCCAAGGAACTTGCCAGCTTTGCGAGGGCATCGGCTTGAGCATTCTGCCCCCGGTTGATGTGCTTGATGCTAATGAGGTAGATTCTTGTCATTAGGCGCAGGGCCAGGTGGTAGTAAGGGACGAGCTCCTACTTTCGTACCTCAAACTCCCCTTCCAATTGTTTTATAACCAGCATGGAGTCCCCGAATGCCTCTAGTATTTGAATCCCCATGGATAGAGCAATCTGTAGCCCGATTATGAGGGCCTCATATTCTGCTTCATTATTTGTGCAAGGCTTGTTCATTGAGCAGGATGTGTGTATGACTTCCTCTTCCGGGGACTTCAAGACTATGCCTGCTCCTGCGTGGACTCTGGCCGATCCCGTCGCTGCGGTGTCAATTCTGGAGGCACCATCAAAATACAGCTGCCATAGGGAGGGCCGCACATGGCTGACCTCCAAAGTCTCATCTTCAGGAAGCTATGGTTCCAGAGGGCAGTCTTCGGGTACTGGATGTTCAGCAAAGAAGTCTGCAATAGCTTGGCCCTTGATGACCCTTCGCGGTACATAGAAGATGCCATACTCCATAACAATCACCGCCCATTTGCCTAGGCGGCCTTTGAGGGCCGGCTGAGACATGATGTATCTAAGCGGATCCTCCCTAGAAATCAGCTTAACTTCGTGCGACAGCATGTAGTGCCATAGCTTCTTGACCGTGAAGACCAATGCCAGGCAGATCTTCTTGATGTAGGTGTACCCTTCCTCAGTTCTGACCATTCTTCGGCTGAGATAGTAGAGGGCTTGTTCTTTTCCTTCTTCATTATTCTGGGCTAGCATTGCCCCCAGAGAATTGTATGTGGCTGCTATGTAGAGGATCAGCGGCTGTCCTTTCACCAGCGCACCCAGCACTGGAGGGGTTTTCAGGTAATCTTCCAGTCTATCGAAGGCTAGCTGGCATTCCTCGTCCCAATAGAAGGGAACGTCCTTCATCATTAGCTTGTGAAAGGGGTGGCACCGCCCTGACAAGTTGGATATAAACCGCCGGACGTATGCCAGGCGGCCCTGAAGGGATCTTAGCTCGGAGAGATTCCTTGGCGAGGGTAACTCCTGAATCACCTTGATCTTTGCAGGGTCTATTTCAATTCCCCGATACCTGACAATGAAACCCAAGAATTTTCTGCTCGAGACTCCGAACGCGCACTTCATAGGGTTCATCTTTAATTCATACTGCCTTAGCCTCTGGAAAATGACTCGGAGGTCCTGCAGATGGTCTTCTTTCTTTTTGGTCTTGACTACCAGGTCATCTATGTAGCACTCGACCTTATGGTAAAGCAGCTCATCAAATATTCTAGTCATCGCCTGCTGATAAGTTGCGCCGGCATTCTTTAATCCGAACAGCATTCTTTTGTAGTGATAAATGCCTTTGGGTGTCCGGAAGGTAGTGTGGATCCGGCCACGTTCCGCGATCCATATCTGGTTGTAGCCAGATGACCCATCCATGAATGATAGGGCCTCATGACCAGTGGTTGCATCTATCATGACCTCCGTTATCGGCACTGGAAAGTCATCTTTAGGGCAGGCTTTATTCAGATCCCGGAAGTCAAAACATATCCGGATCTGTCCATTCTTCTTCTTCACGGGCACGATGTTAGCCAACCACGTGGTATATTGATTTTCCTCGACGAAACCCACATCAATGAGCTTGTCGACCTCTTTGCATATTTGAGTGATGAGCTCCGGCCTCATACGCCTAGGGGGCTGTTTCACCGGCTCTACCCCAGGGTTTATGGTCAGCTCATACTGTGAGACCGAGGGGCTTAGTCCCGGCATCTCTCTGTAGGTCCAGGCAAAACAGTCCCGGTATTCTTGTAGCAGCTGGATATACATTCCCCGTTCTTCGGTAGATAGTTGGGCGTTGAGGAAGGTTGGCCTGGGGTCATCCTCATCTCCCAAGTTGACTTCTATCAGTTCATCGACTATCGCTTGACCCCCCTCTTCTATCTCAAGGGGTGCAGGCTGGAGGTCGACAAAGTCTGGTATATCATCTTCGAGGTCGAGGACCTCGATCCCTTCATCTTGACTTATTTGAGTTCTGCCAGAAATATCCTGTTCGGCTGACAATGGGTGCCTGCACTGTTCTGCCAACAAGTTTACCTTACCAATAACTTCAAGGGGCGAGTTGATTGCCTCACTCCCTGCTGAGGGGATCGCAGTCACTATGGGCTGGCGATTATTTGTCATTGGGTCAGAGTGGCCTTACAGCTCTTTGGCAAAGGGTGAAGAGATCGCGGTCCCCTGAGTTACTATGCCCTCAATGAAGGTAACCATTTTTCTTCTAACAGCATTTGTCTCTTGATCAGGCTCGGGGGAAGTTTCTCTGACTGGTCTGAGAAGTGCCGACATCATGAGTAGAGGAGGGCCACTGGAGGGAGGCCGCTCTGCTTCTTCCGCCTCTTCAGCTTCACTGCTGCTAGCTGTGTCAAATTCGGCTTGAAGAGCTGTATCTTCCGGATAGACCTGTTCCCAACAGCGGCAGGGGAACACAGCCTTGGATTCTGGGTTTCTTGACTGGGCTGGCTGAATGCACTCAACTTCTGTCAGGTGTTCATCAATAGCTGCCCCCCAGTGGGCTATTCTCCATTGGGTAGAAAGCAGAGATGGTGTCTACTTCATAGCGCCCGCTATAATAGTATTCTTCGAGGGTGAAGCCCAATCCTGGATGCTGAGTGACACGCCTCATTTCTTTGTCCAGGATGGGAGGGTACCATAGCTTCTGGAATGCTTCTTTTCTCTTGCGAGGCTGGCCGGAAGGGATGTGTTGCTTCTGGAACATCTTGGCCATTTGATTTGTCATAAATGTCAGCCCCTGTATAGGCATTGAGGGGTTCTCTATGTCTTCAGGCATATGACAATCAGTGTCTTCTTGTGTAGGGTGCTCTTCAGTTGTGTAGAACAGGCTGCTGGGACCATCTATCTGTGTCACCTCTCATGCTTTGAAAGGCTCGACAACAGCATTATCGAGGCTGAGAATTGGTTTGGTAAGACCTTCGGGGATCCCGATGTGGTCGTGCTACTGATCAACCCTAACCTCATTAGTTTCGGGGTAGATGGCGGGAGGCGCTATCCGGCCTACATCCCCGGTGACAGTGATGTGTGAAACCACCTTGGGCTTGATATATCCACACAGCGGCGGAAGGAACCAGTCTGCTTTGGAAGTGTCTTTTATTGTGCTAGAAGAGGTCTTGGCCGCAGGGGCCTTCTGCGACCATTCTGCATATAGAGGGGCATCTGCCAAGTGGCATTCGAATACTTCGAATGGGTGGAGATCAGCAAATACTCTTTCCTCTCTCCCATCCGTGCTGTATTTGATGCATTGGTGAAGTGTGGAAGGTACCACCATATTCTCATGTAGCCAAGGGCGACCAAGCATCGCCTTATATGAGGTGCGGGAATCAATGACATGAAACTGCACCTTCGTGACGAAGTCCCCTAGGGTGAGTGTGAACTCTGCTACCCCTAGCGACACTTCTCATTTCTGATTGAAGCCGGCAATATGCATATCCCCGACCTTTTGTAGGTGCACGTTGAAGTAGTGCCTTTCATAAATCCTGTAGGGTAGAATGTTGACGGCTGCCCCCAGGTCCACCAGGATTCTGTTCAGCTCTCGGCCATTTAGGTGTCCCCTCATATACAGAGGTCTGTTGTGACTGGTGGTGGGGAGCAACATGTCCTCCTGGGTGAAGGTCATGCTAGCCCCCGGCAGTGCCTCAGCTAGGCAGGCTTCATATTAGGCAGGCGTCTGGAGAGTAGTAATGATCGCCTGTCGGGTCTCGTCACTGAGAGAGAGAATTTCCCAGACAGTGAATCTTGCTGGGAGCTTCTTCAGGAGCTTGACCACCCGACTTCCAGCTCAGACATTGGATAGCTTCATTTCATCCGCCCACTTGGGCTTGGAAGATCCTTGGACTGTGGCCCCTGAGGGACCTGCCTCATCAGACTCAGGGGCTGCACCCTTTTGCTCGGGATCACCTCCTGGCTGCTCCTCACTGGCTACCACCGGACGAGTTTCCACCTCTTCTGATAATTTGGGAGACTGTTGGGGTTGTGGGCGACTGCCCCAGGTTACCGGTTCAACCTCCCAGCATGGCTGCTTCCCTTTCGACATCTTTATGAACTCCAGAAATGAAGGAGCAGGAGTGCCGCCCCTACTTTGGTTGTATAAGCCTGACGGAGGAGGGATTTGAGCTCCCTTGACCTCCGGAGGGGGTATCTTGTAGGGTTGCTCCCCTCTGAAGATGATGTTATGGTTGGCGGGCGGCTGACGCCCCCACCTTCGGCCCGACCGGGTCGCATGTGCGGCAGTTGCGGCTTCGGCCTGGTTTTCCTTAGCGGCGGGTGTGAAGCAAATCTCTTCTTCATCTTCCTCACCGGGCAAATTGAACAGGGCAGAGAGGGTGTTGCAAGAAAGGGTCACACCCGTTGTAGCCTTGCCGGCCTTTCTCTTCCTTCTTTGTCTTCTTTTCTTTTCTTTGGCTGGTGCCTGCCCCCAGAACAGGCTGCCATCTATGTCCGATGCCCTGTCAGCTTCCTCTTCCTGCTTCAGTGAAAGCTGTTCTAGCTCCTGCCATGGGAGATGATCCCATACCAGCAAAGGTTCTAGCTCGGGCTGTACATACTCATCTAGCCCATTTATATAGTCCTGCAGCCGCTGAGCTTCTGGACTGATCTTTTTGACCACCGGCAATGGAGTCTGTCTCCTCCGATTGCGGGTAGGTATCCGGATAACTGCTGGCGGATTGGTCCACACAGGTGTTGTTACTGGTGAAGGGGGTCGTGGTGTGACGCCACGAACATGTGCCCCCGGTGTCGAGCGAGGTAGGGCCTTTTTCTTGGTTCTTGCAGGGACTTGCTGCCATCCCTCCCGTTCTTTTATTGGGGCCAGAAAGCATGCTTCATATGCATGCTGAGTACTGGCTTCTGCGGTCTCCTCAGGAAAGGCTTGATACATAGAGACCATATTGACGGCGGCTCTTCTTACGGGCACCACATGTGGTTGTGGAGGGTCGACCTTGTACTCCCCCAATTCTATTTCTTCCTTTTTTACCATGCCTTCGATAATATCCTTGAAAACATAACAGTCTTCAATTGGATGCCCCAGCATCTGGTGGTAAGGGCAAAATCTTGGGCTGTCTCTTCTCTTCAGGTCCTCCGGCCTCCTTGGCTCAGGCAGGGTGACCTTATCATACTGGGTAACCCAGTCAAATAAGATCCTGGTCTTCTCCTTTGGGAAAGAGTAGGGCTTCTTCATTTTATCCTGGAGGGATGGGCCTTCTTCGCCATCTCCGGTCTTGGCAGGCTGAGGAGCAGTTGTCTTCTTGCCTTTATCTTTTTGCTGTTCAAATGCCTTGATATCAAGGGTGTTTGCTTCTTTCGGTGCCTGGCACCGTTCTGTTGCCTTGCCCTTTTGTGCAGTAGGAGTATTTGGTGTGGGGGCTGGTTTTGCTAAGAAAGCCTCCACTTCGACCACAACATTGTTCAGACGGTCGAATGACCGGATTTCCATGCCAATCGTCTTCTCCAGCACCTCTCTTCTGAGGTTCTGCTTGCAGATCTGTACAGCGTCCTCCTGGTGCGGGGGCCGCTTGCATCTCATTCTGAGGTTCCTCCACCTCTTGATGTAGTCGAGAGCAGTCTCATCTGCCCTCTGTCTCGTTGAATAGAGCTCAGCCACTGTGACCTCCCTCTCTGTGACATGGAATCTTTCTCTGAACTTCCTCTGCATGTCCGACCAGTCGCTGATCGACCCGGTCGGGAGGCTGGAGTACCATTCAAAGGCGAGCCCTGTGAGTGAGGACCTGAAGAACTTCAATAAATATGACTCGTCGGTGGCTAAGTCACCCATGACGATCATGTAGTAGGCAATATGTTCCTTCGGGGATCCCTTCCCGTTGAATTTGTCAAACTTCGGTGGCTTGCTGATCCCGGGAGGGAGCCGCTTAGCAACATGATGTGGTGGATATGGCACCCTATATGCATCGAATATAACATAGTCACCTTTAGCCCTTTCAGCGAGCTTCATTTCGATCATCCTTTCTACCATCATCTTGCTCATGGTAGTTGGGTCGACCGGTTCTGGGTAGAAATGTGCCGGTTGCAAGTAGGGGGTGACCAGGGTGGTCGCCTGTGGAGGAGGACGCAGCAGTGGAGGTGTCTGGTGCACCTGTGGCAGCACTGGTGGAGCCAGTGGTTGTGATGGGCGCTGTTGAGTTGTCGCCAAATTTGGCTCCGCCTGCAGAGGCGGGGTATAGAGTGGCGGGGAGTCGTTATTGCTGACGGCTCCCCTTGATGATTCGGCCTGCACATCAGGCCGCTTGGAGGCAGAGGACTGCTCTGTCCTTTCCGTCAATTGCTTCTTCAGTTGCTCTATCTCCTGGCGGTACCTTTGGAGCATCATTAGTACGGCCGGGTCCATAGCTGCTGTGTTGGGGATGACCTCCGTCGTCTCGCCAGATGCACCCTCAGTTAGGATGTCAAGCAAGACATCTTCTTCTTCATCCGCCGTTATCACATTTGCTGTGAGAATAACGGCCTTGTCATGCCATTGGGGGCGAGGCAGGGCTTGCTTTCCCTGGGTCGCTGCCATCATCTATTTTGCGGCCTCCACTCTCCGAGTGCTCGGCCCCGGTCTTTCGGCTAGCCAGGCCAACTCTTGGGGCTCCTGGGGCAATTTTCCACAATGGCCATGTATTCCGACCATATTGCATGTGAAAATCTGCATCCCGCGTCTCTCTCTCCGAACCTTCCTCTTGACATTCCCCGGGAAGGTAAGCCTTTCGAACACAGAGATTCTTTTCTTTTCCCCTTGGCGGGGGATAGTGTCATCGGCTTGAACATCAGAGCCGTCTTCATATCCATTGTCATCAACCGATGACGTCATCCTCCTATTTTCTTCTTCCCCCACTGCCATTAATGGATAGTGGTCTTCTTCAGCTGCGGCTGCCTGCAACAGCCATTGTTGGCCCAAAGAGGGGTTGCCCAACCCCCTAAAATAGCTTCTGACCATATTGGTCATTTCTTCTTGCCCTCGGTCCGAGTGCGGGGTCGGGGACAGTTGTTGACCTCTCATCGGAGGAATGTAAGCAAACCGAGCCCTCTTGGCAGTCTGCTGTAATCTTCTTCCCACAATGGGGATGTTGGCTTGTCAGGCGCAGGCCCTAAAGCTCTCTCGGCGTGGCGGATCCACGATTGTCTTTTCCTTCCTTGGGATAGGGTTCCTCTTGCTGTTTTCTTCTGCTCTGGTGAATCTGGGGTGGTACTACACCGGAGCTCCTTGCTGGACAGGCTGGACCCTTTTGGGGACCCAGACCTGCTTGAATCTTCTTGGCTTGGGAGCCAACATCCCTTGGCCGTGACGGCCGGCATCTTCTTCTTCGGCTCTTCTTCCAGTGAGAGCCTGGTAGGAGTTGCGGACTGGCACAGTAGGGATCACCCGGTCTAGGCTCACTCGAGCCTTACGCCCATCCAGAAAGACACGGAGGCCACCGACAAGCATAGACTTACCGGATGCGGAGAGACGTCCGGTCACAGCAGCATCAACCTTCCTTCGGGGGTTCCGGTGTCGGCGCCTCCCGAAGCACTTGGCAGGGACGGGGCGGGCCCCGTGAGCAATATGATGCACCAGGCAACTGGCAACTTGGAATGGACTCGCGGACGAGTCGTCACAGTGTCGAGCCTCCGGGGCCTCGACCTTTTCAGCAACCTTCTCTTCGACGGTCTCCAGGGACTTCGTTTGTAACATGTCAACAAAGGCCAACCCCAAGAAGTTGGGGAAGCCTACAGCTGGTGGGAAATGTCCAAAAACCATGGGCACCGCCAGGTACCCGTGTTCAGCGTGGTCGGCTACGACTGCGGGGCCGAAGCCAACACCAGTGAGTCCAGATAACGTCATCGTTCGCCTGAGACGAGTAGACAAACAATCAGCATTCTTGGGGTAAGCCCCCAAAGGTATCCTCTCTTGGCAAAGAGATGAAGGGAGACTTTTGTCCCACCGGGCGTGCCAGACTTGTGGGGATGTTTTTTTTGTTGGTGGGTTTATTTCATTGGGCTTATTAGGCGTGCCAGTCACCGGAGTGACAATCCATAGTGCGCTCGACCTGACTCAGTCAGTCGATTGTGATATTCGTGTCAGGACCCGGAGTCCGTAATATAGTAAAGGTTATGACGTTAATTACGTCCTTCCAAAGAAGGACAACCCTTGATTAGTTTCCAAGAAAGGATGCCTCGGGGGCAAAAGAGATAAGACTATCATGTCGATTCCGCTGACGGGATGCGAAACATGCATGGAAAACGTGCTATACGGGACGTGATAACGGTGTTACAATGCAAATTCGACAGCATATCCCCTTCTCTTGGACTATGCCAAAGGGGAATATAGGTCATCCACCCACGGAATGTCGGGATGGAAGCCGAAAGAGAGGCGGGCGTAGCCCTGGATCCAAAAAGGATTTGAATGTGACGGGACAGTGTCTGCTACCATGGCGTTCATTGATGTTCCCCTTAAGAGACCATTGGAGGACATGCAGCGGCAGAACTCCAAGGGTCAGCGAGGTGACCAAGGAAACATCGTATTCGGTATAATGTAGGGGTAAAACCCCCATTAATGTATCTCCCGTGGACCTGGATGAAGAACCATGATTCCCTCATAAAGCGATGAAGGCTGGCATGGAGGTTGACAGGAATGGGACATTGAATTTAGACTGGATTTAGGTTTAATGGAGTTGTTGAGACATCATATATTTGGGTAGCAGCTGTTATTGAGATGAAACGGCATGGATATGAGCCAGCGCGAGGGCCAAACGGCGCGGTGGAATCCCGGCGCGTCGGGAAGCTCAAGGGCTGTCGGCACGGTGGGCAACCGGCGTGGCTAGAAAGAAAGGCAATCGGCGCGGCATGGTTCCCGGCGCGCCCTTCACCCGGCGCGAGATTGGCGCCGGGAGGAGGTGGCGTCGGGAGGAGATGGCGCCGGGAGGAGCTGGCGCCGGTGGCTATTTTTGTTGTTTTTTTTAAAGGTATTATGAGGGTTTTTATGAGTTCAAAGGGATCCTCTGTATTCAATGGGGATTTCATGGTAATAATTGGGTGAGATAGAAGATGAGGGTGGATTCGTTCACAGGGGGTCCAAGGAGACCATGTAACTGTAATGTATATTCCCCTGTGGTGACCAAGGTGTCATGAGATGGTATAGCTCAGCTCCTTGCCACATAGTTGGGGGCTAAATGCATAATTTCGGTGAAAACATCGTAATATGTGACCGAGTAACATTCTGAACGAATTTTGACAGCACCTCCCCTTATTTTTGGAGTATGCCAAAAGGGTATTATAGGTCATCCGCTCACGAAATGTCGGAGTGGAAACCAAAATAAGAGCTGGGCGTAGCCCGAGATCTAGGGGATCTAAATCATATGGGACTTTATCCCCCTGTTATGATATCCCCTGTATAGTCAATGGAGGACATGTAGTGGCAGAGCTCCATGACTTGATAGGGTTATAGAATGTAGGGGAACTAACCCCTTTGATATGGCTCCTGCGAGGATAGAGGGAAGGGTAGTGTGTCTCCATAGGACAGGATATCATGAACAAGGCTGGCATGGCCTAACGGCATCGGCACGAACGCATCAAAGTGGCCAAAAGGTGTAAAGGTATCGGCGCGAAGAAGAAGATGGGCTTCAGCGCGACACGAACAGCTCAGCCGGCGCGGCCAGCCCTCGGTGCGAGACTTGCGCCGAGAGGGGTTCGCGCCGGGAGGCCTCATGAAGTGGGGTTTTTAGAGGGATTTGAAGGCAGAGGCTTTGAGCATTTTGAATGGGGGGTTTATTCAACGATCTGACGACCAATTTGGACGATCGTAGAGAGGGTGATCCAGGGTAGAGACGACCTTCCTTCTGGGGCCTCACTAGGAGTAGAATCACGCATAGAAACTCACGATTCGGATTCGTCCCTCTTCGTTTCACGGACGAGAAGCCATGAGATAGGCTGTCTCAGGCTCTCGTTGTGAGTATGAGGTTGAAAGAACATACGGTAGAAGAACCTTCAACAGACTTAGAAAACCAAAACGGTAAAACATGTATAGATGTGTAGTCATCAATATCGATAGCGTGTAGTGAACCTCGGATGCAGAGGCAGAAATAAAAGAATAATGAAAGGGCATAACTCAGCCCATCTTTCATTAACTATTCCATCTAAAACGGCGTACACGAATTCAACTCAGGAGAAAAAAAAATCCAACCCAAAGACATGCACATCGACTCTATCCCTGAGAACAGGGTTACATTGGCATTCAATGCTACTGGAGCAAAGATGCTCGAAAGAAGAGATACAAACGAAAAGGGAGAACAATATTCGGACAGAGCAAAGGGGGAGAGGAACTGCAGCCCCTCGGGATGTCGAACGGCACACCCCACCTGGCTTCTTCCTTCGAGCCTCTGCCTCTCTCTTTTCTTCAGCTTCTATGAAGGGCTCTCGAGCTCCCCCTTTCTTTCAGTGGCTAAATACTTTTCTCCCTTTTTTTTCTCTGTATCTTCTTCTTCTATGTCCCTTCTTCTCTCCTTTTCTTTCTTTTCTTTCGAAGGGCAGCCTTTTAATAGAGGGATGACCTTCATCCTATCGGCCTGAGCTCCCTGACGCGCCAGCATCCATCTTCCCGGCGTGGGCAGCCCTCGACGCACCTCAGTTCACATTGGGCTTGGCCCATTTTCTGTCATCCGACGCAGGATCCATCTAATGGGCTCCTTCAGACAGTGGGCTTCTTGGCATATGTATTCATCCTTCATGGGCTTTTTTAACACCTAGCGTTCACAAACACGTGTGAGGCACTGTAAATCCCACCTTCGGAGAATCACAATTGTCTGAGCATCCCCTTTTCAGCAGGCAGATCATTGCCTGAATATTGGTATGGTTTTATCAGCCTGACTATCTGAATGATAGCCGTACTGGACAGCGGCCTAGCCAGGGATGGCTTTAGCCGAACAAAGTGTTAGGAGTAGTGGGTCTCTTCTATTCTGATTCTCAGAACTTCCAGGGATGGTATAGGAGCCGTACCCTTGACTGGTCTTCAAAGCTATGAATCTGCTTCGGTCTCTTCTGGTATATTTTAGGTGTCAACACTCTCTTAACTCTTTCTCCCTGATCCCTCTTCTTTTCTTCTTCTCTACTCGCTCTCTCTTTTCTCTCGGAGTTTTTCTCTCTCTCGCGCTCTTGGCTCTTCTGCTCTTCCAGGTTCTGGCTATATTCTCTGGACTTCTTCTTCTCATCCTCTTTGCTCCGATCGCAGAAGGGCTTTTTATATGGCTTCAGACCTGGGGACCCACGAGCTCACGCATTGGGCGTGTGGAGGGCTCGTTCCCGCCTAATTGGAGATGGCACGTGTCAGGTGCAGATAAGTGAGCTAATCCACGTGGCAGAATCCTCTGGACGCATATACGTTGGATCACGTGCCAATAATATGATGTTTTGGAGACATGTGCCCATCATTGGGTGACTTGGGATCACGTGCCCCAGCTTTAGTTCGAGCTCACGTGCTCGCCTAAGATTAAATGAGTTTTGCCCTTCATATGTTTGATGAAGTTCTTGCCAATAAGAAACGAAGCATTTCATCAAACACTTTCTAGTCAGATTAGTGTCAGAGAGAAACATGATTAACAGATAATCAAAGATGCTTTGAATGAAATGCCATGATAGCATCATTCATGCAATTAATCTGATTAACTTCTAAGTCTTGAACCACCACTAGTAGACTTTCAAGAATGCATGATGTGCATCGACCTTGATCATGATGCACTAACATGCACAGACTTAGTGTGGCAAGGGTTAATATTTAGCATTAATCTAGTGAAGACCTACACTGACCTAGTGAACACATGCATCAACCTCAGGTTCAATTGCTTGGTCACTAGCCTCGACCTAACCTTCAATCGCTAGGTTGCTTACGTTGACCTCGTAAAAGATGCACCGACCTTATAGCTCAAGGTACCAGATGTGCATCGACCTGAAAACTAGGTCCAATGTGCATAGACTTGATTTCAGTGTGTTGTACCTAAGGTGCATCAACCTTAATGTGCACGAAGCACAAAGTGCACCGACCTGTGTGTGCACGATGCAATATGTGCATCGACCTTAGATGCTGGCTGACAAAGATGTGCACCGACCTTATACACTGGTGACAAAAACATGCATCGACCTATGTGTGCACGATGCAATATGTGCATCGACCTTAGATGCTGGCTGACAAAGATGTGCACCGACCTATATGATGAATTATGACAAAGTGCACCGACCTTGATGTGCATGAAGCATAGTGTGCCTCGACCTCAATATGCACAATACAGAGTATGCATCGACCTTAGTGTGAGAGTAAGACAAAGGTGCATCGACCTTATGTTGCATCCTAACAGATTGCACTGACCTTAGTGTAGACTTCACTAGATGTGCATCGACCTGTGTGTAGACCAACACAACATTAAGTTGCCATTCATTAAAAATTTATCATAAAAACATTTTCTGTTGCCAACATTAAAACTTGGTCATCAAGGGAAATAGCCAATCATCAAAAATAATATGAAATACAGTACTTTCCCTTTCCTTTGATGACTTATCACACTCAGAGGAGATACAACAGTGGTCAACCCTCTAGTGCACACTGGACCAAGCCATTCACTCTGCCACAAGACTTCAAACATTGTCTACCATCTACCTGCCACCATCCTTTCCTAGGACTGGTCTGAAAAGCCCTGCAGTTCAAGTCAACCTTCAACAGAATATCTACTTCAGCAAAGAAAGATCTTTTTGGTGGGAAAATAGACTTTCCATCTGCTCCCTTATGACCCATGGATTTAGTGAAGCCCTGTTGAAAGAAGGTCAGAATTCTAGAAGAACATTTCAAATTTGAATCAGTCTTTTGCAAGTTTTTTGGAGGGGAATTTTTCCCACTGGCTCCTCTATAAATATCTGAACCTTCCTTTGGAGAAGCTACTGCTGCCCGTAGAAGAGAGCCACGCCCTTGAGCATTCAAGAAGGTATCTGTGAGAAGAAGAAAAGGGGAGTGTGTGCAGCCCAGCTCTGGTCCGACCTAGGCCAATGTTGTAAGGAGGAGGAGAAGAAGAAGAAGAAGAGTGAAAGGAGAGCAACTAGCATTGCAGCCAGCCAGCATCTGAGAAAGAGGAATACAGATCGAACCAGTGTTCTGATCTGCTCATAGAGCTTCCAAACCTTGTTCTGAAGCCACAGAGTGTTTCCCTTGTTTCTGTACATGTGATTCTTTGTATTTTCACATCTCTAAACTATGTGTTTTATTGTGCTTACAGCAGTGTGTCCGGTGCTCTGTTTAGAGACCAGAAGTGGGCTTTTGGCTATGCTCAGCCGTGTGTGTTCTTCGGGATCTGTCCCTGTGTTTTTGTTGCACCTGCAACGTGGTGTTTTTATTTGTTTGTGTGTGTGTATGTGTGGGTCTGTCCTCATGTGTGTTGAGGACTTCGTCCTTGTGAGGAGCTTGCTCCTCGTATGTGTGTATGTGGGGCATCGTCCCCGTGTGTTGCTGCATTTGCAGCATATGGTAAAGCCTCACCGATTTTGGTGATGGGTGGATGTAGGTCTGCGGGTTTACAGACTGAACCACCTTAAAAATCCCTATGTAGTGGGTTGTGCATCCTGTGTGATTGCTCCATATTCTCTATCCCCATTCACAGGTTTGTGTGCTAGCTTCAACTTATACAATCTTGATTGTTTTTCATCGCACACATTAATATATTGCTCACACACACACAATAGAGGTTCGAATGAGCAGCCAATCTCAATATATGAGATTCTGGTTGATCACAAAAGCACACACACATAGCTAGTTAGTTCATACTTAGTTGATGTGTATTATGATCCCTGCTATCCAGTGGAATAGATCTTACTTAATTCTTAACCGTCTCTGAAGGAGAGTCGCCCTCACTGCCTAGCAGTGTCGACCTGAGCTGTCTACATAGCTGTGATACGTTGAAGGAGTGTCGACCTGAGTAGCCTGTGCACTGTGCTTTATCGTTTCCATTTGAGCCATTCCTATTAGATCCGTTGTGCATTATGTCTAAGTGTCTCGTTTGCTTTATAGGAGTGGTTTATGTTTTTATCAACCAAGAGTTTTAATTAGGCCAAAGCTTTTGGCAGGATCTATTCAACCACCCCTTCTAGATCCAGTTGAACCCCAAGGACCCAACAATTGGTATCAGAGCTAAGCTCTATAATACCCAGATCCAATGATCTGTAGAGAAATATTCTAGTGCATTTGATCTAATGGCTTCATCCGTTGAACAAGCTTCAATGATTTCCCTGCCTATATTTGATGGTTCTGATTTTACCATGTGGCTAGGAAAGATGTGCGCCTTTGTCAACTCCATTGATACAAGATTATGGAATGTCATATACCATGGTCCGCACAGACTGCCATCAGATTCATCTGAATGGTCTGCTGAACAAAGGACCAACAATGTTGACAACCTTATTACTCCCAAAATGATGAAAGCAGCAGTTGATGCTTCCAAGTTTCCCTTTGTCCACAGCTGTTGCACTGCTCTGGAGATCCTAGATGGACTGGCCAGGATCCATGAAGAAGAAAATAGGAATCACTACCTCATGGCCGATAGTCCAGATCATCCAAGTGATTCGTCCACATCTCAGGTAAGCTCTGACTCAGAGGACTTTACCTTTGAAGAATTAATGGATGCATATGATGAGTTGGCTAAGCAATACAAGAGGCTAAAATCAGAAAATAGAAAATTGAAAAAGAAATCTGAAAGCAATCTTGTTGATGCCTCTCCTTGTAAAAAATGTTCTACTCTTGAAGAGCTCAATGAGACTCTTACAGTTAATTTAGATTTACATAGAGAGAGCATTGGATGTTTGAGAGATGGAAATGGAACCCTGCAAGCTGAAATAACCAGGCTAGAAGAGATTGTAAGAGAACTCCAAAATCAACTTAAATCAATCTCTAATGATCAAACAACGCTTGATGGGTCAATCCATGATTTGAGGGTACTTCAGGAGAATGAAGAGCTAAAGGAACAAAACAAGTTGTTGATTGAAAAACTGAGCGCTTGTGAGAAAGGCAAGTCTATCATGAATGACAGCTCTAAAAAGTGCATGTCTTAGAGCTAGAAATTGAGAATTATAAAAGTGTGAATGTCATGCTCAATGAGCAATTGGTTGCATGTAAGGAGGATCTGGGCAGTTATGAACTACACATCTCCACATTGGAGGATGAAGTCAAAGACTTGAATAGCTCCCCGTCAAAATTTGTGCAGGGCAAAGAAAATTTAGACAGATTGTTAGGAACAAAAGTGAATTTTCAAAGAGAGGGTTTGGGGTATAAACATGTCAATAAAAAGTCCTTTGGAAATAAGGTATACACCTCTTTTGTGTCCAGCTCACATGAAGCCAGCACCTCGAATGGTCCCCCAAAATTGCATGCAGCTCAAAAGAAAAGAAAATTCAGAAAAAGAAAAAGAACCCTAGTCAAAAATAGAAAAATGATTTTGCTAATGTTGACATGCACGCTAAGAAAGGCCATGCTAAACACCATGCTCCTCATAAAATGAATATTCATTATTTTTATTGTGGTATGCTTGGTCACAATGTGCATGATTGCCTTACTTTGAGGAAAGATGAATTAAGAGCAGGGAAGAATAGAAGAACCAATGGAGAAAGCAATGGCAAGGGACATGACAAAACTAGGAGGAAGGATGCTCAGCACACTTCCACTCAAAAGCCAAGAAATGTTCTGATGCATTGACGTATCCCACAAGACAGATCGATGCATCCTAAAGCCATAAGAAGAAACACCCCTTCCTCGTGTTTCCTTTGTGAAAAGATTGGCCACACAGTCAAGGACTGTTGGCATATGAAAGGTAAGACTCATTCTCATGGCCAACATGGTGGTATCCATGCTCACCCACCAAGGTTTAATGCATATGCATATAGGAAGAATAATAAATCATTTGTGCAATGCTTCTATTGTGGTGAATATGGACATGTGTTCGATGACTGTCATTGGATGAAAATTGATGAAATGAACGCAGCCAAGAAAAGAAACTCACATATTAATTGTGTTGCTAACCATCAAGGACCCAAGAGAACTTGGGTACCTAAAAATCCCAAATGAGAATTTTGGATGCAGGGTGCCTTGAAGCTAAACAAAGGATGATCAGGTAAATTAAAGCTCAAGGCACAGGTTTGTGAATAAAATTTTCAACTTATGTTAATTCTACATGTTAAACCTTCTTTGTAGTTGTTGCAGTTAAGTCCTTTCTTGCTTTCAATAAATTCTGCACATCTAAAAGACTCCTCGCTGGCTTGTTATAAACCCCTCCTTGATTGATCATGAAGAATCTGGTATGATGAAAGGATGAATATGATGATGAGTGGTTTGCTAGTTTGTGCAACTTTCAATCTAACAGCCATATGATAGAACGCACGATGGGTGAGCTAGAAGGGCGGGGGGGATGAATAGGTCACACCCAAATTCAATCTAATTCGAAGATCGACAAAACAATTCAAAAACCGCAGTAAGGATCGTTCTCAAGATTATCCAAGAAGCAACAAGAGAGACAAAAGCTCAATGAGAACAAGACAAAAGTAGAGCAGAGAACAAACACCTGGCGAGTTGAAAATTGTATAGCAGACAAGATCAAACCGCACCAAGGGGCAGAAGATTTTTAAGGTGGTTCAATTGCGGTCAACAATCTACGTCCACCCCTTACTCCACTGGAGTAAGGCTTCTCTGCACTAAGTAATGTAAAGCACAGTAGACTCAGTCTGCAGACATCCACTGTCGCACAGCTTGCCACAAGGGAACAAATCCCTCAACACTGATCCTGCGACCTACAGGATCTGAACCTGAACTTTCCCCAACAAGATCAGAACCGGAGGACCAACCTCCCTTCCTCTAAACCAGAGGGAACACACGAGTGTAATGCCTACACTCGCAACTGGAGAACCAATCTCCCTTCCTCTAAGCACACTTAGAGGGTAACAAAGCAGTAAGGAAGAAATGGGTGAAACAACTCGAAAATGAAAAGATGATAAGAAACCAGTCACTCAAAAAAATGAAAATATAGCTTCCAGAGAAGTAGTCTTTCAAGCTCTAAAACCCAACAATGATCACTCAAACACTTCAGGCTCTTCTCTCGAATAGGGAAATTTTTCTACATTCCGTGGCTGCAGATGCACTCTCTCTTTCAATCTTCAACAGCTTCCTCTTGTTGTCTTCAGCCTCCTTTTATAGCCAGCTGATAGCGCGTGGCCAACACGATTCCCACCCATTTCTTTTCACAGGTCTGATCCCTTTTTGGTTCCACGTGTCAGGATCATCCTTTCAGTTTGTTGCCTCGGATCACGAGCCCTCAAGTCCGGTACATTGATTTCCACGTGGAGTAACTTCATTGGTTTTGGGTTCGCCGAACACATGCTCGATCAGGTGACAAACCTGCCAAGCAAGAGAGAATTTTAGTGGAGGCAACATTGACCAAAGTCATGTACAGACTTTACGTATCGTATAGCAAGTCTAGCACAGACTCTAACTGACATGCACTAACCCTGTTTATCACAAAGAATGATGTGCACTAACTTTTGCTTATCTTTTAACACAAGTGCATCGATCATGGTGTGGCTAAAACAGAACAAGCACTGACTTTAAGACGACTGAGATAGATATGCACCGACCTTTACAGTGATATGCAAAGACTTGGGTCAAGCGATGCAAAACATGCACAGACTTAGAAAGTGCACATACTAAGATTGCACCGACCCTACATGCACAACACTCTAAACATGCACAGACTAGTGCGTCCCAAAAACTTACATCGAGATTTGACCTATAACCTCTTATGCACGGACTTAGCATAGAAGAATGCACAGACTTATCTTTACTGTCAAACATCAATGCACAGGCATGGTTCATTGGAGATGCGACATATGCACAGACTTACAATGCGGTCTAGTGAAATTATGCACCGACTTAATGAATGGCCAGGAGATAACCTGCACAGACTCAATATGCGTATACAGATATTGCAACGACTTAGTCGTGTGCAGCAACTAAGGTTGCACCGACTTGATACTTGCATGCACAGACCCTACTCTGTTAAGATGCACCAACAGCATGGACTCAAAATGTAAAAAATAACTATGTATGCACAGACTTTCTGAGTAGAACTAGAGAGTGCAGTATATAAGAGTGTGTAAAATAAATGTGTTAAGATGAACCATCATAATTGACTTATAGTGTATGGCATCATCAAAATCGTAGGAGTGCAACACCATATGGATTTTCTTGTTGTCATTATTTTTGATAATGTCTGTCATGGCTACATCCAACCCACCTCATCATTCATGTGGTCATATAACCATTCTCATATCTTCCATGAGCATTAGACAAAGGGGCGTCTGAGAGTCTGCACTTCAGTTTAGTCTGCATATGTTGTGGGCATTAAGCATCATCTTGTGGTTCCCTGCACTTTCATGCATATCATGATTAAGGGACCCAACACCTCATGACTAGATATCCTGCACACTTATGCATATCATACAAAGGAAATTTGAAAATCTACTCTGCATAATAGAATGTGTTGCATTCTCATTGCTCTGACCCAAGGGGTGTATAGAATGGTGATTTATGGAAAGTTGGATTAAGTCCAACTGAAAGCATTCACTATGCGTGAGGACCTACCTCCGCCCAGTACCGTGGGTCAAATGTTCATGCAAGTCATAGGTTGCATACTCCTTTGTCAACCCATGCACAAGTTTAGGGGGAGTCAACATTAAAATCCAGTCCGCATCCTTGCATTTTTTTGTTGTTGTTATATGTATTGACTGCATCTTCATAAAGGGAGCTTGTTTAGTTTGATAAATCTGCTAGAATCTCTAGTGCTGTTGATCAGGTTGACCTTAGAACAACTAAGGTCGACACCATGGCTGACCATTTTTGCTATCTGCTTTCTGTCTGAGCTCAGGGTGTCGACACCATGAGGTGCCTGTGTCGACACTCCTATACACCGGCTAGTCTACTTTACTTATTCCAGCCTGAGCTTACTGCACATCCTCAGGGGGGGAATTCACCGTCCATTCTCACTCTCTACTTAACTGCACTTTCTGCATGAATCAGGCCTCTACATCATGAAGCTAAATCTGTTTTGGTTCACCTTGGGTCTGAAATGCTCTTAAATCTGAACCTTCCTAGATGTCTGAAACTCTACCATCCGTGTATGCTCAAATGACTGATCCTTGATTCCTTGAATGCCTTGAACTCCTTGGAGGATTATTTTATATGTCGTTGAGTTTACTTATCAGAGTAAATCCTTTAGAGAAATCTTATTTTATAGAGTTTTGCAGTACTGCCCTAAACATGAAAGCTATTGGTTTAAATTTAAATGACTTCTTGAGCTTCAAAGATTAATGGTCTTGAAAGTAACTGTATTCAGACTTAATGGACCTAAACTAGTTTTTCATGTTTTGACATGATATGCCTTCTTGAATATGTAAGTTTATCTTAATACAAAGGCATCTCTGTTTGAGTAACTTCAGTAGTATTGCTTTTAAACATTTGTCAAATCTGAAGTTTTCAAGAAAAAGGGCTACAATGAAAGCAATGGACTTTAGTCATGCTGAGTAACTGGGGATATTGACGTCTGATAAACGTATATCCTTATGCAAAAAAGTGTGTGCTGAGTTCAGGGCTCTAAGGCAGATCGAGCAATGGCATTAGATTCACCAAGAAACTGAGTCCCTTCACCAATGAAGTGGGGAGGACAACGTCATGAAGTGCCTTGCTACCTTTGTTCTATGTGAAGCAGAATGGTGAGCTACACCGAGTAACTGGAGGTGCTGGCGTCTAATCAACGTGCACTCTCACGTCAAAAGGTGCATGCTACACTTGATTGCTCAAAAAATTGAAGAGCAATAACAATTGGTATCCAACATTGGTTTCAAAAGAAAAATCTGAATTTGGAGTGCTCATCGATAAAATCATAAACGTCTAGGTGTTTAACCTCAATACTTTTTGTAGTTACTCTCAAAGGAGCTAATGGAATTGAATGAGTAAGGTGAGAGGAGGTTAACCTGGTTTTAGTATGAAATTTTGGTTCATTTCTATTAATTTTGAAAGCAGATATTTTCAAGTGCTGCTTTTATTGAGAAACTCAGAATTCATCAATTTTAAACCAATCCAAATATAAGGGCTTTATCATTAGAGTTCTATAACTGAAGATTCTGAAAAATCAATAACTCTGCATTTATGAACTTGGCTTCAGGTTGACAAACCCCCATCTTATCATCTCTTAGATCTTGTGCCTCAAAAATTTCAAGTGTCGACCCCAAGAGTTGACTCCTTGCGTCCAGACTTCTGTCTGTCTATCCTAGGTATTTGTCCTCAAGACAAATTGGCCGCTTGATGATCCATGCTCCTAGGTGCTATGAAAGCTTGACCACTCCTAACAATTCCCAACAATTCATGGTCTCAACAACTGATACCATGTCTCTAAAGTATTTGGTTTCAGCTCTTGATGTATGTGGTTGGTTTTGCATTTTTTTTCCTCCATGCATTGCATAGAAAACCTAAAAATCTGAAAACCCTAAAAATAAAACCAGCTCTATGGCTTCAGAATTGCTCTCTGATTGCATCTTCCTGCTATGATCAATGTCCTACATATATTTGTCTCTCATGTCTCAGCCTGTGTTGCCTAGCTATGACCTCATGGCATCTGATGTATATTTATGTGGTCTGCTTATGCCAAGCCGAAGGGACCCAACAATGTAGGGACCCAACAATCTGCTCCTGCTTTTGGCTGCTCCAGAACTCATAGCATGAAACATCACAATGACTCATAGTTGCATATTCTGTCTTGTTACTTGACATGCAGCATTTCATGATATCTCTCTTTATTGCTTGATGAGTGGAAATGGTTTTTAAATCTTTTGATCTCATGCTACTCCATGTGCTCATTTTCTGACTTTGAAATTGGCTTCTATTTATGTCCTCTTTGCTGATGGCAAAGGGGGAGAAGTTTTGAGATGAGTCATAACTACTTCAAGAGATGACTCATGATAAACTCATAATGACTCATAGTTGCCATCATCAAAAAGGGGGAGAATGTTGGGCATGTGTGTAACATGATTGATTCTATTATTTTGATGATGTCTGACAATGACTCATTGATGAGTCTTATATGGATTTAACGATGTCAACATGTATAAGTTTCAGGTCATAGTCCGCACTGTGGCATGAGAATGGGATCATGAAGATGAGCAGTATAAAGATATCATACAATGGTGTAATGAGCTGTGATGCATTGAACCAAAGGGTTTTAACAAGGCCAACCAACTACAGTGCAACAGAAGCTCCAGATCCAGGAGTACCTTAAGTGCTGAAATTCAGTTGCAAGTTTAAGGGAAAGCAAATAACAAGTTCAGCAGAAGTAATAGCAAGCCAGCAAGCTCAAGCTTGAAATAGAAGCAGAAATGGCAATGCAGTAAAAAGCTATGCATTGGATGATATTCAAAGGGCAAAGAGTTCTGAATCAACAGGAGTGTCGACCTCAAGATCAAGAAGAGTCGACCTGTGATCGCAGAACGAAGAAAAGCCCAAAAGGCTCAAAGATAGGCTCATAGAAGTGTCGACCTCACTCCATCAGGAGGTCGACCTCAGGCTCTCCCAGAAAGCATTATAATGGGATTCTCTAAAGAAGTGTCGACCTCAGTCTCTTAGAGTGTCGACCTCAGACCCTCACAGAAAGCGTTATAAACGCTCTTCTGCAAAGCAGTGTCGACCTGGTCTTCAGGAAGTGTCGACCTCACGATCGCAACCAGCACTCTGGGAAGCGGCCAGCGTGGGCAGTGTCGACCTGATCTTCTCAGCAGGTCGACCTCAGGGTTCCTCCATAAGCTGTGTGAGAAACTAGTCTTCACATCCGTGTCGACCTCTTTGACATAGGAGGTCGACCTTACGCTCCTTCCAAAAGTCGTTATAAACTACATTCTATGAAGAAGTGTCGACACTACTTTCCAGTAGGTCGACCTCACTGAAGGAAATCATCAAAAGTACTCTGTCAGATCTGTCTATTTGTAAACCGTACAGAAGGCATCAATAGCTGGCACAAACCTTCAAAAACACCTCTTTTGAGGTCTGGAAGAAGGTACCAAGGTCAAAGAATCTGCCATCTCATAATATCAACTCAGAACATCTTCTTGGAGAAAGGTTGGTCTGCCACCAAATCTGTGAAAGTCCTCTCTGCCAGCAGTCTGTCTTTTCTATCCTATGCAAGGACTATTCAGGTGGTCAGCCCTCTAGTGCACACTGGACCAAGCCATTCACTCTGCCACAAGACTTCAAACATAGTCTACCTTCTACCTGCCACCGTCCTTTCCTAGGACTGGTCTGAAAAGCCCTGCAGTTCAAGTCAACCTTCAACATAATATCTACTTCAGCCAAGAAAGATATTTTTGGAGGGAAAATAGACTTTCCATGTGCTTCCTTATGACCCGTGGATTTAGTCAAGCCCTACTGAAAGAAGGTCAGAATTCTAGAAAAACATTTCAAATTTGAATCAGTCTTCTACAGTTTTTTTGGAGGGAATTTTTTCCCACTGGCTCCTCTATAAATATCTGAAGCTTCCTTTCGAGAAGCTATTGCTGCCCTTAGAAGAGAACCACGCCCTTGAGCATTCAAGAAGGTATCTGTGAGAAGAAGAAAAGAGGAGTGTGTGTAGCCTAGCTCTGGTCTGACCTAGGCCAGTATTGTAAGGAGGAGGAGAAGAAGAAGAGTGAAAGGAGAGCAACCAGCATTGCAGCCAGCCAACATCTAAGAAAGAGGAATACAGATCAAACCAGTGTTTTGATCTGCTCATAGAGCTTCCAGACCAAGTTCCCACAGAGGGTTTCCCTTGTTTCTGTACTTGTGCTTATTTATATTTTCACATCTCCGAACTGTGTGTTTTGTTGTGCTTACAACAGTGTGTTTGGTTCTATGTTTAGAGACCGAAAGTGGGCTTTTGGCTATGCTCAGCCGTGTTTGTTCTTGGGGATCTGTCCCTGTGTTTTTGTTGCGCCTACAGCGTGGTGCTTTTCTTTGTTTGTGTGTGTGGGGGGTCTGTCCCCGTGTGTGTTGAGGACTTCGTCCTCGTGAGGAGCTTGCTCCTCATGTATGTGTATGTGGGGCATCGTCCCCGTGTGTTGCTATATTTGCAGTGTGTGGTAAAGCCTCACCCATTTTGGTGAGGGGTGGATGTAGGTCTGCGGGTTTGCAGACTGAACCACCTTAAAAATACCTATGTAGTGGGTTGTGCATCCTGTGTGATTGCTCCATATTCTCTATCCCCATTCACAGGTTTGTGTGCTAGCATCAACATATGCAATCTTGATTGTTTTCCATCACACACATCAACATATTGCTCACACACACACTAGAGGTTCGAATGAGCAGCCAATCTCAATATATGAGATTCTGGTTGATCACAAAAGCACACACACATAGCTAGTTAGTTCATACTTAGTTGATGTGTATTATGATCCCTGCTATCCAGTGGAATAGATCTTACTTAATTCTTAACCGTCTCTGAAGGAGAGTCGCCCTCACTGCCTAGCAGTGTCGACCTGAGCTGTCTACATAGCTGTGATCCGTTGAAGGAGTGTCGACCTGAGCAGCCTGTGCACTGTGCTTTGCGTTTCCATTTGAGCCATTCCTATTAGATCTTCTATGCATTATGTCTAAGTGTCTCATTTTCTTTATAGGAGTGGTTTATGTTTTTATCAACCAAGAGTTATAATTAGGCCAAAGCTTTTGGCAGGATCTATTCAACCCCCCCTTCTAGATCCAGTTGCACCCCAAGGACCCAACAATTGGTATCAGAGCTAAGCTCTGTAATACTCAGATCCAATGATCTGTAGAGAAATATTCAAGTGCATTTGATCTAATGGATTCATCCGTTGAACAAGCTTCAATGATTTCCCCACCTATATTTGATGGTTCTGATTTTACCATGTAGTTTGGAAAGATGTGTGCCTTTGTCAACTCCATTGATATAAGGTTATGGAATCTCATATACCATGGTCCGCACAGACTGCCATCAGATTCATCTGAATGGTCACTAAACAAAGGATCAACAATGTTGACAACCTTATTACTCTCAAAACGATGAAAACTGCAGTTGATGCTTCCAAGTTTCCCTTTGTCCACAGCTGCTGCACTGCTCAGGAGATCCTAGATGGACTAGCCTGGATCCATGAAGAAGAAAATAGGAATCACTGCCTCATGGCCGATAGTCCAGATCATCCAAGTGATTCGTCCACATCTCAGGTAAGCTCTGACTCAAAGGACTTTACCTTTGAAGAATTAATGGATGCATATGATGAGTTGGCTAAGCAATACAAGAGGCTAAAATCTGAAAACAGAAAATTGAAAAAGAAATCTGAAAGCAATCCTGTTGATGCCTCTCCTTATAAGAAATGTTCTACTCTTGAAGAGCTCAATGAGATTCTTATGGTTAATTTAGATTTACATAGAGAGAGCATTGGATGTTTGAGAGATGGAAATGGAACCCTGCAAGCTAAAATAACCAGGCTAGAAGAGATTGTTAGAGAACTCCAAAATCAACTTAAATCAATCTCTAATGATCAAACAACACTTGATGGGTCAATCCATGATGTGAGGCTGCTTCAGGAGAATGAAGAGCTAAAGGAACAAAACAAGTTGCTGGTTGAAAAACTGAGCGCTTGTGAGAAAGGAAAGTCTATCATGAATGATAGCTCTGAAAAAATGTATGTCCTAGAGCTAGAAATTGAGAATTATAAAAGTGTGAATGCCATGCTTGTTGGTTTTAATGTGTCCCTTCTTTTGCAAGATGGTCTATGATGCCAACTATGAGCAAATAATGAGCCAAGTAATGAAATCAATCAACCTATGAACATGCGAATCATGAACCTAGGCAACCAACACAAGCTCTAGCATGGGCATGCTATCTCAATCAAGACTAAGCTAAGCAAATAAAGAAAAACACACGCCGGAGTGTGGAATAAGGAATAAAGGAAAACACACCGTATAGGTGGAACAAGCAAAGTAAAGAAGAGATATGATGAAATAGAAAGCTAATGCCTAAATTAAGGAAAGGTGTGATTGCCACCAAGGTAGAAACAAGTCAAAGACCTGATAAATACCTTAGAATAGGAGGATGATGCACCCGCCCGCGGGAGAGAGAACAACCAGGAAACTGCAGCTCCGTCAGATGTAACGGTCGAGGGAAGATGCGCCACAACAAGTGTGATGGTCTTACGATAGACCGCTACAAGACTCTAACGCGCCTGTTCCAGACCATCAGAGCTTCTGCAGAATAAGAAGTTCGGAATCTTTTGATCTCCAAGCTTTCCAGTCGGCCAGAGAGCTTGGGCCTCGTGATATGGACCCTGTAAACCTGCAAAAGAGTGTAGAACACAAGAAAAATAATCCAGATTAGCCCTTAGACAAAGTAGTATCAATAAATCTAAGAAACTTAAGAACATGCAAAAGGAAAGGAAAATACCGGTGAGGTTGGTTTTTTAACCCCTCTGGCGTTTTAAAAGATGGGAGGATGTTTTAAATGAATGCAGCAAGTGCAAGAACGTGGGAGATGGAGAGGGACAATGCTATGATGTTTGAAAAGAGAGAAAAGACACCAAGAACACAACTTGACTGAATTAAACCCTTGAAAATGATACTCCCTGAACTTTGGAAGTAGATGGACATGGGAAGCAGCTCTTCTTGGTTGGTTCTAGCTCCAGGATACAGCAGCACTTCGACGTGAACTCCAGATGTCTCCCCTTCAAGCCATGAAGTCAAGAGTTCTATTTATAGACCCTCAAAGTCTAGGTTCGAGTTGAGGATAATCCAACTAGAAAGTAGGACGTTTCTTAGCAAACTCTTGAAGATAATACTCCCCAGAGTCCACAGAATCAAACAGAAGCTTCTTAGGATGAGTATCGGGAGAGAAACCCCCAAACCAAACTCTTAGTTCGATCACGGAAATAACAGAGCAAAGGCCAGGCTTGTCAGGACTCTCTGTTAGATGTAACGGCCGCACGATAGACCGCCACACTAATGTAACGCGCCAATCTTGGACCGTCACACAACCCTATCCACTATAAGATAAGATCAACGGGAGAAGTTCGCGAACGTAGGACTCTAGATGAATGTAACGGTCAAGAGTAGATGCGTCACAATGAATGTAACGGCTACACGATAAACCGTCACACTCAACGGATAGGCAAAAGATAAGCTTGAAAGGAAGCCTTAAGCTTAAGGACTCTGGAAGGATGTAACGCACTAGGGTAGATGCGTTAGAGGAATATAATGCCCCAATGATGGACCGTTAGAGATAGTAGAATTCAAATGAAAATGAGAGCTTGCTAAGCTTCGTCCAGCGGAAAGGGATAAGGAACCAGATCCAACCAAGGAGATATGACTCAAGAAATAGACCTCAAATTGACCAAGAAGGCTCAATAAAGGTGAACAACCGGGAGCATCATATAGAATGAACAAGGAGATGACCCGACTTATCGGTCATAAAACGGGTGTCAACAGATGCCCCTCCTTAACGTCCTCTTTGCAGGGGAGCGAGCGGAGGTGAAGCGAAAGTGAAAAATGGAACATGGAGATGAAGCGAAGATCAAGCGGAGTGGACTAAAAAAGCTGGCGTTAAGGCAAACGACACCCGTTCTCAACCAACAAGTGACCTAAATTTTTCAGAAAGCTTCGAACTAATCACAAGGAAAGGCAACCAAAGGACACATGTCTGGAGGAACTAACAACTAAGGAAAGGAAA
Source organism: Amorphophallus konjac (assembly GCA_022559845.1). Classification (NCBI taxonomy): domain Eukaryota; kingdom Viridiplantae; phylum Streptophyta; class Magnoliopsida; order Alismatales; family Araceae; genus Amorphophallus; species Amorphophallus konjac. The sequence goes on along the minus strand of CM040118.1, from coordinate 329,645,275 downwards.
ACACGGCCAGCGGCCAGAGCAACGGAAAGGAAATAGACGATTAACTAAACTCCGGACAAGAATCTTCAGCTAACCAAATCAAGCGACTAGACCGAAGGAAACTTTCCAATTCAGAGAGGAATGACTTTCATTTTTTGAGATCATTAAACACATAGTTATTCACCATTACTGAGACACCTGGATAAATGAAGGTTCATGAATGCTCAAAAGATGCGTATGATGCATGCTGGGCTAAAGGAAAGGAAATCATTTAAAACAAATGCAAAGAAAGAATAAAATAACAAGATACTCGAGAATAGTATTGCTAGACTAGAGAAACTAGGGTCAGGACACCATCTGCAACCACGGCGTGCAAGACAGAACCATCGTCCCCAAACTTTTCCAACCTAACAGCTTATTCAACGATTAATCACGCGTACTTAGATCATCATCATTTTTGTTTAAGGGGAACATCAGATCCCAGAACACATGAATGACCAGCCGGTTCTCGAGATAGTATATCATACATAACATATAGTAATGCATAAAGGGACAAAGGAATCAGGATACAATACCTGACTTACCTTCCTGGCGAGCGGCGAAGCATGATGACTTAAATTTTGCAACAAGAAAGGGTTAGTCATCAACAATATAAATCATAGAACCAGGCATAACCATCAATAAGCACGAATTGCATAGACAAGATAATCATATAAGCATGAATTTTCTGATAAACAAAGCATCATCATTCATCAAACACTCTGCAGCATGTAACGGTCCAGTAAGGGTGCGTTAGACGTCCCTGACGGATCCACCTCGGGCCGTCAGAGTCTGGCAGTTCACATCCTTCAAGACATCATTTCAAATGACCTAACGGTCCATAGAGGACGCGTCAGAGTAGGGTGACGGTCTCACGATAGACCGTCACATTTCCTGAGCGTTCAAAAAAAAAAACAAAACCGAATGGTCGTTTCCTCCATTCGCTCACAAACGCCCAAACGAACCAAAACCTCAACACCCCAACTCCAAACCCTCAACCACCTCATCCACCGGAGCAATGGCCGATGACGAGCCATCCCAGCCACCGAAGAAAAGGGAAAAGGGGAAGAAAAAGATGGCCATCCGGCGGTTTAGGGCTCGGGTTGATCGAGAGGAATTACCACAAGCGGCGTCCAAGCAACCGACGACGGCGGCGGAAGAAATGACGGAGGGAGCTCCTCCCATGACCATGGAAGAAGCCGAAGAAGCCATGGGAGGGGCCATCGGCGAGGAGGCGACCACGTCAAGGGAGAAGAAGAAGAAGAAGGACCGTGACCCCGAGGTAGGCCGATTTCCCCAAAACTTCCAATTTTTAATTTTTTATGTGCATGCATGTGTGTTTGGAGGGTAGAAATGGGTCTGGGGACCCCTTAGGAATGATTGTAGGCCTCCATGGCCATTTTAGGAGCCAAAAAAAATGAAGGGGACAACGCCCCGTTGCAGAGAACGTGACGGTCGTTGCAGCGACCGTCACAGGCCTGACGCACCACCCCTGGTGCGTCAGAGTACTGTGATGCATCACCTCAGGGCCGTTAGAGCAACCAGAGACAGAAACAATTTTTGGGATTTTTCAGTTTTCTAATTTTTTTATTGTCTTCATTTTTATTTATGCAATGCAATGAAATTATGATTAAATGACTGACTTAATGCTTCTAATTGTGCACGAGAAAAGGAGAACCCGGATTTCTTGGCTTCAGATACGGGCAGTATACCAGGCATTGCCCGAGTACCAACGGGAGAGATTGGCCGAGATGGGATTCGCCGAGGTGCTCGGCATTGAGGTGACGAGGATGGATACCCCGCTCTTGTACGCACTGCACAAGAGGTGGGACCCCGTGAGCCGGGCTTTCATCTTCCCATGGGGCCACATGATCCCCACATTAGAAGACATGGCGAGGATCACCGGATTGCGAGTCCACGGAGCAGCAGTGACCGGGTGGACATTTGGAGATTACCGGAAGATGGCCCAAGAGCTACTGGGCTTAGATCTGATCAGGCCAGGGCACACATCATCCCAACTCTCGAGGTCGAGACTACAAGACAGCTTGGGACTGAGAGGAGCAGCTATAGCAGTCGGTGAGCTCCCCGAGCAGCACATAGACCGAGTGATAGAGCAGGTACGCCCGTGAGTGGTGGCAGAGGCAGGACAGGAGGGAGACCGAGTCCTGAGATGATTTCTGATGCTGTTGTTCGGAAATCTACTTTTTTCGACCCGAGCCGACGTGATCAGTTGCAGGCTACTGCCACTGCTAGAGGATTTGGGCAGAGTGGGGAAGTATGCATGGGGAGCGGCAGCGCTTGCCTTCCTCTCCGAGTCGCTCAGCACCACAGACCGACGGACGATGCTGGGCGGCTTCTCGCCTTTCCTACAGGTAAATGCTCTAGATGCTTTCTATATGATTATAATTCTGCAAATGCAAATGATGCAATTTACTGACACTCGGCTTTAAATGCAGATCTGGAGCTTCGTGTACCTCCCGGGGATTGGGCGAGGTAGTCAGCTACATCCCAAGCGGATCCCCATCGCGAGGCGGTGGGTGGTAGCGAGGGACACGTGATCGATCAACTGGCTGACCTGGGCCATCCAGGATGATCTCGACTCATTCCCACACACATCGGTAAGCTTCGAACTTAAACTTTTTATATGCTCTTAAATGCTGCAAAAAGCTTTCTAAATGCTCATGAATGCTTCTGAATGGATTAACATGACCTTTTCAGGTGAGATGGACCCCATACCGGGATGAGGGCTACGAGGGACAGCCTTGGGTGAAGGCATCCCTGGCATACAGCGGGCGAGACATATGGCTTCACTGCATCAACGTGATCGAGCCCCTGCACTACATGTTGATCCTGAGGACTCGGGGACTACACCAGCCAGAGGTGACCTTCTCCCGCCGTGACGATGAATGCCCGGGCAAGTCTTTGAAGGGCATTAGCGGAGATGACGACTGGTGCGCCCGAAAGGCCAAATATGTGCATGATTGGAACAAAAGAGGCCGGGTGGTGAAAGACCGGGCGGACAACGACGAGACCTACCTCAAGGCTTACTCCCACCGGTATGGCGACCAGGTGTTCAGAGGCACTCGACGGCCGGTATGAACTTCTAAACTCAAAACTCTGTCTATTTAAATCAATGCTTCTATATGCACTGACATATGCTTTCTAAATGCAGCTAGACCCACAGGGAAGAATAGCCGAGCTCGAGGGACTCCTTTATGTCACCATCCAGCAGCGGGACGAGTACCGGGCTGCCTTAGAGCTTTTAGTGAGTTTCTACACTTAAGACTTAAATGCTTATGATGCAAATGGCTAACTTTGACTTCTAAATGCAGCGGGCCGAGGGAGCCTAGAGGATCGGACCAGATGCACCGTCCTCCTCTCCACAGCCTGCCGGGGGACGGGCTGAGCGAGATGCAGAGTTTACTCGAGCGGTAGCTCAGGCCGAGGAGGCGGAGGCTACCCTCGCGGAGCGGGTAAGAATCTAAATCCTTATGCTTCTTTTAGACTTAAAATGCTTATGATGCAAACACCAAATGCTTAATGGACTGACAATGCAAAATGCAGGTGAGAGAGCTGACTGCAGTGGTAGCCGAGGCTGCCCATCTCTGGGTCGAGGTTGCCAGACTGAGCGCAGGAGAGACCCGTCGGCGTGCAGATGATGAGGAGGTGGAGCGACTTAGAGCTGACATTGCGCGTTTGAGGGGCGAGCGAGATCAGTTCCGAGTGCAGACCATCGAGATGAAGGGCATGATTGGGGGCATGAAAGAGGCCCTTCGACTTTTAGGGAAGAAGTCGGGGACTAGTAGCAGGAGCCAGAGCGTTGCACCCAGCAGAGGATTCCGAGACTACTTCACCGGCTCCTCCGGCCATCAGAGGAACGAGGAGGCAGACCGGAGATGACATCGGGGGAAGGAGAGCAGCGTCCAGGAGCCACCAGCAAAGCGGCATGAGGGCACTGGCGATAGTGACGGCCCGGAAGATAGACCGGCCGAGTGACTTGTATTTTCTTTCTTCTTTGATACCCATACTTGTACATGACTTATGTGAATGAAATGGAATGAAATGAAATTTTTTTTTATGTTTTATTTTTTTATGTGTGTATGAATGAATGGATGAATGTGAGTATGGATGTGTGAATGAATGGGTGAAAATAAATGCGTGGATGGGAATGTAAATGAATGGGGATAAAGTGTAAGACCGGCAGGCGATATCAAAGGATAATGGAAAGAACAGAAACCTGCAGCAGAAGGTGTGACGGTCTAGTGTAGGAGCGTCAGACCCATGTAACGCACCAAGATCAGGCCGTCAGAGACGACAGAGGGTGGACTGAAAATTATGTAGCAGGAAATGTGACGGTCCACTGATGGAGCGTCAGAATCAGGTGACGGTCATAGACTAGACCGTCAGACATAACAGAACGATATTGGGCTAAAAATGTGCAACAGGAAATGTGACGGTCCAGACATGGAGCGTCAGGGATCTGTGGCGGTCCAATATTAGACCGTCAGACATGACAGAGCGAGATTGAGCTAACAATGCGCAGCAGGAAATGTGACGGTCCAAAGATGGAGCGTCAGAACCATGTGACGGTCTTACAATAGACCGTCAGAGAACAAACTGTACTCCGACACAGATTCTACCGTGAGAGCCCAACCTCAAGGCAAGAAGACCTTAATCCATACTAGAACCCTCCTAGGCTTAGGATAAGGCTTTCTAACCCCAATCTTATCGTTCTAGCACCAAAATCAAGTCTTTATAAACTAGGAACAAGCCCAAAAATCGCAGCTTTCATTAATTCTCTGCTACAAGGGTTGAGAACTCCATCAAAGGGCAAGGAACATCATGAAGAGAAGCTTCGGAGTGATGGGCATGGAGGAGAGAGTCTACACCGACCCTAAAGCATCCAAGAAGGAGCATGGGGAACTGCAAAGGCTGACATCCATCCCCAAGCATCTGAGTTCAAGTGCTCAAAGAGTGATAAGTCTCAATTGACTTCAAAAGTTCATCAATTTCTGCACTTTTCTATACCACTTATGATTCTTCTTCCTCTTCTTTTTTAGCCTCTTCCTGGTCCAAGGTGTTACTCCAACTTAAAGTGGGTGGCTCCCATGGTCAAAGAACTCCCTTTAGAAGTTTTATCCATCCTTAGGGCATGGCACCTCCAACCTTTGTTAGTTTTGGCTAAGAACTTCCAGAAATTGTCTTTAGATTGGGCAAGCATTTCAGCCCTTATAGAGTTATGGCATCCACAAACACACACCTTCCTCTTCCCTTCCTTTGAAGCTACAGTCCTATTGGAGGAGGTAGAGACCTACCTAGCCCTTCCTAAGACTAAAGTAGGGGACGAAGATCTAGTGTGCCATACGGTCGAACCTATTGACCCGTCCTTGATCTTAAGTGATTTCATACACAACCCGAAGGATGTAAGGACCATGATCAGCCCAAATCATATTCACTTTATACCCATGGCTCAATGGATAGTCTCTCATTGTAAGAACAAGTGGGAGAGATATGAAGCCATAGCCAAAGCCGTGTCAATTTGCTTATGTGGAGTCTTCCTTTTTACTAACAACGACCACCTCCTAGATATTCAAAACCTTAACATCATCAGCGGATTGTGGCGGGGTTTGTCTATTTCTCAAGCGGTCCTTTCATTCCTTTATGAAGGACTTAGTTCAGCTTGCTTAGGATGACTTCTTTTTGGCTCTATGATACTCCTTGAGTGTTGGATGGGCGTGAGAATCAAATTCCAACCCAAGGAAGACATACCTTCAGCCAGCCAGATCTTGGGGAGCCACCCCTTGTTCTTTATTGGAGGTGCCTTCGGTTTCTCTTCACAGGTTGAGTGCAAGACGGCGGACAAGAAAACACAAGATGAATGGCGCCTCTTCCTCAACACTTTGCCAATAGAGAAGTTCATGATGCGTCCAAGAGTTTTGCGGAGCACCTTGCTTAGAGTACCACGGCGACCAGGCCTTGATCTACAGTTAGTGGGGAACACTACCTTGGTGATCTACAACCCGCACCGGTGCTATCTTCAAATTGGACTACCCCGAACCGAAGTTCCTGCACTATCACACTACCCTCCCCTTCTTGCTAGGAAGATGGGGACCGAGGAAGATGAGAGAGCGATCCGGAACGCACTGACCATGTGGGAGGCCAGCAAAGTGCGCCTGTGGCAAGAAGAAGTGGAAGAAAACGACGAGGGACGCCGTAGCTACATGAAAGAATTGCGCAAGATCCGCCCTCTTGCGGATAGAAAATTGAATGTAGCTTGAGATTTCTTATGATATTTCTGAACTTGAAGTTTTATCAATCAATTTTATGTATTATTGAACTTAATGGAATGATATAGAAGCGCCCTATTTGATGGAATCATGAGTTTGTTGCTTGGCTTGGCCTGAAAGTAGAGTTTCTGGAATCTGTAACGGTCCTACATAGGGCCGTCACAACAGTCTGACGGTCTCACGATGAGCCGTCAGAAGGAGTGAACTTAGAAAACTGAGTTTCTGTTCTCTGTAGAATGTAACGGTCATAGATAGACAGTTAGAGGGAAGTGACGGTCGATCGCGGACGCGTCAGAGAGGGTTTGCTGAGAGCCAATGGATTTCAAAGTTCAGAAGACTGTGACGATCAAAGGGTGACCGTTACAAGGTTGTGACGGTCTGAGACTGGTGCGTTACAGACCTGAACCTGAAATTTTCACAATCTTGGGCTTGAACCTGCGTTCTGCACACACTTAGACAAGAAACAAGTTAGATCTGTTCTTAGACTCAACCCCTTGCCTAAAGTAAGTTAGAATTTGACCATTTCTTGATATTTGGTCAAAGGGTGGAGCCTTATTAAATAGGCGAAGAATATAAGAAACAAATGCAATGCATATGATGGTATTTTTAGGAATTTTTGCAATCATTTAGATTTTTTTGAGTTTTTGAAAATATCTAGTGTTTTTGGATGTCGAAATATATGATTTTTTTGATTTTGAAATATATGATTTTTTTGGATTTTGCAATATAGGATTTTTTTGGATTTTGAAATATATGATTTTTGTTTTGGGTTTTGAAATATATGGTTTTTTTGGATTTTGAAATATATGATTTTTTTTTTATTTTGAAAAACCAGTGCCTCCCTAGGAATAAGGGTCCTCCCAATCCCGTTCAAAGTTTCCGAGGTTGGCGTCTAATGGGGGTGACAACCCCTGGCCAGGGCCTAACTCGCGTGATGGTATCTCTGCCAAGGCCATACCCAGGGTACTTGTCTTAGTCCTGAAAAGGAAAAATAGAACACGGGGATAAGTTTAGGCCAGTCAACCTATTCAGAGACTTGTTCTATTGTGCCGGGGCTTTTGCGTCCGTCATCGAACCTTTGTCCACTCTAGGCACGCATACGACCGGGCTCATAGCGTCCCGCTGGGAAACTCTACTGCCACTCTTGCCATGCCTAGCTTTTATTATTTTCCTTTTGGAGCTTTGGAATTGATAATTGATGGACTTTCGAGATAGACTTTTGCTTTTGTCAAGAAGATTGCTCCTTTTCTTTGCTCTTTTCCTTTTCCTTGTGGCATCAGGTCATAACAAACTGCCCCTATTTGAGACCTCCTCTCGTCTAGGTGCCTGGATTGGTCGTCGCCTCCTTATTCACCTCTTGCCCCTAGATTCAGCCGAAGAAAGAGACGGACAGGGACTTTTGACTTTCCCCCCCAAAGCATGGCCAAGGAGAAATGTTGTCTACAAAGTGGGAAACCCGACCCGGGATGTCGTGTAGTGTGCGATTGCCGTGCTCGGGGTCCTCTTTCTCGCAAGGAAGGGAACGGACACCTCGCTACCGGGGTGGCACTGGTTTAGATTCTAAGGAAAGAAATGCTTAAGGTACAACCCATTCCAAGCGTGAGAGAGCTCCTCACCTTCCGCGTTCACTAAGCGATAAGCATTCCCTGAATAAGCCTCTTTCACAATAAATGGCCCTTCCCAGTTAGGTTGTAATTTAGACCTAGGACCTGCAGACCGAATGAATTTGCATTTCAAAACCATATCACCTTTTGAAATTTGCGCTCAATTACCTTCTTTTGAAAATAACGCGAAATTCTCTTTTGATAAACAGATACGTGATCGGCCGCATTCATCCTCTTCTCGTCTAAGAGTTCCAGCTGGACGAACAACGCCTCTCGATGTTCATCGAGATTAAGTTCCTTATCGAGCTGTACCCTTAGGGAAGGGATCAAAATCTCATGTGGGAGTACCGCCTCCATCCCGTAAGTGAGAGCATAAGGAGTTTGCCCCGTAGGAGTACGAACGGAGGTGCGGTAAGCCCATAGAGCTTCCACTAATCTTTCTGGCCAATCAAAAAACTTATGAGATTCACATGTTTTCTTTATGATCTTGAGAAGGGTTTTGTTAGTGGCTTCGGCCTGACCGTTGCCTTGTGGGTAATATGGAGATGAGTGATGTAATGTGATATTGAACTTCTTACATAGGTCCTTGAGCTCTTGAGAGATAAACTGGGGTCCGTTGTCAGTGACGATGCTGCTTGGCACTCCGAACCGCGAGATAATGTTCTTCATGATGAAGTGGCACACCGTGGTAGCTTTAATCTCTGCGTACGCTTCGGCTTCAGCCCACTTGGTGAAGTACTCAGTGGCGGTAAGGATGAAGGATTTTTACTTGATCTGAGAATTGGGATCACCGAGCGGGCCGACAATGTCGAAAGCCCACATAGAGAACGGCCAAGGAGCAGATAGAGGATGAAGAGATGAAGCTGGAGTATGAATTTTATCAGCATGGAGTTGGTATTTAAGACACCTCCGGACATAGAGGGAGCAATCTTCCTCTAAAGTGGGCCAATAATAGCCCTACCTAAGGATCTTCTTCGCTAGAGCCTGGCCATTAACATGACCCCCACACTCACCAGAATGGGCTGCTTCGGCCACCTTCCAAGCTTCATCATCGTCCAAACATCTCATGAGCATCCCGTTAGTAGCGCGTCTGTATAGTTCCCCAGCAATGATAGTATACCTTGAGGCGGCTCTTCTTATTGACTTCCGCTGCTCGGCATTTGCCTCTTCCGGGAACGATCCATCTTTGCAAAACAACTTAATTTCATGATACCAGGGCAACTCTTCCTCCTCCAGGATCTCCTCTAACTCTGTCAAAGATACTTCCTTCAACTCTTCCTTCTCAGCCCTCACCTCTACAGTCTTCCTAAGGTTGACATACCAAGGATCCTGAAGAGAGGGTGCGTCCAATCTCCGAACGACGATAGTCTCAGTACTCCGACTGAGAGGGAAAGATAGAGAGGAAGCGAGGGATGCTAAAGCATCGGCTAGAATGTTCTGAGACCGGGGAGTATGGATGTAGATCAATTTATGGAATTACCTAGCAAGGAGCGTGACCAAATCTTGATATGGTCTGAGCTTAGGGTCACGGGTGCGGTAAGTGGATAGAACTTGCCGCAGGACGAGCTGAGAATCCCCTATGATATTCAAGTAACGCACGCCTAGAAGGTAGGCGTGCTTCAATCCAGCTAGGAGAGCCTCATAGTCAGTGATATTGTTGGTAGCAGGAAATTGAAGTTGATAAGCAAAAGGAATAGTCACTCCTTCCGGAGTGAGTAGAACAGCGCCTACCCCTCGGCCCTGAGAATTGAGTGCACCGTCGAAGTGCAGCGACCAGAAGGGATGATGAGTCAGGACAGAAAGATGCTCATCAGGGAAGTCATCCTGAATAGAATCCGTACAGGGAATTGGGAGATGGGCAAGATGCTCAGCGATGGCGTATCCTTTGACCGCCTTCTGAACGACGAACGTGATATCAAACTGGGATTGGAAGCTCTGCCAGCGAGCTAACCTACTAGAGAGGACAAGCTTTTCTAAGAGATAGCGGATCGAGTCCATTCTAGAGATCAGCCTAACTGGGTGGGCAAGGAAGTAGTGTTTGAGCTTCTGAGCTACCCACACTAGGGCGGCACAAGTCTTCTCCATAGCGGTGTATTTAGCCTCGGCCGGGTTGAACAACCTGGAGAGGTAATAAGCTGCCCGCTCTCTCCCTTCATCGTCTACTTGTGCTAAGACCGCCCCTAAGGAGTCCTCAATAACCGAGATGTATAGGATTAGGGGTTTCCCAGGGACAGGAGGTTGCAAAACTAGGGGATTGGATAGATATTCCTTTAGGTCCTCGTAGGCCTTTTGACAATCTTGATTCCATTCAAATTTGACTCCTGCCTTTAGCAATTCATAAAACGGGCGGCACCTCTGAGAATGTTGGGATATGAATCTTCTGATGAACTGCAATCTACCAATTAGTCCTCGAAGTTCCGTAATATTCTTTATCGGAGGCATGTCCATGACGGCCTTTGCTTTATTAGGATCAATCTGGATCCCCCGTTTGCTAACTATAAAGCCTAGCAACTTTCCTGAAGAGACTCCAAAAACACACTTCTTCGGATTCATTTTCAGCTTGTACTCCCTAGCTCTCTACAGCACCTTAGCCAAGATAGAGGGGTGTTCTTCTTTGGTTCTTGATTTCACCAAGATGTCATCCACGTAGGCTTCCATGTAAATGTGCATCATGTCGTGAAAAATGGCCATCATTGTCCTCTGATAGGTGGCACCTACGTTCTTTAGATCGAACGGCATAACCACGTAGCAGTACGTGCCCCGGGGCGTGGTGAAGGAGGTTTTCTCTTGATCCTCCGGAGCGAGACGAATCTGATTATAACCTGAGTAACCGTCCATGAATGACAAAGCTTCGTACCCGGCGGTGTTATCGACCATGACGTCTATGTGAGGCAGCGGGAAATCATCTTTGGGACATGCTTTATTAAGATCCCTGAAATCGATGCAAATACGCACATTTCCATCCTTCTTGATAACAGGGACTATGTTCGCCACCCACTGGGGATATAAGACAACTCTAATGAACTTGGCCTTGTATAACTTATCAACTTCTTCTTTGATCCTTAAGGCCATGTGGGGGTGAAATCTTCTCGACCTCTGTTTTACGGGTGTTGCCCTTGGTTTAAGTACGAGTCAGTGCTCCACTAAAGAGGGGTCAAGACCCGGCATGTCCTCATAAGACCAGGCGAAAGAATCACTATACTCCCTTAGAATCTTGACTAGATCTTATTCCACTTGCGGAGGGAGATTAGTGGCAATAATGATGGGCCATGGGCCTTCTTCAGTTCCCAAATTTATTTCCTTCGTAGGTTCATCCACTGCTGACGATGGCTCGTTGAATCTCTTTAATCCTTGCGCATATAGATCGGCAGTGTTATCTACGTTGCTATCCTCATCATCAATCGGGTCTTTCTCATCCAAGACTTCATAGACATCGAGTCCGTCATCGCTCCACACCCCTTCTATTTCCTCTTCGTCCTCTATCATGATTGCTGTGGCGACAAACTCTGGACACTTCAAAAGAGCATGACATCGCTGAGCTAGATCCTGCAAGAACCTATCAGGAATGGATTTGGAAGGACGCGCAAGCGGGCACGGCTCAAGCTCAGAAGGATTGGACGACCTAGAAGAGGACCCTACCTCTCTAGTTCTAATCGACCCTACTTCCCTAGACTCGACGGACCCTACGCCTAACCTAGGAGAAAGGAAATCTAGTGGAAAGGAAGGAGCAGGGGACTCGTGCCCCTGGGAGGAGGATAGAGACAAGATAGCGTAATCTTCCACCAAAATCTCTGTTTCAAATTTGACGTTTTTTTTTGGAGATCAGTGGAGATCATACAGCAGGATGGAGGAGGAGGAAGTTGCATGGGGAACAAATCAGGGAAGATGCAATCGAAGAATGGATCAGAGGATTGAAACCACATCTCGTGGAGTTGGGTGGTAGAGGAAGGAGGAGTGAATAGAGTTGATAGATCAATGGGTGGACATCGCCTACATGCACATGGAACAAACAAGATTTCGGGTGATCTTTCCGTAAAATACGGATCGACCATAATCGGGGGTGAACGGGGAATGGGTTCCAATTGTTGAAATAGAGATGCGAGATGGGAGGGAGACCAAGAAATGATAATGGGCGAGCTCCCCTTCTTTTGTAGACGGCCAGGTGGTTTGGATTCCATTGAACGAGCCGCACTTCCTGACTCTCCTTCTGACCATAACTATCTGGCTTGCTGAACATTCTGGCAAATGACTGACTGAAATCTGGCATATCATCAACAGGCCCTTTTGATAGCAGAGGTGGACTAGCAACTGTGCAAGCTGTATCTTTCTTTTCTGATTGTACTGGTGGTGGATTCAGTGTACCCGGCTGGAGGGGTCCTTTTATAAAGTGTTGGCGGTAGTCCCATGTAAGTGGCCCTGAGTCTCCCATCATTGAGAGTGCGGACTCTCGATAATCGAGACCTCTCCGGCTCATTTTTCTTCCTTTGGGTACTGGCTTAGTTCGCCCTTGTAACTGCGCACCGAGGCCTCTCCCCGGTTGATATCCCAGCTTCAATATGATATCCCAACCCTTGGAATCTCGGATCTGGGGTTTCACTTTGATATTGACGGGTGTAGCGGCGGGCTTGCGTGGTGTATAAGCCAAGGGAAATCCAGATCTAGTACAGAAATAACGGGCCGGCTGCTTGGCCATAATGTGGGCAGAATCTTCTCTGAAATAACTTTGACAGACTGGACCGTAGATGAGCTTTTTACTTTAACCACCCTCCCTTGAAAAGGGAACTTGAGACATTGGTGCACGGTGGAGGGCACGGCACTGAGAGTGTCGATCCACGGACGACCCAATATAGCTTTGAACATGGGGTCAATGTCCAGCACATAGAATTCAATGGGCATGGTGAGAGGCCCAAGCTCGGCTTGAATAGTAACAATCCCGTGACATGCCCTCCGAGAATTGTCATAAGCAGCTATAGTAGTGGGGGCCGGGCGTAGAAGTTCTTCTGACAGATTGCAGGCCCTGAGAGTGTTGAGCGGGCACACATTGATAGATGCCCCTGTATCAACTAATGCCGCATCAATGTTGACTTTATTCAAGATAACGGTGATGCAAAGCGGCATTTGCCGAGCTTCTGGTGGTGCTAGCTCGGTTTCAAAGAAGGTTATAGCTGGTCCTTTAGAAATAGTCGCTAATGCCGTAGGTAAACTGTCGGCTGCCACGTCTTCACTAACCATCACCTTCTGAAGGAAGTTTCTGAGAGCATCTTGGTGAAGGGTAGATCTTTTGATAAGCTCCAGTACAGATATCTTGGCGGGAACCCGATCCAAGTGATGCAACAGATCGTATTGGGTTCCTGGTAACAGCTCGGCTTCTTCCTGTTTAGCAGTCGGTTGGGAAGACTGGGGATTAGAGGTGGAAGGATAATTACGGTGAAACATGCGCCCGCTCCGCAAGGCGAAGTTATAGGCTGACGCGGCCTCGGATGGGCTCAAGATAAGTGACTTAGTAGGCCCGGTGGGGTGGATGAGTGGTGCGGAAGAGGGTGTGGTGGAAAGGATGATGGGTGAGGGGTTGGTGGTAGCGGGTGCGAGCGGAAGTGGGGAGATAAAGGTAGGTGGAGGTGTAATGAGTGGAGGGTTAGATGGAGGTGCGGTGATAGCGGAGGTGAGTAATGTGTGAGAGACGGGCAGTGGAGTCAAAATAGATGAAAGGACAAACGGTGTAGTAGGCGGAGGAGGGTTTTGGTATGTAAGGATGGTAGGAGCGGCGGGAGTGCGGAAGTTGTGGTGAAGGGCCATGACTTGTGGCGTAGAGCTGTCATCATCAAAGGACCACCTGGCATCAGGGGCTGGGGGTTGAACTACATTGACCTGGGCCAGCGCCGGTGGCTGAGGCTGTGGAGCGGGAAGATGGTTCGGCATTGGGTTTTGATGGATCCCCAAGTCTTGAACCGGCTGCTGTTGCTGTTGCGGCTGCTACTGTGGCTGCGGTGCCTGTTGTTGCTGCACTTGCTGCCTCGGCGGCTACCTTCTTTTCTCTTTAATTTCCGTAATGGCCCTGTGCATTTCGGCCCAATCAATCCTTTGTCCTTCATGGAGGTCATAGACCAAATCCCTGAACTGAAAACACCCTTCAATAGTATGTCCTGGTTGCCTGTGGAACCTATAGTACTTTGTCTGATCAACGACCGGGTTCCAGTTGGGTCGTTCCGGAGGGAGTTGTATAGCACTAACTGACATGAGAGCTGAGAAGATATCAGTGAGGGTTTCTGGCAGAGGTGGGTACTGTGCTCTTTTAGGAGCCGGGCGCTTGTTGTTGTTGTTGTAGCCATTGGGTGGAGGGACATTATGGTATTGCGAAGGCTATGGAGGTTGTTGTGGAGCGGTAAAGGTATTATGTGGAGCGGCAAAGGTAGGCGGAGGGTTTTGTGGAATGGTTGGGAAGTTTTATGGAACGGGGTTTTAAAGAGTGCGGGGGTTTTGCGGAAAGTGGAAAGGTATGGCTTGGAAAGGGAAGGTAACGGCTTGAACTTGTTCGTTGGTCTGAACCCCCTCGGTGACAGGCCCTTGAGGTTTCTTGTGGTATTTTGGCTTTTGGTTCTCAAAGAGCGAGTGGATGGGGAGTCTTTGAACTGTGTTTGAATGAACCGCGCCCGGCTATAAGTTGGTGCATGTTTGCTATATCATTCATCGCCAAGATGTTTCGGAAGGTCGGGGTAGCATTTGAGATCAGTAGCTTGACCTTCTCTTCCTCCGGAATATGGCCTGGCACCCTGGCGGCCATCTGCCTCCATCTGTCAGCGTAAGTTGCAAACTCCTCATCAGGCTTCATTTTCTCGGCCACCAAGTCTGTGAAAGAATATTCTGGACCGACCCTGTCTTGAAACCGTTGGATGAACTTATCTTTCACTATTTTGAAGCTCTCGGCATCCTCTAGCGGCAGGGAATAGAACCATTCCAGTGCAACGCCATCCAATGATCGGCAGAACAAATACGCCATGAGGCGATCATCATACTGAAATTGGGCCGATTCATATAAAAAGTCCCTCACATGAATAAAGGGATTGCCGTTCCCATCATACTTGCGGTAATTAGGGAGCTCGGATTGCGGAGGGAATCAGATGTTTTGGAAGCTGGGGACTGGAACATCTGCCAAGGATTGTGGGCCAACCCATTTTGGAGGAAATCAATCTGTTGTTGCATGGCGGCCCACTTATCAAGTAGTTCCTGCTCCCTAGATGGAGTAGGGGTAGTGAGAGACGAAGGTTGAAATTGAGGAGCAGAAGGATGGACTGTTGTAGGAGGTGAAAGCCCATAAGAAGGAGCAGAAGGATAAATAGCCAAGGTAGGGAGCCCATAAGAAGGATATTGGGTCGAAGACGGACCCAGATTAGAATGGACTTGGGCAACCCCTTGCTGAGGGCGCAAGAAATCTGAAGGGCCAATAAGGACTTGTGGCACCGATGGGCTGGGCATGTGATGATCCACCTAGATAAAAGAAGGGAGAGTAGACTTCCCCTTATCAGAAAATTGCTGGGCCGAAGCAGAAGATTGGCCCGTTTCCATACCAGAAAAGGTGATGGTCCGAGGTTGGACCGGAGTAAGATCAATTGGAGTGGGCTAGATGGAGGGCCCACCAACTCTAGACTGGTCGATGGAAAGATTAGATTGGCCTTGCGCAATCGTGGGATGTGGGGTATTGGACCCCTGCATAGCCTGATAGACAGCCTGGAGTTGGGCCAGATCCAATTGGGCCATCATTTGGAGAATGGAGCCAGCAGAAGGAGAAGAGAAGGGAGGAGTGGTTTGGCCGCCTCCATAGGGACGGAGGATGGAAGAGGGGCAGACCCCTCTCCAGACGGGATTGAGATAACCCTAGAGGGGTTTTCAAGAAGCCCTTGAGGAAGAGAATCCTCTTGGGAATGGGGAGGATTGAAAGAAGCCATGATGGATTCGAAGAGCGGATTGGAGTAGATTTTGGAGAAGGAATTGACCCTAGGAGATGACTCTAATGGACGAAGATAACTCCACATGCAACGGAAAACCTTTAACAAAAGGAAACAACACACAACAAACACACAATGAGTGATCAAGCTTAGATAACTTTGACAAAGATGCAAGTGAAAATGAGATGACAACACTTAAATTCAACCAAGTTACTTAGATGATGCAACAAGATTTTTATGATTTCTTCCTTTAGAAACTTAGTGATTTGATTAGGATGTGCTCTCCACAAGTAGGTTCCTAATAGAAAAGGATGTGTGGCTTGGTTGACTCTAAATGTAATCACTCTTTCACCTATGCAATCCTAGACACGGGGTAGAAAAGGAACAACCGGCCCGGTGTCTGTGTGGGAATCCACAACTCACGGGGACTTATGGAGGTCCCTGATGTGTTTTCCTAGTCGGCCCCAAGGAATATGAAGACGAGAGGTCCACGCACCAAGGTAGGAGAATGCAATCTCATGTATGAAAATATGCATGAACCTATGTGCACCGGGGTGCATGCAAATTCTAGCCTAAAATCTAGCAATCAAACATGCACATAATGATATGAATATGTGAACCAACCAAGGAGGAGACCAAATAGCACCCAAGCATGAAAATCACAGCAAAAACTACGGAAGTAAACTGCACCTCGGGATGCATACCTGTCTGGAGTATGTGACGGTCTAGACTACCTGCGTCAGAGGAGTGTGCCGGTCGAAGACCAGGCCGTCACCGAAATGTAACGCATTCACAGGAGACCGTCAGAGGAGCCAGAGAACCAGAAACAGCAAAGAAATAGAGGGAAAATCTGGGGAAAAACCAGAGCAACAAGGGCAAACAAAGGGAAGCAGGTTTAACATAGATTCAAAGCACGATTGGCACTAGATGTCCCACCGTGATCGCCAAAAAACTGTTAGTTTTAATGTGTCCCTTCTTTTGCAAGATTGGCTATGATGCCAACTATGAGCAAATAATGAGCCAAGTAATGAAATCAATCAACCTATGAACATGCAAATCATGAACCTAGGCAACCAACACAAGCTCTAGCATGGGCATGCTATCTCAATCAAGACTAAGCTAAGCAAATAAAGAAAAACACACGCCGAAGCGTGGAATAAGGAATAAAGGAAAACACACCGTATAGGTGGAACAAGCAAAGTAAAGAAGAGATATAATGAAATAGAAAGCTAATGCCCAAACTAAGGAAAGGTGTGATCGCCACCAAGGTAGAAACAAGTCAAAGACCTTATAAATACCTTAGAATAGGAGGATGATGCACCCGCCCACGGGAGAGAGAACAACCAGGAAACTGCAGCTCCGTCAGATGTAACGGTCGAGGGAAGATGCGCCACAGCAAGTGTGACGGTCTTACGATAGACCGCTACAAGACTCTAACGCGCCTGTGCCAGACCGTCAGAGCTTCTGCAGAATAAGAAGTTGGGAATCTTTTGATCTCCAATCTTTCTAGCCGGACAGAGAGCTTGGGCCTCGTGATATGGACCCTGTAAACCTACAAAAGAGTGTAGAATACAAGAAAAACAACCCAGATTAGCCCTTAGACAAAGTAGTATCAATAAATCTAAGAAACTTAAGAACATGCAAAAGGAAAGCGAAATACCGGGGATGTTAGTTTTTTAACCCCTCTGGCATTTTAACAGATGGGAGGATGTTTTAAATGAATGCAGCAAGTGCAAGAACGTGGGAGATGGAGAGGGACAATGCTATGGTGTTTGAAAAGAGAGAAAAGACACTAAGAACACAACTTGACGGAATTAAACCTTTGGAAATGATACTCTCGAAACTTTGGAAGTAGATGGACGTGGGAAGCAGCTCTCCTTGGTTGGTTCTAGCTCCAGGATGCGGCAGCACTTTGACGTGAACTCCAAATGTCTCCCCTTCAAGCCATGAAGTCAAGGGTTCTATTTATAGACCCTCAAAGTCTAGGTTCGAGTTGAGGATAATCCAGCTAGAAAGTAGGACATTTCTTAGCAAACTCTTGAAGATAATACTCCCCAGAGTCCACAGAATCAAACGGAAGCTTCTTAAGATGAGTATCGGGAGAGAAACCCTCAAACCGAACTCTTAGTTCGATCACGGAAATAGCAGAGCAAAGGTCAGGCTTGTCAGGACTCTCTGTTGGATGTAACGGCCGCACGATAGACCGCCACACTAATGTAACACGCCAGTCTTGGATCGTCACACAACCCTATCCACTATAAGATAAGATCAACGGGAGAAGTTCTCGAACGTAGGACTCTAGATGAATGTAACGGTCAAGGGTAGATGCGTAACAATGAATGTAACGGCTGCACGAAAAATCGTCACACTCAACGGATAGGCAAAAGATAAGCTTGAAAGGAATCCCTAAGCTTAAGGACTCTGGAAGGATGTAACGCACTAGGGTAGATGCGTTAGAGGAATGTAACGCCCCTATGATGGACCGTTAGAGATAGTAGAATTCAAATGAAAATGAGAGCTTGCTAAGCTTCATCCAGCGGAAAGGGATAAGGAACCAGACCCAACCAAGGAGATATGACTCATGAAATAGACCTCAAATTGACCAAGAAGGCTCAATAAAGGTGAACAACCCGGAGCATCATATAGAATGAACACGGAGATGACCCGACTTATCGGTCATAAAACGGGTGTCAACAATGCTCAATGAGCAATTGGTTGCATGTGAGGAAGATCTGGACAGTTCTGAACTACACATCTCCTCATTGGAGGATGAAGTCAAATATTTGAATAGCTCCCTGTCAAAATTTGTGCAGGGCAAAGAAAATTTAGACAGATTGTTAGAAACAATAGTGAATTTTCAAAGAGAGGGTTTGAGGTATCAATAAAAAGTCCTTTGGAAACAAGGTATACACTTCTTTTGTGTCCAGCTCACATGAAGCCAGCACCTCGAATGGTCCCCCAAAATCACATGCAGCTCAAAAGAAAAACAAAAATCAGAAAAAGAAAAAGAACCCTAGTCAAAAATAGAAAAAATGATTTTGCTAATGTTGACATGCATGCTAGGAAATGCCATGCTAAACACCATGCTCCTCATAAAATAAATGTTCATTGTTTTTATTGTGGTATGCTTGGTCACACTGTGCATGATTGCCTTACTTTGAGGAAAGATGAATTAAGAGCAGGGAAGAATAGAAGAACCAATAGAGAAAGCAATGCCAAGGGACATGACAAAACTAGGAGGAAGGATGCTCAGCACACTTCCACTCAAAAGCCAAGAAATGGCCTGATGCATCGACGTATCCCACAGGACAGATCGACGCATCCTAAAGCCATAAGAAGAAACACCCCTTCCTCGTGTTTCCATTGTGAAAAGATTGGCCACACAGTCAAGGACTGTTGGCATCTGAAAGGTAAGACTCATTCTCATGGCCAACATGGTGGTATCCATGCTCACCCACCAAGGTTTAATGCATATGCATATAGGAAGAATGATAAATCATTTGTGCAATGCTTCTATTGTGGTGAATATGGACATGTGTTCGATGGCTGTCATTGGATGAGACTTGATGAAATGAACCCAGCCAAGAAAAGAAACTCACATATTAATTGTGCTGCTAACCATCAAGGACCCAAGAGAACTTGGGTACCTAAAAATCCCAAATGAGAATTTTGGATGCAGGGTGCCTTGAAGTTGAACAAAGGATGCTCAGGCAAATTAAAGCTCAAGGCACAAGTTTGTGAATAAAATTTTCAACTTATGTTAATTCTTCATGTTAGACCTTCTTTGTAGTTGTTGCAGTTAAGTCCTTTCTTGCTTTCAATAAATTCTGCACATCTGAAAGGCTCCTTGCTAGCTTGTTATAAACCCCTCCTTGATTGATCATGAAGAATCTGGTATGATGAAAGGATGAATATGATGATGAGTGGTTTGCTAGTTTGTTCAACTTTCAATCAATCAGTCATATGGATTTTGTGGTTGTCATTATTTTTGATAATATCTGTCATGGCTACATCCAACCCACCTCATCATTCATGTGGTCATATAACCATTCTCATATCTTCCATGAGCATTAGACAAAGGGGGAGTCTGAGAGTCTGCACTTCAGTTTAGTCTGCATATGTTGTGGGCATTAAGCATCATCTTTTAGTTCCCTGCACTTTCATGCATCTCATGATTAAGGGACCCAACACCTCATGACTAGCTGTCCTGCACTCTCATGCATATCATACAAAGGAAATTTGAAAATCTACTATGCATAAAAGAATGTGTTGCATTCTCATTGTTGTGACCCAAGGGGTGTATAGAATGGTGATTTGAGGAAAGTTGGATTAAGTCCAACTGAAAGCATTCACTATGCGTGAGGACCTACCTCCGCCCAGTACCATGGGTCAAATGTTCATGCAAGTCATAAGTTGCATACTCCTTTGTCAACCCATGCACAAGTTTAGGGAGAGTCAACATTAAAATCCAGTCTGCATCCTTGCATTTTTTTTGTTATTGTTATATGTATTGACTGCATCTTCATAGAGGGAGCTTGTTTAGTTTGATAAATCTACTGGAATCTCTAGTGATGTTGATGAGGTTGACCTTAGAACAACTTAGGTCAACACCATGGCTGACCATTTTTGCTATCTACTTTCTGTCTGAGCTCAGGGTGTCGACACCATGAGGTGCCCGTGTCGACACTTTTATACACCTGCTAGTCTACTTTACTTATTCCAGCCTGAGCTCACTGCACATCCTCAGGGGGAGAATTCACCTTCCATTCTCACTCTCTACTTAACTGCACTTTTTGCATGAATCAGGCATCTACATCATAAAGCTAAATCTGTTTTGGTTCACCTTGGGTCTGAAATGCTCTTAAATCTGAACCTTCCTGGATGTCTGAAACTCTGCCATCCTTGTATGCTCAAATGACTGATCCTTGATTCCTTGAATGCCTTGAACTCCTTGGAGGATTCTTTTATCTGTCGTTGAGTTCACTTATCAGAGTAAATCCTTTAGAGAAATCTTCTTTTATAGAGTTTTGCAGTACTGCCCTGAACATGAAAGCTATTGGTTTAAATTTAAATGACTTCTTGAGCTTCAAAGATTAATGGTCTTGAAAGTAACTGTATTCAGACTTAATGGACCTAAACTAGTTTTTCATGTTTTGACATGATATGCCTTCTTGAATCTGAAAGTTTATCTTAGTACAAAGGCATCTCTGTTTGAGTAACTTCAGTAGTATTGTTTTAAACATTTGTCAAATCTGAAGTTTTCAAGAAAACGGGCTACAATGAAAGCAATGGACTTTAGTCATGCTGAGTAACTGGGGATATTGGCGTCTGATAAACGTATATCCTTATGCAAAAAAGTGTGTGCTGAGTTCAGGGCTCTAAGGCAGAGCAATGGCATTAGATTCACCGAGAAATCGAGTCCCTTCACCAATGAAGTGGAGAGGACAACGTCATGAAATCCCTTGCTACCTCTGTTCTATGTGAAGCAGAATGGTGAGCTACACCTAGTAACTGGAGGTGCTGGCGTCTAATCAACATGCACTCTCACGTCAAAAGGTGCATTCTACACTTGATTGCTCAAAAAATTGAAGAGCAATAACAATTGGTATCCAACAATGGTTTCAAAAGAAAAATTTGAATTTGTAGTGCTCATCGATAAAATCATAAATGTCTAGGTGTTTAACCTCAATACTTTTTGTAGTTACTCTCAAAGGAGCTAATGGAATTGAATGAGTAAGGTGAGAGGAGGTTAACCTGGTTTTAGTATGAAATTTTGGTTCATTTCTATTAATTTTGAAAGCAGATATTTTCAAGTGCTGCTTTTATTGAGAAACTCAGAATTCATCAATTTTAAACCAATCCAAATATAAGGGCTTTATCATTAGAGTTCTATAACTGAAGATTCTGAAAAATCTATAACTCTGCATTTATGAACTTGGCTTTAGGTTGACGAACCCCCATCTTATCATCTCTTAGATCTTGTGCCTCAAAAATTTCAAGTGTCGACCCCAAGAGTCGACTCCTTGCGTCCAGACTTCTGTCTGTCTATCCTAGGTATTTGTCCTCAAGACAAATTGGCCGCTTGATGATCCATGCTCCTAGGTGCTATGAAAGCTTGACCACTCCTAACAATTCCCAACAATTCATGGTCTCAACAATTGATACCATGTCTCTAAAGTATTTGGTTTCAGCTCTTGATGTATGTGGTTGGTTTTGCATTTTTTTTCCTCCATGCATTGCATAGAAAACCTAAAAATCTGAAAACCCTAAAAATAAAACCAGCTCTATGGCTTCAGAATTGCTCTCTGATTGCATCTTCCTGCTATGATCAATGTCCTACATATATTTGTCTCTCATGTCTCAGCCTGTGTTGCCTAGCTGTGACCTCATGGCATCTGATGTATATTTGTGTGGTCTGCTTATGCCAAGCCGAAGGGACCCAACAATGTAGGGACCCAACAATCTGCTCCTACTTTTGGCTGCTCCAGAACTCATAGCATGAAACATCACAATGACTCATAGTTGCATATTCTGTCTTGTTACTTGACATGCAGCCTTTCATGATATCTCTCTTTATTGCTTGATGAGTGGAAATGGTTTTTAAATCTTTTGATCTCATGCTACTCCATGTGCTCATTTTCTGACTTTGAAATTGGCTTCTATTTATGTCCTCTTTGCTGATGGAAAAGGGGGAGAAGTTTTGAGATGAGTCATAACTACTTCAAGAGATGACTCATGATAAACTCATAATGACTCATAGTTGCCATCATCAAAAAGGGGGAGAATGTTGGGCATGTGTGTAACATGCTTGATTCTATTATTTTGATGATGTCTGACAATGACTCATTGATGAGTCTTATATGGATTTAATGATGTCAACATGTATAAGTTTCAGGTCATAGTCAGCACTGTGGCATGAGAATGGGATCATGAAGATGAGCAGTATAAAGATATCATACAATGGTGTAATGAGCTGTGATGCATTGAACCAAAGGGTTTTAACAAGGCCAGCCAACTACAGTGCAACAGAAGCTCCAGATCCAGGAGTACCTTAAGTGCTGAAATTCAGTTGCAAGTTTAAGGGAAAGCAAATAACAAGTTCAGCAGAAGCAATAGCAAGCCAGCAAGCTCAAGCTTGAAATAGAAGCAGAAATGGCAATGCAGTAAGAAGCTATGCATTGGATGATATTCAAAGGGCAAAGAGTTCTGAATCAACAGGAGTGTCGACCTCAAGATCAAGAAGAGTCGACCTGTGATCGCAGAACGAAGAAAAGCCCAAAAGGCTCAAAGATAGGCTCATAGAAGTGTCGACCTCACTCCATCAGGAGGTCGACCTCAGGCTCTCCCAGAAAGCATTATAAATGGGATTCTCTAAAGAAGTGTCGACCTCAGTCTCTTAGAGTGTCGACCTCAAACCCTCACAAAAAGCGGTATAAACGCTCTTCTGCAAAGCAGTGTCGACTTGGTCTTCAGGAAGTGTCGACCTCACGATCGCAACCAGCACTCTGGGAAGCGGCCAGCGTGGGCAGTGTCGACCTGATCTTGTCAGCAGGTCGACCTCAGGGTTCCTCCATAAGCTGTGCGAGAAACTAGTCTTCACAGCCGTGTCGACCTCATTGACATAGGAGGTCGACCTTACGCTCCTTCTAGAAGCCGTTATAAACTGCATTCTATAAAGAAGTGTCAACACTACTTTCCAGTAGGTCGACCTCACTGAAGGAAATCATCAAAAGCACTCTGTCAAATCTGTATGTTCGTAAACTGTACAGAAGGCATTAATAGCTGGCGCATACCTTCAAAAACACCTCTTTTGAGGTCTGGAAGAAGGTACCAAAGTCAGAGGTTCTGCCATCTCATAATATCAACTCAAAACATCTTCTTGGAGAAAGGTTGGTCTGCCACCAAATCTGTGAAAGTCCTCTCTGCCAACAGTCTATCTTTTCTATCCTATGCAAGGACTGTTTAGGTGGTCAGCCCTCTAGTGCACACTGGACCAAGCCATTCACTCTGCCACAAGACTTCAAACATTGTCTACCTTCTACCTGCCACTGTCCTTTCCTAGGACTGGTCTGAAAAGCCCTACAGTTCAAGTCAACCTTCAACAGAATATCTACTTTAGCCAAGAAAGATATTTTTGGAGGGAAAATAGACTTTCCATCTGCTCCCTTATGACCCGTGGATTTAGTCAAGCCCTGCTGAAAGAAGGTCAGAATTCTAGAAGAACATTCAAATTTGAATCAGTCTTCTGTAGTTTTTTTGGAGGGAAAATTTTCCCACTGGCTCCTCTATAAATATCTAAAGCTTCCTTTCGAGAAGCTGCTGCTGCCCTTAGAAGAGAGCCACGCCCTTGAGCATTCAAGAAGGTTTCTGTGAGAAGAAGAAAAGGGGAGTGTGTGCAGCCTAGCTCTAGTCCGACCTAGGCCAATGTTGTAAGGAGGAGAAGAAGAAGAAGAGTGAAAGGAGAGCAACTAGCATTGCAGCCAACCAGCATCTAAGAAAGAGGAATAGAGATCGAACCAGTATTTTGATCTACTCATAGAGCTTCCAGACCATGTTCTGAAGCCACATAGTGTTTCCCTTGTTTCTGTACTTATGCTTATTTATATTTTCACATCTCTGAATCGTGTGTTTTGCTGTGCTTACAATAGTGTGTCGGGTGCTCTGTTTAGAGACTGAAAGTGGGCTTTTGGCTATGCTCAGTCGTGTGTGTTCTTGGGGATCTGTCCCTGTGTTTTTGTTGCACCTGTAGCGTGGTGCTTTTCTTTGTTTGTGTGCGTGGGGGGGGGGGATGTCTGTCCCCGTGTGTGTTGAGGACTTCATCCTCGTGAGGAGCTTGCTCCTCATGTGTGTCTTTGTGGGGCATCGTCCCCGTGTGTTGCTGCATTTGTAGCGTGTGGTAAAGTCTCACCGATTTTGGTGAGGGGTGGATGTATGTCAAGCCCCGACGCGGAATATCGGAACACGGCAGTAGAAATAGTTAATAATAATATGTTGATTTCCAGACATGCTCTGTCTTGGGTTAACGAATTCATACATTCAGCTCGATACCATGGTCAAAGAATCCATCATAACCATTAAATAGCAACCAATTAAACATAATGAGTTTCCCGATGAACCACAATTAACGCACCACAGAAATCTCAATATCCACCAACCTAACATAGTTACATAACCACCGATTTAAAAGAATTACAACTCTAATACACAACTACATCTCTTAGACTCAAACTATCTAAATTGACTCCACGAGGCCCCCTAGCTGGTACGCTCCAAGGTCTTCACTCCTGCCCATCCCCATCAGTTTGAGAGTCCTCACCTGAGCTACCTGAAAAGGGGGAAACAACTGGGTGAGCGAACGCTCAGTAGGTGATAGCAGACAATGTTTAAGTAATTAACCAATTACATTAATGCTATGCAATAAAGAAAAAGGAATGGCGATGCGATAAGAGAAATAAAAAGAGCAAAAGAACATGATCATAGTATAACAGGGCACTGGCCGACCAGCAAGAATAAACAAGTCATGTAAATAATTCCAGGGTGAAATTATAACTCGTATTCAAGAGAATCATGTAAAGGAATATGTCATAGACATCACTCTAGTCATGCACTCGGTGCAATGCCTCACCATGTCATTACAACTCCCTGGGGCACTAGTACTTTTCGGGCGCTCCTCCCAGGACCAGACCGGGCCCTTATGATACGTTGGCATTGAATTGGTGGATCCAAGATCCCAAGTTGTCTAGACATTTAAAGGACTCGGCCAGGAGAGATAAGTTCTCAAGATATAACCTGGAATAATCAAGAATAATCCAGGGCTTTCATATTACGAGCCACACATGGCCCGATTCAAGAGGCACGCAAGAAACGTGAAAAATCAGATGCTAGAAGGTACGCGGTCACTTTTGGGTCACTTAAACAGGAACGGTCTCATGCTGGACCGTGCTAAGATGACTGGGCCAAAGACAACCCAGCCGAAGCCAAGGGTACACGGTCTTAAATGGGCCGCTCCAATACAGAACGGTCCATTCCGTCCCGTTCATAATAAGAGGAATTGAAGCCCACGACATGGGGTTACACGGGCTGGATTGGGCCGCGCTATCACAGAGCGGTCAGTCGATGGTCCATTCCATGATTGAGCCAAGCAAGACAAGAAAAACTCACCCAACTGGGCTCCTAGGCTGCCATAGGTGGTGGAATCGAACCAGGGTTCAGCCCACTGCTTTTAGGTCAGCCGAGAGGCTTTTTGGGTCGACCAAACATGGCCAGGTCGAAGAAAAATCAATGATAATCGACCAGCAAGATTTGGCATTCAGCAAGAAAATGCACGGTCTCCACTGGGTCGCTCAATCACACGGTCCAATTCTGGCCGTGTAAAGACTCAAACGGTCCAGTGTGGGCCGTGCCACAGAACAGAGGTAATCCAAGTGATTCGATCGAGTCAACAGGTGCAGGACTAGAGGTACAACCTGCCCGGCATCCTAGTGGGAATCCCAGGCTCGTGGGGGTTTACGGAGGTCTCATAATGGAGGTCCTAGTCCGATGGAAGGAGTATCCGGCGGAGAGTTCCAACCATTACAAGAATTGAGGGCTAGAAATAATCAGAAAATGAATATACTGCAGTCAGTCAATTCCACCGGAGTGAAATGACTGTAATCCTAGTATCATTATTCCATTTTTCCATTTTGACATGTTCGAGATTGAGCTCTAAAATTAATAAGAACAAGGGAGACATAATAATAAAAGTAAATCAAGCAAAAGTATTAACAATTTTTAACTTCCCTTATGTTCCAATTTAACTGTGGGTTGCTATCCTATCATTAGCATTAGGATGAATCATGCTAAAAACAATAATATACCCTTCTGCATGACAGAACGGTCCGTCCAGAACCCCCTCATAGACCTTCGTGGTATGTCGATAGGCGGTTCAGATCATGCAGGCCCGAAGACCTTGTAGGTCCTACACAGTCTATCGAGGGGCCGCGGGGTCTCTGAGCGGTCTGGAGTGAGCCGCCCGCAAAAGGAACGGTCAAACGTTGGGCCGTCCTGTTAATGGAGATATCCAACGCAACAAATCAACAAAGCGGTCAAGTAAAAATCGTCGCCCTAGACCACACGGTCTATCGAGGGGCCATTCAAAATAGAGCGGTTCCTGTAGTATCGCGCTAAGGTCGCCATGCCCGAACTCCGGCAAGCTCTGCTAGGGTTCGATAAAACGACTAAATACTCATCATGTAGAGTATTAAAATTGGGCAATATGTTATGATTAGAACAAGAACAACAAGATGCATAACATGATATGATCAATTAAGTTTTAGCGCCTGCTAATCCTTACATTAATCGAGGATAATAGGAAAAACCCTAAATATGACATGCTTCAACTAGATGGACTAATACTCGCAAGATACTAAACCATTTTTAGGGCTTTTACTATCAAACGAACGAGGACTTGAAGACAAATATAATGGTACCAATTACTTAGGGTTTGGTCTGCTGGAACCTACCTTAGATAAAGGAAGAAGGGGACGATGGTCGCCGACCGCGCTAGGGAAACCTCTCTGAAGATCACCGGAATTCTCCCTCGTCCACGAACCTCGTCGGCCGCCGCAGCATCCAATCGCTTCTAGGTCGACTACGGTTTAGTTTTATAGGATCAATTGGTTTCTAGAGGAGTCTATTAGAGAGGATAGAGTCCTCCAAGTCGGTCGCGCGAGATTCACGCCTTGACCCGGTCACGCCGCCGTCTCGACTCAAAATTCAAACTTTGGGGTTAGGGTTTCAATGGGGATCGAGAGGGTAAACGATCTACTCATCTAGGCCATTTATTTGGGTCCGATTTGGGCTTAAAAGATCGAGAATTGGGCCCTAATTTGGCGATTTAAGATCCGATAGGTTAAGACGGCCTAAAACCCTCCATTCGACTTACTTAGAATTTTATTTTGGGTTGGCCGCAGAAGACAAATTATCTAAATTTTCTATCCTCTATTTGATTATAATTTTTTCAAATTTTTATAAATTGATTAAAATATTACTTATCGTATTTCCATAAATAAATTTATAAATTCCCTTTATTTTATTTAATAATACACCGGGGTGCTACACCCTCCCCCACTTTAAGGAATTTGGTCCTCCAAATTCACTGCTTTCTGTTGAAAAATGGGGAGTGAGATTACTGACCTTAGAATAAATCAGGGTATTGCTTCCGAATAACGTCTTCAGACTCCCAAGTAGCTTCTTCAGTTCCACGTCGGCTCTACTGAACCTTGACCATAGGTATGGAATGATTCCTGAGTTGCTGCTGTTTGCAGTCCAAAATCTTGAGGGGTCTTTCTTCATAAGTCATATCTTCCTTCAATTCCAAATATGCATGTTGAATGATGTGAGTGGGGTCATACACATACTTCCGCAACATCGATACGTGGAAGACATTGTGCACTCCAGATAACTGAGGTGGTAAAGCTAATCTGTAAGCAACTTCTCCCACTCTCTCCAGAATCTCGAAAGGGACAACATATCTCGGACTTAGCTTGCCATGAATGCCAAACCTTCAGATTCCTCTCATAGGCGAAACCTTCAGAAACACATGCTCGCCGACTTGAAATTCCAAGAATCTTCTTCTATAATTAGCATAACTTTTCTGCCTTGATTGAGCCACTTGTGGACGGTCCCGAATGATACAGATATTCTTAGATGATTCTGAAATGAGATCTGGTCCCAACCATTACTTCTCGCCTACCTCATCCCAACATAGGGGTGATCTACAGCTTCTTCCATAAAGAGCTTCAAACGGAGCCATATGGATACTGGACTGGTAACTATTGTTGTAGGCGAACTCAATTAAAGCTAAGTGCTCATGCCTGCTGCCTCCAAAATCAATCACGCAAGCTCTTAACATATCTTCCATAATCTAGTTGGTTCTTTTAGTCTGTCCGTCTGTCTGAGGGTGAAAGGCAGTGTTGAAATTCAAACGGGTACCCAAGGATTCTTGCAGTCCTTTCCAAAAATGCGAAGTGAACCTGGGGTCTCTATCGGACACAATATTGGCCGGTATCCCATGAAGTCTTACAATTTCTTTCATATACAAAGCAGCCAAAACATCAACTGTCCATTTGGACTTAATGGGCAAGAAATGAGTAGACTTAGTCAGTCTATCGACAATAACCCATATTGCATCAAATCCACTGCGAGCCTTAGGTAGACCCATGATGAATTCATGCCAATGCTCTCCCATTTCCATTGGGGTATATCAAGTGGTTTTAGCTTCCCAGTAGGTCTGAAATGCTTAGCCTTGACTTGCTGACACACTAGGCATCTGCTCACAAATTCTGTAACTTCCTTTTTCATGTTCGGCCACCAAAAGGATCTTTTCAAGTTCCGGTACATCTTAGTACGTCCAGGATGAATAGTATACCTGGACCTATGGGCTTCCTCTAAGAGCTTGCTTTTTACTTCGGCTACATCAGGTACACAGGTTCTTCCCCGAAATAATAATCTGTCGTCATCGGCTAACGTAAAATCAGGTCTACTGCTCAGGCTTTCCTTGATCTCTACCAACATTAGATCATTTTCTTGCAAAGACTTGATTTCCAGCAATAACTCTGGATGAAGTTGTATCTGTGCAACCAAAACCCGATCTTCGCCAATGCTGAGATCTAAACTAGCCAATTGCTCCAGCAATCTCCATTCTTGTAACATGACACTAGATAATTTAGCCATCGGCCTGTGGCTTAAAGCATCTGCCACCACATTGCCTTTTCCAGGATCATATTCTATAGAAAAATCGAAATCTTTCAAATACTCTAGCCATCTCCTCTGTCTCATATTGAGTTCCTTTTGAGAAAACACGTACTTCAAGCTCTTATGATCTGAAAACACAGTGAATGTTTCTCCGTACAAGTAGTGCATCCAAATCTTTAAAGCGAAAACTACTGCTGCTAGTTCCAAATCATGGATAGGATAATTCTCTTCGTGTTTCCTTAACTGCCTAGAGGAATAAGCTATCACCTTCCCATGCTGCATAAGCACACAGCCTAGGCAAATACCTAAAGCATTAGTGTAAACTATGAAACCTCCTTCTCCAGAAGGTAAGGCCAAAATAGGGGTGGTGGTTAAACACTCTTTCAAAGTCTGGAAACTCTGCTCACAATCTTCTGACCACTCAAATCAATTTTCCTTACGGGTCAATCTGGTCAAAGGTACTGCAATTTTGGAGAAATCCTTGATAAACCTTCGGTAATAACCTGCCAGGCCTAGAAAACTTTTTACTTCAGTTACATTAGTAGGCCTATCCCAGTTCTTTACTGCCTCTACTTTCGAAGGGTCAACAGAAATACCTTCCTTAGTAATAATGTGCCCCAGAAAAGACACTTCTTACAGCCAAAAATCACATTTACTAAACTTGGCGTACAACTGATGATCTCTTAACAATTGCAACGCCATCCCCAAGTGCTCAGCATGCTCCTCCTCATTCTTACAGTATATCAAGATGTCATCAATAAACACTACGACCCACTGATCAAGGTAGGGCCGGAACACGCTGTTCATCAACTGCATAAAAGTTGCAAGGGCATTTGTTAGTCCAAAAGGCATTACTACAAATTCAAAATGCCCATACCTACTACGGAAAGCTGTTTTAAAGATATCCTCATCCTTGATCCGCAGCTGATGATATCCTGATCGAAGATCGATCTTAGAAAAATATTGAGCTCCTGCTATCTGATCAAATAGCTCATCGATCCTCGGCAGTGGGTATTTATTTTTGACAGTAAGTTGGTTCAATTACCGATAGTCAATACATAATCTCATCGAACCATCCTTCTTCCGAACGAACAACACCGGGGCTCCCCACGGGGAAGTACTAGGACGAATGAACCCCTTCTCGAGCAATTTCATTAATTGTCGCTTCAATTCTCTCAACTCTGCAGGAGACATACGATACGGAGCCTTTGAAACAGGGGACGCGCCAGGGATTAGATCAATAGAAAAGACTACCTCTCTCTCAGGCGGAAGTCCTGGCAAATCCTCAGGAAAGACATCTGGAAAGTCTCGAACGACAGGAATGTCTTTTATCTCAATCTCCTTATCAGGGGTTAAAGAAACCAAGGCTAGAAAAGCCTAACATCCTTTCTTCGGTAACTTCTTAGCTCGAAGAGCCGAAATAAGCGGCACAGACTTAGAATGCCTAACCCCGATAAAAGAAAGCTTGGGGTGCCCAGCAAAAGACACAGAGCTAGTGCTATAGTGGACATTGGCCTCATATTTAGCCAACCAATCTGCTCCTAGGATTACATCATAATCCTTCATGTCCATACAAACTAAATCAGCTGACATAATTCGCCCACTAACCAAAACCTTACTAGAAGGGTAGAAATGTTTAAGTGCTGATCTTGAACCAATGGGGGTTGAAATTGCTAGTGGAGAATTCATTAACACAGATTTCATAGCTAAAGACTTACCAAAACTCTGAGAAATAAAAGAGTGCATTGCTCCAGTATCAAATAGGATAAATGTTGGCTTATCATGAACAATAAGTGTACCTTCAACAAGTCCACCCTCCTCGGTGGGTCTCGTCTCTTCTTCTTGTAGGGATTGAAGCTTGCCCTACTACTTCCGACTTCCTTGCGGCTTGTTTGGTGTAGCGTAATCTGACAGGAGGGGACATTCTGGAATACGGTGGTCCCGACTTTCGCAACGCAGACAGGCGCCTAGCTTGCGTCGACATTCCTCCATCTTGTGACCTGGGTGGTCACAGTACTTGCATAGGGCCTTGGACGGTACAATCGGACCATGCTTCTTCTCATCATTTTTCGGCATCTTGCCTTTCCATGAGCTAAACCCACCGTTGGGTCTCTTCTTGCCATTGCCGGGTTTAAAGTTCCCGGAACTGGTAGTTTGTTCTTTCTTAGGGTTCTTCCCACGGATCTTCTTCGTCATCTCTAGGGTATCCTCCAGAACTTGAGCTTTCCTGACCATCTCGGCGTAGGTCTGGATCTCCATTGGGGCCAACTGGTTGATGTAATGCTGCTTCAACCCATTAAGAAATTATTTGGCCTTCATCTTCTCAGTAGACACTAAATGAGTTGCATAACGAGACAACCGAGAAAACTGAGCTTCATACTGAGCAACAGATAGGTTCCTCTGTTTTAAAGCAGCGAACTCCGTCGCCTTCTTTTCTTGCACTCTGTCAGAAAAGTACTTGTTGTTGAAGAGTTCTTGAACTCCTTCCATGTTACCTGATGGTCTCCCAAGGTGGCTTTTACGGCATCCCACCATGTCCTTGCATCTCGTTCTAACTGGAAGGTTGTCAGGAGAACACGCTCTTGATCACTGCACTGCATCACTTCAAAGATTCGATCCATCTCCTTCAGCCAATGCTCGGCTTCGTCTGGATCCGTTGAGTAGCTGAATCGTGGGGGGTTCATTCCGCGGAAATTTCGGTGAAGATCTCCCACTCCATGGTGAGCCGCTCCTCCCTGGGCCACTTGTTGCAGGGCTCGAGTCAAGCCTTGTACCGTACGCTGCATGTCTCTCCATTGCGCACCTTCGATCGCCATTGCACGAACCCTACATGTAGAATAAACTAATTTAGAACAATCTAGCGAGAATTTTCTAAAGTAAATTTATTAACTCAACCCGAGTCTCTACCCAATCTCACTGGGTTGGATTCTTAAGCTTTTTGACTAGTCATGGTTCTAAGACATTACCAGGGAACCTAGGAACCTTAAAAACCTAGGCTCTGATACCACCAAACTGTCACGCCCCGACGCGGAATATCGGAACGCGGCAACATAAATAGTTAATAATAATATGTTGATTTCCAGACATGCTATGTCTTGGGTTAACGAATTCATACATTCAGCTCGATACCATGGTCAAAGAATCCGTCATAACCATTAAATAGCAACTAATTAAACATAATGAGTTTCCCGATGAACCACAATTAACGCACCACAAAAATCTCAATATCCACCAACCTAACATAGTTACATAACCACCGATTTAAAAGAATTACAACTGTAATACACAACTACATTTCTCAGACTCAAACTATCTAAATTGACTCCATGAGGCCTCCAAGCTGGTACGCTCCAAGGTCTTCACTCCTGCCCATCCCCATCAATTTGAGAGTCCTCACCTGAGCTACCTGAAAAGGGGGAAACAACTAGGTAAGCGAACGCTCAGTAGGTAATAACAGGCAATGTTTAAGTAATTAACCAATTACATTAATGCTAAGCAATAAAGAAAAAGGAATGGCGATGCGATAAGAGAAATAAAGAGAGCAAAAGAACATGATCATAGTATAACATGGCACTAGCTGACCAGCAAGAATAAACAAGTCATGTAAATAATTCTAGGGTGAAATTATAACTCGTATTCAAGAGAATCATGTAAAGGAATATGTCATCGACATCACTCTAGTCATGCACTCGGTGCAATGCCTCACCATGTCATTACAACTCCCTGGGGCACTAGTACTTTTCGAGCGCTCCTCCCAGGACCAGACCGGGCCCTTATGATGCGTTGGCATTGAATTGGTGGATCCAAGATCCCAAGTTGTCTAGACATTTAAAGGACTCGGCCAGGAGAGATAAGTTCTCAAGATATAACCTGGAATAATCAATAATAATCCAGGGCTTTCATATTACGAGCCACACATGGCCCGATTCAAGAGGCACACAAGAAACGCGAAAATCAGATGCTGGAAGGTACGCGGTCACCTTTGGGCCGCTTAAACAGGAACGGTCTCATGCTGGACCGTGCTAAGATGACTGGGCCGAAGACAACCCAGCCGAAGCCAAGGGTACACGGTCTTAAATGGGCCGCTCCAATACAGAACAGTCCATTCCGTCCCGTTCATAATAAGAGGAATTGAAGCCCACGGCGAGGGGGGGGGGTACACGGGCTGGATTGGGCCGCGCTATCACGGAGCGATCAGTCTGTAATATCCTGACCTTTCAGATTCTTCTTCGTGGGTCCCGGATCTGGTTTCTTGGAGTTTCCGGCTCCGTCGTGTTCAAAATTTCATTTCGGACATCTTTCGTGTTCGGATCGGCGTGATACGAAGTTATTTCGGAGGCCCAGAAGCGTTTTGCGGCTTTTTCACGCGTGTTTTCCGATTATCAGTGTGTGTTTCGGTAATTCCTTTGGAGCCTCGCTGCGGGTGAACTGGGTCGTTCACCTGGGCACGAGTGGTACCGTTACGATCGGTGCGCTCCGAGGATCCTGGAAACATAATTTTCTATTTTTTGGTATTTTCCAGAATTTCTAGATTTTCCTATAAATACCCCCCTATTTTCTCTCTCTCCCCACCCTCTTCTTCTTCTTCTTCTTCTTCTTCCTTCCTTCCCCCACCGTGAGCACCGCCTCCTCCTCCTCTCTCTCTCCCGTTCGACCGCGGCGGCGTCCCCTCCGGCTGCAGATGGCGTGGGGGCGACGGCATGACGACGTGGGCGACGGTGAGGCGATCGTGGCGGCGTAAAGCTTGTGGGGAACCGTGAAGGGACGAGGGTTTTCAAAGCGTTCTTTGCGATCTCGGCATCGATTCGGGAGCATTTGCCCCATTGAGGTAGGGTGACGTTCCCTAGCTCCTTGCCGTTCTTTTCCGTGGTTTATAAGCCGTGGGGAGGCCGAGAGGGGCTTGATTGAGCGGGTTTGGGGTTTTCCATGATTTGGGGAGAGCTCGCCCGATCTATGATTTTAGCCCGCTATTTCGTGTTTTGATGGCCTAGTATCAAGCTAGGGGTCCCCAGGGGTCTTCCCCTTTGATTTCCCTCTCTCCGGTGGAGGCATGGGGGCGTGGTTGGTTTTTTTGGGCTTTCCCGCCGTTTCACCGTCGGGCGGGTGTGACGGTCCTTCCAGGGACCGTCACACCGCGTGACGCGCCTGGGAGGGTGCGTCACGGCCCTTGTTAGCCAGCTGCGGGTCAGGGGCTGTGACGGTCCCGCGATAGACCGCCACAGGCGTGTGACGCGCCTGGGTTGGGCCGTCAGAGGCATCCAACCGTTGGCATGTGACCGTTGTTTTGACCGTTGGGGGTCAAGGTATGTGACGCACCAGGCCTGGCGCGTCACATCCTTGTGACGGCCCAGGGTGGGCGCGTCAGGGAGCTTTTGAGCATTCGAACCCCCAGGCGGTGTGACGCTCCTGGTGTGGACCATCACACCCCGTGACGCGCCTGCGTGGGGGCGTCACAGCCTATAACGCGCCAGGGCAGGCGCGTTACACTTTGCTTTGCGCTGGGAGCGTGACGGCCGGCGTCGGACCGTCAGGTGCCTGTGACGGTCCATCCTAGGACCGTCAGGCCACTGTGACGGTTCCGCCTAGACCGTCAGAGGCCTGTGACGCGTCTAGGGTAGACCGTCAGGCTTGGACTACCCCGAGCGGTTCGCAGTCCTATTTTCTTATCCGACCGTGGTCGCCGTGCGACGGTGCCAGTACTTGGGGTGGTCCCCGTACGTTGTCGGATACGGACGTGGTTTTCTGTTGACTTGAGAGTCTACTCCTTCAGTGACCCTCCACTAGTCGTAGCCTGCTTACACGCGTGTGGTCCCACCATGGAGTGGTGGAGAGGCTACCCTAAGAGACGATTTGTGGACCGGTCTCCGTCGGGCCCCACGTCTTGTAGCCAGAGTCGGGCTGAGGGGAAAACCTGTCAGAGGGCCAGACCTAGGACGCATGGTCTGTGTGTGCACACGTGGTTGGGGGCGGTTGGACCTACGCTGACGAGCGTGACCCCAACTAGTCACTCGTTGTGGTTCTTGTTCGGTGTCCTTGCCTTTGGTAGGCGCTACCACGTCAGGTAGTTCACCTGCGGTGCGGTGTAAGACGTCAGGGGACGCTACCGACTGTGCTTCTAGCGGGAGGTACTCCTGTCGAGTCGGGGACTGGCAGACTGTCAGTCATCGCGACTTTGACCTTCGAGTTTTGTCGTGTTAGCCGGGTGTTCCGGTTCTCTCGCCGTGACTCGTGTCTCAGTTTTCGTGTCATGAGGCAGGTGATTTGTAGATGGCAGGGCTTCCTTTCTCGAGATACTCGCGTACTGCTAGCGTAGCGGTTTCCCCGTTTGCGAGGTAGGGTTCGAGTGATCCCTACTGAGTCTTGTTCCGAGACTCATTCCCTACGTGTTTTCACCGTGTTTCAGGCGAGGCGCGGCTTCAGGGGAGCTCGTCCGAGGCTCAGCGTGGTTCGGGTGCCCAGCGTTAGTGCCAGAGGTCAGAGCCAGGGTATGCCCCGTGTAGCTATACTTTCTTTTCTCGTCTCTGTACTAGTTGTAGACTACTGTTGTTATCTTGTGGACCATGTATTAATTAAATTTTTGTTTATTCTTTCTGCTTAATTATATAAACTGTTTAATTTCTACAATTATTTGTGATACTTGTGTAGTCTCCGTACTATCCTTCTAACCCTTCCGAGTCTTCGGACTCGTGGGTGGCGGTACGAGTCTCGGGTTATCGGGCCTTCTCGGTAATCGGATTCTCGGGTCGTTACAGCTGGTATCAGAGCGCGGTTGTGGAGCTATACGAGAATCATAGGTAATTGTAGTGGTCCACTAGTCCACAGCGATGATGTACGGTTGACAAGGGCATCGGGCATCGCGCGTTTTTCTTGACCTTGCTGTTTCCGTGTTTTCTGTCTTCTGCTTCAGGTGTGAGTATGGCACCGAGGCGGAGTACTCGCTCTTAGCAGGGGCAGTCGGCTGGAGGTCAGGAGATCCAGCAGGAGGACCATAGCAGAACGCCACCGGTGGCCACTGACGCAGTGGACACTGCGAGGTTCCCGGGGGTTGAGGATTTCTTTCGTGGCATGTACCAGCTTATGTCGCAGCAGTTCGGCGGAGAGGCTGGTGAGGGCTCGTCGACCAGGGGTGGGCCAGGCCGAGCAGTGAGGGACTTCATGCAGTGCCACCCTCCTTATTATGGCGGTCAGCCAGACCCCAATGCGGCTCGTGATTGGCTCGACGAGATGGAGCAGGTGTTCAGTTCCGCGTGGTGTGCTGTAGAGGATAGGGTGACATTGGCCTGTAACCAGTTGCAGGGTACGGCTCGAGCATGGTGGTCTTCCGAGTGGAAGACGCCTTTTCAGTTGCGTCCCCTTGAGCAGATTGCGTGGAGCGACTTTGTTAGTGCTTTTGAGCGTATGTACTGTCCAGAGTACATTGCTACGCAGCGGATGCGTGAGTTCTTGGAGCTGGTTCAGGGCGACATGTCCGTGTTGCAGTACAGGGCCCGATTTGTTGAGCTGGGTCGGTATGCACCTCACATCATGGAGCATGAGAAGGTGAAGACCGCACAGTTCGTTCAGGGCTTGAGGCTGGATTTGAGACACCACTTGATCGTGAATGCTGCCACCGATTTGGAGACAGCATCTCGCATTGCGGATTCTTTGGAGATGGATATGCAGAGGACTCGAGGACCGATTAGCCAGGGACAGTCTTTGTCAGGTCGCAGCCAGCAATCAGCTACCCAGCAGTAGGGTTCCTTCCAGCATGCGTCGGGTGGTTCGGGAGCGCCGGCACCGGCAGCGTCAGTGACAGGATCCGTGTCTTTCGGCTCGAAGGTTAAGAAGTTCTTCAAGAAGGGGTTCGGTAAGAAGAAGCCCAAGGGTCAGGGGCTGGCATCATCGGGTAGTGTACAGCAGCCATCACCTTTACAGCGGCAGGGGTCAATGGGTGGATCGCAAGGACCGTGTCCTCGGTGTAGCGGGTTTCACCCAGGGAGGCAGTGCACGGCGCCGATTATCTGTTTTCGGTGTGACCAACTAGGGCACATGGCGCGTGACTGTCCTCAGAGGTAGTAGCAGTAGTTCCCTCAGCAGCAGCAGGTTCCCCAGCAGCAGAGGCCACAGCAGCAGCAGCAGCAGGGACAGTATCCGCCGCTACCCAGGTCAGCTAGTGTGGGAGGCAGGCAGAGGGCTCGAGGCCAGATTACACATATGACCAGGGCAGAGACAGTGGCGTCGCAGCTCGTGGAAGGTACTGTTCAGATTTTGGGATGTGCGGCTCAGGTTTTGTTTGATTCTGGCGCGTCTCATTAGTTCATTTCGGAGGATTTCACGCTGAGTATCGAGGAGCCGGTGACCCAGTTGTCCTGTGATTTGGCAGTGGAGTTGCCTTCGGGTGATTTTATGATCACTCTGTTTTGCTTCGATGAGGTTCCCGTGTGGGTGGAAGGGCGGAGTTTGTCGGCTAGGCTCTATGCGTTGTCGCTTCAGAACTTTGATGTGATTTTGGGCATAGATTGGCTCGAGACACATCATGCGTTGGTGGATTGTGGCTCGAAGAGGGTTTATTTTCGGCGACTTCGTGGACCCACCTTTTATTTCCAAGGTATCAGGTCTTCCTCTTCCCATTTCCTTATTTCGACTATTCGAGCCCGTCGTTTGCTTGATGCGGGTTGTCAGGGTTTTCTCGCTTCTGTGGTCTTGGTAGACCAGCCGTGTCCGGATGTCGAGGACATTCTGGTGGTGTGCGAGTTTCCCGATGTGTTTCCGGAGGACTTACCTAGATTGCCTCCCCAGCGAGAAATCGATTTTGTTATCGAGGTGGTGCCGGGTACGGGACCTTTGGCGAAGGCTCCCTACCGTATGGCCCCCACTGAGTTGAGGGAGTTACGGGCATAGTTGTAGGAGCTACTGGCCAAGGGGTACATTTGCCCTAGCTTTTCCCCTTGGGGTGCGCCTATGTTATTTGTGAAGAAGAAGGACGGTAGCTTGCGGTTGTGCATTGACTACCGGTAGCTGAATGACGTGACCATCAAGAACAAGTATCCGTTGCCGCGGATTGATGATTTGTTCGACCAGCTCCAGTCTGCTCGAGTGTTCTCACGGATTGATTTACGGTCTGGTTACTATCAGTTGAGGATTCACGAGTCTGGCGTGGAGAAGACTGCGTTTAGTTCGAGGTACGTGCATTATGAGTTCTTAGTGATGCCGTTCGGGCTCACCAATGCCCCCGCAGCCTTCATGGACTTGATACAGAGGGTGTTTCGTCCGTATTTGGACCAGTTCATGGTCGTATTTATAGACGACATCCTTGTTTATTCACGGTCTGCTGAGGAGCATGCATACCATTTGGGTGTGGTGCTGCAGACGCTGCGAGATCACTAGTTGTATGTGAAGCTCAGTAAGTGTGAGTTCTGGCTTCGTGAGGTGCACTTTTTGGGGCACGTGATTTCTGGTGATGGTGTTTCTGTGGACCCTGCCAAGGTCGAGGCAGTAATGCAATGGCCGAGGCTGAGGTCCGTGACGGAGATCCGGAGTTTCTTGGGGCTTGCGGGTTATTATCACCGATTTATCCAGGATTTTTCTCGCATTGCGGCCTCGATAACCAGACTTACGCAGAAGGATGTGCCTTTCGTCTGGACTGAGGAGTGTGAGCAGAGTTTCAGGGAACTGAAGAGATTGCTCACCTCGGCTCCGGTGCTGGTTTTACCTTCTGGATCGGGAGGTTTTGTGGTGTGTACAGATGCTTCTGGCGTTGGATTGGGTGCTGTGTTGATGCAGCATGGTAGAGTGGTGGCTTATGCATCTCGGCAGCTGAAGTGCCACGAGGAGAACTACCCTACCCATGACTTGGAGCTGGCGGCTGTGGTCTTCGCGCTGAAGATCTGGAGGCATTATCTGTACGGTGAGAAGTTCGAGGTGTTCACTGACCATCAGAGTTTGAGGTATGTGTTCACGCAGAGAGACCTTAACCTCAGGCAGAGGCGTTGGATGGAGCTCATGAAGGATTATGACTTCACACTGTTATATCAGCCGGGCAGGATGAACGTCATCACCGATGCTTTGAGTCGGAAGGTCGTAGTCAGTGCCTTGATGTTGAGGAAGTGGAGGCTCTAGGAACAAGTGCCCGAGGTTTCATTCAGGCTCAAGATTCCCCAGGAGCCGGGGTTAGCAGTGCTCGCGAGTCTAACTGTCACTCCCGTGATCCGCCGTCAAGTGACAGAGGCTTAGCATGCGGACCTTGAGTTGCCCCGGATTTTGGCCATGGCTGATGTGGAGCTCGGCGAGGATGGTGCTGTGAGGTTTCGTGGCAGGCTGTATGTCCCAGCTGAGGAGCAGGTTCGTCGTGCGGTGTTGCGTGAGGCTCATGGGAGTAGGTACACCGTACACCCGGGTGCGACGAAGATGTATCAGAACTTGCAGAGACAGTTCTGGTGGCCTGGCATGAAGAGAGATGTGGCCGAGTTCGTGGCCAGGTGCCTGACCTGTCAGCAGGTGAAGGCGGAGCATCAGTGACCGGGAGGTACTCTTCAGCCCTTGGATGTTCCAACGTGGAAATGGGACCACGTGACTACGGATTTCGTGGTGGGATTGCCGAGGACTCCGAGTGGGCATGATACTATTTGGTTGCTGGTTGATCGGCTGACGAAGGTGACTCGGTTGCTACTGGTCAAGGTCAGCTGGAGCATGTCCAAGTTGGCTCGCCTTTATGTGGAGCGGATCGTTCCGTTGCATGGAATCCCCATCTCCATCATGTCGGATCGGGATCCGCGCTTCACCTCTGTATTCTGGAGGAGTTTCCATCGAGCCCTTGGCACGGAGTTGGCTTTTAGCTCGGCATATCACCCTCAGTCAGATGGTCAGTCAGAGAGGACCATCCAGACTTTGGAGGACATGCTGAGATCCTGCTGTCTGGAGTGGCAGGGGAGTTGGATTCACCATCTGCCGTTGGTGGAGTTTGCCTACAACAACAGCTATCATTCGAGCATCGGCATGGCTCCTTATGAGGTATTGTATGGGCGTCCTTGTCGGACTCCACTCGATTGGTTTGAGATTGGTGAGCGTGTTTGGACGGGACCTGAGTTGGTGCAGCAGTGTGTAGATGTTGTACACTTGGTTCGTCAGAACATGTTGGCGGCCCAAAGTCGACAGAAGAGTTATGCTGACCGGAGGAGGTAGCCTCTCGCATTCGCCGTGGGCGATCGTGTGTTTTTGAGAGTTTCTCCAATGAAGGGGGTGATGTGCTTTGGACGGCGTGGGAAGCTGAGTCCCCGCTACGTTGGTCCTTTCCTTATTGTGGAGCGCATCGGTGAGGTAGCCTATCGGCTACAGTTACCTCCTGAGTTGGCGTCGGTGCATGACGTGTTCCACGTCTCAATGTTGCGGAAGTATATGCCCGATGACTCTCATGTTCTCGAGGATTCTGTTTGGCCCGAGGTGACTCCAGATCTTTCTCTCCCAGAATTTCCCGTCCGCATTGAGGACAGGTGAGAGCAGCGCCTGCGGAGCAAGGTCATCCCCTTGGTAAAGGTGGTGTGGCAGTGGCACTCTGGTGGTGAGGCTTCTTGGGAACGTGAGGATGAGATGCGTTAGCAGTTCCCTTATCTGTTTGAGTGAGTCTTCCTCTTCTTTCCCCTTGGGTTGTTCTTAATTTCGAGGATGAAATTCCTTAAGGGGGGAGGGCTGTAATATCCCGGACCTTTCGGATTCTTCTTCGTGGGTCTCGGATATGGTTTCTCGGAGTGTCCAACTCCGTCGTGTTTGAAATTTCATTTCGGACATCTTTCGTGTTCGGATCGGTGCGATCCGAAGTTGTTTCGGAGGCCCTGAACGTTCTGCGGCTTTTCTGCGCGTGTTTTTCGATTACCGGTGTGTGTTTCGGTAATTTCTTCGGAACCTCGCTGCGAGTGAACCGGGTCGTTCACCTGGGCACGAGTGGTACCGTTGCGATCGGTGCGCTCCGAGGATCCTGGAAACGTAATTTTCTATTTTTCGATATTTTTTGGAATTTCTGGATTTTCCTATAAATACCCCCCCTATTTTCTCTCTCTCCCCACCCTCTTCTTCTTCTTCTTCCTTCCCCCACCGTGAGCACCGCCTCCTCCTCCTCTCTCTCTCTCTCGTTCGACCGCGGCGGCGTCCCCTCCGGCTGCAGACGGCATGGGGGCGACAGTGTGACGACGTGGGCGATGGCGAGGCGATCGTGGCGGCGTAAAGCTTGTGGGGAACCGTGAAGGGACGAGGGTTTTCAAAGCGTTCTTTGCGATCTCAACATCGATTCGGCGGAGCATTTGCCCCCATTGAGGTAGGGTGACGTTCCCTAGCTCCTTGCCGTTCTTTTCCGTGGTTTATAGGCCGTGGGGAGGCCGAGAGGGGCTTGATTGAGCGGGTTTGGGGTTTTCCATGATTTGGGGAGAGCTCGTCCGATCTATGATTTTAGCCCGCTATTTCATGTTTTGATGGCCTAGTATCATGCTAGGGGTCCCCAGGGGTCTTCCCCTTTGATTTCCCCCTCTCCGGTGGAGGCATGGGGGCGTGGTTGGTTTTTTTGGGCTTTCCCGCCGTTTCACCGTCGGGCGGGTGTGACGGTCCTTCCAGGGACCGTCACATCGCGTGACACGCCTGGGAGGGTGCGTCACGGCCCTTGTTAGCCAGCTGGGGGTCAGGGGCTGTGACGGTCCCGTGATAGACTGCCACAGGCGTGTGACGCGCCTGGGTTGGGCCGTTAGAGGCATCCAACCATTGGCATGTGACCGTTGTTTTGACCGTTGGGGGTCAAGGTATGTGACGCACCAGGCCTGGCGCGTCACATCCTTGTTACGGCCCAGGGTGGGCGCGTCAGGGCACTTTTGAGCGTTTGAACCCCCAGGCGGTGTGACGCTCTTGGTGTGGACCGTCACACCCCGTGACGCGCCTTCATGGGGGCGTCACAGCCTGTAACGCGCCAGGGCAAGCGCGTTACACTTTGCTTTGCGCAGGGAGCGTGACGGCCGGCGTCGGACCGTCAGGTGCCTGTGACGGTCCAGCCTAGGACCGTCATGCCACTGTGACGGTCCCGCCTAGACCGTCAGAGGCCTGTGACACGTCTAGGGTAGACCGTCAGGCTTGGACTGCCCCGAGCGGTTCGCATTCCTATTTTCTTGTCCAACCGTGGTCACCGTGCGACGGTGCCAGTACTTGGGGTGGTCCCCGTACGTTGTCGGATACGTACGTGGTTTTCCATTGACTTGAGAGTCTACTCCTTCAGTGACCCTCCACTAGTCGTAGCCTGCTTACACGCGTGTGGTCCCACCAGGGAGTGGTGGAGAGGCTACCCTTAGAGACAGTTTGTGGACCGGTCTCCGTCGGGCCCCACGTCTTGTAGCCAGAGTCGGGCTGAGGGGAAAACCTGTCAGAGGGCCAGACCTAGGACGCATGGTCTGTGTGTGCACACGTGGTTGGGGGCGGTTGGACCTACGCTGACGAGCGTGACCCCAACTAGTCACTCGTTGTGGTTCTTGTTCTGTGTCCTTGCCTTTGGTAGGCGCTACCACGTCAGGCAGTTCACCTGCGGTGCGGTGTAAGACGTCAGGGGACGCTACCGACTGTGCTTCTAGCGGGAGGTACTCCTGTCGAGTCGGGGACTGGCAGACTGTCAGTCATCGCGACTTTGACCTTCGAGTTTTGTCGTGTTAGCCGGGTGTTCCGGTTCTCTCGCCGTGACTCGTGTCTCAGTTTTCGTGTCGTGAGACAGGTGATTTGTAGATGGCAGGGCTTCCTTTCTCGAGATACTCGCGTACTGCTAGCATAACAGTTTCCCCGTTTGCGAGGTAGGGTTCGTGTGATCCCTACTGAGTCTTGTTCCGAGACTCATTCCCTACGTGTTTTCACCGTGTTTCAGGCGAGGCGCGGCTTCAGGGGAGCTCGTCCGAGGCTCAGCGTGGTTCGGGTGCCCAGCGTTAGTGCCAGAGGTCAGAGCCAGGGTATGCCCCGTGTAGCTATACTTTCTTTTCTCGTCTCTGTACTAGTTGTAGACTACTGTTGTTATCTTGTGGACCATGTATTAATTAAATTGTTGTTTATTCTTTCTGCTTAATTATATAAACTGTTTAATTTCTGTAATTATTTGTGATACTTGTGTAGTCTCCGCACCATCCTTCTAACCCTTCCGAGTCTTCGGACTCGTGGGTGGCGGTACGAGTCTCGGGTTATCGGGCCTTCCCGGTAATCGAATTCTCGGGTCGTTACACAGTCGATGGTCCGTTCCATGATTGGGCCAAGCAAGACAGGAAAAACTCACCCAACTGGGCTCCTAGGCTGCCATAGGTGGTGGAACCGAACCAGGGTTCAGCCCACTGCTCTTAGGTCAGCCTAGAGGCTTTTTGGGTCGACCAAACATGGCCAGGTCGAAGAAAAATCAATGATAATTGACCAGCAAGATTTGGCATTCAGCAAGAAAATACACGGTCTCCACTGGGCCACTCAATTACACGGTCCAATTCTAGCCGTGTAAAGACTCAGACGGTCCAGTGTGGGCCGTGCCATAGAACAGAGGCAATCCAAGTGATTCGATCGAGTCAACAGGTGCAGGACTAGAGGTACAACCTGCCCGGCGTCCTAGTGGGAATCTCAGGCTTACGGGGGCTTACGGAGGTCTCATAATGGAGGTTCTAGTCCGACGAAAGGAGTATCCGGTGGAGAGTGTTAGCGCAGCGAAGAGTGATATAGAAGGGGGGGATGAATAGATCACTCCCGATTTAGAAAACTTCAGCGAAAAATCACTACTTCGAATTTTGACCCTTCAGATACAGCAAAACAATATAGCTAACACAGTGAATAACTAAGACAGAATAAGAAGGTGCGATTGAAAAAGACTGTCCACAGTCAAACACAATGCCAAGCAGATGGAGAGCACAACCGATAACAGCAAACCACAGAGGAGACAAGAAATTTTAAGGTGGTTCGATTGTAGTCCACAATCTACATCCACCCCTCACTCCAACTAGAGTGAGGATTCCACTAGCCACTGCTAGAAAACTGCAGACTCAGTCTGCGAACAAGATGCTGCCACACAGCTTGAACAACCAAGGGAAACAAATCCCTCAACCAAACTCTGCTACCCACAGAGCTTGACACCTGGACCTGCAACCAGCAAGACCAGAACCGGAGATGGCTCTCCCTTCCTCCAACCCGGAGGGAACCTGCTAGTGACAGTCCGTCACTGGCAAAACCAGAGATCACAGATCTCTCTTTCTCTGCATCCCAGAGGGGAACTGGAGTAACACTCCCTTCCTC
The DNA here is from genome assembly GCA_022559845.1 of Amorphophallus konjac. NCBI lineage: Eukaryota > Viridiplantae > Streptophyta > Magnoliopsida > Alismatales > Araceae > Amorphophallus > Amorphophallus konjac. Next base: position 329,600,434 of record CM040118.1, on the reverse strand, counting down.
CAAACACTAGAGGGTAACACTTCGGAATCAGAAATGAAGAAATGAAAAAAACAGAAAGGAAAACAAGACCAACGATGAATGACAATCATTTCTGAAAAACCAAAAAACAAATGTAGCTTCCGAAGAAGCAAATCTTCACAGCACGATTTCTTCTATCTCTCAAGGACTTTTCTCTCAGTTCATATCTCTCAAATTCTTCTCTCTGTCTTTTCTCTGGAATGTGGAGGCTCTCTCTCTTTTCTTCTTCTGCTCAGGGATTTTTCACTTCAGCCTTCCTTTTCTTTTCGTTCCCTTCTCCAGTTCGCAGAAGGCACCCTTTATATGGCATCCGACCTGAATTCCAGGACTTCACACGAGTGGGTCTCGTTCCCTCCTTTTCTAGAGCATCCTCGGATCACGTGCCAGGCATCATCCTCGGTTCACGTGCCCAATCATTAACCTGAGTCATCTGCAGGCAGAGACAAAAGAAATGAATCGAATTAGTTAGTTCAGACTTATAACAATGAGTGTATATACTTTAGAAGCAGCAAATGAATAAGTGTGTACAATGTGAGAATGTATACACTTGAGGGCCTTCAACGTCCTCAGTGTATAGACTTGAAAACTGATGCATTACATAGTAGAGGGGGATGTGTAGACTTCTGGTAATGCATGAAGCAATCGAGTGTATTGACTTGCAACCAAGGGACTGTACAGACTTGATGAATGAGTGCATGTGAAAGGCAGTGTACAGACTTGAGATGAACGCTGCATGATCGAGCCTAACCAATGTATAGACATTACAATGCTCATCCACTGAATAGACTTCATGATGCTCAGCCACTGTATAGACTTCACGATGCTCAATCACTGTATAGACTTCACGATGCTCAATCCACTGTATAGACTTTAATGCAAGAGCTGAAGTTGAGCGAACGATGTGTAGACTTACCCCTTGAAGATGTGAGCGAGACAGTGTATAGACTTGGTCCTTGAAGGATGTAAGCGAGACAGTGTATAGACTTGGCCCTTGAAGGATGTACAGACTTGAAGATTCGAAGCCCCACGATGTATAGACTTTGTAAATGTGAACACGTGGACAATGTATACACTTGGCCCTTGAGGAATGTACAGACTCTGAACGATGAAGTAGGCTGTACAGACTTGTAACGCTTGAGGACCGATGTATAGACTTGGGAACCCTGAACCAGTGTATAGACTTGAAAGGCTTGAACACTGCGATGTGCAGACTTTGCGATGTATAGACTTAGGGCTCCTAGAGGATGTACAGACTCTACCAATATGCAGACTTTGCCTATATGCAGTGTGTAGACTTGATATCAATGAATGCGCTGGCTGTACAGACTTGCATAAGCGATGTATATACTTTGCCAATGTGGAGACTTAGGGTGTAGCTAAAGCATCGAACGTAAGAAAAGGATGGAATGTATAGACTTACGTTCGATCAGCAATGTATATACTTCAACTAAGCAACCTACAGTGCAATGTCTAGACTGTGAAGTGCAACGTAGGTAAAGACCCCAATGTATAGACTTCCAATGAATGCAACCGCTGTACAGACTTGCTCAAACAGACCGATGTATAGACTTAGAATTTCAACAGAAGAATGTACAGACTTTGAATATGAAGTCAGGCAAACGGATGTACAAACTTGGCCAAAACAGCAATGAACAGACTCGAAACGCTTGAAGGCCACAGAACAGTGTATAGACTTGGAAGGTTATCCAATGTACAGACTTGGAAATGGCTGTATAGACTTGCAGAGCTTTCGCTAAGGCTGTATAGACTTGAAGCAATGTGAACGATGTTTAGACTTTTGAACTGGGGGGTCGACCCATCTGGAATGGGGGTCGACCCACTACTGTCCAGACTATGCTGACAGAGTATGGACTTGAACAAGTAGTGCATGTCTATATGACAACCACATGAACTGCACTATCCTACATGAAGCATGAATTAATCTATTGATAGAAACTGATTGATTTATAGTGTGAGACATTATCAAAACCGCAGGGATGCAACAATCTCCCCCTTTTTGATGATGGCAACACTATGAATCAAGCAATATCAAAGCTTAACAGAAAATTAACTGCAGTTTCAACAATCAAAGCAAATTCAAGGCATGCTCATGCAGACAATTTAAACACTCCCTACACCACACTCTCAACTCCCTCACAACTCATTCTCAGAAATTTCCATGCCTTGAATTCTCCCCCACAGCTCATAATCAAAACTCCCCCAAAGCTCATGACAATTCATGACTTACAGATATTGCAGAACCTCTCCCCCTTTGACATCAGCAAAAGGAAATGCAGAATATATGAAAGTGCTGGAGACATGAAGAAGAAGTACAGTAACTTCTTAGTGTAGAAAGGCACGAGCAAGTCTTAAGAGAATAAGTGAGGTGCTATACTCAAGTGAAGGTTCTTGAACTCCAGTAAACAATAGAGAAATAGAATGATAGAAAAGTTTATCAGCATACATAATATATGATTTAGAGCAGGAGTTAACAAGTATGGCCAGATATAGCTGAACAGTCAACTATCCCACATGACAACAAGAGACAAAGTCAGAGAGGTGTTCTCAAAGTATTGAGGACAAGCAATCCATTAGTTGCATAACAACAAGGAATTTTTTGAGATGATTTTCAAGAAGATCAATGAGTAAGTTGGTAATTCACTCTTTTGACATTAGGGAGACATCTTGATTAGAGGCCTGAATCCCCAGTTACTAAGTGTGAGTACCTCATTACTTCCCTTTTTTTTATTAAAGGAACAGAGTTAGTAACTGTGGCTTTTGACATGAGGAAACACCTTGATTAGAGGCCTGAGTCCCCAGTTACTCACCAGCTAGCCACCATTGCTCTGTCATGACTTTCATTCATTTTAAGCATTTAACACCTCATGACATAGGAGAAAACTTCATTTCATTGATGAAGCTCCCAGTTTCTCAGTGACCAAAACAAGACATGTTTGTTCAGTTAAGCCCTTGTGTTGAAGAGATGGAATGATTGAAAATAATACCAGAAGGACTATTTCTTGAAGTGAATCTTGAAGTCTAGATTTCAAGCTGATTGGGTCAGATATCAAGACATACAGGTTTTGGCCTGAACCAGAATCATTGACAATGTAGGAAGATATACTTTATACCATTAATCCAGATCTATGAAGGAATACCAGAGGAAAGATTCTAACTGGACTTTAGTATCACTGACTTATAGACTTAAGAATTAAGTGACATTCTACTGTCTGAGAGAACCACACTAGATCTGCCATGAAAACCAACAATGACACACATCTGGTCAATCTTTTTGAATCTGTCAAAGAACTCTTCCTCTCATAGCTCAACCAGCTCCCCCTCACTCAAAGCATTCCTGAAAGCTAACCAACAGACATACAGAACTCCCCCTCACAAAAAGAACAGACTTCTCATTTAAGATAATTTGTATAAGCCTAATTCTCTTCTCAGTGATGTGAATTTTTCATTATCCAGAGGTTTAGTGAAAATGTCAGCAATCTGATTATCAGTGCCTACATGAATCAGTTCAAAGTTATTTTTAGAAACCTCATCTCTTAAGAAATGATGCCTTATCTCTATGTGTTTGGTGCGAGAATGCAAAACATGATTTTTGGCAAGATTAATGGCACTGGTATTATCACAATAGATAGGTGTGCACCCCAGGTCTACTTGGTAGTCCTGAAGCTGGTGTTTAATCTAAATGACTTATGTACCACAACTCCCTGCAGCCACATATTCAGCTTCTGCAGTGGAGAGGGCCACAGAATGTTGTTTCTTGGAACCCCAAGACACTAAACACCCACCCAAAAATTCACAATGACCACTAGTGCTTTTCCTGTCTAGTTTACATCCTGCATAATCAGCATCTGTGTATGCAACTAAGTTAAATGTGTGTGATGCAGGAAACCATAAACCAAGAGAATGAGTAGCTGACAAATATCTGAAAATTCTTTTCACTGCAGCTAAATGTAATTCAGTATGTCTAGACTGATACCTTGCACACATTCCTACACTGAACTATATATCAGGTCTAGAAGCTATCAAGTAAAGAAGAGATCTAATCATACCTCGATAGAGCTTGGCATTTACTTTTTTACCTGTCTCATCTGTATCCAGTGAGGTATTGGTACCCATGGGTGTTGTAATGTGCTTCAGGTTTTCCATACCAAACCTCTTGAATAGTTCCATTGTGTATTTGGTCTGGTTGATGAAGCATCCATCCTCTGACTGTTGTACCTGCAAGCCAAGAAAGTACTTTAGTTCACCAACCAAACTCATCTCAAATTCAGCAGACATCATTTTAGAGAATTCATCACATAGTTCATGCTTAGTTGATCCAAATACAATGTCATCTACATATACCTGAACTATGATGAGATCTTTAATTGTACCCTTGGTAAATAAGGTTTGATCAACTTTACCTCTTTTGTAGCCCTTGCTGATCAAAAATTCAGTCAATCTTTCATACCATGCTCGAGGAGCCTGCTTTAGACCATACAAGGCTTTGTTTAACCTGAAAACTTGGTTAGGTTGAGGAGAGAATTGAAATCCGGGGGGTTGTTCAACAAAAACCTCTTCTTTAATGACTCCATTTAAAAAGGCACTTTAACATCCATTTGTTAGAGTTTTATATTCTTTGAACATGCAAAAGCAAGCAACAATCTTATAGCTTCCATCCTAGCAACAGGTGCATAGGATTCATCGAAATCTACTCCAAATTCCTGACAGTAGCCCTTGGCTACTAATCTAGCTTTATTCCTAGAAATAATTCCATCTTCATTCATTTTATTTTTGAACACCAACTTAGTTCCTATGATATTAACATTATCTGGTCTTGGATCAAGTTCCCAGACATTATTTCTTTCGAACTGTCCCAATTCCTCACACATAGCATTGACCCAAGCTTGATCAGCTAAGGCCTCTTCTACAGATTTGGGTTCAATTTGTGAGACTAAAGCAATTAAGTCTTCATTATTCACATTCCTAAAATGAGACCTAGTCCGAAGAGGATCTTCAGGATTGCCTATGACATTATCTATCGGATGATCTTTAAGAAATCTAACATTTATTGAAGACTCACTTGTTTCTCTTGGCTCTTCCTGGTTGGGAGGATTTGCTGTTCCACTTGGCTGAGTCTTCTCTTCTTCTTGGTCTTCTAGGAATTCTCCATCATGATTGGAATCCCTGTCAACATTTTCAATGTTAGTGACACCTTTCTTTTCACTAAAAATGATGTGTGGAGACTCTTCAACTTTCTGGTCTGATATGTTAAAGACCCTATATGTCCTAGACACTTCAGAGTATCCTAAAAATATTCCAGGGGAGCTTTTCGCTTCAAACTTATCTAAATCTTTCTTGTCATTGTTATGAATAAAGCATTTAGCTCCAAAAATTCTGAAATAAAACAAGTTTGGTTTCTTACCTTTTAGAAGCTCATAGGGTGTTTTCTTGTGAATGGGTCTTACCATGGCCCTGTTGATTATGTAAGTTGTTGTATTGGCCACCTCTGCCCAAAACCTCCTTGGTAATTGACTTTCAATTAGCATGGTTCGGGCCATCTCCACAACATTTCTATTTCTTCTCTCCACAATTCCATTCTGTTCAAGTGTCCTGGGAGAAGAAAATCTGTGTGTTAGTCCCTCTCTTTCACAAAGATCAGAAAACATGGAGTTTTTAAACTCACCTCCATGGTCAGATTGAATAGAACAGATCTTGTGTTTTCCTTCTTGTTTGACCTTATTAAAAAACTGATTAAACTTTTGAAATACATCACTTTTATTTGCTAAGAAAAAGATCCATGAATATTTGGAGAAGTCATCTATGATGACATAGCCAAACATGTTCTCATTAAGACTCTGAGTTCTAGTAGGACCGAAAAGGTCCATATAGAGAAGTTCCATTGGTCTAGAGGACAATGGCTCAGATCTTAGCTTGAAAGAATTCTTGGTCTGTTTGCCTAGAGCACAGGCATCACATGATTTTGAAATAGAATTGAATTTAATTCTAGGCATGCCTCTAACTAAATCATGCTTGACCAATTTATTTAAAGTAGTAAAGCTAGCATGGCCTAAACGTCTATGCCATTCAAAAACATCATTTTCAGAATTGGCAGATAAATAAATATTAGATTCAGATTCCTCATCTAAGTCTACCATGTAAACATTATTAATCCTGTTGGCTACAAATTTAACCACATCAGAATTTATTTCAAAGATTTTGCATGAATTATCATCAAACACAACCTTGTGACCCTTGTCACATAACTGACTAATGCTAATCAGGTTGTGTTGAAGACCTTCCACAAGTAGAACTTTTTCAATGGAGTTTGTGGAAGTCTTACCTACTATGCCAACTCCAATGATCTTACCTTTATTCTTTCCTCCAAACTTGACCAGACCCCCTACCTTCATCTCTATCTTGCTGAACTTGGATCGGTCTCTTGTCATGTGCCTGGAGCAGCCACTGTTGAGGTACCACTTGTTGTCTTCAGCTGCCAGGCCGACCTACACAAACAAAATCAAGCAAAGTGATTTGGAACCCAAGATGATTTGGGTCCAAAGACATTGTTCAAATCTCTGATCAAATGTTTAGGTATCCAGATTTGCTTCAGCATGATTTTCTCTGGCACCTTTACTTATGGTTTATTGAAATTAAGTCCAGCTGGTCTGGAGAAGTAAGCTCTATTCCATTCATTAGGCTTCCCATTCCTAGGAAATCTCCTGTGAGCTTGTTGATTAACAGATTTTTGAAGATGATAATTATTTCTCCAGTAGGTCCTGTTTGGACACATCTGATTGTAGTAATTCCAGCTTTTCTTCTGATCCACTTGCTTGGTCCATTTACCATTTATGTTCTGATGAGTGGGCTTAGTGAAGTTCTTCACAAAATTCATTCCCATTTTAAATGGTTGACCAGCACTCTTCTTTAAAGTTTCTTTCGAACATTGAGCTCCTTTACTGCTGTTTGAGCTGGATGGTGTGTCCAGCTTCTCTTTTCCCTTCTCTGGGCAGAAGGTGATGGTCTTGAATTGTAGGGGTCTCTTGTTAGTTGGGTCATAGCCTAGACCCTCCTTATTGAAGTTAACCCGTGTCCCTAGAATAGCATCCAGACTAGTTTTTCCCTGAACAAATCTTTCCAAAACTTTTTGTTTGTCTTCCAGCTCTTTTTGCAGTGACTCAGAATTTTTTAACAGTTCAGCATTCACTATCTTAACAGCTTCATATTTCTCTGAGTTCACTCTAATTTCATTCAGGCTTTCTTCAATTTTAGTTTTCAGTTCATTGAGCTGGGTGTGACTCTCCTGGTTTTCTCCCTTGAGCTTATCATTTTCTTTTCTTAGTGAGGTCATTTCTTCTAGTTGCTCTTTTAGTTTCTGATTTTCCTCACAGACCTGGGTTTGTTCTTCAACATTAGTATTAAATTTTCTTTTGAGGACCCTATGCTCTTTACTGAGAGAATTAAACTTGTCTAACAATTCACCATAAGCATCTTCCCAATCATCAATAGAGAAATTTTCAAAGACATTTATTACCTCCTCTTCGCTATTTGCCATAAGGCAAATTCCTTCTTCATACACCTCTGAGGAAGTGTCTTCGAGATCTTCTTCCTCCTCGCTCCACGTGCAGACCATCGCCTGTGGCTTCTTCTTTTTCTGCACCTTTGAGCTCTTCTTTTGAAAGTAGGGACCCTTCTTCTGGAGATCTGGGCATTTGCCTTTCATGTGTCCCTGTTTGTTACAATGAAAACAAGTCAGTCTCTTAGAATTTCTATCCTTATGATTAGTAGATTCAACATTCTTGTTAAAGGAGTATGGCTTCTTCCTCCTAAAGGTCTTCCCCTTTCTCCTTAAAAATTTACTGAACTGTCGAGTGAGCATTGCCTGCTCCTTCTGGTCGAGATCGGAAACACCATCGGACTCACCGCTACTGCTACTGCTACTCTTGTTGCGGGATGTCTTGAGAGCTACATTCTTACCCTTCCTGTCACTTCCTTCACCACCTCCTTTGAAATTCATCTCATAGGTCATGAGGGATCCTATGAGTTCATTCACTGTCAAGGTCGTCAGATCTTTTGACTCCTCTATCACTATGGCCTTAGTGTGCCATGCTGGGGATAAAGATCTAAGAATTTTCTTGACTATATCTGCCTCAGCTAGATCCTTCCCTAGCCCCTTAAGAGTGTTTGTGATCAAGGACAGCCTGGCATACATTTCAGTAATATTCTCCTCTGCATTCATCCTAAACAATTCATACTTAGAGTTGTAGAGATTTACCTTCGAGGCTTTCACTTGAGCTGTACCTTCGTAGATTAATTGCAGCTCATCCCACATTCGCTTGGCAGTCTTGTAGGCAGATATGCAGGCATATTCTTCTGGGTGAACAGCACACTGGATGATGTTCAGCGCCGTCCAGTTGAGTGAAGATAGCTTGACATGATCATCTGTCCACGCGTCCTCGTTCGGTGGCAGATCATACGGCCCAACAGTAATTACCCTCCACAGCTTGTGGCTCTGTGCCCTGATAAACACTTCCATCCTGTTCTTCCAAAAGAGATAGTTATTACCATCAAAAAATGGAGGGCGACTAATGGATTGACCTTCAGGCATGAAGCTTCTAGGACCATTAGCATTTCCCTGACCGTTCGTCCACATGATGCAAACCCGCTCTGATACCAAATGTTAGCGAGGCGAAGAGTGATATAGAAGGGGGGGGATGAATAGATCACTCCCGATTTAGAAAACTTCAGCGGAAAATCACTACTTCGAATTTTGACCCTTCAGATACAGCAAAACAATATAGCTAACGCAGTGAATAATTAAGACAGAATAAGAAGGTGCGATTGAAAAAGACTGTCCACAGTCAAACACAATGCCAAGCAGATGGAGAGCACAACCGATAACAGCAAATCACAAAGGAGACAAGAAATTTTAAGGTGGTTCGATTGTAGTCCACAATCTACATCCACCCCTCACTCCAACTAGAGTGAGGATTCCACTAGCCACTGCTAGAAAACTGCAGACTCAGTCTGCGAACAAGATGCTGCCACATAGCTTGAACAACCAAGGGAAACAAATCCCTCAACCAAACTCTGCTACCCACAGAGCTTGACACCTGGACCTGCAACCAGCAAGACCAGAACCGGAGATGGCTCTCCCTTCCTCCAACCCGGAGGGAACCTGCTAGTGACAGTCCGTCACTAGCAAAACCAGATATCACAGATCTCTCTTCCTCTGCAGCCCAGAGGGGAACTGGAGTAACACTCCCTTCCTCCAAACACTAGAGGGTAACACTTCGGAATCAGAAATGAAGAAATGAAAAAACAGAAAGGAAAACAAGACCAACGATGAATGACAATCATTTCTGAAAAACCAAAAAACAAATGTAGCTTCCGAAGAAGCAAATCTTCACAGCACGATTTCTTCTATCTCTCAAGGACTTTTCTCTCAGTTCATATCTCTCAAATTCTTCTCTCTGTCTTTTCTCTGGAACGTGGAGGCTCTCTCTCTTTTCTTCTTCTGCTCAGGGATTTTTCACTTCAGCCTTCCTTTTCTTTTCGTTCCCTTCTCCAGTTCGCAGAAGGCACCCTTTATATGGCATCCGACCTGAATTCCAGGACTTCACATGAGTGGGTCTCGTTCCCTCCTTTTCCAGAGCATCCTCAGATCACGTGCCAGGCATCATCCTCGGTTCACGTGCCCAATCATTAACCTGAGTCATCTGCAGGCAGAGACAAAAGAAATGAATCGAATTAGTTAGTTCAGACTTATAACAATGAGTGTATATACTTTAGAAGCAGCAAATGAATAAGTGTGTACAATGTGAGAATGTATACACTTGAGGGCCTTCAACGTCCTCAGTGTATAGACTTGAAAACTGATGCATTACATAGTAGAGGGGGATGTGTAGACTTCTGGTAATGCATGAAGCAATCGAGTGTATTGACTTGCAACCAAGGGACTGTACAGACTTGATGAATGAGTGCATGTGAAAGGCAGTGTACAGACTTGAGATGAACGCTGCATGATCGAGCCTAACCAATGTATAGACATTACAATGCTTATCCACTGAATAGACTTCACGATGCTCAGCCACTGTATAGACTTCACGATGCTCAATCACTGTATAGACTTCACGATGCTCAATCCACTGTATAGACTTTAATGCAAGAGCTGAAGTTGAGCGAACGATGTGTAAACTTACCCCTTGAAGATGTGAGCAAGACAGTGTATAGACTTGGCCCTTGAAGGATGTAAGCGAGACAGTGTATAGACTTGGCCCTTGAAGGATGTACAGACTTGAAGATTCGAAGCCCCACGATGTATAGACTTTGTAAATGTGAACACGTGGACAATGTATACACTTGGCCCTTGAGGAATGTACAGACTCTGAACGATGAAGCAGGCTGTACAGACTTGTAACGCTTGAGGACTGATGTATAGACTTGGGAACCCTGAACCAGTGTATAGACTTGAAAGGCTTGAACACTGCGATGTGCAGACTTTGCGATGTATAGACTTAGGGCTCCTAGAGGATGTACAGACTCTACCAATGTGCAGACTTTGCCTATATGCAGTGTGTAGACTTGATATCAATGAATGCGCTGGCTGTACAGACTTGCATAAGCGATGTATATACTTTGCCAATGTGGAGACTTAGGGTGTAGCTAAAGCATCGAACGTAGGAAAAGGATGGAATGTATAGACTTACGTTCGATCAGCAATGTATATACTTCAACTAAGCAACCTACAGTGCAATGTCTAGACTTTGAAGTGCAACGTAGGTAAAGACCCCAATGTATAGACTTCCAATGAATGCAACCGCTGTACAGACTGGCTCAAACAGATCGATGTATAGACTTAGAATTTCAACAGAAGGATGTATAGACTTTGAATATGAAGTCAGGCAAACGGATGTACAGACTTGGCCAAAACAGCAATGAACAGACTTGAAACACTTGAAGGCCACAGGACAGTGTATAGACTTGGAAGGTTATCCAATGTACAGACTTGGAAATGGCTGTATAGACTTGCAGAGCTTTCGCTAAGGCTGTATAGACTTGAAGCAATGTGAACGATGTTTAGACTTTCGAACTGGGGGGTCGACCCATCTGGAATGGGGGCCGACCCACTACTATCCAGACTATGCTGATAGAGTATGGACTTGAACAAGTAATGTATGTCTATATGACAACCACATGAACTGCACTATCCTACATGAAGCATGAATTAATCTATTGATAGAAACCGATTGATTTATAGTGTGAGACATCATCAAAACCGTAGGGATGCAACAGAGAGTTCCAACCATTACAAGAATTTAGGGCTAGAAATCATCAGAAAATGAATATACAGTAGTCAGTCAATTCCACCGGAGTGAAATGACTGTCAAGCAATCCTAGTATCATTATTCCATTTTTCCATTATGACATGTTCGAGATTGAGCTCTAAAATTAATAAGAACAAGGGAGACATAATAATAAAAGTAAATCAAGCAAAAGTATTAACAATTTTTAACTTCCCTTATGTTCCAATTTAACTATGGGTTGCTATCCTATCATTAGCATTATGATGAATCATGCTAAAAACAATAATATACCCTTCTGCATGACAGAACGGTCCGTCCAGAACCGCCTCATAGACCTTCGTGGTCTGTCGATAAGCTGTTCAGATCATGCAGGCCTGAAGACCTTGCAGGTCCTGCATGGTCTATCGAGGGGCTGCGGGGTCTCTGAGCGATCTGGAGTGAGCCGCCCGCAAAAGGAACGGTCAAACGTTGGGCCGTCCTGTTCATGGAGATATCCAACGCAACAAATCAACAAAACGGTCAAGTAAAAACCATCGCCCTAGACCACACAGTCTATCGAGGGGCCGTTCAAAATAGAGCGGTTCCTGTAGGACCGCGCTAAGGTCGCCATGCCCTAACTCTGGCGAGCTCTGCTAGGGTTCGATAAAACGACTAAATACTCATCATGTAGAGCATTAAAATTGGGCAATATGTTATGACTGGAACAAGAACAACAAGATGCATAACATGATATGATCAATTAAGTTTTAGCGCCTGCTAATCCCTACATTAATCGAGGATAACATGAAAAACCCTAAATATGGCATGCTTCAACTAGATGGACTAATACTCGCAGGATACTAAACCATTTTTAGGGCTTTTACTATCAAACAAACGAGGACTTGAAGATGAATCTAATGGTACCAATTACATAGGGTTTGGTAAGCTGGAACCTACCTTAGATAAAGGACGAAGGGGACGATGGTCGCCGGCCGCGCTAGGGAAACCTCTTCGAAGATCACCAGAATTCCCCCTCATCCACAAACCTCGTCGGCCACCACAGAATTCAATCACTTCTAGGTCGACTAGGGTTTAGTTTTATAGGATCAATTGGTTTCTAGAGGCGTCTATTAGAGAGGATAGAGTCCTCCAAGTCGATCGCGCGAGATTCGCGCCTTGACCCGGTCACGCCGCCGTCTCGGCTCAAAATTCAAACTTTAGGGTTATGATTTCGATGGGGATCGAGGGGGGAAACGATCTACTCATCTAGGCCGTTCATTTGGGTCGATAGGTTAAGACGTAGATTTGGGCCTAAAACCCTCCATTCGACTTACTTAGAATTTTATTTTGGGTTGGCTGCAGAAGACAAATTATCTAAATTTTCTATCCTCTATTCGATTATAATTTTTCCAGATTTTTATAAATTGGTTAAAATATTACTTATCGTATTTCCATAAATAAATTTATAAATTCCCTTTATTTTATTTAATAATACATTGGGGTGATACAATGTAGGTCTGTGGGTTTGCAGAATGAACCACCTTAAAAATATCTGTGTAGTGGGTTGCGCATCCTATGTGATTGCTCCATATTCTCTATCCCCATTCACAGGTTTGTGTGCTAGCTTCAACGTATGCAATCTTGATTGTTTTCCATCGCACACATCAACATATTGCTCACACACACACTAGAGGTTCGAATGAGCAGCCAATCTCAATATATGAGATTCTGGTTGATCACAAAAGCACACACACACACAGCTAGTCAGTTCATACTTAGTTGATGTGTATTGTGATCCATGTTGTCCTGTGGAATAGATCTTACTTAGTTCTTAACTATCTCTTAATGGGTGTCGACCTCACTGCCTAGCAGTGTCGACCTGAGCTGCCTACATAGCTGTGATCCGTTGAAGGAGTGTCGATCTCACCACTTGGGAGTGTCGACCTGAGTAGCATGTGCACTGTGTTTTGCCGTTTCCATTTGAGCCATTCCTATTAGGTCTGTTGTGCATTGTGTCTAAGTGCCTCATTTGCTTTATAGGAGTGGTTTATGTTTGTATCAACCAAGAGTTTTAATTAGGCCAAAGTTTTTGGCAGGATCTATTCAACCCCCCCTTCTACATCCAGTTGCACCCCAAGGATCCAACATGCACAAGGAAAACAAACAAGAAAATCCTTCAAAACAAGATTTGAATCCTTGCCATCTAGACCACTAGAATTCCTGCATATGGACTTATTTGGCCCCACAAGAATCCAAAGTTTCAATGGCAAAAGATTTGGGTATGTAATTGTGGATGATTTTACTAGATTTGCATGGATATTTTTCTTGGCTCACAAAGGTGATACATTTCAGGAATTCCAATACTTCTTTAATAAAATAAAGCAAGAAGATAAGCACAGAATCTGTGTTATTCAATCTGATCGTGGGGGGGAATTTGAAAATACACTATTTTCATATTTCTATAAACAAGAGGGACTGACTCACAGATTTTCTTCTCCCAGGACCCCATAGTAAAATGGTATAGTGGAAAGAAGAAACCGAACGATCGTGGAGATGGCAAGGACAATGCTTATTGAAAGTCAACTACCACAAAGATTTTGGGTAGAAGCGGCAAACACAGCATGTTATATAATTAACATGGCCATGGTAAGACCTGTCCATAAGAAAACTCCATATGAACTGCTTAAAGGTAAGAGACCTAACTTGGCTGATTTTAAGATCTTTGGTTATAAGTGTTTCATTCATAACAATGATAAAAAGGACTTAGAAAAATTTGAAGCCAAGAGTAGCCTCGAGATTTTCCTAGGATACTCTAAATTATCAAGGGCATTCAGGGTCTTTAACATTTCTGACCAAACAGTAGAAGAATCCCCTCATGTCAAATTTGATGAAACATTCAATTCTACTGACATGAATGATGATGACAGGAAATCAAGAGATGATCGAGAATTTCTGGAGGACAAGCTGAATGAGGAAACAAATGAACCAGCTGCACAAAATGACCCAGAGCAGTGTGAGTCAGTCGAGCAAGGTGAGTCCTCAAACAAGATCAGATTTCTAAAAGACCATCCTGAACATAACATAATAGGAAATCTGCATGATCCCCTAAGGACTATATCTTTTCGTCAAGAAGTCAATAATCAAGATCTAGTAGCTTTAGTTTCACAAACTGAACCCAAAACAATTGAAGAAGCTTTAAAAGATGAGTCATGGATAAATGCCATGAACAAAGAATTGGGTCAATTTGAAAGGAATAAAGTCTAGAACCTAGTTCCCAGACTTGAAAATGTGTCTGTCATAGGAACTAAGTGGGTCTTTAGAAATAAGGTGAATGAAGATGGAATAATATCTAGAAACAAAGCTAGGTTGGTGGCTAAGGGCTACTGTCAAGAATTTGGGGTGGACTTAGATGAATCCTATGCACCAGTTGCTAGGATGGAAGCAATCAGAATATTGCTAGCATTTACTTGCTCAAACAACATTAAACTTCATCAAATGAACGTAAAAAGTGACTTCTTAAATGGGTTTATAAAAGAGGAAGTTTATATTGAGCAACCCCCAGGTTTTGAATTATCTGGGCTGCCTAACCATGTCTTTAGATTAAATAAAGCTTTGGATGGATTGAAGCAGGCCCCTCGGACTTGGTATGATAGACTAACAGAATTTCTGCTCAGCAAGGGCTACAGCAGAGGTAAAGTGGACCAGACTCTCTTTACAAAATATCTGAAACACCAACTCATCATAGTTCAGGTATACGTAGATGATATTGTCTTTGGATCAACATGCACTGAACTATGTGACGAATTTGCAAATCTAATGTCTAATGAATTTGAAATGAGCTTGGTTGGTGAACTGAAATACTTTCTTGGTCTACAGGTACAGCAGATGAAGGATGGCTGCTTCATCAGTTAAACCAAATATACAATGGAAATTCTGAAATGTTTTGGAATGGACAAATTGAAGCACATAGCCACACCAATGGATACGAATGCTTCCTTGGATGCTGATGAATCACGTAAAGAAGTAAATGCAAAACTTTACAGAGGTATGATTGGCTCTTTGCTTTACATTACTACCTCTAGATCTGATATCCAATTCAGTGTATGCATGTGTGCTAGATTTCAATCTAGACCTATAGAATCTCATCTTGCCGCTGTTAAAAGAATTTTCAGATATATATTAGGCACACATAATCTAGGACTTTGGTTTCCAGCATCACACACATTAGATTTAATTACTTGCACTGATGTAGACTATGCTGGCTACAAGTTAGATAGGAAAAGCACAAGTGGCTTTTGTCAATTCTTAGGTGGGTGTTTAGTTTCTTGGGCTTCCAAGAAACAGCATTCTGTTGCCCTCTCCACTGTAGAGGATGAATACGTAGCTACAGGGAGTTGTGGTACTCAACTCATTTGGATAAACATCAGCTCCAGGATTACAAAGTTGACCTTGGTTGCACACCTATTTACTGTGATAACACTAGTGCAATAAACCTGTCTAAAAATCTTGTTCTGCATTCACGTACTAAGCATATAGACATCAGACATCACTTCATAAGAAATGAAGTCTCTAAGGGTAACTTTGAATTAATCCATGTAGGCAAAGCACATCAAATTGTAGATATATTCACTAAGCCTTTTGATAATAAAAAGTTCTCTACCTTGAGGAGAGAGTTGGGCATCTTCAGATCATCTTGATTTCTGAATTCTATCACTTCTCAGTCTGGGTATTCTGTGAGTCTGTATCTGCCTCGACGCACTAAAGCCTCTACTCTGACCTGTTAGTTCAAATTTTTCACATCTACAATCCTGTGAATAGTCTCTATGTCAATGCACCCTGATTCCAGGTCGACGCATCTGTGCATTTCAGTGGTCTTCATCTTTTTCTGCTATTGTTCAACCATCCTTGGTATATAAAATGGTGTTAGGAGAAGGGCAGATTATGTCTGTCTGGAAACCTGCACTGCGTGTGAGGTGGTCATAGACCTAAGTTCTCCGCCAAGTACCAAGGCTAATTGACTCAAGTACTCAGGGGGAGATTCCTTTTGGTCTGGTTAAGCATTCTTCTCGAGTCTATGAAGTCAAGCTCATAGGGGGAGTATGTCCTTCCTCTGGAGTCTGTCAGATCACATAGTGATTATTGAGAATCTTATACAGTTCTTTCACAGATCTTGGAACTCAGAACTCTCTTAAAGATTTAAGTTTGTTAACTGAAATTTCAGCTAAGAAGTTTAAGTCTTATGATCTTGTATAGACTAAGATAAAGGTTCTGAAGAATATCTTCCTACACGTCTTAATGAGTAAAGAACAATGTTGGATTATCATGCCCTGAATTCTTCTAAAAGCTTGAACTTTAAACATAAGGAGGCAACTCTAGCTGAAAATCTATACATTTAGTATTGTCTTCAAACTCTCTACATCAGTGAAATAAAAGGGGTAAAATTCTTCAGAGCAATGGTTTGGTTTATTGAGAAACCAGCTATTCTTCACCATGAAGTGAAGTGAGTTGTGTCATGAAGTGCCAGATTAACTCTGATTAAAAATATATTGCCAATGCAACCATGGCAGAGCATTGGCATAGAATGTTGAGTAACTGGGTCACTTCACCTAAGACGTGTTGTACCTCACGTAAAAAGACATCTCTACTGCTAACTCTATTCTCAAAAGAGAGGCATTAAGGTAACCACACTGAGTAACTGGGGATTCCTGCATCTAACCAATGTGTCTCTTCACGTAAAAAGGTGTAGGTTAAACCACTTTGCTCAATGGGAAAACGAAATTCATTCAAAAAAGTGTTCAAAGCCCAAATGCAAAGTATGGTGTGATTTGTTTGTCTTCAATACTGCTGAAAAATTTTCACTTAAGAAGTCTCTGAAAGGTTAACTAGTACATCATTTAGACAGCTTATTCAAGGCATCGATATGACAATTTACTCACTCTCCTTATTCATGTATGAAGATAATTTTCAAAATTTTCTACTCTATGTCTCTCTGGATTATCAGTCTGAAACATCTAAGCAAATTTTGGTTACCACTTCCTCTCTTAAAAGATGGGTTTGATACTTTCTAAATATATGAACTTATTGTATCTGGTATCTCTTGCACTTCCATATTGTCCCTCTCCACCCATTATTTTTGATGATGTCAAAGGGGGAGAGTAAGTTGGGAAGTTCAGAGAGAAAATTGGAATTTACGGAGTCCTCTCATCATAAAAGTCTTATCTATCTGTTGTTTTGGTATCTCAAATAAACCTTCCTTCTCTGTTTCAGTCTATTCCTTTCGAATATCTGATTATTCAATTTTGGGCGCTAATAAGACTCAATAACTCATATTGTTGCCATCATCAAAAAGGGGGATAATGTTACATTCTATGTGTTTTGATGATGTCAATATAATATGGTTCATTAGCTAATAAGATAAGTCTTAGTTGCAGGTGTTTTGGTTGCTGGAGCTGTATCAAAAGAGTGAGGAAGATATGAGAAATGACAGGGTAAATTCACCTTGAAACAAGGTTAAACTTCCAGAAGAAAAGATCAAGAGTACAAGTGTCGAGCTTACCATAAGAGGTTGAGGCAGCATCGACGCAACAGAGAATGGCCTCGATGCAGTAATGCTCAAAGAAGTCATTTCAAGAGTTCTGCATTGATGCAACAAAGAATGGCCTCGACGCAGTGATGCTCAAAGAAGCCATTTCTAGAGTTCTGCCTCGATGCAACAAAATACTGCCTCAATGCATCAAGCTTAAAACTATTTTGTGAATCACACCATGTCGAAGGACCAAGAAGCTGTCTTGACGCACCAAGTCAAAAGCCAGCATTCGAAGCCTCTGGCCAAAGGTTCTATCTTCACTCTGCACCGACGCTTCAGAGGAGTGCATCGACGCACTCAGCTCGGAACCAGCAATTGGAAGCCAACAATGTTGAAGCATCCAAGCACTGCATCGATGCACCAAACGCCATGCATTTTGAAGCCAACTGCTCAAAAGTCTCTTAGCTACACTGCCTCGATGCATTAAGAAGCTGCATCGACGCAGCTTCTTTTAATTCTCAAAAACGTGAGAATCAAGTAGATCACGTGCCAGTGACTTGAAGCCTTTTGGCACGCAATCTAATACACGTGACTAAGTTTTGGAACGATAAAAAGTGACAGAATATTCTTTGCCACCTGGTGACGGGATCGTCAAGCGGCATCAGCAAAACTATCAAATATAAATTTATGTCTACATTGTCTTTTGCTTATTGGGCCATATAGAGTGGGCCTCATATATGTTTCCTTTGTCATTAGTTATATATATATATATAATCTTAGGAATTCACGTGGGAACCCATGCCCCTTGGGTTTCCTAGGTAGTATTTAGTTATTTTGTCTTAGATATACATATATATGGTTGCACTTATGTGCATTTATTAGGTACTCCTCGTAGGAACCATGGCTCTTGGTATTCCAAGGTGCCCATTCCCCTTCCCATGTTTTCTATTTAAACAAATGTAAACCCATGATGGAGATAATATAGAATGCAATGAAATAGTTTGGATTTTAGCCATGGCTTATGTGTTCTCCATTTTTGGAACCCCAGGTGAAAGGCCCAACCCCACTTCGCCCCGCCATGGAGGTCGTCCGTGAAGCTCCGGTGCATCATCTTCGAGAAGAGGACGGGTGTGAAGCCCCATCGAAGCTCCACGATCTTCCTCCTTCGCCGTTCAACCGCCGTCGTCATCCATCACCACCGCCACCACCGCCGTGCCAACTGCAACGCCTGCAACCGTCATCAATGTAGAGAAGAATTGAAGAGCGCGACTACGTCGTCCCTAAGATGGGGATGGGTGTGAGGCCCCGGCCGAGCTCCTCCGTTCTTCTCTAGTCACCTCGCCTTCCTGCTCTCCGGCTGACAGTTTGAAGTCCTTCCTCAACCTCGTGTCACATCAAATGGTATCAGAGCAAGTCGCCCGATTTGTCCCAACAAGCTGGGGTCCTGCGATTCGAGATTCAAGGTTCGAGGTTGAACCTCCTCCAAGCGGAGGGATTTGACGGGATCGTCAAGCGACATCAGTAAAACTATCAAATATAAATTTATGTCTACATTGTCTTTTGCTTATTGGGCCATATAGAGTGGGCCTCATATATATATTCCTTTGTCATTAGTTATATATATATATATATATATATATATATAAAATAATCTTAGGAACCCACGTAGGAACCCATGCCCCTTAGGTTTCCTAGGTAGTATTTAGTTCTTTTGTCTTAGATATACATATATATGGTTGCACTTATGTGCATTTATTAGGTACTCCTCGTAGGAACCATGGCTCTTGGTATTCCAAGGTGCCCATTCCCCTCCCCATGTTTTCTATGTAAACAAATGTAAACCCACGATGGAGATAATATAGAATGCAATGAAATAGTTTGGATTTTAGCCATGGCTTATGTGTTCTCCAATTTTTGGAACCCCGGGTGAAAGGCCCAACCCCACTTCGCCCCGCCATGGAGGTCGTCCGTGAAGCTCCGGTGCATCGTCTTCAAGAAGAGGACGGGTGTGAAGCCCCATCGAAGCTTCACGATCTTCCTCCTTCACCGTTCAACCACCGTCATCGTCCATCACGACCGCCACCACCGCCGTGCCAACTGCAACGCCTGCAACCGCCATCACTGCAGAGAAGAATTGAAGAGCGCGACTGCGTCGTCCCTGTGATGGGGATGGGTGTGAGGCCCCGGCCAAGCTCCTCCGTTCTTCTCTAGTCACCTCACCTTCCTGCTCTCTGGCTGACAGTTTGAAGTCCTTCCTCGACCTCGTGTCACATCACCTGGACCAATGAATTATTCCAACTATGGATCAGTTTTCTATTCTAGAAGGGACGATTTCTCTGCTATATATAAGAGCCGATCAGAACAAGAGACGATGATGCATTCCCTGTGAACTCAAGAGAGAAAAGCTACCTTCATTGAGAAAATAAAGAGAGCCAAAGAGAAAGAAAGAGAGAAGAGATTGCAGCCCAGCGGAGAGAGGATTGATCCCGAGTTTCTTAAGCTCTTGAATCAACGTTCAGAGCTACGCTTGTTTCTCTCTTCAGCTATCTTTTATTTTTTGTTTCTGTTATTCTCAATTCAGATCGAAATTTCTTTTGTTTCTGTTCCTTCTAAGATTTCAGAAGAAGGGAGACATAGTCTCCTGGTTGTTCCTTCTAAGATTTCAGAAGAAGAGAAACATAGTCTCCGGGTTGTTTCCCTATGTGCAGACAGAGGAAGGGAGAATCATCTCTGGGGTTCCTTCTGAGAAATCAGAAGAAGGGAGGATTGGTCCTCCAAGTACTACATTATGTAGTGGGTTTGATCTCTGCTGGAAGCAAGATAGAGGTTCAAGGGATTTGTCTCCCTTGGGTGTTAAGCTGTGGATTCAGCCGTTGTTTGCATACTGAGTCTGCGTGTGATTTGCTTTGTGCAAGGAATCCTCACTCTACAGAGTGAGGGGTGGATGTAGATTGCGGATCGCAATCGAACCACCTAAAAAGTCCTCTTGTCCATCGTGTGGTTTGCTTAACTCGTTATTCTGTTTCACTTCGACTAATCGGTATATCAAAAGTCGTAGCTGGAAAGATAGGTCAGGCCTATCTGGAAAGCTACCCCTTGCGAGAGGAGTTCCTTGGATCAAACCTCTACCTCGTATCGATGTTAGTCATTGCTTGCATGCTCGGTTGCTGAGTGAGTGTTCTCATTGTTGATATTCTGGTGCGCGCGTTCTAAGTTTTTTCTATATCATCTGCATATAAGCTTGTTGATGCTTTATCTGATCCGGCACTTGTATTTGAATTGATTCTCCTTTTAGCGCAAACTGATAGTTTCACACTTGGATTTTAATTTGGTTCGGTTTGGGGATAGATCTATTCATCCCCCCTTCTAGATCTTTCACTCCAATTCTATCAGTTGTGACTACCGTAATTCTGCAGAGGGTTATTCTCACTTAGGTTATGTGGCTCGACAGTCGATGGTTTAGTGGTCTAGTTAGTTGTACTTGAGTTTGGTGATGTCGAGCCACCGTGACACATGTGATGGGCGTGTGTGTGTGACCTTGCAATGCTTCGGCGGTTTCCATCCTATTGTGAGCTTTACATTGAGTGAGCCCCTCCCACTAGTCGTAGCTTGCCTGGGCACGCGTGTGCCGACCCACCAGGGAGTGGTGGACAGCTAGACTCGAGAGAGACGGTTTGAGGCTAGTTTCCGTAGGGCCTCCCACTGTGGCGGCTCAAGTCTGGGCTAGGAGGAAAACCAGCTAGAGGGTCTGACGTAGCGTAGTCAGTCAGTGTGTGTACACGTGATCGGGGACTACAGACGCGTGCTGACGAGCATGACCCCAACTAGACCCTTGTCTTATGTTACTTGTATACGGTGTCTCAGTTTCTGCCTGGGGAGAGTAGGGAGATACCCGAGGCGCAGATTAAGTCATCAGTGGATGCATCCGACCTTGCTTCTAATGGGTAGTTTGTTTGTCACTCGAGACGTGGTTTCTCCTGATGGTTGAGGTTGTGGTTTTCGATCGAGAGGTCGTGCTTCTCTCGGCGATCAAGGTTTTGGTTTCCCGATAGCGAGATCGTGACTTTATCCCAGACCGCGTGGTCTGGACTGTGGCTTCCATCAGTGAGGACGGGCCTGCATGATAGAGGTGTCGTGATTCTTTACTGATTAAGAATGAGACTTTTCCCGATAGTGAGTTCGGGGTTCTTCCGACCATGGTGGTCGAGGTATTCAGTGTGTGTGGGTAATTCACCGAGTAGTGTGGTTTCCTCAAAGTTCGAGGTATCATGTGGTTTGTTGGTAGTTTGGCCGTGCTTACCTTCATTCCGCTTGTCACCTGCTATCGCTATCGTTGTTACTTGTTGTCGTTGCTTCTTATTGTGCAGTGGGGATCTGTGGGACCCCTACTGAGCCGATGAGACGAGGCTCACCACTTTTTCTTTCAGGTGGAGGTTTGGGTGGTCAGTGCAACGCCAGTGGTGGTCCTTAGTCGCCAGCCTGCCAAAAATTAGGGTATGCCCTTGAAGAGGTACTTTCTTTTTTGTCATACTGTACTTGGACTCTAGAATGTTAATTATTTAATTATGTTAATCATTAACTTTTAATTTCCTACATTCAAGTTCTGTAATAATTGTTAAAATTTAAATTTAGCACTATGATTTCTGTTGTTATTTTAGATTCTTGTGTGCACTCACATCCACATTCTAACCCTTTCAAGCTCTATAGCTCGTGGGCGGCAGATCTAGATTCGGGTTGCACCGGTTACTTTCTGGTACCCGAATCTCGGGCCGTTAGAGGTGGTATTAGAGCAAGGTTGTGGTTGTGCATAGGAATTTGAAATGACTGCAATGTCTAGAGAGTCTAAAGTGTCCAGTACAGTCGGCGGCTGGCATAGGGTGATATGTTTCTTTATCGCGATGTTTCCGTATGTGTAGACTACAGGCAAGCAGATTAAGTATTAATTAAGGGTGAGTTACACATTTTTTGAGGTTATTCGAGGCAAAACTAAATTAATTATTCTATATTTAAAAAACCTCCTCTTTTTTCATTTCTTTTCCTTCTCCTCCTCTGTTCTCCTTCCTCCTCTCCTTCCATCCTCTGGCGGCCGACGGTGGACTATGGAAGGGTGAGGCAGTTGGATGGCGGCAGTGGCAATGGTGGGATCTGGGGCAAGGTCGGGTGATGAATCGAGGCGGTTCCTTGCGTGAGGGTGGCGATGAACTGCGAGGGGTTTCGTGTTTTCGGTAAGGCCTGGCTTTCTTGACAGGTGAACCTGTTGTGTGCTTCAAACTTATAATTGTTATATTTCAGACTCCGCTTGAAATTACTAAATTATTTTGTAATTTATGATGTTGTTAGGCCCCAAAAATAATGTTGGAGAGCATTAGAGTAATTTTGGAATTTTTGAGGCTTTGGAGAAGCCCCAAAACCTCCATCCTGTGTAATCCTGTGCACCCCTTCCTTCTTCCCCATTTTCCCCCTTCTCTTCCATTCTCCCCCGTTTCTCTCCTCTTTCCCTGGCTACAGATGGTGGAATGTGAGGAGGCTTGGTTGGGTGACGGCGGTGGTGAAAGGAAGAGTATGCGAGTTAGATAGAGGCAGTTTGTGAGTTGGGGTCACAGTTTGTGCATAAGATTCGGGTTTTGGCATGGAACGGAGGTATTTGAGGTGTTTGTTTATCATTTGAGGTAAGGGAATGAATCCCGATCTTCCCTTTCACGTTTCCCCGTAGCGTATGCAGTGTTTTGTCTTGTCATTTGTGACAGTTGGAGAAGATTGGTTGGAAGGATCGAGTAACCAGCTAGGCAATATGAACTCAGTGTTGGGTTGGTGAAATGATTCCTAGTACGATTCGCTTGAGGTCTTTGGAGCTTTGGTTGGGAGTGAGACTATGATTTGGTCTCCAAAGTGAGGCCTATATTCTATATTTAAGGTGTTTGAGTCTTCCCCACCAGGAATTCTTATGTCAGCCAATTGAGTTGTGAGATATTTGCTGGTTGACATCAGAGTATCCCCGCACTAGTGGTGTGGATTGATCAGAGTAGCGCAGCGAAAGCGTAGCGGGCCCATAGCCCATGGGTCCTGCATTGTGTAGACACGCCAAATTTGACACTATGTTGAGCAAGTTTCATGTTACAATATAATGTCCCAAGTGCACTTCATCACTGGTTTAATAAATAGGTTTCTCTCATTTTTCATGATTTTTCATAAGTCGCGACTGACCCACGGTCATTTCTTAAAACATGCGCTTCGCCATGTCACCTATTAGTAAATGGCGCCCGCATCTCAGGCGTGTTCCTCGAGCTTTACGAATCCAATTTGAAATCAACTCATGAAATTCACGCCCTCGAGTGGGGCGCCTTTTTTGAAAAGCGCCCGTCTATTGGACGTGTTTCTCATTTTTAAATATGAAAAGTCTGAACTTTTAAACATAATAGGCGACTGACCCTTAGGCGCTGTTTGAGAATAGCGGCCGTGATCCGGTCGCGATTTCTATTTCGTGTCCGAATGGCATTATACCTTCCCAGATTGAGCATTGCTATTATTTAACACCCTATTCACCTTTGGAAAGGGGTCTCTGGCCCTTCCTCCCTTTGATCTCCCTTCAACCACTATAAATACCCTCCTTATGCTCTCACGCGCGAAGAGAGGCATCCTGAAGAATCAACCTGAGAACCCCCATGGTTTAAGCGCATCGTACCACTTTGTGCTTTATTTCGTCGCTCCTAGCGATTGCCATTCAAGTGTCCAACCGGTTTTCCTCTGTCCTGCTTACAGGAGCAGAAGGAGGAGCTTTTCTCTTATATTGTTCAAGTGCATGCTTTCATTACTTTCATCACCCACACATTACTCATCTTGCTAGCTTCATATTAATCACTTAGATAGCTCTTTGCATTCATATTCTCCATCCTACACTCCTCCTAGGGGTTTAAAAACCCACCAAAAGGTGTGTTCATACACAATTTCACATCATTTTACACACTAAGAATTTGATACTACACTTGGCTAATCCGGTTTATTTTTCCCGGTTTGTGCTTTCTTTTCAAGGTAATCAAAAAAAAGACCCACTTCATCGGCCGGTCGATTGAAGAAGGAAGAAAAGAACCCAATCTCTCCCGCTTACCAGGTATTTTACGCAATCACATTCTCCTATTTTGAGGGCATCCACACCCTTTGGTGATCACACTCCCTTAGGAGCATCACATGCTCCCTTTCCCCTAATTATCATATGAATTGAATTTTTTATCTCAAAACATGTCTATTTGACACATTCCACAAATTGGCGATCACGGTGGGACGCTTAGTGTTTTTATTTTGATTACCATCCCACTTGGCACCCTCGCATGCCCTTCCTTTGGGGGCCTCGTGTGCCCCTCCCTTTGGCACCCTCGCATGCCCCTCCTCTTGGCACCCTTGTGTGCCCCTCGTTTTGGTACCCACGTGTACCCCTCTCCTTGTGCTCCACGTAGCACGCTCCTCTCTTGCACCACGTGCAATTAACCACTGGATTAGCCATTTTGGGAACCACCTATAGCATGTTTTGAGGGAAAAATCAACTTTCTGTTTGTTTTACTAATACCGTGACTGCTACGCAGCCGCCATTTCTTGATACGCGCCCAATCCTAGGGCGCCGTTTATTCATTTCTACACATTGTGGGTATTCCATTTGCTATAAACAACGCCTCTGTTAGAGGCGCCATTTCTAGTCAGTGCCCAACACCAGGGCGCGTTTCACCCATTTATCGCCCCTACTGTTTCTATGAGCCGCGCCTCTGCCAAGGGCGCTATTCACATTGGTAGTGCCTTACCCACAGGTGCCATTTGCACTGCCACTGCCAGGGGAACGCACTGTTATTCCCTATTTACCGTGCCCTGCACCCAGGCGCCCTTCACCATTAGCACGACTGTCATACAGTCGCGGTGCTGCATATAGCGACCCTGCCCCGGGCGCTATTTAAGTGTGTTTTAGCAGAATCTCCATTTTTGTCTTGATTTGTTTGATTGGTGGTTATTATATTGATTATCTACACGTTTGGCATTTTGCATACGGTTGAGAGATCTCCTCTCTCCTTGCCCATAGGATATCCTTACACTTTCTTGGGAAAGGGACGACCCTCCATTGAGCATTCCGTCTCTTTGGATCGGGAGTTTCTTAACCAAGACCTCCGTAAGTCCTCGCACACGTGGATTCCCTCACGGACGCTAGGCTAGTTGTACCTTTGGAGCACCCAGAAGTTAGATACCCCCCTTGCGTTGGTAAGAAGAGAGAGGAAGAACCTAGTTTGACCCGGAGTACTCCCAAATTGAAACTAGGATCTCCCTTGAGTCGAGAGTTGAACACTTTATTAAAAATCCATTTGTTAAGTGCAAGAGAATCTTAAAAAATTTCCCTAATCATCACAACTTGTTTGACGGTTCAATTGGATCATTTACTTGAAGTGTTTATTCTTCCGTTATATCTTGCTTACTGCATTGACTTCTCATCGTAATCATGAGACTTCGTTCAGGTAAAATTGTTCAAATGGCCGATCAAGAGTACTCTTATGATTATGAGGATAGTCAATATGACCAAGTCCAAGAGGTCCCTCCTAATGAATTTGTCCAATATGAGGCCTTCCCGCAAGGCTTCACTCAATCCGAGGGGAACTACCCCATTTCTCATCCTCAAATTTACATGGTGGACACCACCAATCAGAGAATTGATCCCCTTTCTCAAACGTAACCCATCACGCAAACCACTTCCGGGAACACTTCCTCATCTATTAACATCAATGATCTTATCAGGGCTCTATCACAATTAGATGAGACTCAACGCCAAGCGGTGCAAGTCACCCTTAAAGGGAAGTCAGTCCCTTCCTCTTCTTCTAACCCTACTCAGGCCACAGATGGCCTTCAGGTTCATACCACCAACGACTAGGCGGTCTCTCAAAGGGGTCCATCCCGTCCAAGGACCCCCGTCATGTCTATGCCAGCTCATTTGGCAAGTCATTCCATGGCTAGGCCACAATCAATACCGCCTACCCAGCTTTTAAAATGGCCTATGCCAGATCCTGTCTCCGAACGATCGACCCCGGTCGAGTCAAATACAAGCACGATGCTGCTCCAAAAGATTGCCAGTATGGAAGAACAAATCCGGAAGATGTCAGTTTCTAAGGATCCGCCAGAAGTCGCCGTACCCGTCATGCCACCCTTTCATTTGCCACCCTCGGAAATGCCAACCTTCTGCCATTATAATGGAACGGGCAACCCGTTCATTCATTTGAAGGACTTTCTGTATGAAACTTCCTTTTGGCAAAATAATAAAGCTTCGTTGGCTTATTTGTTCAGAAGGTCCCTGGATGGTCCAGCTCTAGAGTGGTTTTACTCATTGGAACCTACTGAGGCCGGAGACTTCGATGTTGTGAAGAGAAAAATTTTACAGAAGTATCGGGACCATGTTGGCCCATCTTTGTCGGTCACCGATCTTGTTGCTGAGAAAATGAGGTCCGATGAGGATTTCATATAGTTTGCTGATAGATGGAGGGTTATGGCAGAGAAATTAAAAGATACATTGTCGGAGCCAGAGCGGGTGAAGATGATAATCTCTAACTCAACCCCACAGTTCCGACACATTTTAGCTATGAACAAGCTCGGCACAATGGAAGAATTATATGAAAGAGCCAGGTACATTCAGACTCAAATGAAAGATTCACTTATTATAGGCATGTTTGAACCTAGGCCAAGGATCATAAGGAAAAGCAATAATGTCAATCCTAATGGTGCGACAACTGATGGTACAGTCACTAATGAGCAGGTGGGAGCAGTTGGTCACCCCGCATCCTTCCGTAATCCATCCAACCCCAGACCTTTGCAACCATTGCAACCACAACCTTCTTTTCTCCCTCAAGCCCCGCCTCAACAAAACAATCCCATGCAACCCTTTCGACCTTCACCTCCTCCGCCAAACCAGAATATGCCTCATAACCCCCCTACTCCCCAGCATTATCACAACGTACCTCCACCTGCCAACTATGATCCCCAGCAACCTAGAAGGCCCATGGAGAGCCGAATACCCACTATTGCTAGAAAGCCTTCCAGATATTTTTAATGCCCTCATGGCCGCCAATCTGCTTGTCTTGCCAAAAGAAAGAACGGTCTAACCGCAAAATGTCGATACCTCCCGATATTGTGTTTTCCATAGGCAGCCGGGTCATAGTATAACCCACTGCTTTCACTTCAAAGATTATATATATGATTTGAATGACCAAGAAGGTATATATTGGGATGAGATGAGAAAGGTCGTTGCCTCCATGAAGGTGAGAAGGCCTCCCCGTCAGCAACAAGGTCCACAGCAACAGCCGCAACAAGGTCAGCAGCAACAGCAAGCTCCTACACCCCAGTCAAATATGGGGATCGTTAATAATCCGCTACCGGAGCACCCGGTTCAAAATCAACAAGTGAACCATGTCACCTCAGTCCACGAAGTGGAGAGAGGATGGGGCTGGCATGAAGAGCGCGCCTCTGTCGGGGCCATTAACCAAACCTCCAGTCAACCACCACAATTGTTAAGAAGTCCCCAACCTGTACCCTCTTCCCAACCGCCACGTCCCCTCATACGTTCTACCACTCCAGGGCCACTTAACCCTAACCCTACTCCTTCACGGCCTCTTCTTATACGCCAACCCATAAATTCTCCTTCACCTCAAAACCCACCACCAAATAGACCCATCATTATCCGCCCCTCGCCTACAACCGTTCCACCACAACCTACCCCATCTACCACCACCATGCTTCCAAGGCCCCTCCTTGTCCATCCAGTCGTCACACCAGTCACCCGGCCTCCACCTCCACCTTGCGATAACCCTCAGCCGGCGAGCCCCCTTATAATAACCCCTCCTTCTACCAATCCTGCCCCAGCACCCAACATACCTTCCACTGTTCCCTCTACCTCCTCTAACCCCTCACCTACTCCAGGCCCGACCGAGGCGCCGAAAACAATGGTGCTCCGTAGTGGACGGATGTTCCACCGAGTGTTTCCCTAACGGGAGCAGGAGCTGGTACAAGAGCAGGGAGAACAGGAACATGAGTCCGTACCAGGCATAGAATATGATCTATTAAAGCATCTAGACAGAACACCGGCCCGGATCTCCATTCTGGAATTAATTAGAAGATCTACTACACATCAATTGGCCATAAAGCAATATCTGCAGAAAGTAATGGTGAATGAAGATATTCTAGTCGAACATGTCACTACAGTTCTAAGTCCAGCCAGCAATCAACCAGCCATTACTTTTTATGAACATGAATTGGCTCCGCAGTCGGCCAGGAAATATGCACTGTGCATTACTGTTGATATTAACAAAGTGGTAGTAAAACAATGTTTGGTTGATACAGGGGCATCAATTAATGTTTTGCCACCAAGTACTTTGAAAATGTGTGACATTCCAGAGAGTCAAATCCGGCCATCTACAATCACTGTTATAGCCTATGACAATACAAAGAAGCCGCCTCAGGGCATGATCACTCTGAAAGTTGGGCTGGGTCCTGTCATGACTACCGTAGATTTTCACATTCTGGACATGGACCCGACATTCAACGGCATTTTGGGCCGTCCTTACATTCAGGAGCTTGATGATGTGCCCTCCACGAACCATCAATGTATAAAATTTCCACACAAAGGGCGCATTATCAAAGTTACCAGCATGCCCATTTTGCTGATGGACGATATACATTCTGCCACTTCAGTTCCTTCAATGTGGCCGGCTAATAGGCCTTTATTGTTAGTTTTGGATGTTGCCAATCCGCGGTAAGACTTGGCGAGCTCGTCTCCTTCAACCCCTCCTACTGTTCAAATGTCACCACAGCCATCCAAAGGCAAAAAGAAAAAGAGTTTGATAAACACACCTAGATGGAACATTTTGATGAAGATGGGGTATCAATTCGGCAAAGGACTAGGAGTCAATCTTCAGGGCAGGGTAAAGCCCATTAGAACTGCAAGATGATCCCACGAGGCGGCTTGGGATATAAAGGGCCGATTAAAGAAGAGCTTAATGAAGCCGGTGACAAGCCGTGGGCGGCTATGATCTCCACTCTCAAAACCAACAGGAGGCCGCTCACATGGTCTCTATATTCTCACTTTATAAAAGGGCCTATCCAACAGAATAATGACGAGCAAACTACAATAATTACTTCTTTGTTAGATCACCAAGATGTACATGCTCGACAATTTGCTCGCCACTTGGCCCCGCTTGTCACTTATAAGGCTTTGGAGTTGCTAAGGCCACAAAAGAAGAAAAATGGATGATCCGGAATGTGAGTGGTACCGGTGGTTCGACATGGACGATATTGTTATATCCTTGTCCCAGTTGTTTATCCCCACTACCCTAGAATGGCCGCCATTGATTCATGAACTGCTTGAGAAGCCGGCAATATTTACAGATAAGAGACAACTCCTCAGCGACTTCACTGATACAGGCGAGCCAGATGTGCCGTTCGAAGAAGGCTTTATGACTGACAGACTGTGGGCCGGTCTATTTTCCCTTAAATCCATCCACCCATCAGTTGTTGCTCATCTATTTGATAAATTGTTCACTCCATGCATTCCTAGACCACCTGCGGTCTTAATCTCTTTTGCTCCAGATTCAGCAATTCCTCCTTCGCTCCTCGGGTAATTTTCTCAGCTTTCTATCACGCCCCTGGGTGAGCATCCCCTCATTGATTCTTTTTCTAAACTCTCGATTTCAACATCTTCTTCTGTTCCTCCTTCTCATTGTCTTCTTCTTGAAAATGAAAATGAAAAAAAAATGCCAAATTTCCAATTTTCCAATCCTCCATCTCTGTTGAGGAGACCTCCTATCTTCTTTCTGAGTGTGTCCCGACCCAGGGGCCGCTCCTACAGGATTCGTTAGTGGACCTTCTCTACCCCTCCGGTGAGGGATCCTCATTTGTATCCCTTTCTGTATCCACTTTTTCCCCTCCTCCTTCCTCTTCGTCAGGTTCTAGTGATCAGGCTAGTTGTTCTTATTCTCCTAGTTCTAAGAGTCTCGGGGTAGCTATTAGAAAATCCAAGGGTAAGCAGATTCCCCATAGATTTCTCAGAGAGTTAGCTATCAGATGCCAAGCTTGTCTAGCCATTCCCAAATTTGTAGAGAATCCGATTATCCCGCCGGAAATAGAATACGAAGATACATGTACTTTTAATGAGGGTTTTGGTTTTTATGAGATAATGAACGATGAAGACCCTATTGAAGAGGGGGATGAAGAGTAACAAGAATATGAGGATGAGGCTGACGCCTTTGCTAGTGGCATGAGAAGATTCGACGAGCCGACAGCCTCAGTAGAAGAGCCTACCAAAGAAATAAATCTGGGTACCGAGGAAGACCCTAGGATTGTCCTCATTAGCAAGAACTTGCCGCCCTCCGAAGAAGAGGCACTTATTTTGGTTCTTCAAGAATATAAGGACACGTTCACGTGGAGTTATGAAGATATGCCAGGACTAGACCCTGCACTCGTTGAACATCGACTTACCCTTAAATCAGGGTCCATTCCGGTCAAACAGCGGTTGAGACGTTTCCACCCTAACATGGTATTAAAAATGAAAGAAGAGGTCGATAAGCTCCATAAAGCTAGATTCGTTAGAGTCATCCTCTATCCTAATTGGGTGGCTAACATTGTCCCAGTCATGAAGAAAGATGGAAAGGTTAGGATTTGCATAGACTTCCAGGACCTCAACCGCGCATGTCCTAAAGACGACTTCCCCCTCCCCCATATTGATGTTTTGATTGATAATATGGCAGGATATGAGACTCTCTCCTTTATGGATGGCTTTTCAGGTTATAATCAGATTCGTTTCACCGAAGAAGATCAAGAAAAGACATCGTTCACTACATCATGGGGTACCTACTGCTATGTGGTCATGCCCTTCGGACTCAAGAATGCCGGAGCCACCTATCAAAGGGCCATGATGGCAATTTTTCATGATATGATTCACATTTATATTGAGGTGTATGTTGATGATTTGGTAGTGAAGTCGAGAACGAGGATTGAGCATCCCGGGATTCTAGCCAAGGTCTTGCAGAGATCACGGGAATATAAACTCAAGATGAACCCCAAGAAGTCCGTATTTGGAGTTTCATCAGGGAAGTTGCTTGGATTTATTGTAAGTAAGAGGGGTATTGAGATTGATCCCAACAAGGCAAAGGCCATAATGGACATGCCTCCTCCCAGGAATCTAAAAGAAGTTCGAGGATTGATCGGGAGGTTGTAATTTATTCGTCGATTTGTTTCCCAGCACTCACAAAGGTGTAGGCCGTTCTACGAGCTTACCAAGCCGGGAGTCAAGTTTAATTGGGATGACAAGTGTCAGGCAGCCTTTGACGGATTGAAGGATTATCTCTCAAATCCTCCTATCCTGAGGCCGCCAAATCCAGGCAAACCTCTTGTGCTTTACATTTCTATCCTGGATGACTCAGTAGGCGCTGTCCTCGCGCAAGTTGATGAAGAAGGGAAGGAAAGCGTAGCCTACTACTTGTCAAAGCTCCTCAACCCCTGTGAGCAGAAGTATACCGCTATGGAGAGGACCTGTGCAGCTTTAGTCTGGGTAGTTCAGAAACTCAAACATTACTTCTTAGCTCACGAGGTTCACCTCATTGCTCGAATGAATCCCATTAAATTCCTTCTTGAAAAATATGTCCTTACCGATCGATTAGCACGATGGCAAAGCTTCCTTTCTCAGTTTGACATCACTTACATCCAACAAAAAGCAATTAAGGGCTATGCCATTGCCGAATACCTTGCTCATCACCCTCTACCCCGATTTGATCCAGTCTGTTCTGTTAGGGTGCTAGGCATTATCATTCTTCATGACAAGGCAATCATCAAGTACATGGCCAGAACTTCCACAATAGAAGCATTCAACATTCCTTCCGTAGATAATTGGAAATTTTCTAACCTTAGGCTTGTTTGCATGAAATTTACTATTCTTCTTCAGTGTTCTCATTTTCACATTTTCTTTCTGTTTTTGAATCTTCTGATCATCTGACTATTTTGAAGAAGGTGCAGAAGTACTAGCTAAGTTTGAGCTACTCACAAATGTTGCGTATAGTTTGTTCCTTACAGCTTGCTTAACTTGAGAATTGCACCTTTTCTCTTCATTCGGTTTGGTGACTTCCACATTCAAAGAATCTTTCATTTTTTCTTTACCTTTGGTAAATTTTGACAGAGAGTTGTTTAGGTTTTCAATTTCAATTTGCAAGGTCATAATGTGGTCTTCACACGAGATAACCTGATTTTGTAACCCATCATTCAGACTTTTCAGGATCTCATTCTCCTGAGTTAGCTTCAATTCAATGTTCACTTCTTTTTCTTTCAAAACTGATTTTTCTCTTTCTACCGTTAGCCATCTTTCAGAGAAAACAGTGTTAAGGACCATTAGCTTTTTATTTTGTTCCTTCAGATGGATGTTTTCTTCAATCAGCTTATTTTTTAATTTATCAATTTCCTTCTTCTGAGTTAGCAGAGAATCATTTTCTTCTTTCAAGGAAGTGATTAAGTTTTCCTGTACATGATCATCAGAATGTAATTCTTCAATCAATTCCTTCAATTTAGATTTTAGCTTTTCATTTTCAGCCTTGATTTCAGCATTTTTCTCTTTTCTTAATTTTCTCTTTCCTGATTTGACTCTTTCATATTTATCTAGAAGATGCTCATGCATGGCAACTAACTCATCATGGCTAATATCCTCGGTCTCAGAGATTACCTGGGATGAGGACTCATCTGATTGATCACTCCTTCTTGCCATGAGACATTCTTCTTCCTGTTCCACGTGTGTTGTAGTCACTCTATCAAACATTTCCTTTGCAGTGCTACAATCTGAGAAAGAGGAAAAATCATCAGAACCGATTGCAGCCTTCATTAAATTTAGAGCTCTCACATTATCATCATTTTTCAACTTGTGAACATGAGTCCACTTGGACTTATCCTTAGGAAGTTCATGTGGACTGTGAGAGATAACCTTCCACAATTGTGGATTAATAGAGTTAACATGCTTGTGCATACGATATAGCCAGAATTTAATATTTGAACCACTGAATAGTGGAGGATTAGCCATGACAGCACAACAGATTAATGCAACAAGAATATTGATGCACTAAAAACAAATTAGCACCGAAAACCAGAGATCGAATCTGCAGGTCCTTGGACCTTGTATGCAGACACCTCTCTGATACCAACTGTTAGGGTGCTAGGCCAGGATACAGAGGGGGGGTGAATGTATCCTTCTACGTATAATGGCCAAATAAAAACTTGGAAGCTAGAGATAGACACAGAATAGAACCAATTTGATTCAACTCAAATACAAACACTTGGAGCGTGCCTATCCAAGCATCTAGCGGAAGCAAATCAAGCAATCTGATGAACCAGATGAAAATCCTTTTAAACAAAAGAGCAAATATGTAACTGGCCCCCAAATAACCAACTAGCGGAAGCAGCACAAATGAGAATAAGAAATCTCAAGACAATCTGTGAAGGGTGGTAGGAGATATGGAAGAACACACTACAAGCAAACCACTGCTCAAAGATTTTAAGGTGGTTCGGTCCTCCAGACCTACATCCACCCCACTCCCAACCGGAGTGAGGCTTCACTAGCAAACGCTAGAACCAAGCAGACTCAGTCTGCAAACAGTTGCTGCCACACAACTTGACCAGGGGAACAGCCTCCCCTCTTCCTCCCAACCGGAGGGACACCCAAGTGACTCCCAGCCACTTGGAAACTAGAGGTCGAAGACCTCTCTTCCTCCAGACTAGGAGGGACCACTGGACTTGCAACCACAAGCCCAGAACCGGAGGACTAGCCTCCCTTCCTCTAACCAGAGGGCAACCCACAAGTGACAACCTGTCACTTGCAACCTGGAGATCAGATCTCCCTTCTCCTGAACCAACAGGAGGAACCCGATCCCCAACAGGGCAATCGGAAGAACAAAGATGATCAGAAAACAAAGAAAAATAATAAAGGAAAATAACACAGCAATCAGAAAGCTGTAAAACGAAATGCACAATGTGGCTCTCAACGGAGCTGACTGGCCTGGATCTGATCCACGGTCCAGTGAAGATAGATCTTCAAGCAGCTTCTTCCTTCTTCTCCACAAGCTCTCTCGCTCACTCTCTTTCTCTCTTTCTTTCTCTTCTGCTCTCCAAATCTCTCACTCTCTATCTCTCTTTCTTTCTCTTCTACTCTCCTAATCTCTCACTCACCGCTCTCTCTTCACGGCTTCTCTCTTCTATCTCTTCTTCCTCTCTTTTCCTTCTTTTTCTCTTATTCTGGATCGAAGGGCTTTCTGCTCTTCAGGCTTTTGCTTCGATCGACCTTCATCTGAAGACGAAGGCTCCATTATATACCAGCAACAGCAGGTGGGTAAGGTGCAGAACGCGTGTGCCTCCCACGCTTCATACAGAACCTTCTTGCCACGTGCCCTTATAGCATTGGTTCCTTTAGTATCGGATCACGTGCAGCCCAGCCACCGGTGTATGTTCTTCCTCGGACCTGCAAGGAGATAAAAACCATTAACATTGAGGGCCACAAGAATTAAAACTACATGAGGTATGTGATAACAATACGAGATGCTCTTTACTGAGAACGACATGAGATACACAAGATTATTACAGTACGAGAGAAGGAGAGAATGACACGAGGTCAGATGCAAACAGCACGAGGTACAAAGAGAACGACACGAAGTATCACTGTAACAAAACAAACATTACGTAGAGAACGGCACGAGATACATAAAAATAAAGCTAACACCACAAAGAAAATGACACGAAGTCAGAAGAGAACAGCACGAGGTGAGAAGGAAGTCTCACGGAGTGAAAAAGGTAGACAGACACGCGATCAGAAGGAACCAGGACGAAGATAGAAATAAACAATCACGAGGACATAAACATAAGAATAACACGAAGACACGAATATAAAAGCAACACGAAGACATGAATACAAAAACAACACGACATATCAAACTCGCTCGAACTTACAAACGACTCGAAGACGAGGACGACACGGGCTAAAAACAACTCGAAGACGAAAACAGAAACCGACACGAAGTGTGGTCACAAAGCAAAAAAGGACACGGGGTCTAGGAGAAACAACACGAAGACAGAAAAACAGGAACAGCTATAACGACACGTGATAAAGTAGTGAAAGCCGGAAAAATGACTCGAGTAACTACAGTAAATGACACGAAAACACAAGAGCAAAAATAAAATGGATGACTTGAGATGAGCAACTAAATACTGAAGAAACGACACGAGGTTCACAAGAAAATGACTCGAAGTTCATCAGAATAATTCGAGCTGCTTCAGTAAACAACACGAAGACAATCAACAAACATAGTTGGAACAACACGACGTACAAAAGGACAACACGAAGTGTAGTAAACACCAACAACACGAAGTATGAAAGGAATAGTACGGACATACAAGGTACTACCTCATAGCAGTTTTCCTGTTAATCATAGAAATTTCAAATGCATAACATTGCGCAAGATATCTGATTAAAATGAGAATACTTAACATAGTGATGCTCATCATCAAAACACTAGGGAAGTCACAAACAAGAAAGTTGTGAATAACAAGGCATGTTGTACAGACTTCAAATTCCACCGACCAGTGTATGGACTTCAACAGTGAACGGCTGTACATACTTCATGTGAAAAACCCAATGTACAGACTTTGAATTCGAAGACCAATGTGCAGACTTCACGCTGTACAGACTTTCCAAAGATAACGTAACGCTGTACAGACTTGAACTGAAGACCAATGTATGGACTTCAAAACAGATGCTAAGGGCAAGAGGAGTGTATAGACTTTCACGATGTATGGACTTGGTGATCTTCAAAGCACAATGTCCAGACTTTGCCACTGTATGGACTTGAAGAAACAGTGCAACGTATGGACTTGATCTCAAGAAATGTAAGCGATGTACACACTTAGCCAATGTGTAGACTTTGCCTTAGACGCTAAATGAGACGCTAAAGTCTGTATAGACTTAGCCTAAGACAATGTATGAACATATCAGCAGAGAAGCAATGCACAGAACAGAAATCAAGAACAGAAATCAAGCACAAGCCAATATATCACAGCATGACTCAAGCATACACATACGTTCTTCACAATTCAGACATGGCACACTTATGCAATCTCCCACAGAAAAGGTCAGACATATTCAAGACAATGTGGTGACTCATTCATGTTGCTATCATTAAAACATCACATCATCAACAAGGCACAAGGGGCACAACAATCTCCCCCTTTTTGATGATGGTAACATAATGAGTCATACTGACTCATCAAACTATTCTCCCCCTTTGACATAATCAAAAAGAAGGGAAATGGTTTGATAGTCAAATGCAGCACAACAATGCAGAGAATGAGTCAAGGTTCTGTAGAATGAAGATCTCCCTTATGACCATGAAACAGTACTCCCCCTATCAACATGCATGATTGACTACTCTCCCCTTAGATGATAATAAACCATAACTCCCCCTGAAGCACTGGAATGGACTCTGGTTATCTAATAAATCAATCTGAAGTCAGCCATTACAAAGAATCTGAATTCTGGTGAAGATACCACAGAATCAGAACTTATTGCAGAACAAGATGGAAGATTCCAACAGTGTGGAGAGAAATACAGTCAGGAATCAATCTGAAATCTACCATCATAAAGATTCTGAGGTTCAGAATGCTGCAAGTGAACAAGGTAATAATGGGAGTGGCACCTCATATTTGTATGGTCAGAAAAATGCAGATGGAATCAGTCAACTGATAAGAAAGGAGTTGACTATATAGTTTTTGTTGATCATGCATAAATCTGATCATGAGGGATTTGAATGCAAGGTCACAAATGATATGAACATGATTCAGTATGACATGGAAGCTCCCCCTCAATAAGTGGAATCTATGAGATAGATGAGAAGGAGACCACAGGGGCAGACAAGGAGAAGTTCAGGTCAATGATCTAAGGAAAGTGAGCAGAAAGGTTTTCAAGGAGATATCAATCTCATAAATCCAAAACATAATTTTTCAAAGTCTTCCATTATAGGGACTTATGAATGAACCTTTTGAACAGCATGGTTTAAACATGATGTATGCAGAGTTTATCAATAAAATTCTGTATTGATATCTAAAACCATGTTTTAATAAAGATGAACCAAGCCCTCATATTTATCTTGATTAATCTCCCTTTCTCTTACACAATCAAATCTATTGACTTCTTTCAGAATTACATGCACTAGTATTGAGGTCAAGCAATTATGAAGTCATATGATTTTGTCTAGGGTTGTAGCAATTTGATTTTAGCATCAATATTCAGATATTGAGATATGTTCAACAATTTTTCATGCTACAAATTTTACGAGCAGTCTAGTTCAGTTCACACCTTGTAACTAGAGGATATACCTTGATCAGAGGCCAATATCCCTAAGCACTTAGTGTGACTAACTGTCATGCTATATATGAACAGAGATAGCATTTACACATCATGACACACTCCAAATTATTTCTTGATGAGTGAGTTGTATTTCTCAGTGTGCATGCCATTGCTCTACCTGAATTTCAATGAATTCTTAATCAGAGTTAACTAAGGCACTTCATGACACAGTCCTTTGGACATGTGTTTCTCAGTGACCAATGTCATTGCTCTGACAGATATTACCCTTTAGACATTTCAGAAAAAATTCATTTACTTCAAATCAATAATAGTTTCATGTACTTAATCAGTTGAAGTCATGTATTCAAAAGTGCAGATTTCAGAAGTTTTCAAGACACAGCATGAAACAGATGGTTAATGTTTATTAAATATGCTTCAGATATTTTTAAGAGATTTTAAAGTCAAACCTTGAGTACATTAAACTTAAACCACCTGAGTTATTTCAGATATTCATAAAAACGTATAATAGAAGATTTCTAGTTCAAAAGTTTTCAGATTTATGATCGAGATAGCCCATTGAAATCTTCATGAAGGACTGATAGAATTTTGAACCCAAAAGATACCAATTGATAGGAGAAATACCAATTGTTAAGAGAGATTATGAAGCTCAAAGTTTTCAGAATATGATTAGGGTTTGTCAACAAAATCAGTAAGAAAGGATATGCAATGAGTTCTGACACATGTATGCATTTGACAACCTATATGCAATGCATTGACTCCCCCTCACAATATGCATTCAAACTCTCTTTTTGGCATTTTCAATATAAGGAAATGCAATGCACTATATGTATGCAGGGACATGCAAAGACTCAACATTGAATGCTATGCAAGGATATGCAACTTACTCCCCCTGAAAACATGTAATGTTTGCACTGAAAACTGAACATATGATTCCAAATGATATTGTGACTTGTGCACAATGAGACTGTCCTATCAGCAAAGTGGCCCATGGTACTAGGCGGAGCACTTGGTCTAAAAGACCACCTCACACATAGTAAGAACCTCCAGACAGACTTCCCTGCCTTTTGGTACCTTACCATTTATATACCATTAAGGTCATGCATAATTATTCAACCTGCAGTCCTATATGCAATTCAGAATTTCAGTGAGCTATTGCAACACATAAGTTTCAAGTCACACTCATATACAGTTCATATTTTTTCAAAAAATTCGAAATGCAATTTGTTTTTAGAGTCTATGCATAACACAATTATCAAGCAATTGAAATTAGCCTATGTATGCATCAGATACAGACAACCCTTCTTAATCTGATATTTGCACAGAACTCTCAGCAAATGCATGATCGGAAAATAATGCACATGGCAAATGATGAATGAAAATGCAAAAATAGATTTAACTTGCTATACATTAAAACCAAAAAAAAAAACAAGAAGAGCAGGAAGTTTACCTGAAAAGTTCAGTATGGGGTTTTCTTCTTGAGTGCCTTGGATCATTACCCCTTTTTATTTCAGTCCCAAGGCACACCTGCATAGCAATGTTATTTTGCACAAACAGGTACCCAAGAAGTCTTGGGTCCTGACAAAACAGTATTACTCCTAGCAAGTTTTCTCAACACATTTCTAGGAGCAGTTTTTAGATCTGATATATGCACATTCTTGTTAGCATGAATTTTATGTGCATAAGCATGAGATTTCTTGTTAACAGAATAAAAATTCTGTTTGCCAAAACCAGTTTGGTTTTGATATCCTGCCAGCCAATAGGTTGCAGCCCTGTGACCTGGCTTCCCACAGTTATAACATGCAGGAATCTTTTCCTTAAAAACAGATTTATCCCTCCCATAATCATTCTGGTGAACATGATTAACATGAGAATAGAATTTTTTCTTGCCTTCAGCTGACCGGCACTGAACATCAACATGTCCCAGTTTACCACAATTATAACAATGAATTTTCTTTTTCCAAAGGACATGAGTTTTAGCATGATTTTTCTGTGAATTAATAGCAGCAAGGTCATCTAACTCCAATGATTCGCATTCATGCATGAGATGACCCATTTCATGACAGTAAAAACATTTGGATTTCCTGTTTTAAGCCGAATAGGATTTCTTAGCATAAGAAGTCCTAACATGAAATCTATCATTATCATTCTTCATGACAAGGCAATCATCAAGTACATGGCCAGAACTTCCACAATAGAAGCATTCAACATTCCTTCCGTAGATAATTGGAAATTTTCTAACCTTAGGCTTGTTTGCATGAAATTTACTATTCTTCTTCAGTGTTCTCATTTTCACATTTTCTTTCTGTTTTTGAATCTTCTGATCATCTGACTGTTTTGAAGAAGGTGCAGAAGTACTAGCTAAGTTTGAGCTACTCACAAATGTTGCGTATAGTTTGTTCCTTACAGCTTGCTTAACTTGAGAATTGCACCTTTTCTCTTCATTCAGTTTGGTGACTTCCACATTCAAAGAATCTTTCATTTCTTCTTTACCTTTGGTAAATTTTGACAGAGAGTTGTTTAGGTTTTCAATTTCAATTTGCAAGGTCATAATGTGGTCTTCACACGAGATAACCTGATTTTGTAACCCATCATTCAGACTTTTCAGGATCTCATTCTCCTGAGTTAGCTTCAATTCAATGTTCACTTCTTTTTCTTTCAAAACTGATTTTTCTCTTTCTACCGTTAGCCATCTTTCAGAGAAAACAGTGTTAAGGACCATTAGCTTTTTATTTTGTTCCTTCAAATGGATGTTTTCTTCAATCAGCTTATTTTTTAATTTATCAATTTCCTTCTTCTGAGTTAGCAGAGAATCATTTTCTTCTTTCAAGGAAGTGATTAAGTTTTCCTATACATGATCATCAGAATGTAATTCTTCAATCAATTCCTTCAATTTAGATTTTAGATTTTCATTTTCAGCCTTTAGACATGTGATTTCAGCATTTTTCTCTTTTCTTAATTTTCTCTTTCCTGATTTGACTTTTTCATATTTATCTAGAAGATGCTCATGCATGGCAACTAACTCATCATGGCTAATATCCTCGGTCTCAGAGATTACCTGGGATGAGGACTCATCTGATTGATCACTCCTTCTTGCCATGAGACATTCTTCTTCCTGTTCCACGTGTGTTGTAGTCACTCTATCAAACATTTCCTTTGCAGTGCTACAATCTGAGAAAGAGGAAAAATCATCAGAACCGATTGCAGCCTTCATTAAATTTAGAGCTCTCACATTATCATCATTTTTCAACTTGTGAACATGAGTCCACTTGGACTTATCCTTAGGAAGTTCATGTGGACTGTGAGAGATAACCTTCCATAATTGTGGATTAATAGAGTTAACATGCTTGTGCATACGATATAGCCAGAATTTAATATTTGAACCACTGAATAGTGGAGGATTAGCCATGACAGCACAACAGATTAATGCAACAAGAATATTGATGCACTAAAAACAAATTAGCACCGAAAACCAGAGATCGAATCTGCAGGTCCTTGGACCTTGTATGCAGACACCTCTCTGATACCAACTGTTAGGGTGCTAGGCCCGGATACAGAGGGGGGTGAATGTATCCTTCTATGTATAATGGCCAAATAAAAACTTGGAAGCTAGAGATAGACACAGAATAGAACCAATTTGATTCAACTCAAATACAAACACTTGGAGCGTGCCTATCCAAGCATCTAGCGGAAGCAAATCAAGCAATCTGATGAACCAGATGAAAATCCTTTTAAACAAAAGAGCAAATATGTAACTGGCCCCCAAATAACCAACTAGCGGAAGCAGCACAAATGAGAATAAGAAATCTCAAGACAATCTGTGAAGGGTGGTAGGAGATATGGAAGAACACACTACAAGCAAATCACTGCTCAAAGATTTTAAGGTGGTTCGGTCCTCCAGACCTACATCCACCCCACTCCCAACCGGAGTGAGGCTTTACTAGCAAATGCTAGAACCAAGCAGACTCAGTCTGCAAACAGTTGCTGCCACACAACTTGACCAGGGGAACAGCCTCCCCTCTTCCTCCCAACCGGAGGGACACCCAAGTGACTCCCAGCCACTTGGAAACTAGAGGTCGAAGACCTCTCTTCCTCCAGACTAGGAGGGACCACTGGACTTGCAACCACAAGCCCAGAACCGGAGGACTAGCCTCCCTTCCTCTAACCAGAGGGCAACCCACAAGTGACAACCTGTCACTTGCAACCTGGAGATCAGATCTCCCTTCTCCTGAACCAACAGGAGGAACCCGATCCCCAACAGGGCAATCGGAAGAACAAAGATGATCAGAAAACAAAGAAAAACAATAAAGGAAAATAACACAGCAATCAGAAAGCTGTAAAACGAAATGCACAATGTGGCTCTCAACGGAGCTGACTGGCCTGGATCTGATCCACGGTCCAGTGAAGACAGATCTTCAAGCAGCTTCTTCCTTCTTCTCCACGAGCTCTCTCGCTCACTCTCTTTCTCTCTTTCTTTCTCTTCTGCTCTCCAAATCTCTCACTGTCTTTCTCTTCTACTCTCCTAATCTCTCACTCACCGCTCTCTCTTCACGGCTTCTCTCTTCTATCTCTTCTTCCTCTCTTTTCCTTCTTTTTCTCTTATTCTGGATCGAAGGGCTTTCTGCTCTTCAGGCTTTTGCTTCGATCGACCTTCATCTGAAGACGAAGGCTCCATTATATACCAGCAGCAGCAGGTGGGTAAGGTGCAGAACGCGTGTGTCTCCCACGCTTCATACAGAACCTTCTTGCCACGTGCCCTTATAGCATTGGTTCCTTTAGTATCGGATCACGTGCAGCCCAGCCACCGGTGTATGTTCTTCCTCAGACCTGCAAGGAGATAAAAACCATTAACACTGAGGGCCACAAGAATTAAAACTACATGAGGTATGTGATAACAATACGAGATGCTCTTTACTGAGAACGACACGAGATACACAAGATTATTACAGTACGAGAGAAGGAGAGAATGACACGAGGTCAGATGCAAATAGCACGAGGTACAAAGAGAACGACACGAAGTATCACTGTAACAAAACAAACATTACGTAGAGAACGACACGAGATACATAAAAATAAAGCTAACACCACAAAGAAAACGACACGAAGTCAGAAGAGAACAGCACGAGGTGAGAAGGAAGTCTCACGGAGTGAAAAAGGTAGACAGACACGCGATCAGAAGGAACCAGGACGAAGATAGAAATAAACAATCACGAGGACATAAACATAAGAATAACACGAAGACACGAATACAAAAGCAACACGAAGACATGAATACAAAAACAACACGACATATCAAACTCGCTCGAACTTACAAACGACTCGAAGACGAGGACGACACGGGCTAAAACCAACTCGAAGACGAAAACAGAAACCGACACGAAGTGTGGTCACAAAGCAAAAAAGGACACGGGGTCTAGGAGAAACAACACGAAGACAGAAAAACAGGAACAGCTATAACGACACGTGATAAAGTAGTGAAAGCCGGAAAAATGACTCGAGTAACTACAGTAAATGACACGAAAACACAAGAGCAAAAATAAAATGGATGACTCGAGATGAGCAACTAAATACTGAAGAAACGACACGAGGTTCACAAGAAAATGACTCGAAGTTCATCAGAATAATTCGAGCTGCTTCAGTAAACAACACGAAGACAATCAACAAACATAGTTGGAACAACACGACGTACAAAAGGACAACACGAAGTGTAGTAAAC
Source organism: Amorphophallus konjac (assembly GCA_022559845.1). Lineage (NCBI taxonomy): Eukaryota > Viridiplantae > Streptophyta > Magnoliopsida > Alismatales > Araceae > Amorphophallus > Amorphophallus konjac. The sequence goes on along the minus strand of CM040118.1, from coordinate 329,556,497 downwards.
ACCAACAACACGAAGTATGAAAGGAATAGTACGGACATACAAGGTACTACCTCATAGCAGTTTTCCTGTTAATCATAGAAATTTCAAATGCATAACATTGCGCAAGATATCTGATTAAAATGAGAATACTTAACATAGTGATGCTCATCATCAAAACACTAGGGAAGTCACAAACAAGAAAGTTGTGAATAACAAGGCATGTTGTACAGACTTCAAATTCCACCGACCAGTGTATGGACTTCAACAGTGAACGGCTGTACATACTTCATGTGAAAAACCCAATGTACAGACTTTGAATTCGAAGACCAATGTGCAGACTTCACGCTGTACAGACTTTCCAAAGATAACGTAACGCTGTACAGACTTGAACTGAAGACCAATGTATGGACTTCAAAACAGATGCTAAGGGCAAGAGGAGTGTATAGACTTTCACGATGTATGGACTTGGTGATCTTCAAAGCACAATGTCCAGACTTTGCCACTGTATGGACTTGAAGAAACAGTGCAACGTATGGACTTGATCTCAAGAAATGTAAGCGATGTACACACTTAGCCAATGTGTAGACTTTGCCTTAGACGCTAAATGAGACGCTAAAGTCTGTATAGACTTAGCCTAAGACAATGTATGAACATATTAGCAGAGAAGCAATGCACAAAACAGAAATCAAGAACAGAAATCAAGCACAAGCCAATATATCACAGCATGACTCAAGCATACACATGCGTTCTTCACAATTCAGACATGACACACTTATGCAATCTCCCACAGAAAAGGTCAGACATATTCAAGACAATGTGGTGACTCATTCATGTTGCTATCATTAAAACATCACATCATCAACAAGGCACAAGGGGCACAACATGTTCAGAGTTCCCAGATGAGGAATTAATGTCTATTAACCAACCTTCAGACCCCATGTGGACATTACATTTTGATGGGGCTATGAATTCTCTTGGAAGAGAGATCGGCATGGTTCTTCTAACACCAGAAGGTATCACTATTCCACTTGCCTCTCAGCTTGCCTTCCCTGTTACAAATAACATAGCTGAATATGAGGCACTTCTGGCCAGACTACAGGCCGCCCATCAATTCGGTGTTACCCAGCTTCGCATCGTTGGTGATAGTCAGCTCATCTTGCGCCAAGTGCTGGTCAAATGTCGCACGCTCAATCCTAAGCTTAAGCCTTACCAAGAACTTGCTTCCGCTTATGCTAAGCTTTTCACCAAATTGATCTTTGTCCATGTTCCTTGCAATCAGAATATCTTAGCTGACGCTCTTGCATCACTTGCCTCCTCTTTAACTTTCCTCCACGAACGGGATTTCCACTCTGTCATCGTCCATAAACGTTACACTCCCGCCACTAAGGATCCCACTTTTCTTAGCATTAAGGAGGAGGTGCTTAAGAAGATTAAGAAAGGTGAAATTATTCAGAATAAGGAGGTCATGTTGTTGGATTTAGAAGAAGAACTTGCTGACGAGGAAAAGCCATGGTATTACGAGATTGCTAAATATTGTTATGATCAGTCTTATCCAGAAGAAGCCACTACGGAAGAGAAGAAAGCCATTCGAAGAGTTGCTCAGAGATACACTCTAGTTGGAGGTGTGCTCTATAGAAGGGGTCTCACTGGTGTTTTATTAAGGTGCCTTGACGATGATGAGTCTTGGAAGGTCGTGGAAGAGGCACATGCGGGAGTGTGTGGTGGTCATGTCAATAGCTAGATATTAGCTAAGAAAATTCTTAGATCAGGCTTCTATTGGCCCACTCTAGAAGAGGACTGTTCCATCTATGTTCGAAGGTGTGTTAAGTGCCAACTGCACGCCGACAAAATCCATTCTCCTGCTTCTTCACTCCATCCTATATCCTCCCCATGGCCTTTCTCCATGTGGGCTTTCGATGTTATTGGACCTCTTGGTGATTCAAATCTCCTCACAAAATCAAAATCGTTTATACTCACGGTCACGGAGTACTTCACCAAGTGGGCGGAAGCGGTAGCATACGTGCAGATTAAAGCATCAACTGTCTGCAAATTCATCATGAAGAACATTATTGCAAGATTCGGCATTCCAAGTACCATCATCACCGAGAGGTAACAGGTATAACATTACATCTCTCAATTCATCACTCAAGAACTTCAGGACCTCTGTAACAGGTATAACATTACATTGCATCATCCATCTCCTTATTATCTGCAAGGCAATGGCCAAGCAGAGGCAACCAATAAAACATTGATCAAGATTATCAAGAAAATGTGTGAGGCTAACAAATTTTCAGATTGGCCAGAAAAGTTGGTTGAAGCTCTTTGGGCCTATCGCACTTCCATTCGTACCCCTACCGGGCAAACCCCTTTCGCCCTTACGTATGGAATAGAGGCGGTAGTCCCTTATGAGATTCTTATTCCTTCTCTACGAGTACAATTGGACAAGGAGCTCTCTATTGATGAGCGTCGAGAATCTCTCCTTGCATAATTGGAATTCTTAGATGAAAAGCGTTTGGCTGCCGCTGAACATGCAAAAGCATATCAAAACAGGCTTTCACGTTTCTATCAAAAGAAAGTAATTGAGAGAAAATTTAAAGTCGGTGAGATGGTAATTAAACGAATTTTTGTAAAACCCGGTGGACCCCGTTCAAAACTCCAACCAAACTGGGAAGGGCCTTACGTAATAAAAGACGTTTATCCTGGCAACGCTTAAAAATTAATTAACGTCGAAGGGGAAGAATTGGCTCACCCTTGGAATGGTTTGTATCTGAAGAAGTATTACCCTTAGAGTCTTGAAAAAAGAAAAAAATTAGAAATTAGAAAAGAAAAAATTTTGAAGAAAAAGAAAAGAAGAAAAAAGAGAAAAATTGAAAATTACAGGCTAACATAGTGCATCGGCCGCAAGCCCGAAAAATCAAAATATGTAATTCATTCTTCAATCTTGATGGTTTAACCTTGGGGTCAATTACCGCACACACTACACGCTTTACTCGTAAATTCAGGCGGTCCAAAATTCAAGGAAAGTCGGAACCGAACTAAGAGTGTAAAAACTTTACATGTTCTCTTCTATTCGGCTCACGAGAGGAAGTACGAGTCAAGGAATGCTAACCAAACCTGCCCGCCGCCCTAGTAGGTGGAAGTCAGGGCCCAAAAGGAAACAAAATGCTTAAAATCCCAAGTACAATTAGGTCTTTATTTTTGAAAAGAAAGGAAAGAAAAGAGAAAATTATAAACAAAAAGAAAAACATGTCAAGAGGGTAAAGTCCCCGCAGGGAAAACCCTGGTCGTAAGCATGCATGAATAAGGGCAAAAGAGCAACAAAATTTCCCTAAGCCAAAGATCGAACCCCAACAGGCATTAGGGAAGGGGAGGAAAGTCTCCCTGTTCTCCGAAACCTCTCTGAGCTTCCTCAACTTATTCTTCACTTCTCCTTTTATGGTAGGTTATAAGCTCAAGGGATGGTAAAGACCGACCAAGAAGGATGGGCCGCAAGAGTATATGAGTAAATGCACAAGTCATTAAACACGTTGACCCGTTGTTAGATTATTTAAGAAAGATTAATGAATTTAAGATGGTGATTGAGTAAAGTTCAGGACCCTTGTACTATGTTCAGCCTCATTTTAAAAAATAGAAAAGATAGAAAATGAAGTTTTTTTAATATTTATGTCGTTGTTTTCAATTAAAAAAGAAGAAAAAAGGAAAAGAGAAAAAGAAATATATATATATATAATAAAAAATGATGAAAAAAATTTAAGCCCACTACTTTCCCATCCCATTTGCTTGCTTTCATTCTTGTGTGGGCATTCTTTATTTTAAGTTTACATTTGCTTGCTTGCATGTCGCATTTTCTTTATTTTACGATTTGCCTTAATTAATTAGAGGCTTGGCCCCTTGACCCGTCAACAAGGTCAAAGAAGTGACAACCCCTTGCTTATTGAGCAAGGGGCCAAGCTGAATAGATGAATTAATCTGTTTACTTAAGTGTGAACTACAGGCGCAGGGCAAGAGTAAAAAGGAACAAAAGAAAGGGGAAAGCATACGTAAGTACACAAGTGTCCACAAAACTCAGGTAACAAAAATCTCATATATATATATCAATGAACATCTGAGTACATGTGTGAGGGTGGAGGAGTACAAACAACCTCTCTAGCTCTCACCTCCACCCTCCCGTCTCCTACTCTCTACCTCACCGTCGTCCTGGCGACGAGCCTGTGGAGGGGGCATAGACCCCCGGGAAACCGCTGGAGCTCGAGCCTACTCCTCTGCCTCATTCCTCTGCCGTGTAGAGGAACTGGCCAAGTAAGTAGTGCTGGCAAAAGCACTCGAGTGTCCCGCAGCTCGTGCTCGCTCTCTGCCCCTCTGAAGGCGCTCCTCTGTCAATCGGAGCCGCTCCTGTACGATGCCCAGCTACGTCCTCAGGTCCGCAAGCTCGCGCTCGCATGCCGTCCGCTCCTCCCTCTCGCGGGCACGCTCCCTCCGCTCCATGTCCAGAAGGACTCTCAGCTCCATGACGTCGCTGGGCAGCGCACCTCGCCACCTCAATGCCTCCTCCAGTTTCGCCACTCGCTGGTCACAGAACGCGAGCTCGGCGCCTGCCATCGCGGCCTTCTCATAAGCATCTCGCAGCTGCGTGCCCTGCATCATTTAACAACATTATCAGCAAAATTAAAGGAAAACATTTTAGAGGAAGTTAAGAGTAATGCTAGCATCGCTCACCTCTATCTGGTGCTGTCTCCCCTCCTCCTCCAGCCCTGCAATCCGACGGTCGCGGTCCGTGATCTGGGTAAGAGCTGTCTGTAACTCAGTCATCTGCAACATTCAATTCCATCAGATGCATAGATTAAACTTAAATTTTGAACTTAAGCTGAACCTGAACTTTAAAACTCACTCGCTCGGAGAGGTCGCGCTCAACCGCTTCAGCTCGCGCTATGGCCCCCGCAAGCCTCTCCTCCAGTACGGCTACCTCGGCCGTCGGTCCCTGCGAGCTGGATGCACCTCCGGCACCCCCTGCTGCTGCTCCCTGCTGGGCACGCTGCATTCATTGAGACTATCAGTGGCTAAACATCACATTAATCAAATAAAAAGGAAAGAACATGAAGATAGGGCATACTCACCAGGACCTCTAGGTCTGCACGAGTGGTCGCCAACTGAGCCTCCAAGCTGTGGAGGTGAGCGTGCAAGTCCACTGCCGCTCTATCTCGTGCATCCTGCATAACACATTCATTAGCAACGTATCTCAGAGGCATAAAATAATAACTAGAAATAATTTTTCATACGTACCCCGATCGGCCTCATCTGGTCCCGCCTACCGTAGGTCTCCCAGTAGCGCCGAAGGTAGGCTGAACTGTCCGGAGCGTAGGAGATGACTGGAACCCCATGCCGCTGCCAGTCCGCATACTGCTCCGGGAACCGCAGCCTCCAGTCGATCGCCTTGGCCCGCCCGCGGGTCTTCCGCCCAATCCCGCATGGCTCCTCCACGTCAACCCACTCCTGGTGGAAGCCAAGAGTCCTCATGACCGACCGAAGCCGTAGCGGCTCGATCTCATTTAGGCAGTGAACCCAGATGTCACGCCCAAAAGGAGGTCGGCCCGCTACGACCCACGGCTGGCCCTCATCGGGCATCCCCTCGTAGGGTCTCCAGATAACCTGCATGTCACAAATCATAAGTATCATATAGGGCAGGAAACTAAAAGGTAGGAAATTAAAAGCAATGCGTCAAACCCTTTTACGTACCAGAGAAGGGGGGAAGTCTCACAGTTCTCGCCTCGTGACCGAAAGCTTGCAGTCATGAGGCGCTCCGGACAGGCACGGAACCCACCGTCGAGCTAGGGGGTAGGCAGCCTCTTCTCCTAGTCGAGTATCAGCTCGATCCGTCGGGAAGTAAAGGTGACTCCACACCTGCAATCATCAGCATTCATCAGTTGCATTCATAATCATAAACATAATTGCAAATCAAACAGAAATTAAAAGGAAATGCATACATGTAGAAAGGGTGAGAAGCCGCTGACGGTCATCTCTCGACCGGTCTCCGTAGAGAGATCTGCTATCAGGTGCGCCAGCAGGGTGGCCCCCCAATCATACCTCCCTACTCCCTCCAGATCCTCTAAAACTCCCAGGAACTTGCAGTTTATGTCATCTCCCTTCATCCCCAGAAGCAACCTCCCAAGCATCAGAAACAAAAACCTCCTAAGATCTATGTCTGCCCTCACCCTATCAGCTGGATCCTGGCAATAGGTGGCTCGGGCACTGGTGGTCAGACGGGCTACATAGGCTGTCAAGGATTCCCCAGACCTCTGTCTAGCATCCCCTAACCCATGGCCCTAGTCAGGTCGGTGCGGGCTATCATCCTACAGGGGGGCTCATCGACTGTGTCTATCCCTAGGAGTCTTACAGCCAGCTCACTATAATCAGGCAGGGTGATCTCACTCACAGCCTCTCCATCCACCCTCAGCCTGGTAATCCTAGTAACGTCCTCCAAGGATGGTACCATGTGACCCCAGGGCATCAGAAATGCTCGACTAACCCTGTCCCATCACTCCCTCAAAACCTGAATCAAGATAAGGTTAGGGCGTACCGGCTCGATGCTCAGAAAGGGCCCGAAGCCCACCGCCTCTAACCTCGCCCTCTGGAAGCCGGGTAGACCATCATGAGCCGCCATCACTTGTAACCATGAAATATGGGTCCGAATCAGTCCCCGCAATGCATGGGAAGAGCATTATCAGCCATGGAACATCAATTTATAAAAGAAGAAAAGAATTTGCACTTAACTAAAAATGGCGACTGGGCCTTGGACTCTAATTTTTATAACGCGTCCGGGAACTGGGCGTTTTCTAGTAAGGGGCGACCAGGGTCAGGGCGCTATTTAAGGCGCTTATTTGGGGGCGACCTTGGCTGGGTCGCATCCTGATAAGGTGCGACTGGTCCGAGGGCGCTTATTCCTAAGGGCCATTTCTGTGAACCTATTTGGCTACGTTTTGATGCGACCGGGGTTGGGTCACGTTTTCTGAAGACGCGCCACCATTGTGGACGCGTATCCTGGAATGGCGCCCCGATGGGGGTCGCTATTTTTTCCTGAACCCTCATTTCCTTTTTCTACCCCTCCCGAAGATAGGAAATAAAATGAAAAATATATAATAATAAAAAAGAAATAAAAAATGCCCTCTTACCTTCTTCTTCGTCGGACCGTCGCCTGCGGGCGGTTGAGGAGGAGGGGGAGGCGGCGCACCACCGTCGTCTTCCTCCTCAGCATTTCCGGTGTCCTCTTCTCCAGCACCGGCGACCTCACCGCCACCACCATCATCGCCGCCACCATCTTGGGTGACCTCTCCGGCACTGCCATCATCGCTGCCACTGCCCTCTTCGCCTTCACCTTCCCCACCAGCGTGCTCCGCCACGGGAAGGGCTTCCTTCACCGCCGCCACGGGAGGGCCTTCCCCCACGGCCGCGCCTTCTTCCTCCAAGAGGACGACGATGGGGGCAGTTGTCCGTCGCCTCTTCAACGAGCTCGGGCCGACGGCGTCCATCATAGCATCAGAATGGGGGGGGGGGGCGATCGTCGACGGTCGCCGGAGTTGGTTGCAGAAGAGAGAATGTGAGAAAGAGATCGAGAGAGTTAGAGTTAGAGAATAAGAGGGAGACAGAGGGATGCTAGGTTAACGGGTGATTTTGTGTTTTTGATTTTAAACTGAATTCGGGCCCGTTATCTGGGCGCCTTTAATGTTTAGCACGACAGGGCCAAGGGCGCATCTTAGTTTGCATGGGAAATGGCAGAAAGTCATCATTGCGGCCATCATGTCACGTTTTTGATAGGCAACCTTATGGTGGGCGTTGGCTAGTAGTAGGCGGCTATATCATGGGCGTTTCTTAGTAATCTTGATTGATAAAATATTTTTAAAAGAAAAGATGTTTTCTGGTAGGCGACGGTGGTATGGGCGTTGTTTTTGACCAACGCCCTTATCTAAGACACGTTCTTAAAAATTGAAAATTCTGATAATTTCTGTAGGCGCCTTTTCCTCAGTCGTTGTTCATTGAATAGCGCCCATCACTTGGGCGCGGTATCAGTAACTTCAAATAGAACCTCCTTATTTTGTAAAATTAACACCAAGATTGACTTTGTTTGCACATTCACACTGCATAAGCATAAGTTTTGACAACAAAGAACAACTCTTATTCATGAAAGGAATTCATTACATGGCTAATGGGCCATCATGGGCCTCAATCTCTTAAGAGCTAGTACATATGATTTGCATTTCTCTTCTTCTTCTTCAACATGTGTCTTGGACCTATGAAGAAGTCCAACCTTCCATTGAGCCATGATTGTCTTGATCTCCTCCTGGTCATTACTTGAACCTAACTCCCTTCTTTTGAGTGATGGAAGATGAGAAGGTTCTTCAAACTTGTGCCGAGGAAGACCAAGTTGTGGGAGGCACCGGAGAACATTGTAGAGGACGAAGTCAGTCCCACCGATTAGACGTAGCTCTATGCCGGAGGAGAGTCTTGAATGGAGCTCTTGGGTCTTAAGGAACCCCGGCGTGCAAGTGAAACCGTCCTTTGGCATGGTCTTGAAGTAGTTCCTCCAATCAACCCTCTTCTTTAGCTTGGGCACCCGATTGGTCACCCTCTCACACAAGCCAAGAGAACCCGTCATATACCGGAGGGGGCTTTTTGAAAAGATTTTTGAGGCCGTTTGGGTTTCTTTGCATGGATCAAATTTTAGGTGGAGGTCCACCCAACAAGAGAAAAGGAGCATTGACCCATAAAGAGGCCGCCCCATGGAAGCGGAGGTAAGCCCATTGTAGAGGTTGGCTAGTACCGCCGGACCTATCATTTTGCCTTCCCAAATACTAGCAATGGCACTCAAGTGACATTCCTCTAAGTGGTCTTCCGTTGAAGGGAAGAGTAATGCACCTACCAAGCATATAACAAAGCCCTTTATCACTCTCTCCAACAAATCCTCATCCTCTTGGGCTTGATCTATACTCGTGTACACCCATGATGCTAGCTTTAAAAGATTGATTCCCTCATGGGCTTTGATTTGGCTCACTAGATTTGGACTTGGTATGAGGCTAGTGAGCATATCACGGGCACTTATTTTTCTTGCCATACTAGCCATATTTGATTCTTCTCCTTGTTTCATCTTTCTTAAGCCAAGGAGCATCTCTACTTCCTCTAGGAGAATGGTGGCTTCAAAGGTGGGAAAAAGAAAAGTATGGGTGTTGGGATGCCATAGTTCTACAAGTGCTCCAATTGAGGCCCAATCTAGGTGGATATCATTATAATGGGTGGCATGGGTTACTAGGCCTAGAAGGTGCCATCTAGAAAGGAAGGATTTCATGTCTAAGGACAATCTTGAAAGAAGTAGAGGAAGCCACTTGATCTTCAAAAATCTCCTAGGACCCGGAATGGTTGGAAAATCCTAAAAGGAGAAGAGAAAAGAATTAGGAGAAGAGGAAAGAGTTAGAAAAGAAGAGGAAATAATAAATAAAGAAATAAAAGAAGGAAAATTCCAATACTTACTTGGTTTGCCATGATTCTTCCACTAATGTGCCCACCAATCTCATTAATTATTGGAAAGCTCCTCTTGCTTCTCTTTAAAGGTCTTTGAATAGCTCTATCCATGATTCTTTGTTGAAAGATTCTAACTCTCTACTGAAATTCCTTGTTGAAGAACTCTACAATGCCACTGTCGAACTCCAAGCCTGGTGTTGCTTTTGTGAGACCCATGGTTCCCTTTTATAGCCACAATAGCCTCCAAATACTCCCTGAACTCAAAATGCAAGTTTTAGAGCAGCTAAGAAGCCCTTGGATAACACTTTCCGAGCAGAACTTGGAGCTTCGGGTCGCACAGTTAAATAGCGCCGATCAGCTGGCCGTTGTTCTTTAAACAACGCTCGCCTTATTGCCGCGCTTTCTAAAGAGACGCCTCTTGGTCGGGCGTCATTTAATGAACAGTTTAAATTTGAAACGGATCCGGTCGGTAGGTTGCGCCCACTTCTGTGTCGTGAATTACAAAGGAACACCCTTTTGTCAGGCGTCATTTCAATAAACAATTTGAGCTTGATACAGATTCGGTTTAAAAGGAGCGCCCTACCCAAGGTCGCAACTTACGAAGAAGCGCCCGCGTACTGGTCGCTATTTTCAGGAGAGTGATTTCTCATTCATTAATCTAAAGGCTTTGACTGATTATATTTATTATGCATCATGATGCTAATGATCTTTGAGCGCAGGCAATACAGGCCACCAGTATACACCAATGAAGTCACATTTCACCCTGTATCCTTTCTATAAGCATTGCTACTATAGGATATCTACGCTATTATAGCATATCAAGGACCTTATGGTTCTGATGAACCTGAAATTTGAGTTCTCCTTCATCAAAAACATTGATAATTCCAGGAGAGTCTTGATCGCACGGATAGGCCGTTGAGTCATCCAAGGCTTGGGACGATGGTTCATATTTTTAAGTTGATGCGTGGATAAACGGGTTTCGGCTTAATGTCAACTTATAAATATGGATTCTTCATTAAGTCTGGATAACTTATCAATATTATCCTTGATTATTTTCTATTTTTAGTTTATTTTAATTTTTCTTTTAGCCCAACATGCATCATGTAGGATTTTGAGCTTCAACGCGAAAATCTCTTTATTAAATCGGTGATGAAGTTCACTCGCTCCGAATTAAGTTAACATGAAATATTCCATTCCAAATCGAGTACTTTGTTCTCCTTAGAGCCGCTAAGGCTGATTCCTTGAAAGCATCTTTGTCAGGATTCCTACCTTATTTCACTTTACCCTTTGCAAATCCACCTTGGTTGTAGCACGTCCACTGGTTAGGAACCGATCTCCAATAGTGTCTCCTTTCGTGCCCGCGCGCACATCCTTTTGATAGCTTAGTTTTTCGTCCAGATAATTGTTGCTTTCTCGAAATTAACCTGAGTTGTTTCATTGAGAATCTTGGAAAGATTTTCATCGCTTAGTGTCCAAGGCGTGTCACATCACACCTTGGCATCTACTTTTCAGTCCACTTCACCTCCATTTCACTTCATCCCCTTTTCGCTCATTCTGTCTCACTCCCCTGTAAAGCAGACGCCAAGGCGGGGCAGCTGTAGACACGCCAAATTTGACACTATGTTGAGCAAGTTTCATGTTACAATATAATGTCCCAAGTGCACTTCATCACTGGTTTAATAAATAAGTTTCTCTCATTTTTCATGATTTTTCATAAGTCGCGACTGACCCACGGTCGTTTCTTAAAACACGCCATTCGCCATGTCGCCTATTAGTAAATGGCGCCCGCATCTCAGGTGTGTTCCTCAAGCTTTACGAATCCAATTTTAAATCAACTCATGAAATTCACGCCCTCGAGTGGGGCGCCTTTTTTGAAAAGCGCCCGTCTATTGGACGTGTTTCTCATTTTTAAATATGGAAAGTCTAAATTTTTAAACATAATAGGCGACTGACCCTTGGGCGCTGTTTGAGAATAGCGGCCGTGATCCGATCGTGATTTCTATTTCGTGTCCGAATGGCATTATACCTTTCCAGATTGAGCATTGATATTATTTAACACCCTATTCACCTTTGGAAAGGGGTCTCTGGCCCTTCCTCCCTTTGATCTCCCTTCAACCACTATAAATACCCTCCTTATGCTCTCACGCGCGAAGAGAGGCATCCTGAAGAATCAACCTGAGAACCCCCACGGTTTAAGCGCATTGTACCACTTTGTTCTTTGTTTCGTCGCACCTAGCGATTGCCATTCAAGTGTCCAACCGATTTTCCTCTGTCCTACTTACAGGAGCAGAAGGAGGAGCTTTTATCTTATATTGTTCAAGTGCATGCTTTCATTACTTTCATCACCCACACATTACTCATCTTGCTAGCTTCATATTAATCACTTAGATAACTCTTTGCATTCATATTCTCCATCCTACACTCCTCCTAGGGGTTTAAAAACCCACCAAAAGGTGTGTTCATACACAATTTCACATCATTTTACACACTAAGAATTTGATACTACACTTGGCTAATCTGGTTTATTTTTCCCGATTTGTGCTTTCTTTTCAAGGTAATCAAAGTAAAGACCCACTTCATCGGCCGGCCAATTGAAGGAGGAAGAAAAGAACCCAATCTCTCCCGCTTACCAGGTATTTTACGCGATCACATTCTCCTATTTTGAGGGCATCCACACCCTCTGGCGATCACACTCCCTTAGGAGCATCACATGCTCCCTTTCCCCTAATTATCATATGAATTGAATTTTTATCTCAAAACATGTCTATTTGACACGTTCCACAAATTGGAGCAGAGGTAAGGATGGAGGACGTCCCTATGATGAGTAGCAGAGGTTTAGAAGATTTCAGGTGACTCGCCAGGATTGCCTTATCTACTTGTGGAACTTCTAAGGTGGCATCGGGTGTTGTGCCATTGTCAAAAGGACATCAAATTGGATGGCACCGACAGGGATGGATAGGAAGATCACAGTTGCGTGAGTTCCCTATAGGAGGGTGGTGTTCACCTTAATTCCTCCCCTGTAAACACACTATGTGATTGCGGAGATTGAATGGCAGTTTAAGGCTGTGTGGAGTTTACATGCTCTTGGAATAGGTGATGATATCCATTTCCTAGGTCGGAGGATGCATTTAACTGACCCTGGTCGTCACAAGTGTTCTCGAGAATTGGGCCGAGATCAGAAGAGTGAAGGTTGAGATAGCATTGTGTGGAGCCCGGGTTGAATATAACATGTATTTAGTGATGCTATATGGGGATACTCATTGTCCTGACAGTTTCTGTGAGTTGTCGTACCAAGTTTTCGATGGTCATGTGAGGCGTCATCCACTAGTGGTTGGCCTCCGCGGAGGAGTATGTCCAGTGTTGAGAATTAGATTCAAATTTTTGAGGAGTCATTTACAGTATGTTGAGCTCTGTAAGGGTGAGCTTTGGTCTCGAGGAGTGTGTTTCTTGGAGTATGTGTTCCTTGGTGCCAGTGTGTCAATGGTTTCAATCATAATCAAGGCAGTAGTGTGGAAAGCAAGGCCCAGATCTATGTCGATAATCGGAGAATTCTTGGGTTTGGTTTGGATTGTAGTATCGTCAACCAAGATGTCACGAAAAAAAAGGAAAAGTAAAGAAATATATGAAATTTATATAATAATTAACGGTACCCTCCTGGTCTGATGGGTGTGAGCTAGATTTGGTGGGTCCCCGTGCTCCCTCCTGGACCCAATATGAATGGTTGGATGCCTCGAGTAGGGAACTGCTAGTCAAAATAATAATAATAATAATAATAATAAATAAATGAAAAGTGAGCAATGGTGGAATCAAATGAATGAATGATGAGATTCGCTAGGGTAAGTGGTAGTGGAGGCCTTATGGCTCAGAACCCCGTGTGATAGAGAATTATGAATTTGGGCCAGCCTGACCGTAGGAGATGTCGGGTTGGAGAGGAAGGTCGGTGTGTAGACCCCACGTTATCTCGCATGTTCGTAATGCTTGAGGTAGTGTTGATAATGACCTTTGGGTGAATGTCGCTCTGAGATGATAATAGATCCTACGGAGGAGCAGGTAAAGGAAGTTGCCCATCGAGTGGTGCATGGTTCACAATGTATTGCGTGGCAATGAGCGACTAAGATTGGTGGCAGAGTTGTGAAAAGATGTTGCTATGTTTGCACAGGAAAAATGGAGTGTTCAAGTGATACCTAACCACCTTTGGAGATTCCTAGTTAAGAATGGCACTATGTGGCGACCGACGTGTTGTTGGGTGGACAGGAGCTTTTGATGATAATGAGGACATGGGTCCAATGATTAGCGGATGGACTTCTACAATTAAGTTGTCGCCGCTCAGGATAAACTAGAGAACTATGAGATCACCCTAATTGTGGTGGTATCGGGTTGAAACCTCGAGGTGCGATGGTTTCTAGCAGAATTTCGCGAAGTAAGAACAAGGTCTGGCAGTTAACTCAGCACATCTCTATGCCCGATGAGCAATTCAGAAGAAAAAAAATCATTCAGATGATGGAGACTATGCTGAGGGCGTGTTGGTCTACGTGGCGTGAATTATGAGATTGCAAGGCCTTGTGTGGCCGGACGTGTACGTCCCACTTGATTAAGTTAAGATGGAAAGAGAGTTGTGTCAGGACCAGCGTAGGTCCAATAATGTTCAGATGAAGTTAGGCTTGTCAGGTGGAAACTGTAGACAGTGTAGGGCCGACAAAGGAGTGCAGGTCAGCTGAGATGACCACTTGAATTGGAATGTTGAGAGGTGTCTCTGGCTAAGAGAGGGTGTTGTTAATCGGTTGGTGTAAGAAGTGATGTCTTGATAAACCTATCAAGTGAAGTGACCCCCAGTGTTGGCAGGAGTTCGTGGTATGGTTCACACCTCCTTGTTGTGTGGAGGCATGGCAGATATTCTCATGTCTCTAATGACTCTACGCGATCTGTGGTGACGCTAGGCTTATTCATTCCAATGTATTTTCTTTATGCCAAGAACAGGCGTGAGCAGAGATTGAGGAGTAAAGTGCCCCCATTGGTCTTGGTGATCTAGCAGTGTCGCTCAGGAAGTGTACCATTGCGCCATCTGAGGCTATGTTGTGGTGTTAATTATCTTGCTTGGTTGAGTAGGTCATTCCTCCTTGTGACATTATGTTCGTTGTAAATTTCGAGGATGAAATTTCTTTAAGGGGGGGAAATTATAATATCCTGAAATTTCGGATCATGTGTCCGCGTGTTTGGATCTATAAATATTAGACTTCTGGATCTCCAAATAATAAATAATAAATCATTTTTAGATGTAATGGTATTTTATATTGAGTGGGATTTTACCCATTTTCAAAAAATATATATATAACAATAAATGAAAAAGGGAAAAGAAAAGGAGAAGAAGAAAAAAAGGAAAAAAAAGAGAAAGAGAAATAACCAAAAAAAGGAAAGGACAAAAATCGGGACAGGGCCTTATGCCCTAAACCCCCCTCCTCTTCTTTCTTCTCCCTTCCTCCTCCTTCTCCTCTCGATCTCCCTCCTCTCTCACGATCTCACCCCCCCTCTTAATCTCTCCCCCTCTCTTTCACCCATCCACCCTCCCTCCCCCTAATCCCTCTCACCCTCCTTCCCCAGCACCGACGACGCCGACAGGCTTGGCGGAAGGGCGTCTCGGCTGGCGCGGTGGTGAGGTAGGGCTGCAACGGTGGCTGGCAAGGACGACCGTGGCTGGGAGCGGTAGCGGCGTGGTGGAGACGGCCGGTGGATGGTGGGGTGAGCCGCAGCAGCGGTGGCCAGCGAGGACAACTGGAGCAGGCACGGCGGTGGCGATGGTCGCTGCAACGATGGAAGTAGCCGCGAGGGCCACCGGTGGGGAAAGGAGTGGCGGCAGTCGCAGTGAGTGAGGCGACAGCCATGGGGGTGAGCTCCGATGGCAGTGGCCGGCCAGTGCGAAGGAGAGGACAGCAATGGCCGTGGTGGTGGCCGGTGGCAGACTGAACTGGGGCGATCTCACGGCGCGGCTTCACGGGAGCGGGTAGGTGGACAGGATTGGCTGCATAGGGCGGTGATCCGACAGGGGTTCTCACCCTCGGAGGTAGGGGCACGGAACCCAAAACTCCCCATTGTTTAATCTTCCTCAATTTTAGGATTAAATGGGATTTATTACTTGCCCTAGGTTAATTCCATGTTGGAGGGCCAGTGTTCACAATTTAATTCAATTTAGTTAATTTAATTTATTTAGCATTTATTCGTGGTGTGGATGGAGGGGAATGTTTCCCCGGTGTTTATTTTACATGCACGTGTGAATGTGACAATGTGATTGCAGGGGACAAGTTCCCCATATTTTTTCTATCGCAAAGTAGAGATAGGGCGTGGCTTAGAACCCCCCTATGATGGGGTTCTATTCGTTTTCTATCTCGTAGGGGAAAGAGTTCCCTAGTGTTTTCCCTATCGAAGAGTAGCGATGGGGCGTGGTTTAGAACCCCCAAGGTCGGGATTTTGTTCATTTTCTTCTGATTTTTTATTTATTGTATTTTTTTAATTAATCATTGGTTTAAAAAGGGTGAAGTGGGCGGAGGATGACTCCCCTGGGTTTTACTCGTACTTGCCCTCTCTCTCGAGATGAGTAGGGCGTGACGTAATTCCCGTTCCCCAAAATAGTGGGACGAGGTCAATGGATTTATTGCATATTTTCCTGAAAATAGTTACCGTGTGGATAAAGGGAAATAATTTCCCCGAGTTGTTGTGACTATTGTAATTCCGCAGAGGGTTATTCCTGCTTAGGTTATGTGGCTTGACAGTTGATGGTTTAGTGGTCTAGTTAGTTGTACTTGAGCTCGGTGATACCGAGCCACCTTGTGACTCGTGACACGTGCGATGGGTGTGTGTGTATGACCTTGCAATGCTTCGGCGATTTTCATCCTATTTTGAGCTTTACCTTGAGTGACCCTTGTTGTGCATTATGAGAGGATCTAGAGGGGGGGTGAATAGATCCGGCACCTAATCAAGAGAAAACCAGTAGAAACCAGTAAGATAGTGAAACCAAGATTCAGACATGGTCCTATTCTAGTGCAGGATGTCACAAGAAACACAAAGCTGCGAAGAAGCTCAATCAAGATAAGCACACTAGTGAAGGGGATAGAGTAACCACAACACCTGAGATTTTTAAGGTGGTTCGGCTGCTACCTAGTACGCCTACGTCCACCCCTTACCAACCTGGTGAGGCTTCCTGCTGACACACAGCTTGACTGCTGATCCACAGCTTCGAGAGAACAAATCCCTTACAACAGCTGAGCCTCACAGCTTGCTACGGTTGAGCCTTACAGCTTCCTTACAGCTTGCAATGGCTGAGCTTCACAACTTGCTACTGTTGAGCCTCACAGCTTGCTACGGAGACGACGCCATACACACAAAAAGGATAGAGGTAAAAAGAGAAACTCAAAACAAAAAGAACAATGGCATGCAGGAGCAATGCACCACTGGAGGATGAAAGGCACGGGATGAACATCAATGAGAATCACTCCTCCAAAAGTATCGTGGCTGGCTAGTTGGTTGGACACTCTCTTTTTCTTCTTCTTCTCTCAGGACTGCACTCTTTTCTTTTCTCTCTTAGAGTCTCATGTTCAAGCCCTCTCTAAATTTCTTAATAGCTCAGCAGTAACCCCATGCAAGGGAAGGGCGTCCAATTTATAGCCTTGGGTAGTAGAGAAATTTCCCTCTGAGGTCCTGCTACTTGATTGGCTGGAGAAAAGAAATGATTCTTCAAATAAATCAAACATGCAGCATCTGCTACCTCATTAGCTAGCAGCACCAAGGACGTCCTTCTATCCTGGAAGATCTCTTGGGCAGAATTTTTGATTGGTCAGCTACAAAAAGGTAGATAGCCTTGAAAGGGACCTTTCCCCCATTTGTAAACTATCAGCACCATTGACCAAAAGGACTGATATGGTAAGCCAATGGTGACAAAGACAGTGGCTTGTCCTAGGAACCTTTTCCAAGCCTCAAAATTCGTGTTTCTAGAAGTTTACGTCGGACTTGTTTGCTCTTTGTATGATTTTCAAAAACACAGAGTTGACTTGATTTTGTCAGATGAACCTTGAGAACGTCAACGCAGCTTTCCCCATGCGTCGACGCAGATGATGAAGGTGGCCTTGTAGACTGCTTCTGGAAGACCCCCTGCGTCAATGCCCTGAGAGTACAGGGTCGACGCGGCTGGCTGAGTTGCTCCCAAACAGAATGTGGAAAAAGAGGAGTCAACTCCTGGGGTCGACACTTCAGTGAAGTGCATGACGAAGGGTGTGTTGTGCGTTGACGCAGTGATGCGTTGCGTTAGTGCAATCTTCACATGTGGGCCTTTCATCACAGCTATGACCCAGTTTTCACGGCTAACGACCATTTTTCACTACTATCAGCTATTTTATACCCTTAACGAGCTATTTGTCACCCTTATTTGACAATAGTCATCGCCTTTGTGTGTGCTGTCAGTCTTGTCCATTGTTGGGCCTTTCCCTCTTGACTGCGTTGACGCAACAGGGATCTTGCGTTGATGCAGATTCGTGGGTTCTTGAGTAGCTGGCGATCTTCTGTGGACGGCGTCGACGCAGTGAGGGCATGGCATCGACGCAGCCTTCACTTCCGGGCCATTTGACACGGCCATGAGCTATTTGACACCCTTGTGAGCAATTTGTCTGCCATGTCTGACCATTTGTTGCCACTAACACCTATTTGTCACCGCTAGCCAAGGGAGTCATCGCCTTTGACGATTTCCACTCTGCCTTGGCCGTCGCCTTTAGCCATTTGTCTCCTCTACTGCATATTTGTTACTGTTGCTGCCCCATTTGTCACCCTTGTTGTACATTTATCAACATTGTTCGCTCATTTGTCACCATCATGAGCTTGAGCATTTTGAAAATGCTTGGAGTAGTGTTGACTGAGGCCAACTTAACAGGATCACTGTAGCTGGTGAGAGGTTGACTGGCCATGGCGTTGACTTGACTTTGACCCTTCATTTTTCTTAGCTTTGCTTGATTGCGTCGACACAGCTAGGAGATTGGGTCTACGCAGCCTGGGCTCGTTTGGGCTTATTTCAGCTTCTTCAAACCGGCCAATTAAAAGATGCTTCATGAGTTTCTTAATTAGTTGATTAATGACTTATAGTGAGACATCATCAAAACATCATTTACACAACATTCTCTCCTTTTTTGATGATGGTAACTATGAGTAATTGTGCTCTCAGTTTTGACAGTAGAAATGGAACAAAACTATCATGAAGCACATCATTAGTACATGAAGGATTATGACAACAACATGAAGGACTTCAATCATGATATGTATAATGAGCGTACAACAGCAAGACTCTCTCTCCCCTTTGACATACAACCTCTCTCTCTCCCCCTTTGACATCAGCAAAACATGAGGGGTGGTGTAGAAGGAGCAGGAAGGAGTAGGAGATGTGAAGAAAATTTCAGAATGAAAGATTCAAGACTAAGACCCATTGGAGGAAAGGACTGGATCAGCTCCAAAACATATATCTCCCATCACATAAGCATGGCATGGTGGTAGAGTGTGAATTAATAGGTTTAAAATCAATAACGTTGAGAAGTATTATAATTCAAGCAACTAACAGAAAGTGTTCACCCAAGATTACTGGTGTAGATGCATAAAAGGGAACTGAAGTTCTGGATAGCCCTTGTTTAGTCTAACTCGGTAAGATTCAGTGACCTTTCAAGATTAACTAGCATGAGTATTGAAGCCAAACAAGCTGGAATAGTGAGAATTTTTCTGAGTATGCACCCTTCCGAACTGGCAGTCAAGTTCAACTAAGACCTTTTTACATGAGGAATCACATTTGTTATATGCAAATGCCCCAGTTACTTAGTGTTATTAACTAATATGCCTCATTTTGATCAGAGATAGCTTGTCACTTCATGCTTGTCTCTCCATCACTTCATTGGTGAAGGATGACAGTTTCTCAGTGGGCAGGAGCCATTACTCTATTAAGCTTTTCTTGCTCACCATTTTTAAAAAATAAATAAACTCTAACCGATCAAAGTTAGTCAAGACATTACCTTTTGACGCGAACCGCCTCACGTCTCAGGTGAAGTGCATCCGGTTACTCAGTAAGTCCTAACCATTCCTCTGCGATGAGTGCTTTGGATAAATCTCACTTAACATGGTCATTTGATTACAATACTCAAGATAAGTACATCAACCAAAGTTGTCAATGAAAATGCATAAGTAGACCATGGAACATTAGAACTTATAACATAAAAGGCATCAACAGAAGTAAGCCTGTGGAGTCCGTTTTCCAAGTTACTAGTTTTCATACTTCAGGAAGTTGTTGAGTTTAAACCTCAATTCATGTACACAACCATGATATTAGAAGATGCAAGAGATTGCTTTCAGAGTAGTTAGTCAATAAAATGTAGTCTTAGAGGGGAATCTTCCCTTCAACACAATCTACAAGGGAGTGAAGAATTGACAAATGAAAAGGACACACTCCCCCTCAAACCATGGACACTAAAATGCAATATATAAGGACCTTTGGTACTTGGCGGAGTATTTTCTCACGCATAGTGACTGCTCCCAGACAGACTGTGCCTGCTCTTTCACACATCATCATTTTATATACCATAGGGTCATGAAGTGAAAGGAAACAACCAATGAAAAATGAGTAATGCAATCAAGCAAACATGCATGATGGACTCCGCCTGACAGTAGCAACCAGTGACCCCTTGGACTTAGATGAGCTAAAACATGCAAGTGAAATCAAGTGGGAGGTCTACAAAGACCCAATTCTCTTCTCAGGGTTGAAAATCTTTCATTGCTCAGGGGTTTAGTAAAAATATATGTAATTTGCTTTTCAGTTTCACAAAATTGGAATTCAAAATTCTTTTTGCTTACCGCATCTCGAAGGAAATGATGTCTTATTTCAATGTGTTTTGTGCAGGAATGTGGGATGGGGTTCTTAGCTAAATTTATGGCACTTGTGTTATCACACAATATGGGTGTGCATCC